>CM027120.1:40465778-41086876 GCA_015476505.1 Urochloa ruziziensis | reverse complement strand
ATGATAAGAAAGCATCTGCACGTAGTTGCTACCTCACTAGGAAATAATAATACACCAGCCGATTCCACCAGTTCAAGGGCTTTTGGGAGACCGACCGCCCGGAGTGGGAGCAAAAGAGAGTAAGAGACCTTACTGAGATCTTTTTTATTTTATTTTTTTATTTTGAAAGACAACTACATGACTTACATCTTTGGGAGACCGACAACCTGAGTGGGAGCGAAAGAGGCCTCACCGACAACCTGTGCTGAGAGGCGGCGCGCAGGGCGGCGGCGGTGTAGGCAGGGAGTCGGCGGTGGCAGCGAGTCTTCCCATCGGACGAAGTGTCTAGAAGCACTCCCTCATTCGCTTGCAGTAGTGGATGGTTCGATCAGGATCCAAGTGATGTAAATTGGCAGCGACGTGGCCCAATGAGGAGCCAGATGCTATGGTGCTGATTTCGTTAGTTAGAGATGTAACAGGATAGCTCTATCTGTTGCTTCGGTTCGGAGTAGATCGACTTCACTTTAGATGGACAGCCCAATGCCACAAAGCTTTCAACTCCGATTTTGCGAAGAGTTCTAAACCTAGTCAGTAGATCAAGGCTGCCTGTCAATGGCTAATGATGGATCAAACTAAACATTTAGGAAAGAAACACTACTTATTTTACTAGGTGATTCCCCGTGCGTTGCCGTGGTATATTTTGCGTAATTATATATAATTATTTGATGCATTCTGCAAAGAATTTTTATGTCATAGATAATTGTGAAAGATATGTATGCAGTTTATCCATAAAATGGAAACACTTGCAATAATGAATTACTTTTTCTTTGGCCTTCGATTCGTTCAAGGCCCTCCCGACATGAAAGAAAAGAAACGTAACAAATCTACTTAAATTCCTCAAATGCGAACATAACTTGATGAAATTGGATATAAAAGAAAAAGAAAGCAAGGAGCAGACCTACATATAGCGCTGGCGATCAAAACCGAAGCGCTTCGCCACCTTCCCGATCCCTGCATGAGCAACTTGCGTTGCCGACGCGGCTAAAGCCGCCTGCTGCGACGCCTCACCGATGGTAAAGTAATACTCCCTCCGTTCCTAAATATAAGTCATTCCACTATTCTTGGAGAGTTAAACTATTTTATCTTTGACCAAAATTATAGAGATGAGTTCAAAGATTTAGGATACCGAATAGTTATACTATGAAAATATATCTAATGAAAAATCTAATGGTACTTATTTGATATCATAAATGTTAGTATTTTATTGTATAAATTTGGTCAAAGTTAAGAAAGTTTGACTCTCCAAGAAAGTTGGAATGACTTATATGTAGGAACGGAGGGAGTACCCCGAGAGACCAACACCGCTAGCGCCCTGCAGCGATGCAAAGAGGCTTGATGCTGCGAGTGCCTTGCTCAATAAATAAGAGGAGGGAGGTGGGGAGGCGTGCGTGACTCTTGATCTATCTGCCATGACTTTTGATATGCCGTGATCTTTTCAATGCATTTTAGTGGGATAATGACATGACCCCTATGCATCTTAGTGGGATGATGACATGGCCTCTTGAGGGTTGAGAGAAGTCCTTTAGTGGAGACCGTCTATATAGTTATATTAGGTGATTCCCCACGCGTTGTTGCGGGATGTTTGTTATACCTTTTAACGATTATTATTGGATGATATAAAAAAGTAAAATATAACAATTTGTTTTTGACACGACATTAAATTATTTATTAATGATACTTGGTACGATACAATTATGGTCATATTTTTAATGGAATTTAAAATTATTAAGAAAATAAATCTTTCAATTATTTAGAGTCTTTTTGAGAAATTTGTCTCACATGCGGTGACTTCTAGGGGTTGAACTTATTTTATTAAGGCTGTGACGAACCGGATTTTCGTAATCGAGAATCCGACTCTCTGTACCCTTGTGATAGTCCTGGATCAGTAGTTATCACGTACAGAACTCATCTCAACATAATATCATAGTCATACAAAGAATATTAGATTACAAAGAGAGGTTTACATCCATACCAAATGGGAATACGAGTATAGTACAAGCCTCACAGGCTGAGCGACAAGCGAAATCCTGCGTAGCGGTAGCTAAGTCTTCAAGTCTTCATCTTCAATCCACAGGCATCCTTGAGCGAAGCAGCGCTACCCATCTAACACATTCGGACTTGAACACCAAGTCCTAACCTGCAACTCACAAACTATCCCCAAGGAATGGGATAGGTTCACGTCACCATCCGTATGCAAGCTTTAAGTGGCCTATAATCTAAAGGGTAAAAATATATCAAGGAAAGGTTCGGGTTTCCTATGCAGCGGCAAAATATAAAATACCATCATCATCATCCCCAACTATATCACAACAGCACGGGCTATTCTGGCACACCAGACTCCCGTCTCATCCTCACCACCTTCTCCTCTCGAGTCGATGGGAAAGCTTCCGACCTTTCCCATCTCAACGGCAAACGCCGGACCTTATCCTGAACTAGCAGCTCTCATCCCAACCTGTAGTTTTAGAAGAGGGGGAGATAGAAAGTCCCAAAACACTAATCAGAAGAAGCCAGTATACAGGGGGTGTCCATGACCGAGGATGCGGCTATACGTATAGATTCTAACTCTGCAGAGCGTGTACACCTGGAACCACTCGGGCTGCGATCGGTTGCAAGCCGATCGAGACACAACCCACAACCACGACTCCCTAATCAGACCGGTACCATCCTGCATTCCCGGACTTGGACCCATTCAGTAAACCGAACGATCCGGGATCGTGAGTCCCTAGCACCACACAGGCGCTGAGAGTCTCGGAAACAAGGGCTGAACGCAGCCAGGCTCCGTACACCCTCGTGAAACGGCAAGCCCAATCCTAACACACTACTCCACAGCAATGGTACCGACTAACTAGAGAATGGCTGGAACCCCTCCCATAAGGGTAAGCGGTGCGTACGTAAAAGTCCTGTAACCAGGTCCAACCGACTCGGCCTAAGCCAGAGCAAGCAAGTCCCCGTCAAATGCGTATCCACCTCGTGGTCCGCGAATCGGCACCCATTATAGGTATGGCCGCCCAACGCCTCAAATCCATCCATATCACAAGTCATATCACAATGTACCCGCTACGGTACAGGAGGTGTCCAATAGCCTCCAAGCCCCGACCCGAGGGTCGGTTAATGTCTGCTCACTCCAGCCGGGGGTTCGAAACTCTCCAAGTTTTCCCCACCCAAAAATACTCACGCCAAGAGGTTTAAAACCACCACTATATCCCACACATGCAAGCAGCAGCATAGCGATCATATATAGTAGTGAAGTAGGTAACAAGGAATCATGATATATAAATAGGCTATGCGGCTCATCATCATCTCATCAATGCAATAAAGCGCTAGCAATTCTACTTGCAATGCCTAATAGGTACAAGAAGCAGAATGGGCGTGAACCTGGAGTATCGTCCTTATCTTCGTCTTCAGCGTAGTCGACGTCGTCGAAGAAGTCCGGGTCCTCCGGGGATCCTATTGGACGCAAATACAAATAAACAACGACATATACTAGCAAATGAATTCCAAATAAGAAATCATTGAAGATCCAAATAACAGCAAACTCTATGCTATCGTGTTCGTCATGATTTTAGAAAAATACTGAAACTGGTTTCATATTTTTCTGAGCTACGGTTGATTTATTATGAATTTCCGAGGTTTAAATCCATTTCTGGGATTTATAAATCATTTCGAAAAAAGAAATAAAAGTTAGAACACAAGTTAGCAGCTGGGGTATGTTAACTGCCGGCTCGGGGTTAAACCGCGAGTCGGGCTGGCGAAGGCAGCGGTCTGGGGTTGATGACATCATCACGGGCCCTGATGATGTCATCGTTGACTCGGTCAAAGTTGACTGGGTCAACGGTCAAAGGGGGCAAGGTCTCGGTCAACGAGTCAAAGGTTACCGGGTCAGTCAAAGGGTCAGCGGGTCCACATGTCAACATGCGGGCCCAAGGGTCAGGTGGGTCCGGGCTGACAGTCAGTGGGTCCCACAGGTGGGCCCACGGTCCTACGGGTCAAAAGTCATGTTAGCCACGTGGCGGTCGACTCGGCACCGGGTTGGCGCCACGTGTTGGGCAAAGGTTGGCCGGCTAGGCTTTGCGTGGCGGTCACGTGACTATGTCGCGGACGCCACTTGGCTAGGCCTGGGGTGAAGGGCGCGATTTAGGAAACTAACGCAACTGGTTTGGGCATGAAACGGGGCTAGGATGGAAAAGATATGAATTTTCTAAGGTTTAACCCTTTTTAATTATTAAGAAAAAGGATTTATAAAAGAATAAATCCATTTCTTAAAAAGAACAGGGGGCTCTGTGCAAAATTGCCAAGGTGGAAGGACCTTTTCGCGATTAACAAAATCTCCAAGGGCCTAACTGCAAAAGTGTAGGGGCCAGATCACAATTAACAGAAACCCCAAGGGGCTGGATGCAAAAGAACCAGGGGCTAACTTGAAAAAGGTCCGGCCAGGGGCTAAACCGCAAAGATGTAGTGGAGGAAGGACCTAATCGGGAAAAGAGGAAAAGCTAGGGGGCTTTCTGCAAAACTGCAAGGGCTCGGCTGTAAACAGCCGGCGGCCGACGACGTCATCCCTGACGTCAGCCAGCCGCACGGGATCCGGCTGCGGCTGCGCACGGTGGAGGCTGCGGTGTGGCTCACCACGAGGGACGACACGTGGCGGCCGGGATCTGGTGTGGATGGGCGATCCGGTGCGAACCAGGGCCGCTGCAGGCGTTCGTGCGGCTCGGCTCAGCGCGTGACGCGTGGCGAAGGCGACGCGGGGGGCGCGAGGCAGACGAGCGCAGGGCGTTCGGCAAAATGCCTGGGCCGGCGTTCGCGGCGACCGACCGGGGTAAGGTGGCGCGTTAGAGGGTGGACGGCGGCGGGTCTACGGCGGCGAGCTCCGGCAAGGGCTGGCGGGGCTCCAACAAAGGTTTAGCGGCTAAAGCTAGGGCCTTGCGGCCTGGTCATGCGTGCGGCCCTGGAGCACCATGGCCGCGATGGACAGCGCCGCTCGGCAACGTGGCTACGGGTGAGGTTGGCGGCGGCGGTTCTAGGCTACCTGCAAGAAAAGAGACACGAAGGCCTCCACACAGAGGAGCGCTCGCGCGGGGCACAGGTTCACCTGGACCGCGGCGAGGCCGCGAGGGGTCGGTTGCGGTGGTGCTCGGCCGGCTCGACGGCGCACAAACGAGCAGGCCTCCAAGGGGGAAAGGGAAAGGCTTGGGCAAGGATTTGGATTGGCTCACCGTGGGCGCGTCGGTGTTCGCGGCGGGGTAGTGGTGGCTCGTCGGCAGTGAAGGGGATCGACGGCGCAGAGCAGGCTCGAGGGCGGCGGCGTTGTGGTTGCGGCGGCGGCGGCGTCGTGGCGACTCGACGCGGGTGGCGGTGCTCCTTCCTCCCCTCGTCCGGCTCCTCTTGGCGGCGGCGTTGACGGCGAGGAAGTAGAGGCGGCGTTCCTGGGCTTGTGGCGTCGGCGACCGTGCGGAGCGCACGCGCGCGGGTGAAGCGGTGGAGCAGAGCAAGGGAAAGGGGAGAAAGGGGAGGAATCCCCAAGGGTGGCGGCGCGCTAGGGGAGAGCAAGGGCGGCCGCGGTTTTAAGGAGGGGCGCTAGGGTTTGGCTCGCGATGGACGGCCGAGGTCTCGGCGTCCGGGCCCTTGGCCACGCGGCGGGATCGGAGCGGCTCGGCGCAGGGGTGAGAGGGCTAGCGCGGCCGAGCTGGAAAGCGGGGCGGCGAGCTGGCGCGGGGTGACGCGAAACGGCTGAGGTGGCGGCGCGCGATTGGAGGGGCGTGGCCGGGCGGCGGAGCTGGCGCTCGGCGCCGGGAAAAGCAGAGAGGCGAGCGGCACTCTGAGGTGGAAAGGGGAAAAGGTGGGAGATGACGAGTGGGGCCCGCGTGGCGGTGAAAGAAGGAGAGAGCGGTTGGTGGTGTTGGGCCGAGCGGCTAGCTGGGCTGCGCGGGGTGTTGGGCCGAGCGGATTCGAGGGGAGACGAAGCCGGGCCGGGAGAAGTTTGGGCCAAGCGAGGCTGCTGGGCCGCGAGAAGAGAGGTGCGGGCCGCGCGCGGGCGTGGGGAACTGGGCTGGCCGCGCGGGTGGAGGGGTAAGGACAGGCCGGGTTAGGAGTTGGAGGGTTAGAACTAGACTTAGGTTTGGGCTGGGCCGGTCTGGTTAGGTTGAGTTAGTTTTCCCATTTGATTTGTATTTAAAGTTTGAATTCAAATACAATCCCACTCAATTGAAACCAAAACAATTTCAAATAAATCCAAATAAATCCAACTCACTCATGCATGAAAAATTATTTATGCGCAATTTAAATTACTAGGAATTTTAGAGAGAGCAAGTACTTATATTACAAATATTTCATGTCTCACAACAATTCACCACAAAAATTTTTAAACTCCGATTTTTCGTTACAAGTAACAGACAGCGATTTCGCGGGATGTTACAGTCTCCCCCCTCACAAGAATCTCGTCCTCGAGATTAAGATTACATCTGGTCTTCAAACAGGTGAGGGTACTTCTTCTTCAAGTCGGACTCTTTCTCCCATGTGGCTTCACGTTCGGTGTGGTTGCTCCATTGAACCTTGCAGTAGGGGATGGTGGTCCTTCCTGTCTGTTTCTCTGCTCTGTCAAGAATCTTCACTGGATACTCCACGTATTCCAAGGTATCTTGCAAATCCAAGGCTTCCAGGGTCACGATTTCCTCTGGCACTCTGAAGCATTTCTTGAGTTGGGACACATGGAACACTGGGTGGACTCCTGTCAACTCTTCTGGTAGCTGTAGCTTGTAAGCGAGTTTCCCGATCTTCTCGATGATCTGATAAGGGCCGATGAATCTAGGGGACAACTTCCCTTGATGTGAAATCTCTTTGTACCTCTAAGTGGTGACACTCTCAAGTACACATGCTCTCCAACTTCAAACGAGAAATCTCTTCTTCTTTTGTCAGCATAGCTCTTCTGGCGGCTCTGAGCAGCTCTTAGGTTCTCTCTGACCTTGGCTACATTCTCCTCGGCTTCTTTAATGGTTGCTGGTCCAAAGAATTGTCTTTCTCCGACTTCTGACCACATCAGTGGTGTGTTGCACTTTCTGCCATAGAGGGCTTCAAATGGTGACATCTGCAAGCTAGCTTGGTAGCTGTTGTTGTATGAGAACTCTGCAAATGCCAAGCTTTTCTCCCAATCTGACTTGTACGTCAGTACACATGCTCTTAGCAAGTCTTCCAAGATCTGGTTCACTCTCTCAGTCTGACCATCGGTCTGAGGGTGGTAAGCTGAGCTGTACTCTAGTGAGGTTCCCATAGCATCATGTACACGCTTCCAGAAGTTCGCTGTGAATTGGGGTCCTCTGTCAGAGACAATAGTCTTCGGTGCTCCGTGTAATCTCAGGATGTTAGTAACATAGAGATCGACTAACTGTTCCACTCGGTGTGTTTCCTTGATAGGTATGAAGTGAGCTACATTTGTGAGTCTATCCACAATGACCCAAATTGCATCATTTCTTTTCTGAGTCCGGGGTAATCCATTGATGAAGTCCATGCTGATATCTTCCCATTTCCACAATGGAATGTCGAGGGGCTTAAGCAGTCCTGCGGGCCTTTGGTGTTCGGCCTTGATCCTTCGGCAAACGTCACATCGGGCGACGAACTCTGCTATGTCAACTTTCATTTTCTTCCACCAGAATCGACTCTTGAGGTCGTGGTACATCTTGGTACATCCGGGGTGGATTGAGTACCTCAAATCATGTGCTTCAGTGAGTATCGTCTTTCTGATTGCTTCATCCTGAGGGACACAAATCCGATCCTTCAACCATACGGTTCCCTGATCATCAATTGCGGTAGTTAGGGGCTTCTCCTTTACCGATGAACTCAATCAGCTTCTTTATCTCTGGGCATTGCTTCTGCGCTTGCCTGATGCGCTCTTCTAGGTTGTACTTCACTCTCAGCTCATTCAGTTGACCTGCTTCAACTATCTCAAGCTTCAACTTCTCCATCTGTTCATGCAACTCTGGCTGGCTCTCTTTCACCATTAGGTTGTTGCAATAACTCTTCCTGCTCAAGGCATCGGCTACTACGTTAGCCTGGCCGGGGTGGTAGTGAATCTCTAAGTGATAATCCTTGATCAACTCTAACCACTTTCTCTGTCTCATGTTCAGCTCTGACTGTGTGAAGAAGTACTTCAAGCTCTTGTGGTCGGTGTAGAAGTCACACTTGTTGCCAATCAAATAATGTCTCCATATCTTCAATGCATGCACTACAGCAGCTAGTTCTAGGTCATGAATAGGATAGTTCGCCTCATTCTTCATGAGCTGGCGAGAAGCATATGCAATGACCTTGTTGTCTTGCATCAACACACATCCAATTCCTTGTCGGGAAGCATCGCAATAAACTATGAAATCCTTGCTTGTATCTGGAAGTGTCAGCACTGGGGTAGTGGTAAGTCGGGTCTTGAGCTCTTGAAAGCTGGATTCACATTTGTCTGACCAAACAAATGGTATGTTTTTCTTCTTGCATAATTCTGACATGGGTTTTGCAATCTTCGAAAAATTCTCGATGAATCTTCGGTAGAATCCTGCCAATCCAAGGAAACTTCTTAGTTCTGCGGCGTTTCTTGGTTGCTTCCAATCCGATATGGCCTTAACACTCTCCTTGTCAACTGCTACTCCTTTTGATGAGAATACATGGCCAAGTAGGGCAATCTGCTCTAGCCAGAACTCACACTTACTGAACTTTCCATATAGCTGGTGTTGTCTGAGCTTCTCTAGTACAACTCTCAAATGTTGCTCATGCTCTTCAGCGGACTCTGAGTAGATTAAGATGTCGTCGGTGAGGATAACGACACACTTGTCTAGCTCTTCTCTGAACACTCGGTTCATCAACTCCATAAAACAGGCATGTACGTTGGTCAACCCTGATGGCACAACGGTGAATTCATACTGCCCATACCTGATGACAAAAGCTGTCTTGTGGATGTCGGCTTCACGGATCTTCATCTGATAGTAGCCTGATCTGAGATCAATCCTGCTAAAGTACTTCGCTTTCCTCAACTGAACAAGCAGAACGTCAATCTTGGGCAAGGGGTACTTGGTCTTGATGGTGACTGCATTCAAAGATCGGTAGTCAATGTACATCTTCATGGATCCATCCTTGCTTCTAACAAACAACACTGGTGATCCCCATGGTGAGGCACTAGGCCTGATGATCTTCTTGTCTAGCATATCTTTCAGTTGCCTCTTCAATTCTTCCAATTCTTCAACTGTCATGCGATAAGGTCTCTTGCCTATCGGTGCGGTTCTGGGTACTAGATCAATCATGAACTCCACATTTCTATCTGGTGGCAGACCAGGTAATTCTTCCGGGAACATGTCTGGGTACTCACATACCACTGGTATTTCTCCGAGGGTCTTGGTCATGAGACTGTACACCATGGGTACATCTCCAGACTTCAAAGGCTCAATCTGTATGCTACCTGCTCTTGGGTGCTCCAAATGAACAAGTCTAGGTGAGCATGAGATAGCTCCTTTGTGTTCTGTTAACCAATCCATCCCTAGTATCACTTCTATGCCATCTGATTTCAGCATGGTCAAGTCTGCTAAGAACTCGTGGTCGTTGATCAAGATACGCACGGACTTGCAAATCTCTGAGCATCTGATGTCTCCAAGCGGTGAGCTAGTGATGATGGGTTTCCATCTCGATGTAGTCGGGATTGACTGCTCTGTGACAAACTTCGAGGATATGTATGAGCTTGTTGCTCCTGAGTCAAACAGAACTAACGCTTTCACACCATTGACTAGAAACTCTCCCATAACAACTTCAGGTGCATCCTTGGCATCTTCTTCTGTCAGGTGATTCAGTCTTCCGTGATCTGCTCTGTCAGGTGCCTGAGATGATCTTCTTGTAGGCGTAGCTGTTCTTCCCGACTTGGACTTGTTCATACGATCCTTCCCGGAGCATGCAAAGGTACGATGTCCGATGCTCCTACAATTGCGGCATCTGATCACAACACTGTCTGGGATACGAGCTTGCTCGGGTTCTTGTCCTAACATGTCTTCTTCTCGAGTATGTTGCATGAGGTAGCTGCTCTGGAAGTCTCTTCTGGGGTCTGGTAGGTTGCTTCGTCTATCTTGCGGCCTCTGAGGTGGGCCAAGGTGTGGCTGGTGTTCAGCTCGTCTTCTCTTAGCTCTAAGGCTTTCTTCCTTGCTGATCTGCTCTTTCTCGACCGCCATAGCTTGATTCACCATATGCCTCAGCGAAGGGTAGTCTACTCCTGCCAAGATGATCTTGATCTCGTAGTTTAGACCTTGGTGAAACCAAAACTGTTTCTTCTCATCAGAATTTGTATGGTCAGGGACATATCGCATCATTCTGGTGAAGTGGCTTGCATACTCTTGCACTGTCATGTTTCCTTGAGAGATCCTAAAAAACTCTTCCACTTTGTTGACCCATACTTGCTTCGGGATGTGAAATTTCAGGAATGCTTCGGTGAACTCCTTCCAAGAGATATGCGCAGGGTCCTTGTGTGACTTGTAGAAATCATTCCACCAAGCTCTGGCAGTACCGGTCAGCTGATAGGTAGCAATATCCACACATTCTTCTTCTGTGCAAGCAGTCAGGTCCAATCTCTTCTCAATTTCCTCTAAGCAATCAGCGGCATCGAGGGGTTCTCTGGCCTGATCGAAAGTGGGTGGCTTCAGCTTGAGAAAGCTTCTGATTCTCTTCCATCGCTTCTCCTCAAGTGTTTCTTGCTGCGAAACTAGGGTATCTGTCACTTGCTGAAGAATCTGAGTCTGATTTGCCAATGCTTGGACAAGGCTCGGTTCTGGATTCGGGCCTCGGTTGGCTTCATCTTGTTCTCCTTCCATGTTCTACAAGGCAAGGTGGAGGGCAAGTCTAGTTAGGTCGGTTCGATTACTAACTAAAAGCAGAGACAAGCACAAACAAGAAAACAACTACTAAAAAGTCCTACACTCACGGTGAAGAAGCATAAAGATCAGAAGTTCCAAAGAAGAACCATGCACTCAAGCAGTGAGGATTCTAGCCTAGGAACTACTTCGTGGCATAGTCAAAATGGTAGGTTCTAATGATAGGGTCGTTGATCTTCTGTCTGTCATCCTTCTGTCTCAACTTGATTGGGCTACGAGAGAGAATTGATCTGACGTAGGTAAGATAGAAGATTTTTCAAGGCAGAGAGGGGCAGATTTCAAAATATATCAAGGGGTATATTAAATAGAGCGTTTAGAATGTCCTAAAGCTATCGACCAGTCTAAGGTAGCGTGCTACGGTCAAGTATGGCTCTGATACCAACTGTGACGAACCGGATTTTCGTAATCGAGAATCCGACTCTCTGTACCCTTGTGATAGTCCCTGGATCAGTAGCTATCATGTACAGAACTCATCTCAGCATAATATCATAGTCATACAAAGAATATTAGATTACAAAGAGAGGTTTACATCCATACCAAATGGGAATACGAGTATAGTACAAGCCTCACAGGTTGAGCGACAAGTGGAAATCCTGCGTAGCGGTAGCTAAGTCTTCAAGTCTTCATCTTCAATCCACAGGCATCCTTGAGCGAAGCAGCGCTACCCATCTAACACATTCGGACTTGAACACCAAGTCCTAACCTGCAACTCACAAACTATCCCCAAGGAATGGGATAGGTTCACGTCACCATCCGTATGCAAGCTTTAAGTGGCCTATAATCTAAAGGGTAAAAATATATCAAGGAAAGGTTCGGGTTTCCTATGCAGCGGCAAAATATAAAATACCATCATCATCATCTCCAACTATATCACAACAGCACGGGCTATTCTGGCACACCAGACTCCTGTCTCATCCTCACCACCTTCTCCTCTCGAGTCGATGGGAAAGCTTCCGACCTTTCCCATCTCAACGGCAAACGCCGGACCTTATCCTGAACTAGCAGCTCTCATCCCAACCTGTAGTTTTAGAAGAGGGGGAGATAGAAAGTCCCAAAACACTAATCAGAAGAAGCCAGTATACAGGGGGTGTCCATGACCGAGGACGCGGCTATATGTATAGATTCTAACTCTGCAGATCGTGTACACCTGGAACCACTCGGGCTGCGATCGGTTGCAAGCCGATCGAGACACAACCCACAACCACGACTCCCTAATCAGACCGGTACCATCCTGCATTCCCAGACTTGGACCCATTCAGTAAACCGAACGATCCGGGATCGTGAGTCCCTAGCACCACACAGGCGCTGAGAGTCTCGGAAACAAGGGCTGAACGCAGCCAGGCTCCGTACACCCTCGTGAAACGGCAAGCCCAATCCTAACACACTACTCCACAGCAATGGTACCGACTAACTAGAGAATGGCTGGAACCCCTCCTATAAGGGTAAGCGGTGCGTACGTAAAAGTCCTGTAACCAGGTCCAACCGACTCGGCCTAAGCCAGAGCAAGCAAGTCCCCGTCAAATGCGTATCCACCTCGTGGTCCGCAAATCGGCACCCATTATAGGTATGGCCGCCCAACGCCTCAAATCCATCCATATCACAAGTCATATCACAATGTACCCGCTACGGTACAGGAGGTGTCCAATAGCCTCCAAGCCCCGACCCAAGGGTCGGTTAATGTCTGCTCACTCCAGCCGGGGGTTCGAAACTCTCCAAGTTATCCCCACCCAAAAATACTCACGCCAAGAGGTTTAAAACCACCACTATATCCCACACATGCAAGCAGCAGCATAGCAATCATATATAGTAGTGAAGTAGGTAAACAAGTAATCAGGATATATAAATAGGCTATGCGGCTCATCATCATCTCATCAATGCAATAAAGCGCTAGCAATTCTACTTGCAATGCCTAATAGGTACAAGAAGCAGAATGGGCGTGAACCTGGAGTATCGTCCTTATCTTCGTCTTCAGCGTAGTCGACGTCGTCGAAGAAGTCCGGGTCCTCCGGGGATCCTATTGGACGCAAATACAAATAAACAACGACATCTACTAGCAAATAAATTCCAAATAAGAATCATTGAAGATCCAAATAACAGCAAACTCTATGCTATCGTGTTCGTCATGATTTTAGAAAAATACTGAAACTGGTTTCATATTTTTCTGAGCTACGGTTGATTTATTATGAATTTCTGAGGTTTAAATCCATTTCTGGGATTTATAAATCATTTCGGAAAAAGAAATAAAAGTTAGAACACAAGTTAGCAGCTGGGGTATGTTAACTGACGGCTCAGGGTTAAACCGCGAGTCGGGCTGGCGAAGGCAGCGGTCTGGGGTTGATGACATCATCACGGGCCCTGATGATGTCATCATTGACTCGGTCAAAGTTGATTGGGTCAACGGTCAAAGGGGGCAAGGTCTCGGTCAACGAGTCAAAGGTTACCGGGTCAGTCAAAGGGTCAGCGGGTCCACATGTCAACATGCGGGCCCAAGGGTCAGGTGGGTCCGGGCTGACAGTCAGTGGGTCCCACAGGTGGGCCCACGGTCCTACGGGTCAAAAGTCATGTTAGCCACGTGGCGGTCGACTCGGCACCGGGTCGATGCCACGTGTTGGGCAAAGGTTGGCCGGCTAGGCTTTGCGTGGCGGTCACGTGACTATGTCGTGGATGCCACTTGGCTAGGCCTGGGTGAAGGGCGCGATTTTAGGAACCTAACGCAACTGGTTTGGCACGAAACGGGGCTAGGATGGAAAAGATATGAATTTCCAAGGTTTAACCCTTTTTAATTATTAAGAAAAAGGATTTATAAAAGAATAAATCCATTTCTTAAAAGAACAGGGGGCTCTGTGCAAAATTGCCAAGGTGGAAGGACCTTTTCGCGATTAACAAAAAGTCCAAGGGCCTAACTGCAAAAGTGCAGGGGCCAGATCGCAATTAACAGAAACCCCAGGGGGCTGGATGCAAAAGAACCAGGGGCTAACTTGAAAAGGGCCGGCCAGGGGCTAAACCGCAAAGATGCAGTGGAGAAAGGACCTAATCGGGAAAAGAGTTAAAGCTAGGGGGCTTTCTGCAAAACTGCAAGGGCTCGGCTGTAAACAGCCGGCGGCCGACGACGTCATCCCTGACGTCAGCCAGCCGCACGGGATCCGGCTGCGGCTGCGCACGGTGGAGGCTGCGGTGTGGCTCACCACGAGGGACGACACGTGGCGGCCGGGATCTGGTGTGGATGGGCGATCCGGTGCGAACCAGGGCCGCTGCAGGCGTTCGTGCGGCTCGGCTCAGCGCGTGACGCGTGGCGTAGGCGACGCGGGGGCGCGAGGCAGACGAGCGCAGGGCGTTCGGCAAAATGCCTGGGCCGGCGTTCGCGGCGACCGACCGGGGTAAGGTGGCGCGTTAGAGGGTGGACGGCGGCGGGTCTACGGCGGCGAGCTCCGGCAAGGGCTGGCGGGGCTCCAACAAAGGTTTAGCGGCTAAAGCTAGGGCCTTGCGGCCTGGTCACGCGTGCGGCCCTGGAGCACCATGGCCGCGATGGACAGCGCCGCTCGGCAACATGGCTACGGGTGAGGTTGGCGGCGGCGGTTCTAGGCTACCATCAAGAAAAGAGACACGAAGGCCTCCACACAGAGGAGCGCTCGCGCGGGGCACAGGTTCACCTGGACCGCGGCGAGGCCGCGAGGGGTCGGTTGCGGTGGTGCTCGGCCGGCTCGATGGCGCACAAACGGGCAGGCCTCCAAGGGGGAAAGGGAAAGGCTTGGGCAAGGATTTGGATTGGCTCACCGTGGGCGCGTCGGTGTTCGCGTCGGGGTAGTGGTGGCTCGCCGCAGTGCAGGGGATCGACGGCGCAGAGCAGGCTCGAGGGCGGCGGCGTTGTGGTTGCGGCGGCGGCGGCGTCGTGGCTGCTCGACGCGGGTGGCGGTGCTCCTTCCTCCCCTCGTCCGGCTCCTCTTGGCGGCGGCGTTGACGGCGAGGAAGTAGAGGCGGCGTTCCTGGGCTTGTGGCATCGGCGACCGTGCGGAGCGCACGCGCGCGGGTGAAGCGGTGGAGCAGAGCAAGGGAAAGGGGAGAAAGGGGAGGAATCCCCAAGGGTGGCGGCGCGCTAGGGGAGAGCAAGGGCGGCCGCGGTTTTAAGGAGGGGCGCTAGGGTTTGGCTCGCGATGGACGGCCGAGGTCTCGGCGTCCGGGCCCTTGGCCACGCGGCGGGATCGGAGCGGCTCGGCGCAGGGGCGAGAGGGCTAGCGCGGCCGAGCTGGAAAGCGGGGCGGCGAGCTGGCGCGGGGTGACGCGAAACGGCTGAGGTGGCGGCGCGCGATTGGAGGGGCGCGGCCGGGCGGCGGAGCTGGCGCTCGGCGCCGGGAAAAGCAGAGAGGCGAGCGGCACTCTGAGGTGGAAAGGGGAAAAGGTGGGAGATGACGAGTGGGGCCCGCGTGGCGGTGAAAGAAGGAGAGAGCGGTTGGTGGTGTTGGGCCGAGCGGCTAGCTGGGCTGCGCGGGGTGTTGGGCCGAGCGGATTCGAGGGGAGAGGAAGCCGGGCCGGGAGAAGTTTGGGCCAAGCTAGGCTGCTGGGCCGCGAGAAGAGAGGTGCGGGCCGCGCGCGCGCGTGGAGGGGTAAGGACAGGCCGGGTTAGGAGTTGGAGGGTTAGAACTAGACTTAGGTTTGGGCTGGGCCGGTCTGGTTAGTCGAGTTAGTTTTCCCATTTGATTTGTATTTGAAGTTTGAATTCAAATACAAATCCCACTCAATTGAAACCAAAACAATTTCAAATAAATCCAAATAAATCCAACTCACTCATGCAAGAGTATGAAAAATTATTTATGCGCAATTTAAATTACTAGGAATTTTAGAGAGAGCAAGTACTTATATTACAAATATTTCATGTCTCACAACAATTCACCACAAAAATTTTTAACTCCGATTTTTCATTACAAGTAACAGACAGCGATTTCGCGGGAGGTTACAAAGGCGATACTTCACGTGTTGCTGCAGAAATTTGTTAAACAAATTTAAATATGAAACTTGAAAGTAGAAACACTAAGGTGATTTCATCGCAGCATTCTTGTGCATACAACACTATACATGAACATGCGTTCACTTTATCGAGAGAGAATGGCTCAGGAATTTTGTAGCATGGTACTTGCAAAAACTAATACATTGAAATTTGGTAGAAGATATAAATTGATGGTTCTAGCGGATGGTTGAAGATGAAATTTGAAAGTATGTATAAACACTAAGGTCATTGCATCACAACATTTTTTGCAAACAACATTATACATAAAAATATATTCATTTATTGAGAGAGACCAACTTGAGAATTTTGTAGCATGGTACTCGCAAAGACTAATACATTTCATGTGATGCTATTAGCCACAGATTACCGGTAGAAGACTTAAATTGATGGTTCTAGTGGATGGTGACGTGGTTACTTGCATGTTAAGAGAAGACCCTTAGTGGGGTGCTTCTATATAGGTTACTAGGTGATTCCCCGCGCGTTGCCGCGGGATATTTTGCGTAATTATATATGATTATTTGATGCATTCTGCAAAGAGTTTTAATATAATAGATAATTGTGAAAGATATGTATGCAGTTTATCCATAAAATGGCAACACTTGCAATAATGAATTACTTTTTCATTGGCCTTCGATTCGTTCAAGACCCTCCCGGCATGAAAGAAAAAAAACCTCACAAATCTATCTAAATTTCCTAAATGCGAACATAACTTAATGAAATTGGATATAAAAGAAAAAATAAGCGGGGAGCAGACCTCCCTGTAGCGTTTGGGGATCAAAACCGAAGTGCTTCGTCTCCTCCTTCCCAATCGCTGCATGAGCAACCTGCGTTGCCGACGCGGCTAAGGCCGCCTGCTGCGACGCCTCGCCGGCGGTAAAGTAATACCCTGAGAGACCAACATTGCTAGCGCCCTGTAGCGATGCAAAGAGACTTGATGTTGCAAGTGCCTCGCTCAATAAATAAGAGGAGGGAGGTGGGGAGGCGTACGTGACTCTTGATCTATCTGCCATGACTTTTGATATGCCGTAATCTTTTGAATGCATCTTAGTGGAATGACGACATGGACTCTTGAGGGTTGAGAGAAGTCCTTTAGTGGGGATCTATATATAGTTATATAGGATATAGATAGGATTAGTAATGAGAAAATAAATATATTTGCCCTGCTCGTCACACCTACGTGACTTGCTTCATTTTGTATACCTAACTTTATACGATCGTGACAACTCGAAAACAAACTTTGCAATGAGAAATGAGAGGATTGCAGGAGGTGTAACAATTTCTTCCATGTGCATATTTAGCCTCTAGTGTGCTTCAAAAATATAATTGCTTGATAACTTAACTGGTGATAGCTCTGCATGGGAAAGCGAGGGTTCGACGCAAGCATCTGATTTGTTTTTTTTTTTAATCTTTTTCTCTTTTCTCACGTGCGCTGGTTTCCTAGTTGGTTGGGCTGGCCGGTTGGTTCTCCGCGTGGGCCGTTTGGCCAGTTCGTTTTCTCGCGTGCGCATGGTTTTCGGGACTGACGGTTCGAGACCGGTGATTTGTAGCGGTGGGGGCATGGTTTTTTTTCGGTTTTCGTGGTTCCGAGACTGTTAGGTAATTGACGTAAAAAAATTGACAGAGACCCTTCTTACTTCTTCTTACTTTAGGGTACTCCAGGAAAGAAAACGTGGAGTTGGAGACCGACTCCATGTTTTTCTTGGAGTACCTCAAAGGGTGCTCCAGAAACACATGCTACATACATTCTCATAGAGTTGGGCTAAAATCATCCACCATCGCCACTGATTACACACCCCTCCGTACTGTTTCGTGAAAAGAAAAAAAAAAGAAAGGCCGACGCCCCCTCTCCCTCCGATCTTTCCCATCTTTGCCGCCGAACCTCTCCTCCCCTCGTGAAATCCCGCCGCTCGCAGCTTCTCCCATTCCTCCGGCTCCCAGAAAACCGGCGACATGGATGACGGTGATGCTCCTCCACCCCTAATCAAGTTCCTCCGGCGACTACTCCTTCCGCAGGAATGATTTTGACGTGCGGACGGCTACATGGTTCATGGCAGCGCAGCACCGCTAGCCAAAATTCGACGGCTGTGCTCCGCCTCCTTGAAATCCCCTTCGCCCATAGCTGCTCCACTCCGTCCACTACGTCCTAGCCCTGCGCCGCCCAGACCGTCAGAGGTGCGCAGCCGCTGCCTGCCGGAGATGGCCATGCTGGCTCGGGCAGCGATCGTGGTCGTGCTTCCCTGTGTGCCTGCCGTGGCCAGCGAGCAATCTGCGTCGCCCCTTACCCCCATCGCTGGTGCTCGTGAACGGATTGAGCTTCTTTGCATGAAAGGGCAGACAAAGAGGACACGTAGGTGGAGGCACTAGTCGTACAGTCGCAAGGCCTTCGGCGGCAGCGGCCACCTGCCGCACTAATCTGTATGACTGATCTGTGTGACGATTTTCTCAAGCCTCTGCATCTATCTTCAGTGGCGTATAGGTGTAGAGAGAGATCACATGATTTTGGCCTGCCTGTATGTCTTCTTTTTGTACGATTTGTACATGTGCATCGCGCTGAAGTTTGAGCTGTAGTGAGTGAGCATGTATTGTACAGTACTCCTTCCGGTTCCGGTTTAGTAAAAGAAGTCGTTTTGGACAAGATTTGAGTCAAACATTGGGAACATAAATCGTGAATAACTTTTAAGTCATTGAGTTTGGAAATGTGAAAAGTATATGAATAGATTTGTCTTGCAAAATACTTTCATAAAAGTATACATATGTTAGTTTTTAATAAATATTTTTATAAAAATAAGAAGTCAAAGTTGTACTTTGGAGACCGTGTCGCTGTCCTAAACGACTTCTTTTACCAAACCGGAGGGAGTACTATCACAAATTTGTGTGTTCGCGAGAAGAGATTGACGTGTGAGGCTATTTATGAAGGGTAAAATAGACTATTTACAACAAATCTTCATGTTTCAGGAGCCAGAGCATTACAATCAGCCAAACGTGTACAACAAATCCACGTTTTTTTGGAGTTGATGGAGTTGATGGAGTGGAGCTGTTTTTTATGGAGTGGAGTGCTACCAAACACACCCTAAGTAGATCCTACAATCAGCATTTCACTTAGTGAAAAGACCTAGGTAAATTCATTTTTGAAAAACATTTCTACGATATCATTTGTTATATTCAGCCCATTACAAATTAAAGGACCTAGGCAATATTTTGTGGGCTCACAACTCTAATTGGGCTCAGTTTAGCTCACGACCCATTAGGTCAACAGATTCAGCCCATGAAGCTTTTCGTATTCTTCTTTATTTTGCTTCTATTTCTCCATCCTTTTCCTTTCTTGTTGTGAATTTGTGATACACCTTTTTCCGAAGATTCTGATACACACTGATATAACATAAAGTCTTTCAACTGTTGTGATACATTCTTAGAAACTATTATTTTGTTTTTAGTTTTGAACACTTCTTTACTTGACAGCGCAGAGACTATCTGAAGCGGGCGTTTCACCGCGTCATGGAACAAAGTTGACGAATCCAGGAAGAAAGAAGGATCACTCGGCGCGAGCTACAGAACGGAGCTTAGCCTACACAACAAAGTAGTGAAGCTTCACCAACCGCTCGAGATGATTCTGAAATGACCGAGATCGCCGGCAAAGTGAAGAACAACAACTCGTGTCGTGCAAGGAACTCGGACGAAAGATTCGGAGGGGCTGCATGCGAGAAAGGTTACGTGTCCTTCTGTCTGACGGCGACGTTTCTCAGTTTCTCACACGCCTAGTACAACACGTATGTATCCGTGTGCCGTGGCAGAGGTAACTTCGTTGGACGTAAGAGTGAAGCATGGCTCGGCCCAATCTAGAGTCGAAAGTTGGGTTGGCTTGGGCTCAAGACCTGTCCACCTGGGCCATTGACCAGCTGTGAGACCCATCTGTACAGCTTTCACAATTTCACAATTAATTCACCTAGTATTGTACAGCATACGGAGTATAGTAGTAGTAGAAAGCACCTAGTATTGTTTTGGAAAAAAAAAACAAGCACTTGCTGTACGTCTTTGTACTGATGATGGGATCACAGGAGTGCTAGGTCAACATTCTTGGTCAACACTGCGTCACTGCTCCATTTCCATTCCTAGAGTAGACGTACTGCTAGATTTTTTATACCCATCTGTAATATGTGTTGCACATGTGTGCAGGGTTTTTTTTCTCGCTACAGTACCGATTTTTTTGGAATAAAAACCGGTCCGGTAAACCGGTCAAACCGGCTGGTTAACCAGTAGGAGCGGTTTGGCAGGGTCGGTTTTGAGCGGTAACCGGCCCTATTTAGCTACCGGACCGGACCGGTTTGACTGGTAACCGGTCAAACCGGACCGGTTCCCAACGGTAAAAAAAACCCTGCATGTGTGACCCTACATTTCCTACCAAACCGGTTTGATCAACTTTGGACTTGACGCGGTTCCTGAGGCAGGCGTCCAAAGTGCAAGAATCCAGCTGGTCTCGTAGGTCCAAAGGGACAGCACAGCAAAGAGGAAAGGAAGCACATTTGCGATCCAGCTAGCCAGCATATATGAGGGAGAGCCCAAGAGAAAAAGGTTGACATGCATTTCTCTCGTTTTTTGCCTTCACCACCAAACTCGATCAGAGACAAGACTGCATATAATTTAAAAAACAAGACTGCATATGAGATGTGGGTGACCAAAAACGGATTCGAGTCAAACCTCGCCCATGTAGGTCGGGCCTGGTCCACTCTACGTAGTACGATCTCCTGCGGCTACATTTTTTTAGAACGTGCATAGCACGTTTTTTCATTAAGCGGAAGAGAGTTTTACAACGAAGCCACTTTGAGAGACCCTCAAAGCGCAAGAACACAACACCAAAACAAAAACTAAAGCTAAACAAAAGACCCAAACGACCTGAAAAAACCACAACTAGAAAGAAGAAGAAGAAGAGCGGCCACCCTAACCCACAACCCGCCAACCTAAACAAGACTAAACTTCAACTTCAAAGCCTGCCGAAGAGAGACAACACCGCCAAGATTGCCAAAGGTCCTCAAGTAGCGACATTGGTGGCAAAGCATCCACCAATCACAAAGACATGGCGGCCAAGCATCCGCTCGGAAGCAGCAGAGGTGGCCAAGCATCCACCAAACGACAGCAAATGAACCGCCAGCGAGAAGATGAGCGACAATCCGCCAACAGACACGACCAAATGTGGGAAGGTATCCACCGAACATAGCGACATCATGGCGGCCAAGCATCCGCCCGAAGTGACAAAGGTGGCAAAGCATCCACCAACGACGGGAAAGCAACCGTGAGCATAGCGAAAGGCGGCAACGCATCCGCCAACAGACGACGACCTAGGCAACCGTGGTGATGTTGATGAGACATG
Organism: Urochloa ruziziensis; assembly: GCA_015476505.1. Taxonomy (NCBI): domain Eukaryota; kingdom Viridiplantae; phylum Streptophyta; class Magnoliopsida; order Poales; family Poaceae; genus Urochloa; species Urochloa ruziziensis. The sequence continues at coordinate 41,065,587 of CM027120.1, read as the reverse complement.
GAGAAGATAGGCGCAGAAGAATAGTCGACGACCACTTGGTAGGAAAAGGCCTAACCCAACCCAAAACCTGCGGGAGGGAAAATCACCACAAACGCACACACGTCACTGAACAACTAACAAACCGAGCTAAGAAGGTAGAGCGGGAGGGTCATGCAGGACGATGCCTTCACGAAGGGAGCGACGTCGACGCCGCCACCGTCTGACTGTCCGTGATGGAGCAGTCCAAGTTTTCACCTGGCGAAACCAAATGGATTAGGAGGCCACAACAACGCCTCCAGCGAGGTAACTATGTCAAAGGACGCAGCCGTTGTCGGCACCGGCGAGCGCCGGCCATAGCTTTCGCCAAAGGCCTCCAAAAACCAACTCCACACTAAGACTGCTAAGCTAGGACGAGAGCCAAACGGTGGAATGGCAGCGAGCAATCTATGGTGATGGTAAAAATGAGGAACATCCACAGGCACTGAGCGCTACGACATTGACGACCCGACTACCAGAGAGACTGAGGTACGACCCAAAACAACCGCGAGCATCCACTGCAAAACACCACCATGAAGCACGACCAATCGCCTCCAACATCAGCAGCACTGCGAAGCACCACCATCAAACACGACCAGTAGCCTCCAACACCGCAAGCACCACCATAGTCAGCGGCCCCTCAAGGAGAACAGTCAGAGCGACCCGAGCGCGGGTTGGGGCGGGTCTGGGCCCGGAGCACGAACGAGCCGTCACCCAGGCAGCGACGCGATTTGGAGGCGGCGCAGCAGCCAGCGCGGAGAGGAGGAGGAGCCGCCACCGTGCAGGCAGGACGGCTGCCGCCAGATCCGCGGCGGCCCAGGTCGGGCAGATCTGGGCCCGGAGCGGGCCGGCGCCAGGGAAGGCGGGGCGGCGGCCGGCACCGAGGGGGGGAGCCGCCACCACGCCCGAGGAGGGCCTCAGCCGCCGCTCCAGACCCGGCGGCGGCGGCCGCGGCGCCCCCAAGGCAGGTCGGGCGGCCCGGGTCGGGCGGATCTGGGCCCGGAGCGGCCGGCACCAGAGGTGGTGGGGCGGCGACCGGCACCGGATGGGGGGCCGCCACCACGCCCGAGGAGGGCCCCCGCTGCCGACCCAGACCCAGCCGCGACGGCCGCGGCGGCCGCGACGGCGGTGGCCGTGGGCCGGGCAAGCGGTCAGCGGCGGAGGCCGAGGATCCGGCGAGGACCGGTCGGCGGACGGCGGCGCCTGCGGTCGGCGGCGAGGGAGGAGGCGCGGCGTGACGACCGACGCGACGTGACGACCTAGGGTTAGGGTTTGGGTGGTAGGTGACCGGGGGAGGGAGGGGAAGAAGGGAGAGAGGGAGGGGGAGGGAGGAGGGGGCGCGGCCGCCGCCGCCGCCGCACGCCGGCAGCGACGGCGGCCGCCGGGGACGAGGGTGGGGAGGGCTTGGTGCGGCGGCGCCGGGTGGCCGCCCGTGTCGCCCGAGGAGAGCGACGCGGGGGCAAGGGGCGTGTTTGCAAAGCAGACCTCTCCTGCGGCTACATGGACGAGCTGACCCGCCACGACTAGTCGTCGCCTCGTCGGCTCGTCGCCACCCACTAACCAATCAAATTTCCGGCCCGCTAACCAATTGAATTTTCAGCCCGCTAATCACTCCAACGCCGCCGTCGTCCTCTTCACCTTTGGCGCTGACGATGCGCTTCCTCTTTCCCGTCTTCCTCCTCTCCGGCGGCTCGCCGTCACGCCCTGCCGCTGCCACCACTGGCGGCCGGCGGCACCCTACCACTGGTTTCGAGCAAGTTGACGCATTGCCTCTTTACGAACAGGAAGCTTCTCGGGAGAATATCCTAAGAGTTGTGAAAGATATGTTGTCATTTGAAGCAACGTGACAATTGAAATTAAGTTTTACAACAAAACTCATTTTGTATAGTCTACATATACCTTAGACAGGTTCATGCCCAAATTTGGTTATTTTTGAATCCGTTTGATATTTTTTTGTTTAGGCAGTAATATGTTTGTCGTGTGTTTTGACCAGAGGCACACGGCATAGGCTGTTTGCCGTGTGCCCTCGGCGTGGCACACGTCAAATCCCATTGACGTGCCGTGGATCGTGGCACACGGCAAAGGTGGAATGTTTGTCGTGTGCCCTGGATCTTGGCACACGGCAACCACCTGCTCCGCCGTCGCGTGACGCTGTCCGTCATTCGCCGGCCGGCCGAGCCTCCCCGCCGGCCGCGGGCTCCCCCGCCCGCGCCGCTTGCCCGCGCCCGTGCCTCCCCGGCCGCGTGCCCGTGCCCCCGCTCGATCGGATGAATGGATCGCCACTCTCATCCAGCCATCCATCTTCGATCGGGTGATAGGCCATTTCTCCGACCGCTCCCCAGCTCGATCGGATGAATAGACCGCACACTTTTCCGTGTGACGTGGATCGGGGCACACTGTAAAGGTGGAATGTTTGCCGTGTGCCCTAGATCTGGCACACGGCAACAGCCCAACACATTAGACAAAGTGTGGCCGCGCTCTGTTGCAGCTCATGCCACACACGCCGCGCCCTTGCACCGCGCCACGAACTCCCAGCACGCGCGCACGCCCGCGCCGCTGCGCCCCGGCCCCGCGCCGGACGCACCTCCTGGTCCCCGCCCGTCGAGGGAGGTCGCGCCTCCTGGTCCGCCGCCGCGGGGGAGGCCGCGCGCCCGCCGCCGGGGAGAGGCGCGCCGCCGCCGCCAGAACAGGCCACGCCGGCCGGCCACCTCCACCACGTCCTCACCGGCCGGGCAACTCCACCGGCCGGTGAGTATGCAATTTTTTTCTATTTAGTTTTTTTATTTAGTTGTTTAGTTATATAATTAAGTTAATAGCATATAATATGTTAATTTAATTTGTTACTTTAGTTGGCATATAGTTTTAGTTTGTTAGCATATACTTAGTTTTTTAATTTAATTTGTTACTTTAGTTAGCAAATAATTTTAATTTAATTTGTTTAGTTACTTTAGTTTTTTAATTAGTTTGTATTGCTAGAAATGCAATGTGGTCATATTTGTAGAAGTGTGTAGTATCAAATCTACGAAGTATTCATTTCCATGTATTTGGTTTGCTATGGACACTATTATCTTCTAGGAATCGTTGCTTGTCCTCGCCACTGTTCCACCACCAACACGGAAGTCACCGTCCACACGAGCCCGTCTCCGCCTCGCCTCCGTTGAGCCTCTAGGTGAGCCTTGTGGCTTCGGTGGTTAAAGCCTTGTGTCCGACCATCGAGCCATGGGCTTAAACATCTGTGTAGCCCGACCTTCGTGTCGTGGTTTTTGTTGCAGGTTTTGGAAACCCTGACTACATAGGGGAGGTGCTGGCGAAATTTTAAATTTGCTATAAGCATTTATTGAATTTTGCAGGAACCCGCTTCCACCTATTCGATGAGGAATCGAAACTGTAGCCGGAGTCGGAGCCGGAGCGGGAGCCAGAGCCGTAGCTGGAGCCGAAGCCGGACCGCGAGTCTACACCACTGCTGGCCACGCCTACACCGCCGACCCACCATAAGCACTGCAATCACGCTCGCGTAACATGCATGTTCGTAGGTACGTAACCCAGTTAGGCGTCTCCCGTTTGAAAGAGATACGGTTGGACATATGCAGAACTTTGCATATGTATGACCGTATCTGTTTCGAATTGTCCACGTTATTTGGACAGCCTGAGGGTGCGTAGCGGGGGTTGGTTTCCATAATCTACTCCGATCTAGGACAGGATTTTGGCAGCACCTCCCCGGTGTTCTCCTGATACACATTCTCCCTGTTGGGACATGTATTTGGAGAACAGCGGGGAGGTGCTGCCGAAATTTTGTCCCAGATCGGGGTAGACTATGGAAACTTACCCTAACTACGCATCCTCGGGTGGGATTAGGATCTATCTTTACCTATTAGAGAGTATAGACATCGTGCAGGACCTACACTAGGTACATTTAAAAGAATTTCCTTTTCATTTGCCGATGTCATAGAGGATGAATGACCGTACCTGGTTGCTCACGGGTTGGAAACCTGGGGGTGATGTGACTGTGGATTGGGTTCGAAGGACCGAGGCTTTTCTAGATGAAGCATTTGCAAATGTTAAAGGAATAAACAAGACCACTTGGTGTCCTTGCGATAAATGTGGGAACACGCGTCGAAAAACAAAGGAAGAAATGACAAGACATGTTTTCAAACATGGATTTACGAGAGACCAAACTTGGTGGACCTATTATGTTGAAGGCAATAATCGTAGGAGAGACGAGGCCGTGAGACAACGCCACGAGCAGAGTCGCCCCAATTGAAGAACCAGTAATACTGGAGTTTTTACTCCAGGAGACGATGAACTCGAGTACTATGGAACGGTCGAACAAATATACGAACTGGACTTTCAAGGCTCAAAACCCTGAAACCTGTCATATTCAAATGCCATTGGTATGATCCTCAAGCTGTGAGATGGACCCCGAATCTTGGGCTAGTCAAATTTGACGGTCCTCCATGTACAAAGGAGACAATGTTTATATTGTGGCCCAACAGGCCACACAAGTCTATTATCTCACATACCCATGCCAAACCGACCAACGTCTCCTGGGTTGGGATGTTGTGTACAAAGTATCGCCACGCGGCAAACTACCTGTCCCAAACAATGAAGATTACAACATAGACCCAAACACATATGTCGGAGAGTTTTATCAAGAAGATGGGCTAGAAGGGACATTTGAGATAGACTTCAGCGAAGTAATCGGAATGGAAGTAAATAATGAAAGAGTTGAGCAGGAGGATGCCGGAGATGTGATTCATACTGTGAAAGACTCAGAATTACTTGAGAAACTACGATTAGGCAACGACAATGATTCTGACAACGAACCTCCTTTGGAGCACGGTGTTGAAGATATGGACACGCGTGATAGCGATGATGAGACATGTGATCCAGCTAATGTGGATCATGATGACTATTTCTAATTCGTGTAATATGTGTACTAATTTATTTTAAATCTATAACACTATGTTATTTAATGATTATATTTTCTGAATTTATTTTCTAATACGCGTGAATTTATTTCTATTACTTGTACTTACTTACTCTTTGTCATTGCAGGTGATTGATCAAATATGGTGGGAGGCATCAAAACTGTGATGAGGTCGATCAACTCTTTCTTTGGGAAGGGTGGCAGTTCGACGGAGTCCTCCAAGGGGGCCAACAGGGAAAAGGGAAAGGTTCTGGGAGTTTGTCAGCGGCTGCAGGTACTTACACTCCGTCTTTTTAATTACAAGTGGTCTTTCTAATACCTGTACTTACACACAACTCCTTTTAATTACAGTGGAGAGGCCGCGGAGGAGTACTCGCAGGAGGAGGGCGCCCTCGCCTGTACCCTCTGCGCACAGCTCTAGTGCGGAGGACAACTGAGAGGAGGAGGCGGAGCAGGGGCAGCAGGACGAGGAGGCGGAGCGGGAGGGGGAGGAGGAGGTGGAGTAGGAGAGGGAAGAGGGGGTGGAGCAGGAGGGGGAGGAGGGGGGCAGAGCAGGAGGGGGAGGAGGAGGCGGAGCAGGAGGGGGAGGAGGGGGCAGCGGGAGGCGACTCACCTAAAATCTTATTGTGAGGCCCCTCTTCCCTCCCGAGACAACCCATACCTTTGGCTCAACGGCCGGTTATTGCACCCGAGCCTCCCTAGTAATTAACTTGGCATGTTCTTACTAATGTTGTTTTGAGGTTTTATGGATAAATGAAACTAATAATTTTTTGAATCCCTTTGGCAGGGGCTTTGTGGTTGTGGAGCCAGGTACTCACTCTCGCATCCCCAATGACATTCTGGGGCAGCTTTGCAGGATGTACTACCCTAGAATCATACAGAAAGGGGGCCAAGACCAGCTGGCGTGGTCGTGGGAGGACTACGCGACCACGGAGGACTTGGAATTAGATGAGAATAGGCCAGTGTATGGGAGCAAGGCGCGGCGGGTGGTGACCGAACTGTGGGCAATGTTAGCCTACACAACCGTGTAGACCGTGTACACGGTGTTTAAACGCTACTCGATGGCTCACCGTGAAGTTTAGGGCTAAATGGTTCTTTACACGGTCAAACACGGTCTTACACGTTGTAAACAGTTGACTTTAAACGGCGCAAAACTGATGTACACGGCGTGTAAACCCGTGTACGTCACCGTTTAGGCTATATATTACCTCGTATTTGTATGTCATTGTCATGAACTCAAAAATCAGAATTAGTATTGTTGTTGCATGTTTCCTTTTGGTTATATTTGTATGGTTTATTAAATATGTTGTTGCGACCCGTGTCACCTATGACTCTACGAGTCTCTAAAAATTGGAATTGGTCCCTATATTGCTTATCACCGTGTCATTTTTACTGATGTTCTACACTACCGTGTAATCTGTGTACACGCCGTGTACACGGCGTTTACACGGCCTACATGCTAAACAGTGCTTGACCGAACGACTACCGTTTAGCGTTTAGGCTAACATTGACTGTGGGTAAGTATTCTTCGTATTACATTGATCAATACATCGCATTCAATCAATCATTTTGAAATTTCTAATACATCGCGTGATTTGTGCAGGATTTCTACAGGTGGCAGGATGGAATGAAGAACCTGGCGGTCCAGGTGGCTAACACAGCCTGCCACAAGCTGGTGGCCGATATGTGGTACGAGACGAAACTGTGCGCCATCGTACAGTTTTATGCTAACTTTGCGCCTAAACACGAGAGGCGGAGCGTGCCGAAAGCAGAGGCGAGAACAATGATGCTGACAAAGGAACAATTTCAACAGGTAAATGTTCAACATTTAATTCCTTTGATTAATTGCACACAATTTTATCTTATATATCGTATTTGATGGCATGCAGGTGCCTCCGTGGTGGCTAGCCAACAATGATCGGTGCTGGGCTATGGTCGTGGACAAGTGGTTCATGGAGGGATTTACGAAGAAGCGTCAGGCTGGCCGGGTGCAGCGAGCGCTGATGCCAGGATCATCACACCACCAAGGCAACCGCAACCTCAAGGCGTAAAGGAAACAATGGGTACGTGTATTCATTTATTTATTCCAACGCTAAATTCTGCAGAATTTCTAATAAATTTGCTTTTTTCCTGCAGTCGGAGGTACATGGCCAAGACATCAGTATCCTCGGGGCCTATGCTTGCTCAGAAAGGGTAAGGCGACCTCCGATGTCACGTACAACCCGGAGGACCCCCTCCCCCCCCCCCCCGCCCTTAGCGTATAGCAACTCCTCTGTCCACAGCCGCCTGAGTGACTACACTGAGATGGCAAAGGCGGTGAGGGGGTCGGATTTCGATCCACACACGGGAGCCCCTTGATGCAGAGGTCGTCATGAGGGTGGGAGGAGGTAAGAAGCATGGGCGGTACTGGATTGCTGACAGCGCAATCGACACAGGCCAGTACTCCCACTCTCTCGTAGCTTCGTGCTCGACAAACTGACTCCACACCCCTATACGCCAGAAGCCAACCACTGTACTAGATGCTGATGGAGCAATTCAAGGTTATTTCAATTGCACTCATCGTTCATTGAGTTTTACACACGTTAGCTTTGTGTTCTAAGTCATGGATCATATTTTGTAGGCCCAATGGAGGCAACGTTCTAGGTGCAGGTCTAGGCGACGGTCCTAGGAGCAGTTGCGAGCCGAGCGAGAAAGGATTGAGCAGGAAAATGCAAGGAGATGGGAGGCCTATGCTTAGTACATGCAGTCCTTAGGACTTTCCGCAGCCACCGCTGTCATGGTTCGGTCCACCACCTGGAGCACCTGTTGGTACTCCGACTCCTGTGAGTAACTTTATAACCGTATACTTTCATTTGTTATAGTGACTTAGCACTTTCCAAACTTACGATAGAAAGTACAAAGACTTAGTATACAAACTACAATGACTTAGTAAAATCACTTAGCTTAACACATTCAATATCTTCAACTTTGGACAGAACCAATCGGCGACATCCAATGAAGGGCCAATCAATCCAGATCTGTCGCCTCCATGGGCTCAATGGCCGTCTCCGGAGGGGCTGTAGGCTCGCTCGTGGCAGTGGGCGCCGCCTCAGTCGTTGCCGTGTCAGCTTCCGCCGTCGTCGTCGCAGATGCCGCCCTGGGCTTGGGCTACACATCAGACGCATCCGCCTCCGCCGCCGGCGAACGATTGAGTGGTATGTATCCTGGTTTCTATGTATCGACTTTGTATGAACTTGGTTATGGACTATGGACTCGTATGGACTCTGTATGAACTTGTTTATAGAATTTGGACTCGTATAGACTGTATATGAACTTGTTTATGGACTTTGTGTGAATTTTTGTGGCCGTGTATGGCTTATGGTGTTTGTGACTTGTTGAAGTGATATATCAATTTCTGTGATGCATATAAACTGCCTGCGAGGTTAATTGTGATGCATATAAACTGCCTGTGATAGTTTTGCTGTTTGGGGACATTTAAAAGCAAAATCAGCAAAATTTGGACGGGGAAACCCTGTTTGACACGTGCAAAGTCCTGGCATACGGGGCCGCCGTCAGTTACTTTTTTTTGCTGTGAGTCGCCCATCGCACACGGCAAACTACTGCAGCACACGACAAAGATCTTTGCCGTGTGCCCGAGATACGGCACATGGCAAAGTTTTCTTTGCCATCGTAGTGTTTGTTGTGTGCAAAATCAAAGTCGAAGGCACACGGCAAAGGGTTTGCCGTGTGGATTTCCCACTTTGCCGTGTGTTGGATGCACATGGCAAACACGCGGCCTCCCGTAGTGCGTGCATGGTCGTTGTAATGTATGGACGGTACATATACGAATTTGCCAAGTTGGTGCACTAAACTAACCATTTTATAAATTGTTGTACCAATCTGTATATACCCACCGGCTAAGTTGTTGCATCAAATTGAGCATTTTACAAGTCGTTGGATCAATTTGCACCCACGTCTCAAGTTGTTGTACGATGAGAGCAATTTACTAAAAAATCTTTTTTCTCATCACTCGTTGTCTTTTAAAATCCATGTATTTCTTTTCCCTGCGGTGCAAATAAACAGCCATTCATGCAGATTTTCACGTGTTTTTTTTCTATTTCCTTAGGAATTAAGGTACTATGTGACTCCAATCCTATTTTTCCTATTTTTAAGTTGCACTTCAAAGGACCCATAATGTTCCAAAAAAGGTTTTTGGTGATAATAACTCTAAACAAAAGAAAAAAATGCAGATAATACTAATAACGGATTTGCTAAGGCAAAGACGGTGCAGACCATGGGCGATCAAACTTGCCGCTTGCCTGTCGGGTTCGCACTTAGTAGAGTACATTAGTCAGTGGTTACAGAAGAGTGCAGTATTTGCCGTCTCTACGACCGGTTGTACAACTTGAACTCCAACCAGAAACGCAATGGCTACAACCACATTTTTTTTAACCCTATTTCTTCCTTTCCTTGGGTCCGATCCACACCTAACCGAGGATTTGGTTTTTCTTCTGGCTTCCTTCCGTGTTCGCACAGCAGGAAAGTTAGACCACCTGAGACGACTGACACATGTACCTACTTGAAGTTGCAATCAGCACGTCGCTTGAGGAAAGACATAGACAATATTTTATTTAGAACATGCCTGTGGAAAGACATACTCCCTCCGTCCCAAAAAGAAGGACGTTTTAGGTGTTGGGCACGGGGATTAAAGGAAGAGTAAAAAAGTAGAGAGCGCACAGGAAACGAGGTGGGATAGAGGAGGAGAGATAGAGATAGAGTTGTATTGGAAAGCGAGAACGACCTTCTTTTTGGGACAAATTTTGAAGTCTAAAACGACCTTCTTTTAGGGACGGAGGGAGTAGGCAGCAATAGGCTATTTTGGATCAACGTGGAGGCCAATAGGCCTGCCAATTTCGCTAACGCAAAAAAAAAAAAAAATCAGCGTGCGTGGTGTACTGCGCGGCGTGCCAGTCAGTTTGACCATTCAACTGACGAGGTGTGCGATGTTGTCGTATCGGCCAATTAATAGAATCGGGATGTTGGGCCTACACGACGTGACACTGTTGGGGTTCTCATCTTGTTGCAGCGAGAATCATCAACCAATAAAGCTTAGATTAATACTACTACCAATCCTTTTAGGTGAAACGACAGCGATGCGTCCGGAAGTTGCAATCTAGAAACACTGGCAGGAGGACATTAATCTAAACTTCACTAGCAACAGGCTATTAAATAATCTATCGTCTATTTCAATAAGACAAAAGCTAATCGAAGCCAGTTTAATATTAAGACGATAGATATAGCCGATGCAATCTTAATCAAGGCAGGGGTAACTGGTGAATACCGTAGATCAAGACGGAAGCGATGCGCCATAGGTCGGAGATCAAAGGTACTCGATAGCTTGGTAAAACTTTGGACTTATCCCTTCGCCGGCCATAGATCAAGACATTGCAGCCCCGCGTTGAGTGCCGAAGCTCCACCAATGATTAAAGTAAAAACATTACAGAAGATAAAAAGGAGTGGCAGATGCGCCAAGTTGTATTGATCGCGTGATGAACCATTACAATGACCGCACCCCTTATATTTATATTTATAGAGGATAGCTAGCTCTGGACCTCACGTACCCAAACTTGTCTAAACCAACTACTACTTTAATTAATGACTAAGTAAAAGGAAATATTAAATATCATGGACTCTAGTTTTCCTTTTGTAGAATCCTTCTCAATTAAGCTATTTGATCCGTCCGTGAACCTGGATTAACTTGGACTCCTCCATCTCGCACAACAACTCGCTTTTCCTTTTATTCTAATCAGTTTGGCTTGCATGTGCCAACTTCTCCTTGACGTCATCCTTCCCTTAATTGCTTTGCATGCAGCCCAACCCAAGCATATAAATGATGTATGCAACTTCTATATTCTCCACGCAGGCTTCCTTGGGATATTTATCCATCGGCTAGTGGCACTGTTCTATTTTCTCCATGTGCCGGCTCAAACTTTCCTTCCATTGATTAAATGCTTCCTTCATCTTTCTGCTTGGCCGACCCAATGAAGCTGGTGCTTCTCAATTATCTTTGCATGCTAATCATATAATTATCTGGCCAGATTAAGCCAAATAATCATGCATCATGAGCCGATCAAGACATGCACATGCAGCGTGTACTCTATTTGTTTGCCTCCATTATCATCAATAAAATATTCCGGCCATAATTAGCGATTAGCATCTGCTGCCTATTGGCCTCCACGTTGATCCAAAATAGCCTATTGCTTCGTAATGCAAATTGCATCGGATGTACGGGACAAAATCTGGTGTCAACAAATTCAAAAATCACCGTATGAGAATTACAAAGTGACTCTTCAAAATAGGTAGAACCATTTTGAGAAACATTTCTACGATATAATTTTTTATATATTTTAAAATATAACCTATGGGCTCGCTACTCTAATTGGGCTCAGACAAGATCACGGCCCATTAGGTTAACAGATTCAACCCATGAAAAAAAGGTGACGGCCCATTAGGTCAACAGATTCAACCCATGAAGATTTTCTTACTCTTCTTTATTTTGCTTCTATTTCTTCTTCCTTTTCCTTTCTTCTACTACACTTTTTCCCCGAAGATGCTGAATCACATCGATACATTCTGATACATTCTTAGAAATTATTATTTATTTTTAGTTTTGAACACTTTTAATTGACAGCGACATTTTGAATTTTTTTCTATGGAAGAATATTTTTTTTATCATAGATATCTGAAGCGGGTGTCGCACGGCGTCATAGAACGGAAGTCGACGAATCCAGGAAGCCAGAAGAAGATCGCCATTTGCCTGACTCGGCGTGAGTTACGGAGCTTAGCCTACACAACAAAGTAGTGGTCTACCAGTGGAGCTTCACCAACCGCTCGAGGTGATTCTGAATGGACTGAGATCGCCGGCAAAATGAACAATTCGAGTCGTGCAAGGAACTCGGAGAGATTCGGATCGGTAGGGCTGCATGCGAGAAAGGAAATCTTTGCATGTCCACTTTCTGAACGGCGACGCTTCTCGGACACACACTCGATCTTCTTCAGACACACGTAGTAGAATACGTATCCGTATTTCGTCGGACGTACAAAGCATGGCTCGGCCCAATCTAGAGTCGAGCTTCCAGTTGGGCCATTGACCAGCTGTGAGGCCCAACACACCTGTACAGCTTTCACAATTTCGCCGCTGGCTGCCTAGCCTAGCACCCTCTCCTTATATTAGGCCACCCATTTTTTTTGGATAAGCTACCCGTTTCAGTTGCAGTCTTACAGAGTATTAGAAAGCAGTTGTTGTTTTGGTAAAAAACAAAAAGCAAGCACTTGCTGCACGTCTTTGTACTGAAGATAGGATCATATATAGGAGTAATAGGTCAACATTCCTGGTGAACTTCAACTCTCCTCTCCTACTCCTAAAGTCTAAAGAAGACTCCTAGATTTTTTATATCCATCTGTATATGTATATATAATACTGTATACCAATACATACGCTGCACATGTGTGACCCCTACATTTCGTACCAAACCGGTTTGATCAACGTTGGACTTGACGCGGCTCCCGAGGCGGGCTCTCCACCAAAGTGCAAGAATCCAGCTAGTCTCGTAGGTCAAAAGGGACAAATAAAGCAATGAGAAAAGAAAAGGAAGCATTTGCTAATTGCCGTCCAGCCAGGAGCCGGCATGGAGGGAGTCTCAACTCTCAACGCAAGATGAAAACAGGCGCGATGATGCACTCGTCGATTGACACGTACGCTGACTCGATCGGTCAAAAGACTCAACGTAGTGAGGAGAAAAAAGGTTGACATGCATTTCTCTCGTTTTTTTTTTTTTTTTTTTTTGCCTTCTTCACCAAACTCGGAGATGAGTCGACTGCATGTGATGTGGGTGACCAAAACGGTTTTGAGTCAAAACAAATCAACCTCGTCACCTCATCATGTCGGCCGACCCGGTCCACCACGCAGTACGTACGATCTCCATGGACGGGCTGCCCTGCCACGACTACTGGTCACCACCGTACGTGCTCGGTCGGGTTTGCACCGGCAGCTACCACCTACCAGCGTCGTCGTCGCCGGCCGTTGTTTCCGGCCGCCGGCGCCTGTCAGGCGTTGCCATTCCACACGCCTCCGCGCGTTCCAGGCAGGGCAGGGTTCGATCGTAGACACAACTTGGAACGTTTATTTCCTTGAAAAAAAAGGAAAAGAAAAAAAATCCAGCACTAGCTCGTTGCTGCAAATAAAAAAGGTGTTTATTCTCCGGCCGCTTCTTTCGGCACCAGCAGTAGAGATTAGTGATGAAAAAATTTAGCCGAAATTTCACGAAATGTCGGTCTTTTCGATAGCAACCGAAATTACTGTTCACTAAAAGACCACCTTTTTAATCTGGATTTCACCAAAATTTCATGAATTTGGTTTGTTTCGACGATAACCGAAAAAAGCTTCAAAACGAAATTAAGAACCCTATTTGATCAGTACTGGGGAATAAAGACCATCTGAGACTGTGAAAAACGGGAAACCAGATATATGAGCAAGTGGTTCATTCTTCGGTCAAAATCTCCATCTCCAACAACATCGACCGGCTTAATGGTTTGTGGTTGTGTATATGCATCTAAAAAGTTTGGTGCGGAGAGATGCCAGAAATTAGACTTTCCTCAACTAAAAGGGACGACTAGACATACAACTTTTCCATTTCATCTTGACACATTTCTCATAACATTATTCGTGATTAAACACCGTTCGGTTCCTTTACCATCAGGAAGTCTAGAGGCTACTACAGACTAGAGAGAGGCATGATTAGCAACGGCTGATTAAGCTCGACCAGCTCGCGAAGAAAGGAACAAAGCTAGAAGCAGAGCATACAAGCTGCATGCTGCTTGCGAAAGCTGATGAATCCAGCTTTGGACCACACTAGCTTGACGGCAACATTCTTGTACCATGTCCGCGTCTGCTGTGTGTTTCAACTTTCAACCATGTCACACTCTGTGCCGTCCAGCTGGATGCACCATGTACTGATGTATGATGTACCATGCGAGCGCCCCTGGTAAGCAAGTCAGCAAACGGAACCGGTAACTGAGTCAGTGAACAGGCTGCCCAACCTTTCTCAAAAAAAAAAAAAAAAAAAAAAAAAAAAAAAAAAAAAACCCCTGGGAAGACACGCTAGACAGCCTACCCGGCGTCATCCGCGTCAAATGCTAACGGCAGGTACGTGCCTCATTGGCCTCGTCGAGTCGTCGGTCATGATCGTCGTTGTGCATGTGTTGGCATGCTTATCTCATGCTTGCATATATACGTTCCTTTCCGGGAGGGGCAGCGTCATCGTACCTGCCATAGGGTCATAGGGATGCATCACAAGCCGACCCCAGCATGTACAGTGAACAAAGTGATAGCTTCCGGAAAAAAAAAAGTAAACAAAAGTGATAGTTGGGGTATCTATCCCCAAAAGACATGTTTGATAGGTGATGTTGCTCTCACAAACAGATAAATTGTGCTACTATATATTTCCAATACATGAGTTTTTTTATGTAACATATATAGATGGATGTTTGCAATTGGTGTGATAATAGGAAATGTCTGCAGAATTGCGACGGTATATATGATACTCCGTGTCTGCAATGTCCAGTGTTTACGTGAATACGGTACAAGATTATCACCGAGAAGGTCGACACAACATCCTCTAATAGTGTCAAAGGTAGTAGTAACAACTTTGTAAGCCAGTACCAAGCAAAAAATGGCGACCACAACTGTCGTAGGGTCACAGTAATGCCAGTCTTTCTCTAATCTGGCCATGGTCATATTGGTCAAAAGAATTTGGTGAATCAGCAAGGTGAAAGAAAAATACCAGCATTGTGTATACCATGTCACTTGTGTTGAAACCGTGTTAACAACTGGGCAAATCTGAAATTAGGCCAAGTGGATGGGACGACGAAGAAATCAGGATGCAAGTGGAGGGAAGAAGCCAAAGGCATCCGTTCTTAATTCTATCACTTCTTGATTCTTGTAATACTCCATTGGAGTCTTAATGTACCATATATCATTCTCATTGATGAACTTTTTTGGGTGAAGAAATCTACCAATATATATATGCAGTTGTCCTCACTTTCTCTGTTAATAAAATCAAATACATATATTTACTAAAATATAGTACATCCAACTATATCATCAACTTGTAGCTGCTTTTACATTAGGTTATACTTTTATTTATCTGAAATATATATATATATATATATATATATATATATATATATATATATATATATATATATATATATATATATATATATATAGTATCATCACATACTACATGTACATACTCTTGGTTGGGTCAGATACATCATGTATCATGAGATACGTAGGTAGGAGTAGCTACACGCGCGTGTAGAAAGGATTTTCCATATATATATATATGGAGGAAATGATATGTAACATATCTAGGGCACTGTTAAGAAATAGCTATTTCCATTTGCAGCCGACTAGTTAGCCCAATCGGTTTCTCTTTTTTTTGTATTCTAAAATAATGGCCGAAATGTTTTCTTTGCTTGGAAGCTTCCTTGTCACCTTTCTTTTTCAGAAGTGGTATGTATCATAAATAAATAAATAAAAGCGGCGCATATACATTTCACGACTAATTTTGAATTTCTTTGATATATGTTTCCTCCTGCTTTTAGCCCAGTAGTGACTTGCTCTACGAAAAAGGGGACAAAACAATAAGGAACCACTTCACTTTGTCGTCCCATATATATGATGCAATCTCTGTGAAGCTTGTGCACTTTATTTCATAGGTCTTTGTTTCTCATGTCTCACTCTTTTTCAACACACATACCTGGAAAGCGCCAAACTTGACCTGAGAATTACTATGTTTGAATAACCAAATAGAGAGACTGTTGGAAGATACTTTTTTAAATAAAATCTCTAAAACTAACAATTATGAAGGATTTAGAGAGTCTGTTGAAGTTGCTCTTAATCCCTATCCGCTTCACCTAAACAGCTCAGAGTGTGAAGCTGCTATGCCTATTCTTGCAGTCCACCGTGCGACTAATAATATAATGGAGTAGGGCTTCATTCCTTCTGGAAGCCGATCAAACTGCTCGACTCTCCTTTTCTTTCCATTTTCTCTTGGCCTAACAAACTAAATGCAACCACAATCCAGAAATATTCAAAAAGCGATTTCTTAATTTCGGTTCAACGGAACAGCTAGCTTATGAATTATCGTCATCATCAATTAGTACCACATTGCTCTGTTTTTTCTTTATTTCCAAGGAACATTATTCTGTGGTGACACGCGTCGATGAACTCCGCACCGTGCATGAATCATGTCATGGCATCCTCCACCGCCGCAAATATTCCATCCATGAATCACCAGCTAGTTCGACCCATGCTGATCTGATTCTCAGGTTTCTCAAAAACGAAACAGATGCTAATCTGGCTGCAACCGTCCAGAAACTTGCATGATTCTTGCTTGAGTAGCTTGTTGGGCCTAAGAGCTGAGAGCTACTTAACTCTACCAACAATATTCCTTTCCTTCTCCATTTATTTTCCTATCACCTTTCCTTTAGAATATTAAAAATAAAAAATAATAGAAAAGAGAAGGCGTTTCCTCTAGTTCTCCTCCTGGTCAACGTACACACCTTCAGCTAGCTGGTTAACAAGTCAAAAGTCAGCATATTCCCCAGCCCACTAATTTAATAATCCCAAGATTGTCCTTGATTCCTCGCTTAACCACTCGGTAACCCAAGACAGGCGATAATGAACGACCGTTGAAGACTGGGAGCAACCGTCCAAGCCTCCGCGTGCTGACGATGGACGAGAAATTGCCCTCTCAATTAATATCTCGTCAGGATAGCCCCCCGTATACATGTGGCCAAAGCCTGGACGACGGTCTCAACCAATCAGCGTGTAATACGTGTATCCATCCATGGTGAATTGGTGATGGCACACGCAAACGAACGAAAAGGCGTGAAGCATCAGGGCGATGGGGTTGTATGTGATGCTAGGGTTTTCTGCATAAGGGTCAACCGGAGATTATAGTTTAAGATCGTGTGATGGCATTGATGTGCAACTTAACAACTTTACTACTTCATCCACCCGATGATCACAAGCGTGAGTGCGTTTAGGTTTAAGTAACTGTTCAAAGAGTATTCAACCATAACGTTAAAACTAGGTGATTCCCCGCACGTTGCAGCGGGATTTGAAGATTTTTCGGTAAACTGTGAATCACTGTGGTTGTTTAGTTGCTCGTAAAAATAGTAAACTTGTAAAGATTACCCCGAAAGTCATATGAGCTATCTCTTTTGATGCAAATCACAAAAACTTTATGTTACTTTTGAATAGATAAGAAAAAAATAATAAGACATAATCTAATGAGTAGAAAATGTGCACCAAACAATTAATGCATCTTAGTTGGGTGTTAATACAACTTAGTGGGAGGTGATGATGTGGCTTCATGAGAGTTGAGAGAAATCCTTAGTGGGGATCCTATATAGTTACAGTAGATATCACAAGTGTATATATTTTATACCATATTTTAAAAAGAATATGAAATCACACGTCTCGTCATTTTCATTGGCATTATTGTTATCAACATCTGTCACCAGCGTTCACGACCAAAGTTTCTACGAGTTTAATTGCGTGTATCGCGGCGTGTGACGATTTCCCCTGCAGGGGTCACAGCATTGTACATACGTTCTCCCCCAGAAACGGTTTGCGCCAAACCGGTTCGATTTGAACAGGCTATTACGGCTGCTAGCACAACGTACAAAACGCCACAGCAAACATCATCTAGAGGCTAGACCATAGCCGCCATAAGAATGTCCACGTCAAGTCCCGGCCACTTCACAAAGTGTGTAACGCTAACGTGGACATGTACTTGTATAGTTGTATGACACAAGTACCTCTCCACAGCAGTCCACACATTGTCCTTGTGCTCTTGCCCATGCCTCTGATCCAGATAGTGTAGAGTGTTCTCGCAGTGATGCCGTCGTGGTGTGTGCTGTGTTCGAGCCAGTCACGCAATTCAGTTTGTCAATTTGGACTGTTCCTCGACAGAGATGAAGCCGTCAGGATCACGGCTCCAATCGAATCCTCAAAACGGCCGGGCACTACTGTGTGGTGATGAGGCCGGAGATCTCGATCACAGCAGTATAGCAAGCAAAGATACATGAGCTCTTGTTGGGTTCGATAATATGTATACGGTGTTTGGACCGGACCTGATCCAGTAAAACGTAGCATATCAACTGTGGAAATTATCAAGGAGTAAAATGCATGGACGGCCCTGAACTTGGCAGTGGGTATCATCTAGAACCCAAACTCCCAAAACGCACATCTAGGTCCTCAAACTTGCTAATCTGTTCACTGGAGGTCCAAATCGTCTTTGCCCGCGTAAAACTGCCAGCATGGCATGCTTACTAGACGCTGACATCGGCTGACATGTGAGACCCATACGTCAGGTCCATCATCTTCTATCTGCCTGCCTTCTCTCCTGTTGTTCCTTTCGACGGTGAATCATCTCGTTCCTCAGAGTTCGCCCCCTCTGGCCATGGCCACGCCGTGCTTGGAGCTCATCCCCCCGTCGGACTGGTTGCTCCCACTGGCGCTACCCAGGGCTCATCTGTCTACTGAGAACATGTTAGGCACAGCCGCACATAACAGATAGCCATGGTGGGTCCAAGCTTGTCAGAGCCATCAGCTTTCCAACCAAATTCTTCGTCCTTAGTGAACTTTAACTCAATTGGTCACAATCGAAGCTTCATTGACATTATGCGAACCAATTTGACTATTAATATTGGTAAAAACGTGTGAGGAACGAGCTGAATCGAGAAGGGAAGAGATTGAGGAGGCAGGGAATCTTAGTTTCTCCATCCGCGTTGGCTCGCGGTGGAGCTCAGGCGTCCAACTCTCTTACCTCCTCCACGACCGCGTGCTGCACCACCACCGGCTCGGGCTCGCGGCTCCTCGGCGCCACCCCCACCTCCGCCTACGGCCTCCCGCGCGCTGCCAGGCCGGTTGCGTCCGGCCCCTGCACGCAGCCACGCCGGCAGAGGGCGCGCCGCCCGTGCGGTGCCATGCCAGCCAAGGGCGGCACCCGCGTAGCCCCGCTTCTTCTCCAGTCCTCCCCCCTCACTGTCGATCCATCTCGTCGTCGACCGGCGACCAGCGCCGAACCGCTCCTCATCCCGACCTTGCACCTGCTCCGCCCGAGCCAACCCTTGCCACGCCGGAGATGCACCACCGCTGCTCCCCACGAGACATGACGGAGATGCTGTTGGGGAGAGAGAAGAAAGGTAAGCCAAATGCTGGACCTGACGTATGGGTCCCACATGTCAGTCCACGTCAGCGTCTAAGTAAGCATGGCACGCTGGCAGTTTAACGCGGGCTACGGCGATTTGGACCTTAGGTAAACCAATTAGCAAGTTTGAGGACTTGGATGTGCGTTTTGAGAGTTTAGGGACCTAGATGACACCCGCTGCCAAGTTAAGGGGCCGGAGGTGCATTTTACTCATTATGAAGCAAAACTACAGAGTTGGATAATTAATGCATGGACGGTGCACACATAGGATAGCTTAGGTTAAAAAAAGCCATAAGGGAATTGCAGAAATTTCACAGGAAACACTTTTATTTCCATTGTAACCTATAAATCAGGCAATGTTCGATTGTGCCATTCACTGAAGATAAGTCTAATGTTGTGATACTCTTCCTAAACAGATAAATGTGGTACCACCACTACTGTCAATAGTTAGAAACCCCCTCCCAATAAAGAGTCAAATGGCACTAGTCCTCTTGAAGAACAGCATAGACGTAGTCTAAAACTCTAAACCAATAAATAAAGCAACCTAACTCTTTAAATTAAAAAAATGTAAAACACCCAACAGTTTCCAAATTCCTTCACTAGAACAAAATTAGATTATACTGTGGCTTGTCGATGGAATCAACCTAGCTAGTCAAGCACAAATTATGACTACAAAATTGGCCCAAATACATGGTAGGTGAAACTTGGCCGGAGATCGCTAAGGTCTCGAGTCAGAAACAAGGGGAGGCGTTTCAATGGGCTCGTGAAAAGGATACAAAAGCTCTCGAAGGACTGGCTTACCTTACCGGCCTGCAATGTTGACTACAGCGCAGTAGTTGCCTCTGGAATTTAAGTGGAAGAAGGAACATAATTAGATAAGGTTAACAGACAAAAATAGTGCTCCGCCAAAATAACAGCTCTTTTTTTTGGGGGGTCAAAATACCAGCTTCTGTAACCAGTCCAACAAACTAACATTCACAAGTTCGTCGGTAAATGTTCCTCGATCTACATGCCTCTTGTGTCCACTGTCCACCATTAACAGCATAACTGTCAGTTCATGCATGAACCCAGACTGTTAGGAAGCTTCTATCCTAAGGCATGTTCCCTGGCTTACACGCGCATACAAAACACATGGACTTGTACATTCGAGAAGGAATTAAGAATAATACGCTAGAAAACGACTCAAATAATGAAAAAGCTGGAAATAGCCAGGAAAATGTAGGAGCGTTGTATCTAGGAATTTTCAGTTGCATTGGTCACGCTAAAATTAGGTCAAACATTGACGAAATTCAGCGTGCGCCATCCATGCTTGCATGCATGGATGCGACAGCATGAGCCTGGCCTTGCCTAGTTGAGAGGCGAAGACTTCGTCAGATAAGTGAGCCAGGTGGTTGTTGGACAAGCAGGCTCCGTGTGTATAGTTGCATTGTAATAGAGTGTGATAGAACGAGGGTTGTAACTACAGTGGATAGTTTAAGTTCTTTTAAATGGTACTTATGTTATGTTAATTTCTTAAAACAAATGGAGTACGTAATGTGTAAACAAAATATACGAGCAAGCTCTTCATTTTTCAGCCGAGTATAGAACGGTCGCCCAATGCTTTCTTCGCTTCGAAGCTT
The DNA here is from genome assembly GCA_015476505.1 of Urochloa ruziziensis. Classification (NCBI taxonomy): domain Eukaryota; kingdom Viridiplantae; phylum Streptophyta; class Magnoliopsida; order Poales; family Poaceae; genus Urochloa; species Urochloa ruziziensis. The sequence continues at coordinate 41,044,762 of CM027120.1, read as the reverse complement.
CTTCCTGTATACATTGTAAAAGACTGTTTCGAATTTATTTTGATGCTTCCTCTTTCTAGCCAAGTATACGGAAAAGGGGAGAGAACAAGAGGATCCACTTAATTTTGTCGTCCCATGATGCCATCTCTCTGTGGAACTCCTGCACTTTAATAGGTCCATGTTTTTTTTGTTTCCCCTTTTCAACACGCACGTCAGGAAAACCATGCATGGAATTTGACATTGAAATAAAAAAAGGAATCAGTAAAGTAAAGGCGCGGCGCTCCGACTTTGCCTCATATATAAAGATTAAAAATGCATTTCTTGAGGGTTTTTTACAAAAGTAATATATAACATGTGCCATCATCAGAGCATCATGCATGTATGGGCACATGTATTGTTTGGTTGCTAATTATACGATAACTAACTAAGGTAGTCCAGCATTTCAGTAGCATGCATGTGCCAAAGTACGTGACTCGTCACTCATGATCTCAATCATCCATCCAGTGGTACAGTTATTTGTATGAAAAAATAATTATGGAAAATCGGCGTAATTTTCTTGTTATGATGCACTAAGTACTAAATTAAGCATGGTGACTATAAATTAAACGATGCTGCATCGCGCCAACTTTTGGCAGTGATGGCATGACGATATTCACTGCTACAAAAAAACATTTTAGGAGACACTGTCAAAACATTTTCCGAGACGTTTACAAAAAACTGCCGTCTCTGTTAATGCGAGTGATTAACGGAGGTGGTTACATTCATTTTAGGAGGCGGTTAAATTTCGACCGTCTCCTAAAATCGATTAACGGAGGCGGTTATTGTAACACATCCGTCTCCGTTAATCGACCATTAACGGAGACGGATGTGTTACAATAACTGCCTCCGTTAATCGATTTTAGGAGATGGTCAAATGTAACCGCCTCCTAAAATGAATGTAACCGTCTCCGTAAATCCATTCTCAATTTTTAAATTTGAAATTTTCAAACGATCTTGGATAGAGATATGACCAATATGAAAGTTGTAGATCTCGAAAAGTTAAAAAACTTTGTAGTTTGCAACCTTTTCATTTGAAATCATCTTGTCCACGAAAAGTATGTTTGAATGTTCTCAAATTTGAAATTCAAATTTGGCAAAAGACCTCGGATGGAGAAATGACCTATATGAAAGTTGTAGATCTCGAAAAGTTAAAAAACTCAGTAGTTGACAACTTTTTCATTTGACTTCGTTTAAAACTTCAAAAACACAATTTACACTTGGTTTTGTATAATATGATAGGAATCAAAACAGAGTATGGACACATGACAGAGTGTGGTGTAGTGGTAGAGAAAGACACGCGTGAGGGAGAGGTTGCGGTTCAAATCCCACCAGTCGCATAGCGTCGAATTTCCGCGAAAAAGTGTGATAAAAAGTTTGGCTGGTGGCTAGCTAGTGGGGGCCTCCCCCAATTAAAAAAGTTTTTTTGGCATTTTTATTTTTGGCTGGAACGATTAACGGAGACGGTTGTAATCGATTTTAGGAGACGGTTGAAAAGCCGCCTCCGTTAATGCCCGATTAACAGGGACCCAGCTTATTTTTGGCTGGAACGATTAACGGAGACGGTTGTAATCAATTTTAGGAGACGGTTGAAAAGCCGCCTCCGTTAATGCCCGATTAACAGAGACCCCAGCTTAGAGACGGTTGCAAAAACCGTCTCCGTTAATAGAAAAAAACCGTCTCCGAAAATATTTTTTTTAAGCAGTGATTCTGATGAAAGCAAAACCTAAACGGCTATAAGCTTGAAGTGATCGTCGGTGCTTGCCCGTACAAAGGACAAATCTGCTTACGAGTCAGTGCTACTCCATTGAATACAAACCCACTAGATTCTTGCGGAAATTAGCAATGACAATAATGAAATTAACATATGCAGGCAGATCAAGGAAGTTGCCAGGTCACAATGACAACGAGACGCTCTGCTTATCTAAGCCTGAAACGCACTGTCCAGGTGCAGCTGATGAGTAACGATCGTTAGGATCAGTTGAAAGACAGCGGTTAGAAAATTAAACAAAAGTTTTCTTTTAAAAGTGTATAAACACTCTGTGGCAGTAGTATGACACACTCTTTTTGTTCTGCATTATCAACGCGTAATCTGTTACCCTAATCGTTATCCACTTGACCTAACAACACAGAGTTTTTTTTTTTTTTTTTTTTTTTTTTTTTTTTTTTTTGATAAGGACGACAGTTGAAGGGGCCTTCGAGGACACGTGCGAAATGTGCGACACATCAGAAGACCATGCAGTGTGAAATGGCTGGACTCCTCAGTCTACTCTGCTGCAATGATAGAGTTGGGTTGCTTCTTCTTCTAGAAATTCCTTCGACGTTCACCCTTCTCATTTCCTCTGAACTCGATTAACATAAAACTAACACTGCAACTTCTGATACACATTTAGAAACCTTTCGCGAAAAAAGATACATCTGGAAAAAGATTTGTTAATTTCGGTTTCAGTGAGTAGGTTCTTCTTCAGCAACGTGCAATGAAGAAGCATGCACCTACAGTAGTTTCATCAGAAACAACTGATGCATGAATCATCAGTAGCATCATCCACCACCACAGATACTCCATCATCAGTAGTTACCAACAAATATGAATATTCCATCATCAGTACTATTCTTGCTTTAATGAATAGCTTGCTGGCTAACCCAACCAACAACATTCTCTTTCATTTTAGGAGCCATTTAACTTTTGGGGGTCAATCAACGTACTCATCATCTCTTCAGCGCCGTGCAGCAAATCAAAAATAAAGTCAGCATATTCCCTAGCCGTACTGATTTAATAATCTGACGACACTGTCCTTCATTACTCTCTTAACTACCGATGTTGTTAAAAAATGATTATTGGTTAACTGATAATAATGAACGACTGATGCGACCGGCCATGAAGGAATGTACATCATATCCCGTGATGCTCCGTCCGTTGAAGATTGGGAGCATCACCTCTGATCGCCGTGTGGACAAATGTGTCCTTGCAATTGCGACGTGGGCTAACCTATGCGGCGAAGACCGTGTTTAGCAAAAAAATATATCCTTATTTTTTTAAAAAAAACATCCATCAATTGTAACTATAATAAAAATTGGATCTGCTTTGGTTTTAATGAATTAGTCGTAGGATAAAAGATAATTTAAAGTAAAATCTAAATTTGCATCTAAAATTTCTCACGTCTGCGCGCCTTTATAAAAACTAATCTAAAGTAACTCCTAACCTGAATTTGTCATTATAAAAGATAATATAATTAATCCTCTAATAAATATGCATATAAGTTATCATTTCTAAAAATAAACTAAAATAAATTGCTAAATCTACATATAAATTACCCATATACGCTATTATGAAAATACCATAGAATGCCCTGTATATGGTTCTAAATTATCCACTTTAACCACTTTAATATAAAAACATCAACTCAAAGTAAACATGTCATTTTCATATGTATTGATCTCATCGTTTGTAACAATGTATATATGTTGATAACAAAATTTCAAAATGTTCAGTTGCATGTATCGCGGCATGACACAATTCATTCTCCCATGATTATATCAACCACACCTAGACCTACTTTGTTTCAAAAATAAAACACCTAAAACCTACGTAGCACAACATAACGCATCGACATCTTCATCGGGATAGACGGCACAGCTAGCCTCATGTCCACTTCAAGTTCTAGTCATCCCACAGAAGTGCGTGCTGCTAACGTGGATACGTCCGTGACAAGTGCTTCCACTGTCCTTCAGCTCTATCTTGTGCCTCTAATCTAGACAGCTTTTTTCTCAAGGGTGATTGGTTTTGCGGTTCGAACCAGTCTCGCTATGTAGTTTGTCAATTTGATTTGTTCCTCGATAGCGATCGAGCCGTCAAGATCACGGTTTCGATCAAATCCTGAAAGCGTCTGCAATGCTGACAGGGGAATCTGCACAGTTAGCAGTAGCATCAGTGAGCAGAACAAGGCATGGATTCTTGTTTGGCCTTCCTTATGTTTGCTCGTTAGAAATGCTGTAGTGCTGCTTCTCCTTAAAAATATGAATATTGCACCACCACTGCCTCTGTCTAATAGTAGAGGAAATCCAGTTTGAATTCTCCCCTGCTCCCAAGAAACAGTCAAGGGAACAGTGGTCCTAGAGCACCATAGACCTAGTCCAAACCAATAAAAGCAGCATGATTAGCATCTCAACAGTTTCCAAACCACTCTTCATTAAAACAGATAAAACTACACTAGATTGTAGAAACAACTAGTCAACTACAAATTATGACTACAAAATTGGCCCAGATGCATGGTTGGTGAAACTTCTCCAGAGACCTTTCAAGCCTCAAGAGTCAGAAACCAGGGGAGGCGTTTCAATGGGCTCGAGAAAAGGACAGATTTCCATGGATAGGCTTACCTACAATTTTGACTACAGCAGTAATTGCCTCTGGAATTTGAGAGGAAGAAGGAACAAACGTAAGGTTAACTGACAAAACAATAGTGTTCCAACATACCAACTACTTCTAAAATCAGTCTAAGATGTTTACTAACTTCTACAAATAGTGTGGCTATACAATTCTTTTCTCCATGCACTTGTGTGGACCTTCAACAGCATAGCTGTCCATGGATGCATTAATGGAAACTTTTAAGGTCGTGCAAAATTGCTAAGAATCTTCTAGTTTGAATATTAAAGCATGTGTCCTGCCCTGCACATGTTTAATTAAGAAAAATAAAACATATGGACTTGTACATTCAAGAATGGAGTCAAGGGAAGGTGTGCTAAAAATGACTTGAATGAGAAACCTGCAAGTGCCAAGCAAACCACGAATGCACGCAGCAGAAGAGCATTTCTAGGAACCTTCAGTTGTTATCAGGTCAGACAATTTGACGAAAACCAGCACTCATGCATGTGTGTGACCGGATGAACCTGCCCTAGTTGATAGGCGAAGACCATGTCAGATATTTGACACAGGTAGTTGTTGGACAAGCAGGGCACCTAAAGTTAAGAGCAGAGACTGTGACAGCATAAGCAGAATAGTACCAGTAGATAATTAAGTGATGCATAAGAGAGTAAGTAATGTGTTAAAAGAACTTTATAAGCAAGCTGATCTGTGATAAAATCTAGTGGTTGTTTGACCTGAGAAGAGCATGTTAATTTTAAAAGATGTTTGATCTAAACAACTGATAGCCCAGACCAAACAGTTGTACTAGTTTCAAGTAAAACATGTTAGAAAACTTCTGACCAAGAGAAGGTCTTGGATTAATTAGGATGATGTAGGCAAGATAATATCACAAATCAAGTCTCTTCCAACTCAAGACTCCTATTCTTGATTCATGCATCATCCTTCTTGCATTTTTCGAAGCTTGCGGAATGTCCCATAAAATTTGTTGAGAACTGTAAGCATAGAAAATACAGTGTCCTTGTTAAATTGGGTTGAAACAGTCCCATGGGCGTCAGCTCCCCACCCACCCCCATGTGTCACCATCCACTGAATGATCAAAGGCAAAGAAATGTTATTTTTCACGTTCAAGAACGATGCAGTTATTTTGGTGCCATATTCAGAGTTTTTTCCGTCACCAAGGGCATTAAACAATTCAGGTATTTCCCTCAAAAAGAATTAAATAATTCAGGTAGCCCTTGATCAGAAAAGAATTATACCTTTCGTTCGTCGGTAAGAATTGAATTCTTCAAGTTTTCAAGCAGACAGCAGTTTGCATGCAACGCATCATGCACACAGTCAAAGAAAATGAAATGTTTTGTTGGATTTAGCTGGCTTGGAGAAAGAAGAGGGATCGTGACTAGCATACGGTCGCTTTACCATTGCCTTTACGCTGCTTATCTGCTACCCTCAAGATATCAGCAGTAGCAATTCCGGAAATTAAATATACTCGCTCTCACTTACCTGATCTTTCTCTGTACTGTACGTTTGCGAAACCACAGTTGACACTTTTTTTTTTCTCTTTGTTTGAAGCCGCACTAATTCAACTAATATTAGGGTAATGTAGGCCGCAAACTAATATCATAAATCAAGTTCCTAGTTTAATATATTGGTGGAAAGAGTATCTCCAATATTTTTTAAAAAATCTCCTATTCTTGAATTTTTGAACTTTTTGTAATGTCCCATATAAAGCTGTGTTGAACCAGTACATCAACTGAATTATTAAAGGGGAAAAACGTGAATTTGCATATTCATATTCTTTTGTTTTTTTGCAAGGGTGATAATTGAGAAGCAGTATTCTTTTGTCGATAAGAATTGAATTCTTCAACTTTTCACGCACAAGGCAGTTTGCATGCAATGCATGCACTATGTCAAAGAAAACGAAATCTTTTGTGGAGTTTAGTTGGTTTGATTGAAGAACTGAAAGAATAGGTCTAGTGACTATTAGCGTTATACGGTCTCTTTACCATTGCCTTTACGCTGCTTATAGGCTACCATTGTGATATCAGCAAATGTCTGGTCCGGAAATACATGTCCATCGCATGGCGTCACCACGCGAAACAATAATATTTTGACCGGATTGCTAACGGCCGCACATGCGGCACAAACGCACCCGCCGCACACTCCTCGTTTCTTTCACTTCCACATGGGCCCCACGCCGCGCGAGCCCTCCCACTGTTCATCTTCCTCGCTCGGACGTCGCCGCTGTCGTTGCTCCTCCGGCCGCCGGGTTAGGGTTTCAGGTTCCCGGGCTTAGGGTTGGGGGTTGGGGTGCCTAGGATTGCCGGACCTAAAGGGAGTCGTCGGGAGGCCGCCAGACCAGTGGTGAGGAAGGTCGAGACGGCGGCGAGTCGGGGCGGCGGGGATGCCGCCCCGACGGGTGGCGGAGGACGACGGCCGGGCGGGGTCGGTGGCGGGAGAGATCCTGGGATGGCAACGGCGGTTCGGTCATGCCGGATTCGCGTCGGCGGCGGAGGCGCCGGAGCCAGGGGAGGCGGTGGCGGCGGGGGAGCTCGGCTGTAGATATTAGCGTCGGCGGCGGAGGCACGGGGTAGCGCCGGAGCCAGGGAAGGCGGCAGCCGGCGGGGGAAGCTCGGGTGGCGGTGGGTGTCTGGGTTGGAGGAGCATTCCGCGTTGGGGGGAGGGGGTGGTGTGCGGCGCGCGTCGGGACACCAAGTAACAAATCTGAAAACACCAGACAGCAGTTTGCATGCAACGCATCATGCACACAGTCAAAGAAAATGAAATGTTTTGTTGGATTTAGCTGGCCTGGAGAAAGAAAGGTCTAGTGACTAGCATACGGTCGCTTTACCATTGCCTTTACGCTGCTTATCTGCTACTCTCGCTCATGATATCAGCAGTATCTGTTCCGGAAATATACTCTCGCTTACCTCATCATCATCTTCTTTCTCTGTACTGGACGTTTGGGAAACCACACAGTTGACACTATGTTTTCTGTTTGTTTGAAGCTGCACTCGTACTAATTAATATTAGGATGATGTAGGCAAAATAATATCATAAAACAAGTTCCTAGTTAATATATTGGTGGAAGGAGTATCTCCAACATTAAAGTCTCCTATTCTTTATCGATGCATCATCCTTCTCACATTTTCGAAGTTTTTGGAATGTCCTGTAAAACATATTGGGAACTGTATGCGTAGATTACCTACGGTCCCTACTAATTAAACTGTGTTGAAACAGTCCCTCCATCAACTGAATTATCAAAGGCCAAAAGAAAAAGGAGAATTTGCATGTTTCAAGAAAAATGCAGTAATGATGTCATATTCACATTTTTTTTCCCAACGAAGGCTATAATTCTGGAGTAGTATTCCTTTCGTCGGTAAGAATTGAATTCCTCATTTTTTCGCCATCAGGCAGTTTGCATTCAATGCATGCACGCTGTCAAAGAAAACGAAATCTTTTGTCGAATTTAAGTTGGTTTTAAGAATTGAAAGGGAGGTCGCTTTACCATTGCTTTTACGCTGCTTATCGGCTGCCCTAGTGATACCAGCAATGTCTGGTCCCGAAAATTACCCTCGCTTACCTCATCTTCTTTTGCCCTGTACTTCTGACTGAGAAACCCTATACGGTTGGCACCTTTTTCTCTCTTTTTTTAGCCTAATTCCTTCTACTAATATTTCAACACACTGAAAAAAAAGAATTAACACCCTTTAGGTGTTCGTACACACATGGCGTCACCATGAGGAACTATAATATCTTGACCGCACAGGTGCGAGTGCGAGGTGATCAGATAAATAATGTTCCAGTGGTTGCCACGCATGCCCCGGCCGGTCGCTTTACAAGCAGTGTGTCGCCGGAGAAGAGTTGGACAGAGCACATTATCACAATCACTACAAGCTGCAGCGAAAAAAGGGCATCAATCAGAAGCGCACAAACTGCCTGAACCCAAGCAAGCAAGAAAAAAAAAAAAAAAACTGCTTCTGCAAAACGAAAAAAACGCGTCAGACATGGCCAGGGAAGACGTGTGGAAAGCGCGGCGATTTCATCGGTTCGGCACTCGTGTGAACATTTGGATTTGCCGCCGATCATCTCGGTCGCCGGCCGGCGATAGGAGAAAATGACTCGTCATCAGGGAGCGCACTTTTTGCTGTACTCTATCATATACCACACCATAACAATATGGGCCATACAGGAGGCGCCCCATCTGCGCTGCTGCGTGTGGAATAATTGTAGGTGGTGCGTGACGAAAGCACATACCTGATCAGTGATGTGTGCTCGATCTGATCCTAGCGGTTTCTAGGGAGAAGGAAATTAAGCCCTAGCTAGCTCACTTGCAAATTAAAGGTACATACTGTATATATGTAGTGATGTGTGCTTTCACTAGCTTTGATGCTGGCTGGAGTTTGGAAGCTGCAAGGTAATCAGATGCATGGTGCGTGATGCGGTACCGGTAGCTTTGGACGATCTTAGGGTGTGGTGGGTGGGGATGACGCCGGCGTTGCTAACTGTGCAGCGTCGACGAAGACGTAAATGGTCTTGTATTCATTGATACTAGCTTAGGTTTTGAATGAAGGAGCTTTACTTGGACTTTGGAGGGACACAAATTATCAAGGGCGCGCATGATGAAGTGCTAATTTGTTTTCAACGTAAAAATTATAGAGTATATCTTCTTTTTTTCTAATAACATCAGCTTATCGAATAAAAGGGGCTTTCAAAATGAAATTCTGCTCGTAGCTAGAAAGGGCTTTTAAAATTCTTCGATCATCAGTTCCTGCGAATTTTCACCAACTAAACATTGCATTACGCGAGCCGAGAGTCCGGGCCTATACGCATGCATTACCGTCGCGCACCAACCACACGTGCCTTTTGCGACCGAACCCATCTAGAGCTAGATGCCTGGATCGTGAATTGAAGCCACCATGGCCACAACACGTACAGGGGAGATCGATTCCATATATGCACTACTACCATCCTACCTGGCTCCTATATATCGATGCCACATGCATGCATGCACCCAGTCGCTATTGCAAACAGCAGAACAATATTTCGACCGGCGAAGGAAGTGTGGTTTGACAATTGACAGAATGACAGTGCACGACCCAGGGAAAAAAAAAAAGGTGGCAATCAGAGCGCACAAACCGCCTGGACCCAAGCGATCGAGCACAGACTTGTTTTAATTTTTTCCCTGCTGAATCCAACGCAAGACAGCCGTGGATCGGAAGACTGAAAAGCACCACGGTTCAATTCGATGCCCCGTCGTATTCGGCCGCGCCGGCGACCCGGTCGGGGGGAGCGCACTTTCTGTTGTTGGTGGGACCCCACGCCACCTGTGCAGCCACGTGGCGTGGTCTTGCAGTCGCGTGGGAGCGATGACGAGAGCGCATATGTGATGGATCCGTGACGATATGATGTGGTTGCTAACTCATCAGCTCCATGTTTGTTATTATCTGAGGAAATCCCAGTTACGTTTGCCTGCCTGCCAGCTAAAGGCTACAGTGACTTGCACTTTCTTACAGTGATGCGCACTTGCACTTCGTTGCTAGCTGGTGTGGTTGTTGGAGAGCTAGCTTGGAAGCTGCTGCACGGTGATGGGACGGAATGGGATAGAGATTAGATGGTGGTGCGTGATTTGGTTGCTAACTGGCTTACTTTGACCACCTTGCATTGGGTTCTTAATTGGGTGCTCATGTACGTACGTCTGCGTATCCTGCAGCGTCGACGATGACGTGAAGGTACGTGATGTCGCGACGGATGGATATAATGCATGGTGTGTTATCCGTTGATATGGTTTTCGGTTGGTACAAACTGTTGCTGACTATAGGGCAGGCAGGCTGCAGGCATGTTTTGAGGGTCTATCAGCTAGCTGCTGCCAACTCGAGAAGACGAGAATTTCACATCAATTTGGCACGGGAATAGTAGCATCTACAGTCCCGCTGGGAAATCCCGCGCGTTCCAAAAGGACCCAGAAGGAGCTCCACGTCTTCAACACGTTCTTCTCGGTCATTTAACTTGCATTGCTTTTTTTTTTTTAGTCAGCCTCCCAGTACGTGATGCATTCTGTACGTATTTCTGGTTTTTCAAAGGAGGGGTGCGTGTGTGCCAGCAAACATTAGTCAGGAATTTGTAACGTGCTAACGTCAGTCAGGTACGTAGAGGATACTGGACAACCTACGAGAGAACAACAGACGTGTCAACCTCCCGTTTCTGTCGAAGGTATGAAAAAGGTGCGTGGAACTAATTAAACGAGTAGTAGATCCTGATATTTTATTTGAAAAATATCTCGAGTTTCGTAGAGCACTTGCCTACTGCGTGTCTTCTCGAGCCGCCTCTGCTGCCACTGCCAGGCTGCTGCTGCTGCCCTGCAACGTCACAACAGCCCGAACCGGAATTTACCAGCTCGATCGACCGGTGCAGTAAAAACGAGAATTACCGTAACATCAGCCAGCGATACGATGCATTATTGCACACGTAGTACGCCACACGGTACCAACCCAGTCCTGTCACCAGTGTCTGCCTCGCTACGCCCCCGCCGCCGGGGAGCCGAGACGACGGAGCCCGTACGTGTCGACGTCGGCCAGCCGCGTTACAGCGACGGCAGGGCCAGGGTTTTTACGGTTCTGACCAGCAGGGTGGAGCGCAGGCGTTGGTGAGCTCACGAATGCGGGCGCGCGCGGCTGCCGTGGACGGACACGGAGGGAGGCCTGTTGCGCGACACGGTTTCGTCGAGTCTTCGTTCCACGGAGACTCTACTACTGGGCCGTTGCCCGTTGGCGAGGGTAGGTGGGGGGGAGGGTTGAACTTGAACACACTCTGACTGCCCGGTCAACCAGGGCCGTTACGGGCGCATTACTGCGGTGCGTGGCCCCTCTCGTGACCCGCCGGTGTACGGCCGCGCCTGCCGACTGGGGATGGAACACGCCAGGAGATTGATGCGTGTGTTCATACTCGGTAACTGGGTTTGCTCACACATACTTACTCCGTACTACAGTATAGTAGTAGTACAGCGTGTGTAATACTGTGTGTCCATATGGATCTGACCAAAGCATGGGAACGTCAGCTCCACGTCATTTGGGTCCATCATTTTTTTTTCCTTTCGAAACACGCGGTACAGATGCAGACGCTAACAAACACACATGCGCACTCGTCCCTATGAACACACGCACGCAACCCTACCCTATGAACACCTTCCGAAAGGCTGAGCCGGCAAATCCTCGACGTTAACAAAGTCCGCCTCGCTATCGTCGAGCACGTCTCCTACGATAGCGCCGGTTAAATCACGTAATAAATCCAGAAAAATGCGACCACCAGCGTCACGTCGAGGACTTGAACCCTGATGGACAGGTTCCAACACAATAACCCTTAGAGCATCTTCAAGAGCTCTTGTATTTTGTTTGCTAAATTTGATGATTATACCTCTTTGTAAAAATAGAAAACCTCCTAATTCCATGGGTAATCCAAGAGACTAGCAAAAAATGTGATGACTATATTTAAGATAGAAAGCGGGCAGCGTTGGAGAAAAATGGCAAGCGAGGATGGCAAGTTTGCAAGCCTCGATGGATGGCCAAGCAGATAGAGCAGCTGTTGGATGCAAGTTTTTTTAGCCCTTTTCTTTTTTTAGACAAGGAAAGCCCATATACAAGAGCTCTTGGAGATGCTCTTAGAGCAACTCCAACAACTCTCAACCTCCTGCACACAAATAGAGTATACCAAGTAGATCGAAGCGGAAGCAAATATATAGCTAGAATGAACAAGTAAAGTGAAGTGGAGACACAAGGATTTGTTTCCCGAAGTTCAGATCCGCTGCAAGCACTAAGCAAGTTCAGCGGTTCCTAGTGTCCGTTTGAGTAACCCTGCAAGGTTGTCTCGCCGAGGTGTATACACGCCACACCTTAGCCCTTCACTAAAGATGGTCCTTTTCCACGAAGGAGGCAAGACCAGCCCTTACAAACTTCCGGCCACTCACCACACGAATGGGAGCTCACCGGCGACGCCTAGCCGTCTATGAGCCAGGCTCCAAGAGTAACAAATGCACAATGAACTTTTGACGCTAACCACGAGTTCTCAAGCTATGGATTTGCTCTCTAGTACTCTCGCAATATCTCTGAGCTCATAAAGCTCTCAAGCTCACACCCAAATGCTTCACTCAACCCCAACTTAAAGATTTCAACCAAATCAAGCAAATTCACAAAGAGTGGTTGGGGGAAGCTCCTCTGCTGTTAGAATGTGTCAAGAAGGCTTAGGAATCACACAGAACCAGCAGCCCTCAAAGGAGAGGCTAAGGGGTATAAATACCCTATCCAACAAAAACTAGTCGTTTGAGATCTGCCATGACCGGTTAACCCGCCCCCAAGGGCCGGTTAAACCGCCATTTCAAAAATACTAGCTGTTGGAGCTGTCAGAGGTCAGGGGCGGTTAAACCACCCTGGGTCAGTGAGCACCCACTTGCTCAATTTTCTTCTCAACTCTCAAGGCTACCTCACTTAGGTTAACTATTGAGCACTATTGTGGTGTTAAGTCAATTATTCAATGTGACATCCCTCTTGATAGTATGACATACCTATACTCCAGAATAAATATAAAACCCAATAATTTGCTTGAGCTTGAATGCCTTCAATTGTGCCGCACATAATCAATTTTTCTTTGAGGACTGTCCACATTGCTTAAGCTTGAGCAAAACTAACTTGAGCTAGTGACTTGAGCCTTTGACATAGAAAGAAATACACTTCTAGCTTAAGTCACCTTTCTTCAATAAATGTTGATATTTGCTTATATGAAAACCACACGTGATCATGTTCATCAAGTTGAGGACATGTACAGCGGAGAAGAGTAGGATGAGGGAGCTAAATTGCGCATTCGTAGAAAGCAAGAGAAACAACCATTGTTTTGACAAAAGAAGATGATGATCCGTGGGGAACATCGAGCGGTCAAAGCTTGTTGTGCCCCTTTTCAGGACTTACGATCCATGTTCAGTTGCTATTGAGGACATTCCGGCTTATTTATAGTATGCTGTATGATTAATTTGCCATCAATGTGTATAGTCTTTGAGGAGATGACATTTGATCGCCCAAGTCTAAGATCTTAACTCGTACGGAGTATATAATTATTTAATGTGTGGTTGTTACAACTTAGCACGCGCTTGAGCTTATTGAGCGCGACATGTAGCCCTATTTGTGGTCTACAACAAAACTATCACCAATGTTCCTTAGTACGAATGTAGAAACTACATATGGTATCTTTGGAACACAAGAACGTCTTTAAAAGACTAAAAAGCACGTTTGAGAAAGATGACTATGTGCTACATTAGCCAAAGAAGCATTAGTTGATGAAGGAAGAAAATAAAAATAAATCCGGTCTTTATATTCAGAAAATGCGGATATATACAACCAAACAGTATAGGAATTCTTAGACTCCAAGCCTCCAAACAGAGAAATATTAAAAAAGAAACTTGTCTAATATACATCCAAATATATACAGCTAAAAGAGTAAGTTTCAAACTTGTCTTAAAAGAGTAAGCTTCTAGCGGGGTGATTCTAACATCAAACGACCCTTTCGCAGCATGCCCGTCTACGTCGTGTAGAAGCGGCACCAAGTCGATCTCTACAAGCCGAACAGAGGCGCAGAGCAGAGCAGAGCAGAGCAGGGCGGACACGTACGCCCGCGCCGCATACGACACGCCCGCGCCGCGTACGTACGTAATACAGTACACGACGCTGGGTGGCTGCCGGCCGGGTGCGAGCTGTTGCGTTGCGACGCGCGCTGACGACGGGACGGAGGGATCAAATCGGGCACGAGGCAGCTGCGTTTCCGCGTCCTCGATCGCCAGCCGCCTTGACCTCGCGCGGATTTTTCCTTTTCCTTTTTCCCTCCCCCTTCCGGCCGGCCTTCCCCCACCAGCCCACACCTCAGACCTCACCACCGAGCCCGCCCGCAACAACCCCCACCCGAGACCACACGGCGACGGACGGACGGCGGCGACACAGCCCGCCCCTCCTTCTCCACCCCCCAGCTATAAAACCTCCCATCCTTCCTTCCCCTCCTCCCAAACGCCACCGTTCCCCCGCCTCACCTCACCTCACCCTCCTCCCCGACACCAGAAACCGCCGCGTCACACATCCTCCACCCTCCTCCGCGCTCAAAAGCGTTCTCTCCTCCCCAACACAGCCGACCTGCCTGACCTCCGCTCCGACGGCCGCCGGCCATGCATAGCCACAGGCCGGGCGGCGCCGCCGACGCCGGCGACATCGTCGAGATGTCCTCCGCCGGCGCGCCGCGCGAGGGCCGGGACCGTGAGCGGGTGATCCCACACAGCGGCCCGCTGAGCAAGAAGACGGGCGCCCGCAAGAGCGCGCGCTTCGCCGAGTCCGTCTCGGCGCCGCTCTCCGCTCCCCCGCCGCGCTCCTCCTCCGCCGCCGCCGCCGACGACGACGACTACGTCGAGATCACCCTCGACGTGCGCGACGACTCGGTCGCGGTCCACAGCGTCAAGCCCGCCCACCACGCCGGCGCCGGCGCCTCCGACGACCCTGACGTGACGCTCCTCGCGCAGACGCTGGAGAACCGGCGGTCGACGTCGTACGGCCACAGCGTGATCCGGAACGCGTCGTCGCGGATCAAGCAGGTGTCGCAGGAGCTCCGGCGCCTCGCCTCCGTCAACCGCCGCGGCGGCGGCGGCGCGAGGACGCTCGACCGGTCCAAGTCGGCCGCGGCGCACGCGCTCAAGGGGCTCAAGTTCATCAGCAAGGCGGAGGGGGCGAAAGGATGGGAGGCCGTCGAGGAGCGGTTCGACAAGCTCGCCCAGAACGGGCTCCTCCACCGCTCCAAGTTCGGCCAGTGCATCGGTGAGTAGTGCCTTCGTTCTGCTTCACTTCACTCCATTTCCTACGCATGCGACTCTGCTTCGGAGCTCCTGACATGGCGGCTCTGCTCCGTCGCAGGGATGCGGGAGCCGGAGTTCGCCGGGGAGCTGTTCGACGCGCTGGCGAGGCGGAGGAACATCTCCGGCGACGCCATCAGCAAGGCGGAGCTGCTCGAGTTCTGGGACCAAATCTCCGACACCAGCTTCGACGGACGCCTGCAGACCTTCTTCGACATGTACGGCGCTGATTCATTGATTTGCTACTAGCATCTTGTTTCAGTAACGGCAGTACCTCCCTTAATTACCTCTCTAATAAAATGGCCGCCGTAATTGACGAGACCTTCCCCGTGGTTAACCCACAGGGTGGACAAGGACGCGGACGGCAGGATCACAGAGGAGGAGGTCAAAGAGGTAATTTTGTCGGCAACCTTTCACCAGCTCTCGTTTTCCCGTCGCTCCAACAACAGCGATCTGCAGCTAGAATCGTGCTCTTGACTCCAGTAGCCATATTTGGCCATCAGTTTCTATATTTTGCATTGTTGACAACCACAAGAACAAAAAACTAAAAATAATAAGATTAGAATTTTCTCCCTCTCTGATGATGACTGACACACTGTTAGTTACTAACGCAAACAGATCATCCTGCTGAGCGCGTCGGCGAACAAGCTATCAAAGATCCAAGAACAAGCCGAGGAGTACGCGCGCCTGATCATGGAGGAGCTGGACCCAGGCAACCTCGGCTACATCGAGCTGGACAACCTGGAGACCCTTCTCCTCCAAGCTCCTTCCCAGTCCGTCCGCATCGGCACGACCAACAGCCGCAACCTCTCCCAGATGCTCTCCCAGAGCCTCCGCCCCACCCCCGAGCCCAACCCTCTCCGCCGCTGGTACCGCCGGTCCCAGTACTTCCTGGAGGACAACTGGAAGCGCGTGTGGGTGATGCTCCTCTGGCTCTCCATCTGCGCCGCGCTCTTCACCTGGAAGTTCGTCCAGTACAGGCGCCGCTACGTGTTCCGCGTCATGGGCTACTGCGTCTGCGTCGCCAAGGGCGGCGCCGAGACGCTCAAGTTCAACATGGCGCTCATCCTCCTCCCCGTCTGCCGCAACACCATCACCTGGATCCGCAACCGCACCGCGGTCGCCCGGGTGGTGCCCTTCGACGACAACCTCAACTTCCACAAGGTGGTCGCCGTCGGGATCACCGTCGGCGCCGGGCTACACATAATTTCCCATCTGACGTGTGATTTCCCGAGGTTGCTCCACGCCACCGACGACGAGTACGCGCCGCTGGCGCAGTACTTCGCGACGTCCAAGGACTGGAGGCCGCCGAATTACTGGTGGTTCGTGAAGGGCACGGAGGGGTGGACGGGGCTGGTCATGCTGGTGCTGATGGCGGTGGCGTTCACGCTGGCGACGCCGTGGTTCAGGAGAGGGAAGCTGGCGTTGCCCGGGCCATTGAAGAGGCTGACTGGGTTCAACGCGTTCTGGTACTCGCACCACTGCTTCGTGGTGGTGTACGCGCTGCTCGTCGTGCACGGGCACTACCTGTACCTCACCCACAAGTGGTACAAGAAGTCGACCTGGATGTACCTGGCGGTCCCCATGGTGCTCTACGCATGCGAGAGGCTGACACGGGCGCTCAGGTCGAGCGTGAGGCCCGTGAAGATACTGAAGGTGGCCGTGTACCCTGGGAACGTGCTCTCGCTGCACTTCTCAAAGCCCCAGGGGTTCCGGTACAGGAGCGGGCAGTACATCTTCGTCAACTGCGCCGCCGTCTCGCCGTTCCAGTGGTAAGCAGCGCTCTCCTGACCGAGCATCACGTTTTCAATGCTTTATTAGGGTTCGCTGCTTAGGTGATCCGAATTAAAGAAGGCAAAGCACAGATGCTTTGCTGCTTGGTTTGTTAATGGCGGGACGTCTAACAGGCTTTGTGGTCGAATTGTGACATTAATTTCCAGGCACCCGTTCTCCATCACCTCGGCCCCACAGGACGACTATGTGAGCGTCCACATCAGGACGCTGGGCGACTGGACACGCGAGCTCAAGAACGTCTTCTCCAGGGTACTCAACTGCTCGCTCATCAATTCTGAAAGCTTACGAATTCTACTGTTACAGTGAAGCTGACTGATCATGCTATTGGGTTCAGGTTTGCCGGCCGCCGACGGAGGGCAAGAGCGGGCTGCTCAGGGCGGAGTACGACCGCGACGGCAGCTCCATGACCAACCCGAGGTGAGCCTCCTCTCTTCTCCTTCCTCGTCGCGTTCCCATGACAAAAACGCACGTGGTGCGGACGCTCTGAAATGTGTGGCACGGGTCGGGCCGGAGCTGGACCTGACCAGGTCTTCTCCCCGTGTGTGTATGGCTCGATCAGTCAGGGGGGAGTTGGTGGCTCACTGACCGTGTGCCAGCTCTGGTTTCACACACGTCAACCATATTGGCTGCCATGGGTTTCCTGTTCTGCTCTAGTCGGTAGAGCCACCTTCTCTGACCTCCATCCAGCTTCGTGCCAATTGCCAAACACTTCTCTTTTTTTTTTTTTGGCTTTGGTCAACAGAAATGCCAAATGTGTCGCGCGGCGTGAGATCATCGCTTGCATCACGGCCCAGAGTGCAGACAACACTGATGCACGCACAAGCACTGGCTCAGTCAGCAGCCGGTTTTCATTTCACTTGGCAACTGCCTTCATTTGCTTGGGACGTGTAGGGTAGCAGGTGTTGACCTCACACCTGCAGGATCTCTGTCACGGAGTGAGTACCGGTAGCATAATTCGGCCGGCTGAACGCCCAGTGGCCGGTGATATTCCCGGCGGAATTGAAGGTGCTGGAGATGTTGGGGGCATCTGGAGGGCGGCCATCGGCCAGTGGTTGGGGATAAGCTGGCCGAGGGTCTCCATGCGTGTCCAGATGCCCAACACATATCCTCCAACAAAAGTATGGGACAAAGGACATTCATTCTCCTCCAATCCTGTCCCATCTGTACCCCCATTTTTATTTTTCTTAGAAACGGAGGGAGCAAAACAAGTGTGGCTGGCTTTTGTGATGAGTGTGGGTTAGGGTCTCCGACTAGTTAATCCGGCGCCGTTGACTTCCATCCGGCTCTCCGACAAACACACGACCTTTAGACAATTCGATTTCTTTTTTGGCGCGCTGTGCCATCCGAATGCAAACAAATTAAGTGTTCGTTGCTAATTTTAGTTCTGTCTTGGAGACTCACTACATTGTCGCAGTTTGCACGCCAGTAACTAACGCCATTAAAAAAAAAACCAATTTCCTTATTGGCAGCTTCCCGAAGGTGCTGATCGACGGGCCCTACGGCGCGCCGGCGCAGGACTACAAGCAGTACGACGTGGTGCTCCTCGTCGGCCTCGGCATCGGCGCCACGCCCATGATCTCCATCATCAAGGACATCATCAACAACATGAAGCAGCTGGACGGGGACCTGGAGGCCGGCTCCGGCGCCGACAACTCCGTCTCCGCGGCGTCTGCCTTCCGCACGCGCAGGGCCTACTTCTACTGGGTCACCAGGGAGCAAGGGTCCTTCGAGTGGTTCCGCGGCGTCATGGACGAGGTGGCCGAGACGGACAAGAAGGGCGTCATCGAGCTCCACAACTACTGCACCAGCGTCTACGAGGAAGGGGACGCCCGCTCGGCCCTCATCGCCATGCTCCAGTCGCTCAACCACGCCAAGCACGGCGTCGACGTCGTCTCGGGCACCCGCGTCAAGACCCACTTCGCCAGGCCCAACTGGAGAAACGTCTACAAGCGCATCGCACTCAACCACCGCGACCAGCGTGTGGGTAAGTCCATTAACCCATTCTGAAAAATCTCTTTCTTCCAACCCCGTCCATCGTCAACACGGTGGAAAGGGTAAAGTCGAGATCAGGAATGGTCAGAGTCACAGCGTAAAAGGTTTCATAGCTAGAATGGCAGTTGTTAGGGTCGGCGTCTCAGGGCGGTGAAAAGGCAGGTTATTCATGCCTCCACGCTTCTCTCGCTCGATCGCGGTGAAAGAAGCACTCTACCAAACTTGGTGCTTTGCTACCTGTCTAGGCATGCGCTTTAGAGCGCAATGTGGCTGGCTTAACTTTCGTCGCAGAACCTATCAGACAGGGACGTTATGCATGACCAGCACCAGAGCCTGTGATGCTTGCTGTATTCAATTTGAACTTAGCCATGGGTAGGATTGAAATTGAATAGGACCTTGACAGCCTAGGGGCCAACTGCCCAATCACTGTTGCTTGCTTATAGCCGCAACCAGTAAGTAAATAATGAGTGAAACAAGAATTTGCATTGCAATGGAAACTGAAATCGTGTTATAGATTAGGGGCTGGCCAATCATTGTTACATGCTGATAGTTGCAATCACAAATAAAAAGTGCAATGGTACGGTGAGCATAATCAGTGTAGATAAAGATGAATGATCATGTATGATATGGGTATCTAAACTTTAACATTATGAAGCCCAATCAGATAGACATGAGATTCCTTAACATATTCCCTAGTGCTCCGCTGCCTATCGGAGTCAAATCAGGCATGCCTGTCAGCTCAATCTTTGCCCAAAAAGGGATATCACTATATGTATGCTTTTTTTCGTAATTGAATTCCTGAATCGGCACTGATATCTATGTTCTTGGATATTGCAGGAGTGTTCTACTGCGGTGCCCCGGTGCTGACCAAGGAGCTGCGAGAGCTCGCACAGGATTTCTCGAGGAAAACCAACACAAAGTTCGATTTCCACAAGGAGAACTTCTAATTCATTTAGCCTCAACAAGTTTTTCTATGACAAGTTCGGTACATATCATATTCGATACGTGTAGCGTATATATGATGTAGAGGGAGGGATTAGAACAAAGTAGGTATTGCTTGATTGTGACCGGCCAGTTGGGTCAAAATCCCATCAGTTTTTTGTTTGCTCTAGAAGAATTAATAATACAAATGCCTTTGTACAGATCCTCTCTCAGATAAATGTGTCACTTAGATAGTTTGACTAGACAGCTTGATCAAGCAGCATGATAGAGAGTTTAATGGCCTAATCAGGCCAAAGGCATCAAAATTTCTGATCTAGCAAGATCAAAAAAGTTTTCTTTTTTTATACTCAAGATCAAGAAAGTTGAGCCATTGCGGGAAAGAAACTGCTGCACAGATTTTGTGGCTGCTATCAGCTGTGGCGCTGCCAGGGCCACATATCTCTCATGTTGGAGCACCATCTGGTGGGCAACAACCATGAACGGCCTCAACCAATGAGTAGTGCTAACATGTTAGGGGTCTAGATGAGAATGATGTTCATAATTGCATACGCTCTGGACCACGGAGCAACCAGAGTACTTACCGTTGCTTTTGTTTCTGTCGGTATTGGTTGTTTGTTTTTATGTTTATTTTAGAGATTTAGTGTTTTAACATTGTTTACTGTATTGTGTGTAGTAGGAAACCAAGAATACGGCATAAGGCAAAATAATGCTTATGCACGCTGTAAGCCATTGACATTCTTGAATAACCAGATTAGGTATTCTTTTTTCTGCGGTTCCAATTTCTCCCCCTATAGTTTTCTACCTGAAACTGCTTCAATTCTGGCAGCATGTCCCAGAAGTTTCAACTCTAGTTATCAAATTCAAACATACAAAGGGATATTATCATCGTTGTCCGACGAAGTTAAGATTTTGAAGAGGCATAGCAAGATCTTCTTTGCACAGAAAGAATTTTTGTTTAGCGAGACTCTGTTTCTTGTTCATTGGTCTGTAGGTTTGAAGAAGAGTGGTCTATAAGAGACAAACTTCCTGACATAGGTAAGCGGTAAACTTTCAGTAGGGGCCTATAGTCGTTTTTCTCTGGTTCTTAGTATGTGCGCACAAGTCTAGAAAAGTCTATTGATTTTGACTGATTCTAGGCTGATTCAATAGTGTTCTGTGAGGAAATAATCTGTAGAGCTGGGCTGATAAACCAAGCGAACAAAGTACCGTGTAGGAATCTTAAAATGCAAGAAAGTTATGCAGGATGAACTTGCGTGATCAATTGTTTCTTGCTATCACTTCCATGAATGAATCATGGATGTTAAAATAATAATACCCAAGACAAAGACTAAGTCCAAGATTAGTTATGTCAATTGTGTGGAAATCACATACAAACTGATACATCTCCATTTCCAGGATCATCTTGGAGCTCTAAACCGTGATCATATTCATGTTTCATTGGATATTTTATTCCAAAACATTGCTGCTGAAACCATAATGCAAAACAGCACCAGCACAACTGGTTTTGCGTACATAGATAGCTTCAATAGAAACCTTTGTGTTCTTTGGCTCTGATGTTTTCGGTCAAACCGATAAATGCTTCTCGCCCATCACGGCAAGCTTTTGTATTGTCTGGCCTTCCATTGACAAATTCTTGGTCAGATAGGATCAGATCAAATTGCAGAATCAACTTGAACATTATTTAATTATTATGGTCCTATCATTAAGTTTGTTAAAAAAGTTCTGCAATCGATATTCCTAAATTGTTTCCTTGCAAGGAGAAGAAAAGCCATTTTCATGAATCATCACTATCAATGGGGAAAGATGTCGTTGAAGAAGAACAGACGTTTCAAAATCCACCAAAATTTGCAACACTGATGAAAAATCTAGTCTCAAAAAGGACGGAGCAACCGAGTCTGCTAAATCCAAAAGCAAACGCATAGCTCCACAAGTTCTTTTAAAACGGGTCGCTATCAACAGCACACTTGTACAGCAATAGACCAACAGAAAGGAACATCTGACAAGAACGCTAGGGATCCAATTCAAAACTGATCACCTAACAAGTCATCGAATTAGACTCCGGGCAGCAATTTTTCGCAGTGCACATCAATCATTAACACATTCAGTTACAAGAGCATCTTGGACAAAGCAGCGTGTGATTATGATAAGATTGCCCTGGTGCTAGGAGTCTACCTTATCAGGTGCAGGAGCTTTCAGTGTGAAATAGAAGGCGTGAAAAAGAAAGAGATCTCACCTTCGAGGAGCTAAGAGATAATGCTAAACAACAAAAGGTGTGTAGAGATCCACCGAGTAAAGCAAAAGGCAAAGGAAGGCTATGCTGTCCAGGGAATGCCAAACTTAGTGGTGACGAGGAAGCGAAGAGGGTGGCGACTCTCATGTGACGCAATTTCCTCATCATCCAATAAGTTTGCAAAGTGAAATAGGATCGTGTAATGAAATAGAAACAGAGATATCAGAGGTTGCTACATCATAATCCTGCAGAGATAAGGCAGAGAGGTTTCTGGTCTCAATCTGCATGGTGCCTTGATTGTTGTTCAGACTAATAAAGGCCAGGACCGTCACAGAAATTAAGCAGTTACATCACAAAACAGAATTCAACGCCAGGTAATTATCTTCAAATCTTCTACTGTCAATTTCATTCAAAGTACACCACTAAGTTAACTCATAATCAGAATGCCCATGGCAAACCGGCAGTACTGTTGTCACTCAGTCCCATGTCTCCAAACTTCAACATTCTTGCCATCAGCCCCTCAACCACATCTGAATCTGTTGTGAACATCGCATGGGTGATGCCGATGACGCCAGGGTTCTGGCTGTTGAGCACCGAAAATGTCGTAGCACGGCCAAAACCATAGTTCATGACGTAGTGCACCAGACCACGGGGGAAGATGAACACCTCCCCCTGTCCCAGGGTCTTCTGGAACAGCCTGCCCTTGGTGTCAAAGAAGCCTACCACCACACTGCCACCATGGACGAACATCATCTCCGACGCCCTAGGGTGAGAGTGGGGGAGCACCACTCCGCTGGGAGCGATGTCGGTGCGCGCCATTGAAAGGCCCAGGGTGTTCAGCCCAGGGAACTCGGTGGCGGTGACCATGTTCACTGACGACCGGAACATGTTATTCAGGTCTCCGGCATGGTTGAGCAGCAGGGTCTTGAAGTCGGAGGCCAGGATGGTGCTTGGGTGCTTGCAGAGGAAACCATTCATGAACAGCTTCCCCTCACCCTGGGGAGCCATGGGGCATACATCCTGTAGAGGGGGACTGTCTGATTGGGCTCTTGGAACAAAGATGCCAATGAGAAGAATGGAGGAACACAAGGGAACGAAGAGCTTCATCTCTTTGAATGTGCGACACAAGGATGAAATAGCAGAACATGGGTTAAATAGTGTGATGAGAAAGGAGTGAAACCAAAGTTTGCTCAAACTGTACAAGATTCTTGGAGTTCACTGCATGACTTGCTTTGGATTGTAGCAAAAGAGTACAGACAACTGCAGCTGCTTGTAATTGCAGAGAATGTTGCAGCTGTCCTACATCACAAACACAGCTCTGGATCGAAATCTGATCCTGAAGAATATCTGATATTGCTTCTTCAGATGTACATCAAATTCAATACACGATACAGTCGAATAAGCCAAATCTAAACCACTAGATTACTCTGGATATACAACATGTGGGCTTCTACGATATTCACCCACCTTGCTATCTGCTAGAGCAAGAGAAGCTCAAAGGATAAAAGTGAGAAGGCAGCATCTGTCAAATGCCACCAAAAAACCATGGCATGAAACAGATAACATAGCACTGCAGTGGTGCACCAATGTATAAATTTGAAGTCTTTGACACACATCTGAATATAACTGCTTCATACTCCGTGGCTGTCATTGCAATGTAGTAAAGCGTGGATACAGGGTAGATAGTCACCTTCTCTTCCTAGTTTTCCCAGAGCTGGTGTTTGTAGATGGCGTTGAAGCCAGCTTAGCATCACCATTGGAATCTCCATTAGTAGGTGCATTCTTAAGCTCATCAGGAATAGCAAGTGCAGAAGAATACTGCTTAATCCTCCAAGAAATTAGAATGCTGGACACAATGCCAATTGCTGGAAACAGGTAAGAGTAGATACTGGACTTCTTAGATCCTGTAGTGGAGGCCACTGCTGCACCAGCAAGGCTTACCAGTGACACATTCTGCAGTATCATTGGTAAGCAGCCGACAACTGTGGGAAGGAGAAAATCTCTGAAAAATCTAACGTCCGTAGCTGATAGAGCGTAGTTGATGATGTAGGAAGGCAGAGGCGAAAATCTAGCAAGCAATACAAATTTCCAGCCATCCCGCTCAACCCCTTTAACCACAACATGGAAGTACTTGTTCCTCTGTAGCCATTCCATTGCTGAAGTGAAATATCTGAAAACTGCCCTGAAGAAATTCACAAAAGATTTGTTAGCAAACAGAACTAAAACAGAAGATACAGATCAACAATTACAATAGCGTGAAAACAAACAGTACATGAATGGACACCTCCAAGAAACTGATAGAATAAATAACAATAATCCAAAACACATATCAGCCAAAAGTTAGCAGATGATTATTTTACTTGATAAGTCTACTCCTATCCATGGCTGAGTTTTGTGCAGCAACTATTGTCTGAATTAAGCATTTTTCAGCTATCCCAAAGCCATATACTCATCTAGAATATGATCTTTTTACATTTTCCATGTGTCTACAACTATATAGCCTATCTCTATGAACATTAGTCAAACAATATTTTGCATAGCACAAGCATGATCCAGATGCACATGAACTCAAGATAAAAGTGTATACTACAACTCAAGAAGCTTGTATGGGAATAAATTGCTGTGACCATGAGTAAGAGAAAGATAGATAAACAGGTTAATAAAAGATGCAGGTTAGTTTGATCCCAATAAAGAACTAAGGGACATGCAAGGTTAAAAGGTTAAGTGTTGTTTGTGTGCAGCCAATTTCATCTATCCAATTGTATCATACGACTTTATGTATGCAGTGCTCACTGCTCAGTATGACAGGAGTACAGGTAACAAACCTCAAGTTTAATAACTTATTTGCACTTTGTATTAGATTATCATTAATAACATGGGAATTTTTTTTTTAACAAGAAGATGAAACCAGGGCAAGGAGTTACAGCTAAATAGGTCGCAGTGAAATTGTTCAAGTGGAAAGCAGCATTGCTTCAATAGTGCACCATGTTGCATAGTTGCATTAAGCTATCATCAACCATATGTGGGCATGAGCTTAGCTGAACCCAATTACCTATGTAAAATCATCCTTGCTATCTTTAGATAAATGTTAACCGCCTAGTAAAGCGCATGTGGTACTAAAAAACAGTATGTTGTTCACTGTGATACACAAGCCGACGTGCCCATGTGTCATGCATTCAAATGTTACTAGCACGAATTTGCAATGAGAAGTCTAATGCATGAAGCAAGTAAAAATTTTGAGAACTCAAAGGTCAGTTAAGTAGTGGTTAATAAGCTGCACACCGCATTACTCATATATATGAAGCAAGATGGAGTAAACGAGCGCTATCATAATATGGTTATCATGAGTGGTGTTATCAGACATTAGAATTCATCAGTTGCAATAAGCAGTAGCGCTTGATTACAATTAACCAGTGCGACAGTCCATTCTTTTGCCACTTCCTAGTTCCAACCTACAGTCTTGCCCATTCTGTCGTCCCCCTCTTCGGTCTCAAGTTCGACTTATTTCCTTATTGCTGCTGCTCAGGGGCTAGCCTTTCACATCGCATCAACTCACAACTATGTTACCCAAATAGCACAACTGAAAACATCAACAAGAAAACAAGTCATGCAGAAGGCAACACCTAGATGGATCTCACTAACTACCTCAAATACTATCTACGCGACCCAAATTCTGGACAACTAAGCAACATTACAGGGCCAAATACTAGATAATTCCAAATTCCATGGACGCGAGAAAGCTAACAAAATGGCAAATTTAGTAACCAACAGAGAAAAAGTGGTAACTTCTTTTTTTGTCCAGAACTTCCCAAATCTACTTTTCTTCCTGCCTCAGTCTAGACCCCACAATCGGTGCCACGTACAAAGAATTTTGAGATCGCGCGCTCAAAGCGAGAATTCTCAGATCTCGACTCCTATGCACAGCCATAAGTAACCCAGGAACGCACTGTGCCGAGAAGGCAACGGAAAGAGAAGAGGGGAGAGGCGTCGCTACCTGCCGATCCAGAAGGAGATGGACGCCCCGAGGACCTTGGCCGAGAAGACGCAGGCGACGCCGGGCAGGAACCCGAAGATGAGCGCGGCGGCGCCCTCGAAGAAGATGGCGTAGGGCGGGCAGAGCGCGAGCGTGAGCGCGTGCGCGGCCACGTACGCCGGCGCCGCCCAAGGACCCAGCGCGCCCCGGGCCTCGCGGAACGCCGCCACCGCGGAGGCCCCGTCCCACCCGTACCGCCGGCCCGCGCCCACCGCCAACGCCACGGCCGCGAACGCCGCCGCGCCGCGCGCCCAGCCTCTGCTCCGCCTCGCCGCCATCGCTTCGACCCCTCGTCCCGTGCTCCCGTGTAAAATTCGGTGGCTTGCGTCCGCGGCGCGGCGAGAGCGAGACCCGGACGGCGACGGCGTGCGGCGGCCGGCAGAGGAGAGATGGAAAATTAAAGCGAGGGGCACGACGGCGTCGGGTTCTGACGTGGCTGAGGGGGACGTCGACGGTCGGATCTGGATCGTGCGGTGAGGCGCGGTGCCACGCTGTCAGGAGGAAGATGATTTTTTCTTTTTGCCAGGTGTTTGGTGGGGCCGGGATGCCAGTGAGTAGAGCTATCCGCCGCCGCGCATAGTAGGAGTGGGCCCGGAATGCAGTGGGGAGTCCGGCCCACAGAGCCAATAAGAGCCCAATGGGTTGGTTGCCGCACGGCCATGGGTTAAATGCGGGATGGGCTGTACTCCTTCCGTCTCAAAATAAATGCAATTCTAGCCTTCGAAATTTGTCTCACAAAAAATTGCAACTTTGACCTGTTAACCACAAAAGACAATCGACTCCGGAAGCTTCGTGTATAAAAGACGAACCAATATCTAGATATTTCTTACAAAAGACAAGGGGTAATTTGATAATTTTACACCTAGCATTGGTTTACGTGCTCAAATTGCATTTATTTTGAGACGGAGGGAGTATTGGTCCAGAAAGACGATTTGTGTGTCAAGGGCCTGTAAGGCTGGTACAAGCCTGCAGACCCAGGTCAACGCCGTGAGCTATCTCTCTCTCTCAAAAAAAAAAAAAGCGTTCTGGTGGTCCAGGAAGAACAGAGACGTCGGCTACACTTGAACCATTTGTAAGTTTGCCGCTTTGATATGATTCCTCTTGGAAGAGAACGACAGATTTGTACTACTGGTTCGTCGTGGGATACTGTTCTCTTGGACGATCTCAGGCCTCTCCCATTCGTCCTACGGGTAAGATAGCCCTGACTGACTAGAGTTGGGGACTTTCATCTTGCTGTTAGTCGTGTGACCTCTGCTTTGCACTAGGCTTGATGAATTGTTGTTTCAGTAAAACCAGGCAATTATGCGGTGTAAGGATATTAATGAGCTTAGATAAGCTTTATGACGCCTTTTTCTCATGTTGCTGTTTATGAATTTCACCCACTTTAATCGAAGCACTTCTGCTCTCTGATGATTGATCCAGGAATGAGAATGGGAAGGAGTTCACTGGACATATGCTTCCGGAGGTCATACGTTGCACAGAGTTGGGCTCCTTGACATGATTATTCATGAGGGTATTCGACGCAATACAGTAAGAGTTCGGTGAAGTATCACTGAAGATGCCGCAAGTGCTGTCGTGTAAGGTGAGACGCCGTGGCACATTCAGAGTAAAAACGTAGTGATATATGATACCGGTTGGTTAATGGAAATTGGACTTAACTGATCGGTATTTTGTTCACCGTCTCTGTTAACAATTACTAACCTTTTAAGTTCTTTACAGCATGGTCCAGTTTAAGTCTGGAAGAATCCCATTTCAGATTAGATTATAGTAACAGCTTCCTATTTATTAGAAGGAGCATTGTCATGGACAATTTTTCCAAGAAAACTCTCTACTAATATGATACATTATAAGAATCATGAACAATTTATGGGGATTCCTATTTATTTGACCCTCCATAGTCCATTCACAAAATAATTGCGAAGAACAAATCACAGACACTGAGCTGAGTACTTATTTTAGACTAGAGGAAGCTTATATATGGGAGGTCTCGTTTCAGACTGGCCACTGGCCTGAACTTTCATTTCATAGGAACAATAGATACGAATGTAGTAATAACAAAACGTCATTATAGCATGTTTCCACAAATATTCTCATTGTGGAACATCCATCGCCGTCAATCAGATTGCAATACATCTGTATTCGGTCCGTGCATGGAGCCAAGTAAAGGCCGACAATCGTCTTGCTACTTTTTTTTCAGGTGGCTCGAATAAGAACGGATTTCAGAACTTTTTAAGCGACAGAAAATCAGAGAAACTCCTGTCTCCAATCTTACCACGAGATCAATATGAAGATTCGTGGTGATTCTTATCCTTGACTCTGCAGGTTGTATCCGAAAACATGACAGTTTGGAGTACGCTGAGCTTCTTTGACACTATACGGGATGCTGCTGCCATTGAGTTCAAACCGACGCAGTTTTCCAAGGGTGAACGACCAAACAATATTTTCGAGCTTACGAGTTGCTTTTCGACTGAAGCTTATGTTGGTAATGTGGGTTCTTCCAATGACCAGAAACGAAGGTTCCTGAACTCACTTTCCCCAAAGGCAAGCCTACTTGCGACAAAAAGTTGTACCGGAGCCTAAGGCAGCACAAAGCCTTCAGCTGGCCCAGGGTCCTTGCGCATTTTCTGTCAGAAAGGTTTTGCTCAGGGTTATCTTGGCAAGCTGATGCAGTTCGTCGACCCAGTAAGGCAATTCATTTCTCAGGCCACAGATGCTCAGGCTTTCAAGGAACTTTGGAGGGTGTTTGAACAGGGGATTCACCATGTGCATCTTGGAAGTCTCTTTACATATCTGGTTTGTTAACCAAGTAGTGTGTCTACTCCGGTTGATAACAGGACAACCATATCTGGTTTGTGCTAATGATTTACTTTGTATACTAGGTGAATTCCCAGCGCGTTTCTGCAGAATATTTTACATAGTTTTTTTATAATTATTTGATACATTCTACAAAGAGTTTTAATTTAATAGATAACTGAGGATATATATTTATTCATAAAATAACATACAATTTTCATTTCGGTTCTTGGAGTTCTCTTCAGTGAAAATAGCTTGCATGTATGGTTGTCCTTTTCATATGTATTGAACAATGATCGTGGTTTTTAATTGATAGGTTCTTAGTTATGTCTTCGCTTTAAGAATTGCCTTTGACATTGACACAAACTTTTGGGCTTGTATCATCCTTAGCTTATTGATTGCTTGGATATATCTATCTTGCATCTTCTCGGAAGAACTATATGAAGAGTAAATAAAAAAATGCATATATGGGTTTATGTGCCATTCTAATCGTGTAACAAAACTAAGACAAAGACGTAGATGCTTTGTTAATATAAAATAGGAAGCAATGTGCACGAGATGTGATTACATAAAAAAGATAGAAACTTGGTAAGTTATAGTAAGAGAGTTTTTTCAATTGTTGTTGGTGCGCCATTTTTTTAGTAGGAGGAGATGAACACTACACAAACAAAAGAAGACGTTGAACCCTTTACTGGACAACGAGATGGAGTGGAAGAAGTCTATGAAGAGATCAAGCTTAAGTTTGTCATGCTCCCTCTTATCGGCTATAGGAGGAGAGGAGGAGAAGGGCCAAGAGTTAATGAGGCGATTAACTGGCCTACATATATACGTGATTTTTTACCCAGAAGAAGATCATGTCTGGCCTGTGCTGCCGACCGAGATCATTGATGGCCTGCATCCTTCGGTACATCGCCACATCTTTGCGAGCCCAGAGGTTATACGCCATGAACTTGATCTCCATTCTCGGCTCCTTCGAGGGATTCACCTTAGGCATGGTGCTCTGCTCTCGAGGTGTGTCGGTTCACCTGTGTGTTCATTGGACCGAATCTGATGGCCGTCAGCGTGCAGTCTTGCGTTGCATACGCCACATATATCTAGTTAGAGAGAACTCCTTACATTAACTATTTCTCCGTCGTCTCCTTTTCTGCTGAGATGGTGGGAAACTGAACGGCAGGCATGCATGCGGCACTGTGTGTACAAACTTTTCCCAATAAATTTGGTTAATGCTACACGTTGTGGGGATTGAATTGAGTGGAGGGGAGGCCCATAGATGCTGACATGGCTTCTTGAGAATTTAGAGAAATATTGTAGTAGGGACTTTCTATAGTTATTGGAGACTCTGAAGTTAAAAAAATAATTTAATCGGCCTAAATATGTGACACAAACCCAGTCTCATTCCTTTGGTCACTTAGGTTAATCCCTGGGAGCTTTCATAGTGATATTTCCCAATGCTAATATGACGCGTGCCCGTGAGTTTCCCCCCGCACGCCAACACGTGGATGCCCCCATGCCTGCGACGCCCCCGTCGGATCCGGCGACGACGGAGGTAAGTTTTTTTTCAAAAAAAATTCTTAACTTTTTTATTTGTTTCAAAAATGTTTTCTCTGAATTTTTTCGAATACTTGTCCAAAAACTTTTTTGAAAACATTTTTAAAATGTTTGTACTTTAAAAAGTTTTGTGCTAAATTTTTTAAAAAGCTTTTTCAAAACTTTAAATTATTTTGCCAAAAATTAAAGAAGAGTGGCTTGGTCGTCCTCCGTGCCGGCCATGCCTCAGGTTGCGCTCTCCGCCACGCCGCGATCGATTCGCCGCCGGTGTGGTGTGAAACCCAAGCCTGTGGATTTGGGGTAATTGGGACTTGGGAGGCGTCGATGCCACGCTTTATGGATCGAGGACAGGAGGAAGCCCTTCCGAGTTCCGAAGACTTCGAGTCCGCAAAGGAGAGGAGAGGAGGAACAGGGTCGGACTCGGGCAGGGGCAGTAGTCAAGCCGAGGCCATCCATCAAGGCTCACCGGATGGGCTCTGTTAGGGTCATGGGCTGTTAGGTAAACGAGTGTGTGAGAGGGAAAGAAAGGATTTATAAGTGAGGCCCAGTAAAAAAAATGGAACATCCCATTTTTCTGGACCCCGGCCCATGGAACGCAAACGCACCAGCCAAACCGAATTTTGTTCACACGAGCGTGCAGTGCACCACCACGCACCTCTCCAACTACGTACCCAGCACCACGGCATCACCAAGCAAGCACGACGTCAAGCCAAGCCGCCGGCGCCGGTAAAAACACACCGGTAGTGCTAGCAGCGACAGAAGATCGATCGAGCTGGGTACAAAACAAACATCATGTCAATATGTCATCATGTCACCTCTGCTTCCTCTGCACTCTAAGTCTGAGGTGAGGTGAGGCAGGCGGGCCAGCCGCGCCCGCCGGCCATCACCAAAATTCCTTCCCACCATGGTCAAGAGGCAGCAAACTAGCAAAGCCAACAAGCTGCAACGAACTGCGAGCCTCATCCTACCGGCCACTGCCTCTCCCTTCCTCTCCCCTCGGCCTCACCCCCACCCCCTCCCGACTTCACTGTCACACCCGTTTTCAGAAGAAAACGAGTCATCTCATATGCAAGTAAATAATCAAGGCAACTCGCATATAATTGACAAAAATAAATATCACAGCGTGCAAAAATAAATAGAGAGTATTACAAGCCAAGGTTTGTCTCCATAGAATAAATAGAGTCTTTATTAACGCCGTGAAAGGAACTCCACTAGGACCTCGTGGTTGCCTGGCAGATACGCAGCCTAGAACTCTTGAAATCGTCGGGAAACTCATCAAAGCTCTCCACGTCTGAACAAATCCGGATCGATCGTTACAAAAAAAATGAACAAGCGTGAGCACATGCCGTACTCAACAAGCGAAAGATAACGAATGGCATGCAAGGCTTAATCAAGGATAGGCTGAGGTTTAAGCATTTAGCATTTTAATTGATCAAATTTTAATTAAGCAAGTATAAGTATAAGTTTGTACCACCCACAATTAATGAATAAAGTAACAACATAAAGATGAATATGAGAGCCTCAACAATAAATAAAGTGATTTAGATCAAGTTTCGATAGTATTAAATATGTGAGGATCCAGGCCGCTTGTGACCGTGAGCACGGCTACCATGATAGTTTTAATTAACCTTGCAAGGTTTGTACAGATTTACCCAGCAGAAGTGTCACCCTTTCTGGCCGAGGTTTGCAAGGCCCCATTAGACACTACCTTTGGTGAATGGCCAGGGATCCACTACGAAGCCTTTACAAAGATACGTTAGTAATGATAGCTCGCTAAGGATTGATGATCAGCGTGATGTATAAACCTCTCCAATGGGCACACCTTAGCAAAGGCTTCCTCCCAAATAGGGGCCGGGTTATACACCAACTACAGTCTCCCCCTCTTGCCTCTTGCGAGTAAAGCTACCAAGACTAAAGCATCTAATTAATTGACTAAGGCTAGAGCCCATTAGCACTGCGGTTGTACGGGTGTGTCCTGGGTTCTCGCTCCATGTTTCCAGTTAAATAAATGATCTTGCTACCGAGGCATAGCGTAATAAGTCAAGATTAACATTGGAGTTCAATTAAATAGTAGAGCACTAGCAAAGGCTACAACAAATTAATTAACCCACGGTGAAGGCATAATATTCAGGATAGGGTGGCTAGGCATGTCCTTAGTAGGAAACCATCAAGATTAAGTATTACATGCAACTAAGATCAATTGTGCACAAAAGTAAGTTTTTATATTAAATAGGACAAAGCATGACCAAGGCGACTTGCCTTCAGTGAAAACCGGCTGCTGCCCGAACTCCTCGAACTCTCCAAACTCTTCTCCCGGGAAGTAAGCAAAGCGGGGATCGTCTACCAGTAAACACATGCAATAAGCAAAAGAAATAATAGGAAAACAGTACAACAATAAGTCAGCAAAGCGGGGATCGTCTACCAATAAACACATGCAACAAGCAAAAGAAATAATAGGAAAACAGTACAACAATAACAAGAAACCAACACATGGCCCACACATATATTACACCTTACAACGATTCCAACGATATCTTAAACGCATAAAACGGATTTAAAATGATATAGATATGATATAAACAAGATTAAGGACTTGCTGGAAAAGATCAGGAACTTTCAGGGGTCTAAACATGAATAAAAGGACTAATATGCGAGAAACTTGTAACTGCGGAAGATAGATCTGTGAATAGAGAGAAGCTCGAAGGCTTTTCTGCAAAACAGCCGACGGTTAATGGCCGGCTGACGCCAGCACCGACGGCGTCAGCGACGTCGGCATGACGTCGGCGCGGGGCGGCGCCGTGGACCTGGTCCACGTGTCCACGGTGGACCGACCATCGAAGGGGTAAGCTCCATCTAATCTGGGCCGTCCGTGATGGATCCCGGTGAGCGACTGTGGAGAACTGCGTCGGCGCCATGGCCGGCGGCCGGCGGCGCTCGTGGAACGGCCGTTACAGGTCACGTGAGCTCGCGCGGAGCGCACGAGGGGCGGCGGAGCTCACCGCGGACCCGAAGAAGGCGACAACAAAGCTCGGCAGCGACTGGAGGAGGCAGACCTAGCGGCGGCGGCGGTGCTAGGGTTTGGAGCGGCGGCGGCGGCTCCAGGCGGCTAGGGTTTTAGGGGAAAAGGATGCACGAGGGGTGACGACGCGGGTTAAATAGGCCGAAGAGCTTTCCTTGGCTTGCGGGCCAAGGGACACGCGCGGGGACGCGGAGCTCGGACTCGAGCTCGAGTCTAGCTCGGGGAAGACGGGGCGGCAGGGATGACAAGCGGGGCCCACGTGTCAGCGGCTGCGAGGGAGGCGGAGCGAAGGCGGGCGCGGGCGCGCAGAGAAGACGGAGACAAGGGGGGCGCCTTCGACGTTAGCTGTGCGGAGCGGAGCGGGCCGCGCGGTGCTGGGCCGCGGCTGCTGTTGGGCCGAGCGAGCAGCGAGGTTGAGCGAAGCGAAAAGATCAAGGGGCGAAGTTGAACAGGCCGAAGAGTTTAGGGGTGAAAAACTGACTTGCTGAAATTAAACAAAATAACAATCAACCTAAATTTGAATTCAACCAGACTTGAATCCGAACAACTCAAAATAAAATGCAGGAGCACGACGATGCGGGAGCGTCACTGGTCGGGCGGGGATGGACAGCCGATGGGCGGTGTCAGGGGCGGGGAAGCAGCGCTAAGAGAGGTTAGGAACGGGGTAGGCAGGGGTGGTTGGCGGACGACGGCGGCGGTGGCACTGCCCGCAGACAGAAGAGGAGGCGGGGCTATGTCAGTCGGGAACGACTCACCCGTCCACCACGGGACATCTGGTAGCAGACTGTTGTTCGGCTCCTTTTTGTGATTTCAAGAAAGAGCAGACTGCTAGCTTGTGATTTGACGAAGTGGATTAAATTAGGTTACTTGCTTTTCACTGCCTCTGCTGCCGCCTCCTCCTTAGGCCAGTCTCAATGGAAGTTTCATGGAGAGTTTCATGGCATTAATTGATATGACACATCAGCAAAAATGCTGACTTGGCAGGGTCATTTATGAGGGGAGTTTCATGAGATGTGAGGAGAGTTTCATCCCCATGAAACTCTACTGGCACAGTTACCTAGTTTCCAGTCTAGGTAACTGTGTCCATGAAACTCCCACACTGGCCTGGCTTACTTTGCCTCCGTTACCGCCTTCTCCTTAGCCTCTGCTTCTTCCTTGGCCTTCGCCGCCGCCGCCTCCTTCTTGGCCTTCTTCAGAGCCTCCACTAGACCCGACAGGCACGCGCCGGTGTCCGCCATCTTCTTCTTGGATACAGGCATGAGGTT
Organism: Urochloa ruziziensis; assembly: GCA_015476505.1. Classification (NCBI taxonomy): domain Eukaryota; kingdom Viridiplantae; phylum Streptophyta; class Magnoliopsida; order Poales; family Poaceae; genus Urochloa; species Urochloa ruziziensis. The sequence goes on along the minus strand of CM027120.1, from coordinate 41,009,898 downwards.
CTCGGCCACATCCGCCGGTGACATTTCAGTCTCCTCGAGCAAGCGTCGTATCTCGCCAAACAACACATGCTCGGTGATGTTCAGGTAGTTTCTGGCGAGCACCTTGAAGGCCTCGAAGCAACAGTAGGACATCTCGATGTGCTTGTCCATCCTGCCGCGCCGGATCCGCGCCTGGTCCAGCCTCGACTAGCCGGCAGAAGCGGCTTTCGTCCCCACCGGGGTAGAAGTTGAGCTGGAACTGGGACCTTGGGACCTTCTTGGAGACCTGCAGGCTCTTGCTGCCCTTGCCGAGCTCGCAGGCCCGTCTTAGAGGGGGGTCAGCCTGTGCGATGGCCAGGGGCCCATCAGGTTGAGGGCCCATGAATCTACCAAGTATGTATAATGTCGGTGCCAATCCTGGGAGAGGCCCTAAGACGACGATAAATCACCAACTAAACCGCTGGAACCAATTAACCCAGCAAAAAATAAGCGCAGAAGTCTTGATCCGCTGTCAAGCTCGAGGGTGCCCAGCACCCCTCGAGCAAAGCGGAACTCCGCCTCGCTCGAGGCCCCTCGCTCGAGGCCCGGAGGCCGCTCTCGATGCCTGTCTCCGCTTCGCTCGAGACCCCTCGCTCGTGGGGCCCGCTGACGGCTCACCTGCCCCATGGACAAGGGCATTTAATGGCTCTGCACGGCCTTGGGCGAGGAAGTCAAGCGACGGATCATTAGCCCATCCCCGGTCATCTCCGCCAACCCCTGACACCGTGCGATCACTCCTGACACCATGCGGTCATTCTTGACACCGTGCGGTCATCCTCTACACTGTGCGGCGTGACAGACCTGTGTGGCGTCACGAGCCTGAGCGATGTGACAGCCCTGTGCTGTCACGCCTCCCTGTTCTACCAACTCCGGTACGGGGACCCCTCGAACGGACATAAGAAGCCCTCGAACGGGTCCATGGCCCGATGTACTCGATGATGACGACCCACGCCAGCCCATAAAATCAGGAGCACAGGAAGCGTGCGTCATGAACAGAGGACGCCACGCCATGCGCCAGAGCACCATACGCCGGGAAGTCGCATAGTCCGACAACGCGAGCCAAGACAAGAGTCACGCCTGCGGTCACGCCTCGTCGTACGCCGTCACTGTACCAAGTACTGTACTTCTACTGGTTGTAACTGCCCCTCTTTGAACTATAAAAGGAGGAGGCAGCCCCATAGAACAGAGAGAGCCATCAGAGACACTCATTCACACACTCACCACTCAGTTCACCAAAGAGCACAACTCTCACCCGTTCTAAGGGACCTGGGGGCTCGTCCTCCTCTCCCGCCAAGCTTGTAGCCCCCTACTACGAGCACCCCCCGGTGCGAGGCAATACAAGTGCGCAAGCACACCCTGCTGGACGTACGATCGGAAGATCGGAACCAGGATAAACCTCGTGTCACCGTATTGCCCTCGCATTAACCATCGAGAGACGGGACACAGCGCACTTTTCTGCAGGTGTTTGGACCCCCGCGTGGTTCCAGCACCGACAGTGGCGCGCCAGGTAGGGGACTCGCGCTGTGATCGACTTCTTGACCCACCAGTTCTCTCGATGGTGATCTGTACAGAGCGCCTCGTTGACCGCTGCTCCTACGGTTCATCCGACCCGCTTCCGGCCGGATTCACCATCTGGTTCGGGAGCCTGGGGTTTGAGGCAACCGGCAACGGTTATCTCATGCGGCTCCTCCCAAGGGATGCGGCCGCCACTGCCGCGACCGCCGCAACAAGCCCACCGCCGCCGCCAACGCCCAGGCGCAAGAGGCGCTCAGGGCAACGCTCGCGACGAGCACGCATGGAGCGGCGCCGGGCTGCGCGCGGCGCGCCGCCTGGACGACGTCGACCTCAGCGAAAGCACCATTGCCGAAGGGACGAAGGCCACGCCCACACCCGTGCCTCCGACCACACGTCCGAACAAGGAGAGTGAGGCCGAGCCGTCACGTTTCCCGTATGGGATGCGTGGAGCGGGCATGGCGTACTCGTCATCCATCAGCACGGCGATGGACGCCTACGACGACCTCGCTGGACATCACCTGCTCTCGATCCGGAACCTCATCGCGACCTCGCCGGGCGACTCATACCTCAGCACGAGCGCGGAGGAATCCTCGCAGGAGGACCCGGAGTGGGACTACCTCGAACTTCGTGACTACGAAGCTTTCGAGGCGTTCCAGGCCGCGGCGGACTACTGCTTCGACTACTCTGATGACTCGAGCACGGGGGACCATGACCCTGCACGGGAGTGCTTTGTCGCGGCAATATTCGAGCCGGACACGGAGGACAATGGCCCCGTCACGCCACGAGACCCCGTGGGAAGCGTGGCACCCCGGCAGGCGGCACCTCCCGCGACCGGAGACGCCGCACTGGTTCAAGCCTAGCTGATCCAAGTGCGGGAACTCGAGGCCAGCCTCGAAGACGAGAGACACCAGGTTCGACGGCTGCGCGCAGCCCTCGAAACGGGGCGACCGGGGCCCAGCAACTTCGCGCAGGAGGTGGCACGCACCGCGCAGGCGCGAATCATGGCCGACGACCACGGGGATGACCCCCTGGCCCTGGCGAGGACCAGCCAGAAGTTAATCGCCACGGCTACGCTGATACGAGCGATGCCGGAGCCATCAACGCCGCAGGGCCGCAACCTGCGCCGCGAGGCGCAAGCCCTGATCGAACAGGCCGCGGTACAACAGGCCGAGAGCTCCGCGTCGCGTATGAGATGCTCTGACAGCACGGGAGTCATAGGCGGAGCGCAAGACCGAGCGGAGTCAGTGCGTACTCCTCTCAAGAGCTGGATGAAGGCTCCTGTGAAGGAACGCATGCTGGACACACGCGCCGGCAAAGATGATGCCCGTCACATCCTCAATAAAAGGAAGCTCGACGCCACCACCGGCCACGGGTACCATACTCGACGTGGAGGCCGCTACGACAGCCGTGAAGACAAGAGCCCATCGCCGGAACCTCCTGGTACTCGGGTGTTCAGCCGCGAGATCCGGACGGCACCGATACCTCCACGATTCCGGCAACCAACCACCATCGTCAAGTACTCCGGAGAGACCGACCCTCGAGTTTGGCTCAACGATTATCGCCTGGCATGCACGCTGGGTGGTGCGTCCAGCGATGAAGTCATCATCCGCAACCTGCCCCTCCATCTCGCGGACTCAGCGCGAGCATGGCTGGAGCAGCTGCCCCCGAACCAGATCCATGACTGGAACGATCTGGTAAACACCTTCGTGGGAAATTTCCAGGGCACGTACGTACGCCCGGGGAACCCCTGGGACCTTCGGCAATGTTGCCAGAAGCCCGGTGAGTCCCTACGGGATTACGTTCGCCGCTTCTCCAAATGCTGCACGGACCTTCCGAACGTCGGAGACTCGGAGGTGCTTCATGCCTTTCTCCTGGGCACGACGAATCGAGGCTTAGTGCGCAAACTCGGGCGAAAGCCCCCCACTACCGTTAGTGGGTTGTTCGACATCGCCACGCGCTACGCCTCCGGCGAAGAGGCGGAGGGCGCCAACTTCGTCGACAAGAAGGGGAAGCACGTGGAAAGAGCGCCCATGGAGGGAAGCAAGCCCACGGCCCCCGCCAAGAAGATGAAGCAGGGGAAGAAAGGGAAGAAGGCGCAGCAGGCGCCACGAGCACCGGAGCCAGACGACGACTCCGACGAAGCCCTCGCAGCGGACCCCGCCCGCAAGGGCCTAGGAGGTCAGCCTCGAGGCCCGGGGGTCTTCGACGACATGCTCAAGAAACCGTGCCCATACCACAGGGGCCCGGTCACTCACACCCTCGAGCAGTGTGAGATGTAGAAGAAATACTACAACCGCGTGGCCGCGAAGAACGACAACGAGAAGGGAGACGCCGACGGCAAGGACAAGGGCGGATTCCCCCAGGTGGAGAATGTGTTCTTCATCTTCGGGGTGCCCACGACCAACATGACGTCTCGGCAGCGCAAGCGCGAACGTCGAGAGGTCCTGGCGATGCACCGGGCGGCCCCGAAATACCTCGACTGGTCGGAGGAGACCATCTCCTTCAGCAGAGAGGATCACCCCGATTTCATTCCGAATCCGGGGCAGTACCCGCTCGTCGTCGACCCCGTCATCGGCAACACACGCTTCTCCAAGGTGCTCATAGACGGAGGCAGCAGCCTCAACATCATGTATGCTCCCACCCTGGAGCTCCTGGGATCGGCAGGGACCAGCTGCGCCCGAGCAAGGCGCCATTTCACGGCGTCGCTCCGGGGAAGCGGGTTCAACCCCTCGGGCAGATCGACCTGCCGGTCTACTTCGGGACGCCGGACAACTTCCGCAAGGAAGTCCTCACCTTCGAGGTGGTGGGGTTTCGGGGTGCCTATCACGCCATTCTAGGGCGACCGTGCTACGCCAAGTTCATGGCCGTCCCAAACTACACCTACCTCAAGGTGAAGATGCCGGGCCCGAAGGGAGTCATCACCGTGGGGCCCTCGTTCGAGCACGCCTACGAGTGCGACGTCGAGTGCGTCGAACACGCTGAGGCACTCGCTGAAGATGAAGCTTGTGTAGCCCGTCTGGAAGAGATGGTTCACGAGATCGACAACCCCGCGCCAAAGCACGTTGGCAGCTTCGAGCCAGCCGAGCAGACCAAGGACGTACCCCTCGACCCCAGCAACCCTGACGCAAGACGTTGAAGGTCAGCTCCACCCTCGACCGCAAATAGGAAGTGGTGCTCGTCGACTTCCTCCGCGCCAACGCCGACATCTTCGCGTGGAGCCCCTCGGATATGCCCGGCATACCGAGGGAGGTCGCCGAGCACTCCCTTGATATCCAGCCCAACTCCAGGCCGGTGTGCCAACGCCTTCGGTGCTTTGACGAGCAGAAGCGTCGAGCGATTGGAGAGGAGCTGCGCAAGCTCTTGGAGGCCGGATTCGTCAAGGAAGTTTTTCATCCCGTGTGGCTAGCTAACCCTGTATTAGTTATGAAAAAGAATGGGAAATGGCGGATGTGCGTGGACTATACCAGTTTAAATAAAGCATGTCCCAAAGTTCCTTTTCCTTTGCCACGAATCGATCAAATCGTAGATTCCACCGCGGGGTGTGAACTCCTCTGCTTCCTTGATGCGTATTCCGGTTATCACCAAATAAAGATGAAAGAATCCGACCAACTCGTGACTTCTTTCATCACCCCCTTCGGCATATACTGCTACACTACGATGCCGTTTGGGCTTCGAAACGCGGGAGCCACGTATCAGCGATGTATGCTTCGGGTCTTCGGAGACCAGATCGGGCGCACCGTGGAAGCATATGTCGACGACATCGTCGTAAAATCCAAGAAGGAAGACAACTTGGTCGACGATTTGCGAGCCGCTTTCGAGGCTCTCCGGGCCGCCGGTGTAAAGCTCAATCCGGAGAAGTGCGTTTTCGGAGTGCCGCGAGGCATGTTGTTGGGTTTCATAGTCTCCCAGCGAGGCATTGGACCCAACCCCGAGAAGGTTGCTGCTATCGAACGGATGGGCCCGATCCGAGACTTGAAAGGAGTCCAACGGGTTCTGGGATGCTTAGCGTCGCTGAGTCGCTTTATATCTCGGCTAGGGGAAAAGGGTTTACCTCTGTACCGGCTCCTGAGAAAGCACGAACGCTTCTCCTGGACCCCAGAGGCACAGGAAGACCTCGACAAGCTCGTCGTGTCACTCTCAAGTTCACCCATCCTTACGCCACCAAGGGATGGGGAAACGCTCTACCTATACGTGGCTGCGACGACCCAAGTGGTTAGCGCGGTCATCGTAGTAGAGAGAGAAGAAGAAGGTCATGCGCTGCCGGTACAACGACCCGTGTACTATATCAGCAAAGTATTATCAGAAACCAAGACGCGGTACCCGCAGATCCAAAAGCTGTTGTACGCGGTTGTGCTGGCTCGAAGAAAGCTGAGGCACTACTTCGAGGCGCACCCGGTGATTGTGGTCTCGTTGTTCCCCTTGGGGGAGATAGTCTGCAACCAGGACGCGTCTGGGAGGATTATCAAATGGTCGGTGGAACTGATGGGCGAAACACTCACGTACGCGCCGCGCAAAGCCATCAAGTCCCAGGTTCTCGCGGATTTCGTCGCCGAGTGGACAGACGTTCAACTACCCCCGCCCCAGATACAGGCAGAGTGTTGGACTATGTACTTCGACGGATCTGTGATGAAGACCGGAGCGGGGGCGGGGCTTCTCTTCATCTCACCTCATGGAGAACACATGCGATATGCGGTGCGGCTGCATTTCCCCGCCTCCAACAACATGGCGGAATACGAAGCCCTCCTCAGTGGGCTCCGTATTGCCCTCGAGCTGGGCATCAAACGCCTCGATGTTAGAGGGGATTCGCAGCTAGTCGTAGATCAAGTGATGAAGAACTCGAGCTGCCACGACAAGAAGATGGAAGCATACTGCCACGCAGTGCGACGCCTCGAAGACAAATTCCTCGGCCTCGAACTCAACCACATCGCGCGCAAGTACAATGAAGAAGCGGACGAGTTGGCTAAGATTGCGTCGGGGCGAACCACTGTCCCCCCGAACGTCTTCGCCCGCGACTGCTCGAGACCCTCCATCGAGCCCCAGCGTCCGGATACGACGTCGGAGGCGCCCTCGAGGGAGGCCCGCATCGAGCCAATGGACGAGGATCCCTCGACACAAGGCATCGAGACCCCCCAACCAGGGACGCCACCGCTTGACGAGCAGGAGGCGATGGAAATCGACGGACCCCCGGTCCCACAGGACTGGCGACACCAGTACATAGACTGGATCGACCACGGCACGCTGCCCTCGGATCGAACCGAGGCGCGACGCATCGCCAGACGAGCTAAGTCGTTCGGCATGATCGACGGCGAGCTGTACAAACGCAGCCCTTCGGGGGTGATGCTACGCTGCCTCCCCATTCCCGCAGGGCGGCAATTGATACGAGACATCCATGTAGGAACGTGCGGGCATCACGCGGCGGCTCGAACCCTCGTGGGCAACGCCTTTCGACAAGGTTTCTATTGGCCCACGGCAGTTGCCGACGCGATAGAGGTTGTGCGTACCTGTGAAGGGTGCCAGTTCTACGCCCGCAAGACACACCTCCCGGCGCACGAGCTACAAACCATCCCCATCACATGGCCCTTCGCCGTATGGGGATTGGATCTTGTGGGTCCGCTGCCAAAGGCGCCCGGGGGCTTTACTCACCTGCTGGTTGCCATCGACAAGTTCTCAAAGTGGATCGAGGTACGGCCCATCACGAACATCCGATCTGAGCAAGCGGTACAGTTCTTCGACGACATAATCCATAGGTTCGGAGTGCCAAACTCAATAATCACTGACAACGGCACCCAATTCGCTGGCAAGAAGTTCCTGGAGTTCTGCGACCGCAACCACATCCGCGTGGATTGGTCGGTCGTTGCGCATCCCCAAACAAATGGCCACGTGGAACGGGCCAACAGCATGATATTGCAAGGATTGAAGTCGAGGATCTTCAACAAGCTGAACAAGTTTGGCCGCAAGTGGATCGGCGAAGTACCCTCGGTCGTCTGGAGCCTTAGGACAACCCCAAGCAGAGCCACGGGTTTCACCCCGTTCTTTCTGGTACACGGCGCCGAGGCAATCTTGCCCACGGATCTTGTAACATCCCGCGAAATCGCTGTATGTTACTTGTAGTGAAAAATCGGAGTTTAAAAATTTTTGTATGAATTGTTGTGAGACAAGAAATATTTGTAATATAAGTTAATTGCTCTCTCTAAAATCCTAGTAATTTAAATTGCACATAAATAATTTTCATACTCTTGCACGAGTGAGTTGGATTTATTTGGAATTGTTTTGGTTTCGTTGGGTGGGATTCGTATTTGAAATCTAATTTCAAATGCAAATCCAAAATAGAAAACTAACTCAACTAACCATCTTGGGCCCTAACCAAACCTAAGTCTAGTTCTAACCCTCCAACTCCTAACCCAGCCTGTCCTTACCCCTCCACCCGCGCGGCCAGCCCAACTCCCCCACGCCCGCGCGAGGCCCACACCTCTCTTCCCACGGCCCAGCAGCCTCGCTCGGCCCAAGCTCCTCCCGGCCCGGCTTCCTTTCCCCTCGATCCGCTCGGCCCGCTAACCTCCTCAGCCCAGCGCCACGGCCCAGCTTCCCTGGCCCAACATCACCTACCGCCACCACTCCCCTCTCACCGCCACACGGGCCCCACTCGTCATCCCCCACCTTCTTCCCCCTTTCCACCTCCTCCCTTTACAGCACACCGGCGCCACCTCCTCTCGCCGCGCCCCGCCGCATCCAATCCCGCTTCTCCACCTCGGCTCGGCCGCGTCACCCCGCGCCAGCTCGCCGCCCCGCTTTGCCAGGTGTTTGGTGGGGCCGGGATGCCAGTGAGTAGAGCTATCCGCCGCCGCGCATAGTAGGAGTGGGCCCGGAATGCAGTGGGGAGTCCGGCCCACAGAGCCAATAAGAGCCCAATGGGTTGGTTGCCGCACGGCCATGTGTTAAATGCGGGATGGGCTGTACTCCTTCCGTCTCAAAATAAATGCAATTAGCCTTCGAAATTTGTCTCACAAAAAATTGCAACTTTGACCTGTTACCACAAAAGACAATCGACTCCGGAAGCTTCGTGTATAAAAGACGAACCAATATCTAGATATTCTTACAAAAGACAAGGGGTAATTTGATAATTTTACACCTAGCATTGGTTTACGTGCTCAAATTGCATTTATTTTGGGACGGAGGGAGTATTGGTCCAGAAAGACGATTTGTGTGTCAAGGGCCTGTAAGGCTGGTACAAGCCTGCAGACCCAGGTCAACGCCGTGAGCTATCTCTCTCTCTCAAAAAAAAAAAAAAAAAAAAAAAAAAAAAAAAAAAAAAAGCGTTCTGGTGGTCCAGGAAGAACAGAGACGTCGGCTACACTTGAACCATTTGTAAGTTTGCCGCTTTGATATGATTCCTCTTGGAAGAGAACGACAGATTTGTACTACTGGTTCGTCGTGGGATACTGTTCTCTGGACGATCTCAGGCCTCTCCCATTCGTCCTACGGGTAAGATAGCCCTGACTGACTAGAGTTGGGGACTTTCATCTTGCTGTTAGTCGTGTGACCTCTGCTTTGCACGGCTTGATGAATTGTTGTTTCAGTAAAACCAGGCAATTATGCGGTGTAAGGATATTAATGAGCTTAGATAAGCTTTATGACGCCTTTTTCTCATGTTGCTGTTTATGAATTTCACCCACTTTAATCGAAGCACTTCTGCTCTCTGATGATTGATCCAGGAATGAGAATGGGAAGGAGTTCACTGGACATATGCTTCCGGAGGTCATACGTTGCACAGAGTTGGGCTCCTTGACATGATTATTCATGAGGGTATTCGACGCAATACAGTAAGAGTTCGGTGAAGTATCACTGAAGATGCCGCAAGTGCTGTCGTGTAAGGTGAGACGCCGTGGCACATTCAGAGTAAAAACGTAGTGATATATGATACCGGTTGGTTAATGGAAATTGGACTTAACTGATCGGTATTTTGTTCACCGTCTCTGTTAACAATTACTAACCTTTTAAGTTCTTTACAGCATGGTCCAGTTTAAGTCTGGAAGAATCCCATTTCAGATTAGATTATAGTAACAGCTTCCTATTTATTAGAAGGAGCATTGTCATGGACAATTTTTCCAAGAAAACTCTCTACTAATATGATACATTATAAGAATCATGAACAATTTATGGGGATTCCTATTTATTTGACCCTCCATAGTCCATTCACAAAATAATTGCGAAGAACAAATCACAGACACTGAGCTGAGTACTTATTTTAGACTAGAGGAAGCTTATATGTGGGAGGTCTCGTTTCAGACTGGCCACTGGCCTGAACTTTCATTTCATAGGAACAATAGATACGAATGTAGTAATAACAAAACGTCATTATAGCATGTTTCCACAAATATTCTCATTGTGGAACATCCATCGCCGTCAATCAGATTGCAATACATCTGTATTCGGTCCATGCATGGAGCCAAGTAAAGGCCGACAATCGTCTTGCTACTTTTTTTTCAGGTGGCTCGAATAAGAACGGATTTCAGAACTTTTTAAGCGACAGAAAATCAGAGAAACTCCTGTCTCCAATCTTACCACGAGATCAATATGAAGATTCGTGGTGATTCTTATCCTTGACTCTGCAGGTTGTATCCGAAAACATGACAGTTTGGAGTACGCTGAGCTTCTTTGACACTATACGGGATGCTGCTGCCATTGAGTTCAAACCGACGCAGTTTTCCAAGGGTGAACGACCAAACAATATTTTCGAGCTTACGAGTTGCTTTTCGACTGAAGCTTATGTTGGTAATGTGGGTTCTTCCAATGACCAGAAACGAAGGTTCCTGAACTCACTTTCCCCAAAGGCAAGCCTACTTGCGACAAAAAGTTGTACCGGAGCCTAAGGCAGCACAAAGCCTTCAGCTGGCCCAGGGTCCTTGCGCATTTTCTGTCAGAAAGGTTTTGCTCAGGGTTATCTTGGCAAGCTGATGCAGTTCGTCGTCCCAGTAAGGCAATTCATTTCTCAGGCCACAGATGCTCAGGCTTTCAAGGAACTTTGGAGGGTGTTTGAACAGGGGATTCACCATGTGCATCTTGGAAGTCTCTTTACATATCTGGTTTGTTAACCAAGTAGTGTGTCTACTCCGGTTGATAACAGGACAACCATATCTGGTTTGTGCTAATGATTTACTTTGTATACTAGGTGAATTCCCAGCGCGTTTCTGCAGAATATTTTACATATTTTTTTATAATTATTTGATACATTCTACAAAGAGCTTTAATTTAATAGATAACTGAGGATATATATTTATTCATAAAATAACATACAATTTTCATTTCGGTTCTTGGAGTTCTCTTCAGTAAGCTTGCATGTATGGTTGTCCTTTTCATATGTATTGAACAACGATCGTGGTTTTTAATTGATAGGTTCTTAGTTATGTCTTCGCTTTAAGAATTGCCTTTGACATTGACACAAACTTTTGGGCTTGTATCATCCTTAGCTTATTGATTGCTTGGATATATCTATCTTGCATCTTCTCGGAAGAACTATATGAAGAGTAAATAAAAAAATGCATATATGGGTTTATGTGCCATTCTAATCGTGTAACAAAACTAAAACAAAGACGTAGATGCTTTGTTAATATAAAATAGGAAGCAGTGCGCAGAGATGTGATTACATAAAAAAGATAGAAACTTGGTAAGTTATAGTAAGAGAGTTTTTTCAATTGTTGTTGGTGCGCCATTTTTTTAGTAGGAGGAGATGAACACTACACAAACAAAAGAAGACGTTGAACCCTTTACTGGACAACGAGATGGAGTGGAAGAAGTCTATGAAGAGATCAAGCTTAAGTTTGTCATGTTCCCTCTTATCGGCTATAGGAGGAGAGGAGGAGAAGGGCCAAGAGTTAATGAGGCGATTAACTGGCCTACATATATACGTGATTTTTTACCCAGAAGAAGATCATGTCTGGCCTGTGCTGCCGACCGAGATCATTGATGGCCTGCATCCTTGGTACATCGCCACATCTTTGCGAGCCCAGAGGTTATACGCCATGAACTTGATCTCCATTCTCGGCTCCTTCGAGGGATTCACCTTAGGCATGGTGCTCTGCTCTCGAGGTGTGTCGGTTCACCTGTGTGTTCATTGGACCGAATCTGATGGCCGTCAGCGTGCAGTCTTGCGTTGCGTACGCCACATATATCTAGTTAGAGAGAACTCCTTACATTAACTATTTCTCCGTCGTCTCCTTTTCTGCTGAGATGGTGGGAAACTGAACGGTAGGCATGCATGCGGCACTGTGTGTACAAACTTTTCCCAATAAATTTGGTTAATGCTACACGTTGTGGGGATTGAATTGAGTGGAGGGGAGGCCAATAGATGCTGACATGGCTTCTTGAGAATTTAGAGAAATATTGTAGTAGGGACCTTCTATATAGTTATTGGAGACTCTGAAGTTAAAAAAAAATAATTCAATCGGCCTAAATATGTGACACAAACCCAGTCTCATTCCTTTGGTCACTTAGGTTAATCCCTGGGAGCTTTTCATAGTGATATTTCCCAATGCTAATATGACGCGTGCCTGTGAGTTTCCCCCCGCATGCCAACACGCGGATGCCTCCATGCCTGCGACGCCCCCTGTCAGATTCCGGCGACGACGGAGGTAAGTTTTTTTTCAAAAAAAAAAATTCTTAACTTTTTTCATCTGTTTCAAAAATGTTTTCTCTGAATTTTTTCAAATACTTGTCCAAAAACATTTTTGAAAACATTTTTAAAATGTTTGTACTGAAAACTTTTTCGAAAACTTTTTTAAAAAGTTTTGTGCTAATTTTTTTTAAAAATCTTTTTCAAAATTTTAAAATTATTTTGCCAAAAATTAAAGAAGAGTGGCTTGGTCGTCCTCCGTCACGCCGCGATCGATTCGCCGCCGGTGTGGCGTGAAACCCAAGCCTGTGGATTTGGGGTAATTGGGACTTGGGAGGCGTCGATGCCACGCTTTATGGATTGAGGACAGGAGGAAGCCTTTCCGAGCTCCGAGACTTCGAGTCCGCAAAGGAGAGGAGAGGAGGAACAGGGTCGGACTCGGACAGGGGCAGTCTTGCTGGCCCAGCAGTCAGGCCGACTCCATCCATCAAGGCTCACCGGATGGGCTCTGTTAGGGTGATGGGCTGTTAGGTAAACGAGTGTGTGAGAGGGAAAGAAAGGATTATAAGTGAGGCCCAGTAAAAAAATACTCTAGAAAAGGCCGAACACGAGGAGACTCTGTTACAGAAATGGTTGCGCTAGCTTGCTCTAGCGGTCGTCGTAGAGATGGCCCGGACATCCATGCCATCCTCCTCCATCTGACAAAACGACAATGGAACATCCCATTTTTCTGGACCCCGGCCCATGGAACGCAAACGCACCAGCCAAACCGAATTTTGTTCACACGAGCGTGCAGTGCACCACCACGCACCTCTCCAACTACGTACCCAGCACCACGGCATCACCAAGCAAGCACGACGTCAAGCCAAGCCGCCGGCGCCGGTAAAAACACCCCGGTAGTGCTAGCAGCGACAGAAGATCGATCGAGCTGGGTACAAAAGCAAACATCATGTCAATATGTCATCATGTCACCTCTGCTTCCTCTGCACTCTAAGTCTGAGGTGAGGTGAGGCAGGCGGGCCAGCCGCCGGCCATCACCAAAATTCCTTCCCACCATGGTCAAGAGGCAGCAAACTAGCAAAGCCAACAAGCTGCAACGAACTGCGAGGTATAATTTTTACAATTTGGTCCTTTTTAAGTAAGAATTTTACATTTGGACTCTTGGCGGAAAGAATACCGGAAATGGACCCCTAGCACGGCACCACAAGACATGGCGCCATGCTGTTATACAATGGCGCCATGATTTTTAGCGTCGTATAGGTTAACTAGACGATGGTGGAGCTGACGTGTCAAAGAACGGCGCCAAAAGTCATGGCGTCGTATGTCAACAGCACGGCGCCATGACCTTTGGCGCCGTGCTGTTATACAACGGTGCCATGACCTTTGGCGCCGTGCTAGGGGTCCATTTTTGGAATTTTTTCCGCCAAGGGTCCACATGTAAAATTCTTACCGAAAAAGGGCTAAATTGCAAAAATTACGCAACTGCGAGCCTCATCCCTACCGGCCACTGCCTCTCCCTTCCTCTCCCCTCCGCCTCACCCCCACCCCCTCCCGACTTCACACTCTCCCAGTCGCACCGCTACAAGCGGAAGCCGTGTGGCGGTGTCGATGCACTGCAGGTGTTGTTCCAACACCTGATTTGATGCCTGCCGCATATGCGGCAAATAACAACCCTCTGTACACCATCCCTTTGTTTGACTTCCAAGTGGGCCCCACCTCCCCCGCAAGCAAGCACTGTTCATCTTCCCCGTCGATTCTTCCTCCTCCTCTACCGCTTCCTCTCTCTCCCTACTGTGTGGTCCTGTTCCCTTCACCTGTTGGCCGCCGACGAATGGTTTAGGGTTCCCACGGGGTGGGCGGAGCGGCTGGCGGCGAGGTCGCCGCTAGTCGAACGGGGGAGGGGAGGAGAGCGGTGGAGGCGGCGACCATTTATTGTCCGAGTTCTCAGGGGGGGAGTGGGAGCGGCGGGCGGCGTGATCCTCGGACCTAGAAAAGAAGGTTGGGGGCAGCAGTTGGCATGGCGGCGTAGAGCACGACGATGCGGGAGCGCCGCCGGTCAAGTGGGGATGGACAACCGACGGGCAGTGTCAGGGGTGGGGAAGCAGCTCTAAGAAAGGTTAGGAGGGGGTAAGCAGGCTGGGGCAGTTGGCAGACGTGAAAGAGCATCTAGGCCCCTAAATGTGTTTTGGTAATTAATGACAATCATCGTGGACTAACAATTCTATTAAGACTATGAGATTAGGTTAGTCCGGATGAATGGATGAGCTTCAATGATTGATTACGAGATATCGCCGGATATTGAATCAAACGGATGCTAGAGGAAAAGGTAAAAGAGAGGGTGTTTCTTTTACCGGTCACAAGGAGCGTTAGAGAAGAAATTTAACCGGATTGATAGGCTAGATAGCCGTACTATTAAGAGGGGTCAATTGTGTTTGAATGATGAAACTATAGTGCCAACTTGCTCAAATAGTTTTAATGCATGCATGAGAGCTAACTTCGTTTGAGAAAAGTTGGACAGAAAATGAGAAAGTTGAAGGGGTCTCATCCTTGCCGATTTTGGTTAGGCGGACAGTCCACCTAAGGGGTAGCGGACGGTCGGCCTCTATCTTTCACGAAGAAAAATCGGCTAACTGTTGGGAATTGGGTCTGGCCGCCTTTTCTAAGGCGGACGGTCCGCCAGGTACATGGTGTTGCTATTGATAACACTGAAAACTTTAAGGAAAAAAAAAGGAAAGTTCATCCAGATGTCTTCTATGGTTGTAAATAGAGCTTATTTAAATATTCATAATGGATCAGTTTGGAAGAAAATTTTGTAGTTGGAAAGTGATAAGCAATATATGATAATCTAGTACGCGATTTATGAGTCTCATACGCAACTTATGATAACCGCATACGCAGTTTTAAAATATAATCGAAAGGACAATGATTACATTAAGGGTAGTGACTGAAAAGAAAAGAAATATGCTTGTACAAAACTTAAAAAAAATATTAATTCTAGTCAAATAATATGCCTATTTTACCCAATTTAAAATGAATAGACAAAATTAGTCAAGCTATCTACTGTCAAACTACTTGTGCAAAACCCAAAAAAACATTAGTTCACATGATGTTGCTATTGGTAACACTAAAAATTTTGAGGAAAAAAAGAGAGGAAAGTTCATCTAGGTGTCTGCTATGGCTGTACATAGAGTCCATTTGAATATTCCTACTGGGATCAGTTTGGAAGAAAATTCTGTAGATGCAAGGTGATAAGCAATATATGATAATCTAGTACGCGATTTATGATTGTCTCATACACAACTTATGATAATCACTGTACGCAATTTAAAATATAAGTGAAAGGGGTACTGACTTAAATAAATATACTTGTACAAAACTGGAAAAAACATTAGATCTAGTTAAGCTACATGCCTACTGTGCCTAATCTAAAATGAATAGCAAATTAGCCAAGCTATCTACTGCAGAGCTATTAACAAAAAAGTTGTAGGAAAAAAGTTGTAGAAGTATTGAGATACATATATGTAAGAGGTGGTCATGTTAAAGAACATGACTATCGTGTGAATGGAAAATTATACTACTTTGAAAGCAAAATGTTCAGTCCATAATTTTTTTAAAAAAAACGACTCTAGTATTTGAGATAACTAGTTATATAAACTACTAGTACTTTACTCCTAAAATGTCTACGATTTCAATAAAATTCTCCTACATATACATATCTCATCAGCTTGATTTAATCAAAAGGCTACTGCAAATCAGGCACATTGTATTCTGATGTCAACTGATACTATCTCATGTTGCTATAACAAAAATCAGACAACACATTTGAATGTTCCTAGAAATTTGTGTGAACAACAGAACGTATATAAAAAAAGAGTCGCTATAACAACTGGCTGTGCAGTGAATGGAGAGGAGTTACTCTAAAAATTAGCCTGAATGTATCTACTATGACATAAAAAAGTGGGTCTCATTGAACTGCTATACTATATATGTGTTGCTGGAGATACTCCGAAAACTAGTCCAAATGGTACTTAAACTACCGTGACAGCGAGATGATACAGAAAAATGGAACTAGAACTACTCTAAAAATAAAATGTTGTGGATGAAATCGTTACTATAACTACTCTGCAAATTCAGATTTATGGAGACAAATGTTAATGAACTTGAAAATCTCAGACACAAAAATAATGGGATGACGGCTCACATTTCAATGGATTCTAGGCTCCTCTTCCACAAGATCTAGCATCTTCCTCAATCTCAGAGACATCACCCTGAATTTAATCGCCCTTGAAAAAAAATGTGCATGCGCGCAAACAAAAGAAGGGGTGTGTAGCTTGTCTCACCTTGTCATGGGCTGCTCCTCTGCATCCAGAATGTAAGCCTCAGCACAACAAAACTTTCATATAAAAACACCAGTTAGTTGTAAGCAGCAAAACCGAGAAAAAAGTGGATGAAAATTTTAATGGGGATCACCTGTGAGAGCTCACCAATGGAGCTCAGCCCCTGTCTCTGGATCAACACTTCTGTTGTCACCGTACCGGCCAGGGGTCCATGTGAAGAACTGAGCCAAAAAAAGGAGGAAAATCATGGTTAAGGCAAATTTTAATCCCCCATGAAGCACCCCACCCAGCAAAAATGTGGATATATCACCTTCATGGGTGCTCCAATCTACCTCTACTACCGTGGTCACACCTCTGCCATCTATGGAAAATCCGTTAGAGAAGAGAATACATAAAAAAAATCACATTGCATGGATTAAAATCGACGCTGATATACGAACAACTCACCTCGGTGCGTGCTCCATCTCTAATCCTCTTCGATCTCCAACTCCAAACTCGCGAAATCGACTGAACAGAGCGGATTGGAGGGGAGGGCGTGGCGAAATCGGCGGTGAAATGGGAGAGGAAGAGAGAGGGAACCCTAGAGAGAGAGAGTGAAATGTGAAATGGAGAAGCAGACGAACTAGACAGTGCGCAGTCTCTCTAGAAATCTCACCATCTCTCTAATTAGCGGGCCCCACACAGGGTTGGTGCGTCGGGTTGTTTCGACTTTCGAAACGTCGCTGGATGTTGGATGCTAGACCGATGGTGGATGGAGCCTGCCGTTCCGACCAACAAAAAAACGGCCGGCTGTAAAGAAGTCATTACCTATCTATTATACTCCATCCATCCCTTATGATAGGACTATTTGATCTTGACTCAAATACCAAGGGAAAGAACACTACTTAGACCAGTCTCAGTGGGAGTTTCATCGACACACTTACCTAGAGTGACACATCATCTAAGAGAAGTTTGAAACTATGATGAAACACCCTCCCTCAATGCAAAGTTTCATCTCGTGTTGTTCCCAAGACAACATGTAAGACACAAGCTGTCTATAGTACCGTGTAGAGAGAATTTCATGAGGATGAAACTCATTTCACATCTCTCTTCATTAATACACTGCCACATCATCAAAAATGCTGA
The DNA here is from genome assembly GCA_015476505.1 of Urochloa ruziziensis. Classification (NCBI taxonomy): domain Eukaryota; kingdom Viridiplantae; phylum Streptophyta; class Magnoliopsida; order Poales; family Poaceae; genus Urochloa; species Urochloa ruziziensis. The sequence goes on along the minus strand of CM027120.1, from coordinate 40,992,294 downwards.
CATGACAGTCTATTTAATGCTGATGAAACTCCCACTGAGATTGGCCTTATCTCTCATTAAACATGTCATCACAAATTTTAATGAAAACTCCTCGGTGCCAACAACATTAACACCATGATCCACATTAAAAATCGTTTCAACCAATCTCATTTTCTCCCTCCATTCTTCTTTTTCCGTGAGTGCAAGTGGTGGAATAATTAGTGAGACTAAATATTATTGTGCATCGGACCCGAGGCAATGGCCAAATAGTCCTATCATATAGGGATTTTTAAGATTTGGAAATAGTCTCATCATAAGGGGATGGAGGGAGTATTAATAAAGCAACAACAAAAGGAGCCACCAGATTCGCCGAGAGGGCCTAGAAAATCCCACGTTAATCAAAAAAGAGAAGATTTAGACCGTTGGACTTTATGAAGATCTAACGGTCCATATTATTTACTTCAGTTGAAAAAAGAGATAAACATACACCGTTAGATTTTAAAAAATCTCACGTTTAGATAACCCATATATGAAATAAAAAATCACTTTAATTATACTGTTTTTATTTACCGTAAGAGACTTATTAGCATAGGACTCGGATTTAGGACAAAGCAGAAAAAGGAAAGGACAAAAATGTCGGAAGTCCGATCCAAATAATAAAAAAGAAAGGACATGTTACATATCCGTTTCTATTCAAGATATCATATCCGTTTCAGTGTCAAAAACTTAGAAACGGTCACGTCGTAGGGAAAACAAGGTTAGGGTAACTTCACTATTCTTTATTGATGTGCTAGACTTAGACAAAATCATGAAATCCAAAAAATGCGGATTACGGCCTGATTGCTTGGCTACTAAAAGGTGCCAAGCCAAATTTTGGCATGCCAAATTTTTTAGCCAGAATTTAGGTCAACATTTATAGTACTCAATTTGATATCAAAATATAATATCTTAAATTATGCGACCAAATAACTTTGATGCTAATTACTAATGCTAATGTCTATGATTTATGTTCGTACACATGTGGAGAATTTATTGAGCGTCAAAATATGAACGAGTTTAACATTGTCACTTTGCTAAGGAACTTTGGCAAAAAAATGGTTTTCAACCAATTGAATGCCAAAAGTTTATGGGATTGCCTGCATTTTGGCTTGGCACCTTTGGTTGCCAACCAATCAGGCGCTATATACGGAATTATTGACACGGTAAAAATTAACCATATATATGTTCACGTAATCATAACTGAGAGATGAACCAGCATATCGTACACTTCTACATGCACATGTGATAAGTCAACAATGGAAATAATCCCAGTGAAATTGTCTAGAACAGAGCAGACAAAACTAAAATTCAAAGCGCCATAATTTCTTTTGCTAAAAAAACTATACACGACCACAACACATTCATGATTCAAAACGTCCACATGAAATATGATTTATATGTGTATATATATATATACTTTGAAACTAAAACAAAAATTATAATGATATCTATAATCCCAATAATTCTAAAAATCTATATTATAGATCGATCTTTACATACCAAGTTACATGGTATGACATCTTAAGAATTTCATTTTTTTTAAAGTCTTCCACGGACTCTAATCCAATTTTGATAAAACATTGTGTCGGTGCCAATCCTGGGAGAGGCCCTAAGACGACGATAAATCACCGACTAAACCGCTGGAACCAATTAACCCAGAAAATAAGCGCAGAAGTCTTGATCCGCTGTCAGGCTCGAGGGTGCCCAGCACCCCTCAAGCGAAGCGGAACCCCGCCTCGCTCGAGGCCCCTCGCTCGAGGCCCGGAGGCCGCTCTCGACGCCTATCTCCGCCTCGCTCGAGATCCCTCACTCGTGGGGCCCGCTGACGGCTCACCTGCCCCATGGACAAAAGCATTTAATGGCTCTGCACGGCCTTGGACGAGGAAGTCAAGCGACGGATCACTAGCCCATCCCCGGTCATCTCCGCCAACCCTTGACACCGTGCGGTCACTCCTGACGCCGTGCGGTCATTCTTGACGCCGTGCGGTCATCCTCTACACTGTGCAGCGGGATAGACCTGTGTGGCGTCACGAGCCTGAGCGATGTGACAGCCCTGTACTGTCACGCTTCCCTGTTCTACCAACTCCGGTACGGGGACCCCTCGAACGGACATGGGGAGCCCTCGAACGGGTCCCCGGCCCGTTGTACTCGATGATGACGACCCACGCCAGCCCATAAAATCAGGAGCACAGGAAGCGTGCGTCATGAACAGGGGACGCCACGCCATGCGCCAGAGCACCATACGCCGGGAAGTCGCATAGTCCGACAACGCGAGCCAAGACAAGAGTCACGCCTGCGGTCACACCTCATCGTACGCCGCCACTGTACCAAGTACTGTACTTCTACTGTTTGTAACTGCCCCTCTTTGAACTATAAAAGGAGGAGGCAGCCCCATAGAACAGGGAGGGCGATCAGAGACACTCATCCACACACTCCACTCAGTTTGCAAGGAACTCAACTCTCACTCGTTCTAAGGGACCTGGGGGCTCATCCTCCTCTCCCGCCAAGCTTCTAGCCCCCCTACTACGAGCACCCCCCGGTGCGAGGCAATTTGCGCACACCCTGCTGGACGTACGATCGGAAGATCGGAACCAGGATAAACCCCGTGTCACCGTGTTGCCCTCGCATCGACCATCGAGAGACGGGACACAGCGCACTTTTCTGCAGGTGTTTGGACCCCCGCTGGGTTCCGGCACCGACACATTGCATATTATTTATATGGGATGCAAAGACAATCATGTTATGTTTCTCAATTACAGCAAAGATACACTATGACCAGACTCTCGCCCTAATGATTAAATTGATCTGCTTCTCGGCGCCATTGATATAGTCAGTAAATGACTAAAAATAGATGGAAGGATAATGAGCTACCAAAATGGATTGAAATGTTGCACCTCACGCTATAACCATGTCACATTTTGAAGAAGAGATTAGCATGGAGCCAGAGAGGACAATAAAGCGTAGCTATAACCCAACCGTTGTTGTTACGTCACCACGATGCCCTCTGTCTAGCACGGATCTTCAATCCCACCCAACATCATGATTGTACGGTGTTAATCAAGCGAGGCATGGGTCGCCTACTGATAGAGAGGGGAGGATAGTGAGCAACAAGAATAGATTGAAATGTTGTACCTCGGGCTTTAACCATGCCAAATTTTCAAGTAGGTATTAACATGCAGCTAGGGAGGGCGGTGAAGAATAGCTGTAACCTCCGTTATTCTTTACATCACCACGACGCCCTCGATTCAGCATGGTTCTTTGATCCCACCCAACACCCTGTCAAGTGTGGCACGAGCGGCGGAAGAGACATATTCTCATAGATGAGATCATGACATGGAGCTCGAAAAACAAATAGCCATGTCAAGAGCTATTCTATTCTGGTAGGTAGAAGTTCAACCATGACTTCCATTCATTAGTTAGAAACATAAGTAGCAAATGCTAGGGAGAGTAAGTGAAGCAAGTACATAAGTTGACGTTGAATACATATTTCGTTTGGTGAAGATGATACATTAAAGTAAATTGAATATGAAGGAGATATGGAGGTAACACAAGTTACCAAATTGAATAACGCAAGGCAAGTAGATAAGATTAGAGGAATTTGGAATCAGATGGTAGAGAGAACACTCTTGCAAAGTTATACTATTTCATTTGTCTAATTCATTTGAAAAATATATTCTTGAATATTGATATAAAATGAAATGGATGGTAAAGAAAGTAAGCAAGCAAGGAGGTGTTACTTTCTACAAGTGTGGTAGGCATTCCAATATTGGGTGGTGCTATTTCTGCTTGAATTCATTACCAAATTTAGTCAAAACATATATTCTACTTTTGGTATGATATCATACCATTAAAAGTCGGTTCTATGTAGGCCACATAGAGTGGAATCATGACAAACATCAATGGTGAAGAATATCGATGAAGTTGTGAGCTCATCATATGTTATATGAAGCTTTTAGATAATTTTAAATTTATAAAAATTATAACTGATCTAGCCCGCGCAATTTGCGCGGGTCACCTTGCTAGTTTGTTATGTACCGTGAGCGGAGTGTTTTTGGTCTTTTTGTTATCTTCTTGGTTTCGGCCCAATTAACCATCCTTGGGCGGCAGCTCATCCCGTATAGTTTCTTCCTACGGTGCCGCCGCCCTGCCCTGACGGCATCTCTGGGTTATTGAGACTGCCACTGTTACTCACTGTCGTCCCTTGTAGCGTCCATGCCGAAGGGTGCGAAGCTGTTCATGTATCAGCGACAGCTTCCAAAGCAGCATATGGCCATGTTCAACGGTAACCCATTAGAGCTTTGCATCGGCGATGACGGCCAAAACAGCACAATCATGTCCGAACTGTGCGAAGCGTACATCCACGCTCAGCAGCTCATCTGCAGACCTGCTCGGCACCGGCGTGACAAACAACAATCTGATGCTCGGCGGCCGCCAAAACTGGACGCTGGCACGTACGCTCCTTGGCGCGGGTGAATGACCACTCGACCAGAAGCGCTGCTTCGCTGCTACTGCTTCTTTTTTTTATTAGTGTTTCAGCAATTTTGTCTATTGTTTTTTTTTTGTAGTTTTCAGTCGGTTTGTTGTTGCATGTTTATTTTTTCTAAAAAATCGACTGATTTTCGTTTTGTCTTCACCTATTTTCTCTTTCATTTAGTTGTCATAGTTTCGTTGATAGAAAATTGAGTGAGACCAAGGTTGAAAAACACACACACTCGAGCGTGCGCCACCACCACACACCTCCAACCAACAACCAGCACAAGTCAAGCATGGCGTCAACGTCAAGCCGGCGCCGTGTAAGATCCCTTGGCCAACAGCAACCACCGTGGCGTGAGACACAGAGCTATCGAAACTCAGAGGAAGGAACGAGGACAGCTTCCTCTTCCGTGTTTGTATTTTGATAATAAGTTTGTTGTCCCTTCTGTTACAACTCTCAGGCTTATAAGCCTCTCAACACATAGCTGGCCTCAGGCCCACAGACAGTCTATCAAAACAGTAAAGTAAAATACAAAACAATACTCCGAATACGTATTCCTCCAATACGTCAACGCGCTGTACGCCTTTGACTCTTGCCGCGCGTCTGTTCTCCGTCAGGTTCTTGTCACGGTCGTGACATCTCCCTCCCCTCGAGCCGAAGCTTGTCCCCAAGCGAGTGCAGTAGGAAATGTTTTCTGGAGCACATTCAGATCCTCCCAGGTGGCCGACGCTGCCGAAAAACCAGTCCACTGGACCAACACTTTGGGGAATTGCCGTGTTTCCTTTCTTCACCAAACGTCGATCCAAGATAAGTTCAGGTTCAGTAACATGAGCACTTAAGTCCACTAGCTTGGAAATATCACCATAAACTGGATTGTAATCAGGGGTATATGGCTTGAGTTGGGAAACATGAAAAACGTTGTGAACCTTACTGTGTTGAGGAAGATCTAATTTGTAAGCAGCAACACCAATCTTCTCAATGACACGATAAGGTCCGAAGAATTTGAATGCCAGTTTTGGAAATGGACGATTCACCACTGATGATTGAGCATATGGTTGTAACTTCAACAAGACTTGTTCACCGACCTGAAATTCTCTATTCACTCGATGTTTATCAGCTGTAGCTTCATCCTGTTCTGAGCTCTTGCCAACTGCTCCTTCAGCATGATAGCATGTGCTTCTCGTTCTTTGATCAGGTCTTCCACAGTGTCAGGTATATTATCAGTTTCAGATGAAACACCAACCACTCCCAGATTCGGTTCATACCCATACAGAGCCTTAAAGGGAGAACAACCAATTGCAGAATGATAGGAAGAATTATACCATAGTTCAGCCAATGTTAGCCAACGCTTCCAGTGCATAGGATTATGTTGTACAGCACACCGAAGATACATTTCCAAGCATTGATTCACCCTCTCAGTCTGTCTATCCGTTTGTGGATGGTAAGCAGTGCTATGTACTAACTTGGTGCCCAACTGAGTGAATAACCCTTGCCACACATTGCTCAGAAATACCCGATCGCGATCTGAAACCATGGTTTTTGGCACCCCATGTAACTTGACAACAGAATCCAGAAGCAACTTAGCAACTTGCAATGCAGTGAATGGATGCTTTAAGGGTAGAAAATGGGCAAACTTTGTAAATCTGTCTACCACCACTAAAATTGCATTATAGCCTTCTGATGTTGGTAGTCCTCCCACAAAGTCCAGAGTAATATCCTCCCAAGCACCCGCAGGGATAGGAAGGGGCTGTAATAGACCAGCTGGATTGGTCAACTCATGCTTTGCCTGTTGACAAACAGTGCATTGTTTCACAAATTCTTCCACATCTTGCTTAATACCTTTCCAATAGAAATGGTGCTTCACTTTATGATATGTTGTATTGATACCAGAGTGACCTCCAAATAGACTAGAGTGGAAAGCAGCAATAACTTAAGTGCGAAGTGCAGAATTATGTCCCAGCCACACTAAGCCATTCTGTTTAATCAGACCCTTTTCCAAATAGAACCCTTGTTCATTGGGGGATTTAATAGCCAGGGATTGTAACAAGGACTGAGCTAAAGTATCAGTATGATAAGAATTCAATACCTCCTGTGCCCATAAGGGTGTTGCTTCAGAAACTGCTTGAATAGTCATCAAATGAGCCACTCTGGACAATGCATCAGCTGCAATGTTTTCTTTGCCCTTCTTGTACACAACTTTGAACTGAAGCCCCATCAGCCTGGTCATAGCCTTCCTTTGCAATTCAGAATGGAGGTTCTGTTCTGAGAGGTAGGCTAAACTTTTATGATATGTTCTTATAATGAACTCCTGGCGTTGCAAATATTGACGCCACTTTTCCACAGCCATAATTAAGGCCAAGAACTCTTTCTCATAAATAGATAGATGTTGATGCTTAGGCCCCAAAGCTTTGCTGAGAAATGCAATTGGTCTGTCCTGTTGCATCAACACAGCCCCAATCCTTGTGGCACAAGCATCAGTTTCAATAACAAAGGGCCTATTGAAATCTGGAATAGCCAAAACAGGAGTTTCTGTCATCACTTGCTTCAGTTGTTGAAATGCCTGCTCAGCAGTATCTGACCATACAAATTGATTCTTCTTAAGTAATGCTGTTAGTGGTTTGGAAAGAATGCCATAATGATGGACAGATCTTCGATAGTAACCAGTAAGGCCCAAAAACCCTCTTAATTCAGTAGGATTACTGGGAGTAGGCCACTGTACCATTGCAGCTGTCTTATTAGGGTCTGTAGCAACACCTTCCCTTGATATGATGTGGCCCAAATACTCAATTTGATGTTGGGCAAAAGCACATTTGCTGTTCTTCAAGTAAAACTTATGCTTCCTCAGTTCCAGGAATACTGACTTCAAGTGCTGCAGATGGGCTTCCAGAGAGGGACTATAAATCAAAATATCATCTAAGAAGACCATAACAAACTGTATAAGGAAAGGTTGTAATACTTGATTCATCATACACTGAAAAGTAGCAGGTGCATTGGTGAGGCCAAAAGGCATCACTCTAAACTGGAAGTGCCCATGATGTGTTTTGAAAGCAGTCTTTGGCTCATCCTCCTCCTGCATCCTAATTTGATGATAACCTGCAGTCATATCCAGTTTGGTGAAAAACTGTGTCCCAGCTAATTCATCTAAAATCTCCTCAATGATTGGCAAGGGAAATCTGTTTTTAATTGTGAGGTCATTCAATTTTCTATAGTCCACACAAAATCTCCAACTGCCATCCTTCTTTTGCACTAGCAGAACAGGAGATGCAAAAGGACTTGTGCTATGGGTAATCAATCCAGCATCGAGCAACTCTTGTACTTGCCTCTCACTTTCATCTTTGTGCTTAGGGGAATACCGGTATGGTCTTGAATTAATGGGGACAACATCTGCAAGTAAGGGAATGTGGTGATCATATATTCTTGGGGGTGGTAGGTCAGTAGGTTTGCTAAACACATCAGCAAATTCTGCTAACAAAGCTTCAATTTCTGGTAAATTTGACACTGGTGCAGCTTGTACAAAATTCACCACTGCTAGTGCCCAAATGTCATTTCCTTTCTGCCACTTGAGCAGACCTTCAGATGATAATGCAGAGATAGACAATGGTGCAGGTAGCACACCCTGTAACTTGATATTGGTACCCCTATCTTGAAATTCAATGGTGTGATGTTCCCAGTGGCAATTCATGGGGCTATGGGCCTTTAACCAGTCATAACCAAGTATAGCATCATATGCCCCCAAATCTAACACTTGCATATCAGAAGTCATAGTGTAACCCTGTACCCACCACTCCATTTTAGGCACAATCTTATCAGTTATCAACATTTGCCCATTAGCTACTTTCACTTTCTTAGGAGCCATGTGGATGGGTTGTATGCCTACTCTGGACAGGAAGGAAGAGTTGACAAAACTGTGGGAACTACCACTATCCAGCAATAAGAGCATCACCTTGTTCTTGACAGTGGCTCTAATCTTAAGAACTTCCCCATCTGCAGTACCAAAGATAGCATTCAATGAGAGCTGTTGAAGGTCTGCAGTCAATGCATCCTCCATTGCCAACTGATTCAACACTTCATCATTTAACTGTTGATCTAAATCATTGACTACTAAAGCATGAACTTGAGCTTGAGGCCTTTTATTGCACACAGCAGCATGAGCAGGATTATACTTTTCTCCACAATACATACAAAGTCCATTAGCCTTCCTAAAATCCCTCAATTGCCTTTCCTTCCACAAAAGACTAGGAGCAGAGGTATTTCTGGTATCAAACTTGGGCAAGGAAGCACTGTTTTTGCCATTGTACCTACTGGATTTCAACTGTTTACTATCCAACAGTTGTTGCTGAACCTTGGCCAAGAAAATAGCTCTAGTCATGGATTCAGGTACTTGGGCTTGTACACCAGCTGACAGTTCAGATTTGAGGCCTTTAGCAAATTGGGTCACAAAGAAAACATCATCTAACCCTTGATTGTGCATCTGCACTTGGTACTGCAGATCCACAAATGAAGAAATATACTCCTCAACAGAACCTTCTTGAGTTAAGGCAAGTAATTCACTTATTGCATCTCTGTAATCATAGGACCCAAACTGTTTCTCAACAGCAGCAATGAAAGAATCCCAACTGCCTAACCCAGTTTTTGCCTTATAAACTTGTAACCACTTAGCGGCCTTTTCATCAAAGTTCATGGAAGCATAAGTGACCCAAAGCCTCTCGGGTATATTGAAAATACGAAAATAATCTAAACATTTGTCTCGCCAGATTCTAGGATTAGCACCAGTAAAAGTAGGAAAGGACATCTTAGGTAAATTATGGCGCTCCTGGCCATGGGAATTCCTATCAGAGTAGGTGCGCGGAGGGCGAGTGGTCTGTATCTCATCATCTGATGAATGATTCCCAGAGGAATGATGGTGGAACTCAGATCTCCCCTGCTGCCTCTGATCAGCCTGTTGAAATGCAGCCAGGCGAGTGACCACTTGACTAGTTGCATCCAATTGACGAGACAGAGAGGATTGGTCCTTGAGCATCTGTTCCATAATCTGAGTCGTAACATCAAACTGGGTTGCCATCTGATGCTGGGACTTCTCAATGTCACCCACCTTAGAGAACAACAGATCGATGCTCTCTGACATCCGATCCCATCGCTCTCTATCCTGCTCAGCAGACGCTTCCATGGCTTGAAGAATAAATTGCGTCTGCGGAGATGGCTTAGGAGGTGCCGTGATGAAATTCCCCAAATCAACGTCGGAAATCACGAATCGATGAAGAAATCCCCAAACTAGACACTCAATCAACAAGTTCTATCGCCGCCAAACTCCACCAAATCAACAGAAACTCACCCCCACCGATGCCGCTGAAGATCCCGGAGACACGTCGCTGCCCCGCCGCCGAAATCGCTCCCAATCACATCAGTCTACCGCCGCCAGAGCTCAGCACTGCACCGCCGCCTACGCCGCCGGAGATCCCCAACTCTACCGCCACCAAACGCCACCAATAACCCACTGCCGAAGATCCTTGAATCTGATACCACTGTAAGATCCCTTGGCCAACAGCAATCACCGTGGCGTGAGACACAGAGCTATCGAAACTCAGAGGAAGGAACGAGGACAGCTTCCTTTTCCGTGTTTGTATTTTGATAATAAGTTTGTTGTCCCTTCTGTTACAACTCTCAGGCTTATAAGCCTCTCAACACATAGCTGGCCTCAGGCCACAGACAGTCTATCAAAACAGTAAAGTAAAATACAAAACAATACTCCGAATACGTATTCCTCCAATACGTCAACGCGCTGTACACCTTCGACTCTGGCCGCGCGTCTGTTCTCCGTCAGGTTCTTGTCACGGTCGTGACACGCCGGTAAAATACACGCTCGCGAACCGGGATGAAAGCAAAGCATCATGTCAATATATGTCACCATCTGTCCGGCGACCCCTGCTGCTTCCTTTGCACTCGAGTCCGAGGTGAGCCAGGCGGGCCAGCCAACCAAAATTCCTCTCTCCCCACCACGGCCAAGCGGCTACGAACTGCGAGCCCCATCCCGACCGGCCGGCCACCGCCTCCCCCGTTCTGCCTTCTCTCTCCTCCGCCGCCCCCCCACCCCCACCCCCACCCCGCGCGCGCGCGTGGGGACGACAGGTGTCCGGCATGCGGCCGCCACGTCCTCCCGGGCCGCCGCCACGTCTCCCCACCCCGTCCCACCGCCGCCGCCTCCTTTACCTCCACCTCCTTGTCGCCCCCCTCCTCTGCTTCTTCGCCATCCTGACGCCAGCACTCGCCGCCGCCACCGGGGCACCTCCAGCTGAAGCAGGGGACGCCGGTGGGGAACGCCGCGTCATCAGGTCAAGGACCAGGGCCGCCGTCGCCTGGCCCGCCATGGTACGTCCTCGGTCCTCCTCCACCTCACCAGGCTCTGCTTTCATCTGTGATCGATCTTTTCTGCAAGTTGTTGCCCTGAAATAAAAATCTTTTTTTTTTTTTGGGCGTCTCCAAGGGATGTTTCCGCTAGCAAGTCTTCATCCAAAGCCCCTTTGTTTCTGCAACAATTTTGGCACCGATGGTTCTTTGCAATTAGTTAGTTTGTAATGTTGTTGCGCCGTTCGCGGCGGCTTACTTGGAGGAGGGCGATGTGCTAGCTATAACTCTATAAGCACATGGGCACCTCGTGTCTCTGTCACTTTAGAATTAGCAGAAGCTGACAAGCTCGGCGGTCCAAGTTTGCGGGGGGCATGGACTATGACAATGCCTCCTGATGCGGACTTGATTTGTTGGACCAGCTGGTAGCTTAGTTTAATCAGCAGAGCATCTTTTTCATAAGTAGAGAGCTGGACTGCAGATGTGCAGGGGGCGGCCGGGTAACATAATGATACAAATTGGAACCAAATGTGTTGTGTACCCATTGAGAGGAGCTCGTATTTTGATGAAGTTTCTTGAGCGAATTGGGCTGTTTCCATTTGGTAGAGAATAATCATGATGTTCATTTCATAGTACCATGAGTGCCCCCTATGCAGATCCTAATTCTAACTACAGCTTTAAGGGGCACATCATAACATAGCTAGAACTTGTATGTTCACATGCAAAAGGCCATAACTAAGAGTTTATTTGTTCATTCGTTGTGGAACACAGGCATGGCCAACAAAGTGTACATGGTTGCCCTTACCAAACAGTGGGAGGTGCCACTCCTATACTCTTGTTTCCAAATACCACAAGATTTGGAAGGCACGATTTTTTTTCTACTGTTAAATACTCATCAAGTCTAGTACTGTTGGTGTACCCTGTGTTCTGGACTACTACTGTGCCATCTTATCTGTTCATCTTCAGGATACAAAGGGAGCTGTTAAAGAAGTTTTGAAGAAAGAACCAGTTAGCGATGTGATTGCTTTGAAGGATTCCATGAAGTACTTTGATGCAAATTTCTTCAACGATTCAAAAGTAAATTCGACTGCCCTTTTTTGTAGCCTTTACACAAAGTTGATATCTTGACATTGCTGTTTAATCTATGCTGTTCTGCTTCTCGTAGCTACGTGAGATGGAAGATGGCGCAAAAGAGTTCAATGTACCTGCATTCAGAGAAAATCGGAAATTGGTCGCCTCTGAGAATGGTGGATTGCATAACCCTTCTGTTCTGCTCTTCAAATCATCGTGGAGTGGTGATAGCATGATAAGTGAAACTAGAACTTTCGACTACCCTCGAGCATCTGCAGTACATCGTCCAAGTAATGATGAAGATATTGCCTTTATGTCGGTCAGTTTTCTCAACAATCTTATCACGCGTCGATCATACAAATTTATTCCTTCTCGAATAAATTAAGTAATATTAATGTCAGGTAATTGAGCTCGGGGAGCTTATTAGGACAAAGCAAATAACATCGCGTGAACTTACAGATATATTTATGAGGAGATTGAAGAGGTCAATCCGCATTCCTGTTTTCCATTCATTCTTCATAAGACTTGCTTTGTTGCCACGTGGCTCACAATTATCTAGTTTAGTAATGTAACTGTTTTATATTTCAATTAGGTACAATCCTGTTCTTGAATCTGTTGTTACTTATACTGAAGATTTAGCATACAAACAAGCAAAAGAAGCAGATGACTTGCTGGCAGAAGGGAAATATCTTGGTATATAACTATCAGCCAGCGATTTTAAAATGATCTCCACTTTTGGCTGTATCTTTGGTCTATCTGTTCTCTTTTCTCCATTGTCTGGTATATGTAACTTCTCATTACAACTTATGCTCGCTTGGGACCTTGGGTGTTATCTCAGTACATATTATTGCAAAGTCCATAACTTTTAATTTTGTGCACTGTAACTATTAGCCTGTCTGCATGAGAATCTCTGGAGAAAAATATTATCAACTGCCTTTTTTTCCTCTGTAGGGCTAATTATGCATTTTTATGAATATTATGCTATTCGACCTATAAGTCTTTTACGGCCTGCTCAAATGTTAGTGCTCAAAATCAAAACTGATCAACCTTGATAACAGGTCCTTTGCATGGTATTCCATATGGCCTGAAAGATATAATTGCAGTACCGCACTACAAAACCACTTGGGGCTCAAGGACATTTAAGAAACAAGTGCTTGATACAGAAGCATTCGTGTACAAAAGGTTGGTTTGTCTGTTTTTCAGATTATGCATCATGTTTTAAGCTATCATGTGAGATCAGTGCAAATATGAAATAACTACCATTGTCCTTCAGATTGAAGTCTGCTGGAGCAGTCCTTGTAGCTAAGCTTGTTACAGGCTCGCTTGCCTATGATGATATATGGTTTGGTGGAAGGACACGAAACCCCTGGAACATTGAGGAATTTTCTACTGGTTCATCGGCAGGTCCAGCAGCTAGCACCTCTGCAGGTTAGTCTATATGATGGGTATATGTGAGTTAGGAGCTTATAACATAGATGCTGAACATATATTTTTGCCCTGCGCTAGGAATGGTTCCATTTGCAATTGGTTCAGAAACCGCAGGTTCCATAACATTCCCTGCTGCTAGATGCGGTGTAACTGCATTGCGCCCAACATTTGGAACAGTTGCACGGACCGATGTCATGAGCATCTCTGAGAGTTTGGTATTTGGATGCAAAACTCATTGTTGACTTTGTAAGTTTCATGCCAATCTTTGTGGTGATGAGGATATGAGTCTACAATTGCAGGATAAGCTTGGTCCTTTCTGCAGGAGTGCTGTAGATTGTGCTATTGTACTAGATGCAATTCGTGGAAAGGATGCTGGTGATCCGTCATCTCGTGAGGTTGCTTTGGGCGATCCATTTCATGTCGACGTCACAAAACTCACCGTTGGCTATCTTGATGACGCTGAAATGGAGGTAGTACAGAGTTTTTATCTGTTCATGTATCTGTAGTTTATATGTTGGTCATTCCTAATCTACTACTCAAACATGATATGTGTTCCTGTTGTTGTGACTTGTGAGCATATCAGGTCGTTGATGTTCTTTCCTCTCAAGGTGTGAAGCTGGTCCCTTTCAAGTTGAACTACACCATTGAATCAGTTCAGTCCATCCTGAACATAACAATGGATGTCGATATGCTTGCGCATTTTGACAACTGGCAGCGGGAAGGACACGATGATGACTATGAGGCTCAGGACCAATGGCCAGTGGAGCTTCGTCGTGCACGGTTGATCCCAGCTGTTGACTATATACAGGTGCTTTATGAATAAAAATTAACTGCACATTTTGTCGGTGGTTATTCATGAGATCTCAGATTTATTATTTGTATCCTGGACATCCTATGAACAGGCGCAGCGAGCACGGGGCAAGCTGATCAAGGAAGTTAGAGATAGCTTCACTGTTGACGCGTTCATCGGCAACGTTACTGACTGGGAGCGCGTCTGTCTAGGAAACCTTGTTGGTATGCCAGTAGTTGTGGTGCCTACAGGTTTGAAAAGCATCGAGAACCCACCAAAAGGCGGTACAAATAGAAGAACCACCGTGACGACAGGCATATATGCTCCCCCTGACCATGACCACATTGTAAGTTCCTTCCAATTAAATCAGATGTCTAACAGTAACAGTCAACAGGCACTCATACCTTCAGCTCAGACCAAACTGGCCGGTGTGGCAACAATTCCTCCCTGATGTTCTGACTCTTATTTCCTCACAGGCTTTGGCGCTGGCAATGGCTTACCAGGCCGTCACCGACCACAATAAACAGCGGCCGCCAATCGACGACCTGGGACCAAATGACGGCATACACAGGTAGGACAACCTGCTCATGAGATGAGGTGATGCTAGCACAAGGGTCTACATGGAAGCTGAAATGAGGACATGTATCACAGAAATTCAGAAAATTAGAAGGCCCCTGAATGGCCAGAAAGTTGTAGCCCATCTTGATGCCTTTTCAGTGGACCAGGCCTGCCTGTACTTGGGCCACTAGAATGGCCATGGCTGGGCGCCATTTCTTCCAGCTAGTTCTATGCTGACCTGCTGCAATCATTCCACACATAGGCTTTTCTCCTTCCTTTTGTGTTTTGCAGGTCTTTTCAGCATATCCTGCCTTTTGCAGTTTGACAGAAGACTAGAAGAGGAACATAAACTGCTTATCGTTGAGTTGGCAATTTGGGTTGGGCCGACCAGGTCTTTTATCAGGCTGCAAAACTGACTGCTTCCCAGCAGGCTTGCTTCCAGCCAATTTTCTGTGTGGGCCTTAAAAAAACTAGACTGTAAACCAGGCAGGCCTAGAAAGCAAATACTTTTGGGCTGCAAACAGAAACTAGTCAGATCAGCTCGCAATGCGCACCATTATTAAAAAAAATGTTCCGAAGTATTAATAAAAAATATGTATATATATTCTTTGTATTTATCAATGTTGGAATATAAATTCATCCCAAAGTAATTATATCTTACATTATTACTCCCTCTGGTTGGGAACACGACGTTTCCGACCGAGCAAATGAACTAACTGCAGGCCTAATGACATGCCTGAACGTCATATATTAAAGACCGCCTGCTACGCCTGATGAGATGAAAGTGGGCTTCTAGGGCCCACATGTTTTCTTTCATTTTACCTCTAAAAAATGTGATAACTTTCTAAAAGAGTGTCCATTTTCAATTTCGCTTTTACTATTGTATTTTTTAATGACGAGATCTACAAAACAAGACATGTGGTGTATATATTTTGGAGTACTTTATCTTTACTAGCAATTTATAGGTATTGTACATTAGTTAGTTACTTACTCCCTCCGTCCCAAAAAACAAGTCGTTTTGGGATTCAAAATTTGTCCAAAAAACAAGTCGTTTTACCCGATTTGGTAGGTTTGCATGTGCATGTAGGCATGCAACAGTCGGTTAGCACCAAATCTGGCAAGGTCATTTCACATTTTTGTTAATCTGTCATAAAACATCTAGAATGACTTGCTTTTTGGGACGGAGGGACTTGTTTTTTGCGACGGAGGGAGTATGTACTAAGCATGTAGCAAATTATGACTAAACATCTCAACAAATTATGTATATAAATTTCTGAAAAGATTATACTCATTTTGCTTAGTTATCTAAAGTTGTCACATTGTCTAGGCACTCTGCCTAGGTTGATACCAGACATACTACATAAATTCTTATATTACTTGCACACAAGTCGTTACGGTACTTTGCATAATATGACATGTTTATCTCGACATAAATTTGCTAATAAAAAAGTAGGCATACAATATATAAGTTGCTAGATAATCTCTATATCACCTGTACATATAAGTTTATAAAAGTTGTTGTTTAGTAAGTATAATAAATTTTATACATAAGTTGGTACACAGTTTGTACATAAGTAGCTATTATACATAAATATAAGTTGACAGTCACGTAAAACGGCTTAATGAGATAATGGTATAAATGGATTTAAAAAAGGATGCTTAACGAGATAGTAATGATCGATTTAAGAAAATGCATCTACTCCCTCCGTCCCGCAATATAAGCATTTGTTGACTTTCAGACATCACGTTTGACCATCCGTCTTATTCAAAAAATTTATAAAAAATATAAAAACGAATAAGTCACACTTGAAATATACCTAATGATAAAAAAGTCATAATAAATAAATAATATATTTAGAAAATTTTTGAATAAGACGAATGGTCAAACGTGATACACGGAAGTTGAAGAATGCTTATATTATGAGACGGAGGGAGTATCTTTTTATCACTGATATCAGCGCTACCATCATTGTGAAAGTGACGTCCGTGCATGCCATTGCCCTCATGCCATGTCAGTCACATGATTTGGCAGTGGTAGATAAAATGCTACCCTCGTTATAGTGGGCGTGTTTAGACGGGAGGGTGAAAAGTTTTCGAGATGTCACATCAAATAAAATTTATCATTTAGGAGTAGTAAATGTAAACTATTAAAACTAATTACAGATATAGCCAGCAAATCGCGAGACAAATCTAATGACGGGTAATTAAAGGGTAATTAATTAACAATTAGCGGACGATTACTGTAGCATTACTGTTGCAAATCTTGGATTAAGTAGGCTCGTTAGATTCGTCTCGCAACATACACTCCATCCACGTAATGAATTATTTTTTGTCTATATTTAGTGCTTCATGCATGTAAGATTCTCTTTTAAAATTTTTTTTCGCATGGCAACTGAACACGGCCAGTGATGATGCGTTGGGAAGGGTCGCGCGCTTTTCATACGCACGACGGGTCCCGCGTCATTATGGCCCAAGACAGTAAGAGAGCTTGCGCCCTTTGGCGCCCACAGTGTTGCCAAATGCGCCCACAAGCATAAGTATGTGGAGAAAACCACGTTCTAGGAGTATAGCAAAGCGCAGCCAGCAACTGACACGAGGATGCCAACACGACAGGTGTCAATTATTCGAGGCATTAATTGAGGCACCTCCTAGAACGTAACCAGAGTTCCTTACTCTCATATATACTCCCTCCGGTTCGGTAAATATACTGTATCAGGCTATTTCTAGTTCCATTGAAAACGTTAAGTTTTCACTTAGAGAACCGTGTTAGTCATCTCTCCTCTTTGTACATACAACTCAATGCATAAACTTTTCATCTTTTTTATCTATCTAAACACCCCCCTCAATCAAATCTATAACAGTAACAGGCACTCATACATTCAGCTCAGACCAAGAAACATGCCGGTATGGCAACGATGCCTCCCTGATATTTTGACTTTTGACTCCCATTCCCTCGCAGGCAATGGCTTACCAGGCTGTCACGGATCACAACAAACATCGGCTGCCGATCGATCTCGGACCGAATGACGGCATACAAAGGTAGGGCTATCAGATGAGATTATGTTGTTCCAAAGGTCTCCATGGAAGCTGAAGCATGCTGCCCGCGGCTGAGCTATGCCGCGTTCCTTAGTATTAATTCATCCAGAGTTCCTTACCCTTATGCCCGAATTTAGGAATAAGCCATCTTCCTATCAAGGTTAAGGAGTCAACTGAGCATCTCAGCGGCGGGATTGAATACCCGGATCGAATCAGAGTTCACGCCGCCCGCCCTGAACAAATAGAATAGGAGGCGTGGGTCATGGGACGACCCATTATTTGCAGCTAGTGACCGCCTTCTTGTCGCCCATATCTTTAACTCCTGTCGTAAACCTCCGGCAAATGGCTTATCGATCAACTGCTCCTAAGTAGAGTTCAAATGCCCCCTATTTCTTAGGAAGAAATGAGGATATTTATCTATACTATAAAGGATGACAAATTGAAACCATTTTTCACCCAAAGAATTAATTCTATACCCTTCACAAAGGACCCACGAATCAGGAGTAAAAAGTGGACCTGGACGACCAGGGGAGACGGATTTGTCGTCCTCCCCCCGTTATTTTTGTCCCTGGCGCCTCCTCCAGTCCTCCCACCTCTTTTTTTTCTCGCCGCGCGTTTTCTTACCCACCAATCGTATCCACACCCGATTACTTACCATAAAGTCACACCCAATTGATTACCATAAAGTCCGCCAATCAAGCATTAAGATTTCCTCTCAAAAAAGGAATGACATCTATACAATCAGATGTCTCCTTTTTTAACACTTGATTGCTTACCATAAAGTCTGTCAATAAAGGGTCAATGTTTCCTTTCAGAAAAAAGGAATGACATCTACGCAATCGGGTATCTCCTTCCTTTTAAAACTTAATTGCTTACCATAGTTGTGGATGCCAACTAAGGATTTGATTGCTTACCATAGCTGTGGGAGTCAACTAAGGAATTGATTGCTTGCCATAGTCGTGGGCATCCAGGTTCATCTCCTTAGCCCTCCTGCCCCCTATATAAGGCGCCCCCTTCTCCTACTCAAAACACAACATCTCTCTCTTCATTCATATTTCTTTGTGAGGACGCCGGCGCCGAGTGCGACGCAAGGGTGACCGCGGCACTCGTAGTGTCCAAGCTCATTGGGTAGAAGCAGAGCGTTCTTCGCGTTGTGGCGGTGCCCGACGCCATCGAGTGTATGACATCGTTGCTCCATGTCGTCGACGACGAGGAGAGCAACCTTCTCGGCCTCATCATCATCAAGAAGTTGGCTGCGATGTCGAGGTGCCCACGGATATCTATATTGTGGAAATTTCTTTCTGTATATGTTACTCATTATTTAAGATTTGATCCTACAAATTTCCCTTCTTTTTTCACCGGAGGCCTAAGGCTTTTCTGTATTAATATATAATTTTTAATATGTGATGCTACTAATAATTTTAATGTGTGATGTTATTTGTGAGAATTTGAATCGAATGTAATGGTTTCAAATTTGTTTCTCTTTAAATTCAAATTTTTTGTTCTATTTTTTTTTGGTATCACATGTCACAGCCTACTAGTCACAGAAAAATTCAGAAAATTAAAAGGCCCCTAAAAGGAACAGAAAACTTTAGCCTCAAGCTAGAAAATTTGGGTTGTGCCTAGCAGATTTTTAATTAGGCAATGTCTCTTTGTGGGCCTAAGAAAAACTAGCCTTTAAAACCAGGCAGGCCTACAAAGTAAAACCTTTTGGGCTGCAAAGGGAAAACGAAGCCGAGCAACCGAAACAAACTGGCGCAGCCCAGAAGGATACAGTCCAAGACGTCACTCTGTTCGCTCCAGACACCCAAAAAAAAATCCCCCATGGGATGGGTGCGAATATGACTGAGATCGCAGGTTCATAAAAGAGAAATTTGACTGAGATCACAAATCTCACAACGGAAAAAAGACATTTTATCAAACAATACACAGTTAGGCTTCTGATTCTGCAGCACATAACGCTGAACAGTGAACTGAACAGTGTTGGATTCGAACTGAACTGAACAGTGAACGCTGGATACGATAAAAGCCCGCGCCCCTTTGGCGTCGTCGTCACAGTGTTGGACTCGGGACACATCGTTCCAGATGCGCCCACAAGCATCTGAAAAAAGTGGAAGAAAACACTGCCATAGCGCAGCCAGCAACTGGCACGAGCGAGGATGGCAACACGACAGCGGTCAATTATTTGAGGAACGTAACCAGAGCCCTACTACCAGTCCATCCCACGGACGACCCAAAATTCAAAAGACACGATGATGGTCTCCGGGCTGAACAATGCCTGCGAACCAGACCAGTCAGGGCGCGTTTGGTTGAGCCGTTGAGGTAAAAAGATGAAAACTTTTTACATTCGGTCACATGTATAAAGAGAAGAAATGAAATGACTCACTCTCTCCATCAACGATAAATTTTGCGAGCTGATCCGAGTCCAAGCACATGCCTTGGAACGTGGACTAGCTGGGCTGGGAGCCTGGGACTGGGAGTGAACAGAGAAGACCGGCCGGATCCGGAATGCTCTGCAAGTTGGAAGCAAACGCATGCAACGACTAACAGCCAGTCAGTCTGCTATCTATCCATGGAGTGACAGTGATGGATCCACGATGGAGACGACGGCGGCGGCGGCGGTCGCTGTCAGTACTAAGGGAAAGAGGAATAGTCCGCGTACGTGCAGACGACGATGATGGGGGTAGCGATTGACTGCGGCTTGTAATTGACTGGCGTTTGGCCGTCGTCGTCTTCTCCGGCTGCTGCGGTTGCAGACCATGGCTACCTCTCTCAACTGTGCGGCTGGTGATTGGCCGTCCTGATGCCATGGTAGCAGGGGTACTCGATCTCGAGAGCTTGAGGCGGTCCACTGGTAGTCCAAGAGGGAGGGAGTGCGTCGTGTTTGTGTGGCCAGGCGGGGTGCCGGGACTAGGCAGCAATCAGATGGCAACATGGAGTGTAGGGTTTGGCATGGTTCAATTTGCGCAGTCAAAGGGGTTGTGTGAGCAGCACTGTTTGGCTTTGGTCTAGTGGAGCAGTTTGAAACGTCAGGGAAAGCAGATTAGTAGCTGATGAGAGTCCACAGACTACAGAGGCACATCAACTCCTCATGTCCTATCTATGTGTTCTCCTCCCTGACTCAAAAAGAGTGTACTTTATTACTAGCTAACATGAAAATATACTCCTTTAGTTTGTTCTCAAATATGGACTTCATTATCAAAACTCCTGCTGCTATTTTCAGGACTAGTAGCTTTTTAAGAAAAAGAACGAAGCTGGCAAGCTAATTACAATTTTCTGTATTATTATTTTTCAGGATTACTTTTCTAGCCAGAAGTGATGTGTAAGTAGTCTATAAATAGCATGGGCATACTTACACAAAGTAAGTTGGCTATTTTTTCTAGAAAAAGGTATTTCATTCCAGCCTCTTCACGAGTTTTACACTCAACCAGTTATTATTACAGTTCATACCTCTGACATTTAAAATATAAAACTTTCAAAGAGCAATACCAAACAAAGAAAATTAGGGACTGATCCTCCTAAAGTATGGTCACCCGTGTTTGGCGAAGATTTCCATAGCCATGGTCTCGAGCGTTATGCAAGCCCACTTCAAAAATGGTCTTAGCTTCTCCTTTTGTAGAATGTTCCACCAATTTGTGCAATGTGTTGCCTTGAAAGTTGGCTGCATATAAGAGTGTAATCTTTTTTTTGTTAAAGATCACATCGTTTCTATAAACTCAAATAGACCAAAATATTGCACTTGCTTCCACACAAAGTTGAGAACGCATACGCTTGTCTACTTGTTGGAGCCATGCTCCAGATAATTCATTTACATTAGAAGGTGGTTGCAAACGAAAAGCCATATTAAAAATTCTACAAACAAATCTCGCAACGTGACACTAAAAAAATATGTTGAATATTATTGTCAAAAAAAACATTGGTCATCACCCATCCAACATCTTTTTAATAAGTTGTCTTTTTTAGCAAAAACCAGTTGAAGATTTTTATCTTCAGAGGAATCCTTAGCTTCCATAAAGATTTGTTTATAGGAGCATGGCAATTTGATTCACCATATGCTTGTACATTGATGGGACAGTAAAGGACCCATGTTTCGATAGATTTCACTTAATATAATCTTGTTGGTTATCAAGCTGCTAAAACGCAATTGTTGCAAAACTCATTCCATTTAATAAGTTCATCCCAATTAATGCTCTCCTAAAGAAACATTAAGAGGCGTGGAACTAAAAACATGAGCTATTGTACTATGTTTTTTCCTAGTAATATTATATAAAGATGGGAATTGTTCTTTAGGAACAGGTTTCCAAACCACCTATCCTCTCGTTCGTGTGAAATTCCTGCAAAGTTTCTGCGTTCTAGACGCGCCAAAGACCTGTATCGCTTTGTTCGCTTGGCTTATCAGCCCTGGCCAGCGGATTATTTCCTCATAGAATACTATTGAATCAGCACAGAATCAGCCAACTCAATAGACTTTTCAGCCTACTTCTGCCAAGCGAACAAAGCGTATCGAAACTAGTGGCACTTGGTTAACACCTGGAAGTGAACAAAAGAATTGTTTCTAGGGGCTATCCCCTACCCTTATCTCCCCGTCTGCACCGTCTCATTAGTTTAAACCTCTCGAAACCTCAGAGCAAAATAATCTTATATGCAAACACGTAGCCAATCAAGCCCTTTTCCTTGTTTCAGACTCTGAGCCGAGCGCCCGAGCCTGGCACACATCACATGCAAGCCCTCTCCCCGGTAACGTAAGAAAGATTCCTTGGCCTAATTGGCCTTGGTTGAACAAACAGGCAATATGCAAACAGACAAAAGCTTGGCACACGCTCACCTGACCTTCGTGTGTGCATGCAACAAACGGGCATCCACATCCACACATGCATGCGAGCCCTGGCAAACGCGATGAGGTCATGCAATGGCATTGTGATGTGTGTCAGTGTGTGTGCCTAGAGACTTGGCAAGGCCTGCCACCTTGGGGAGGAGCAAGATCCTTGTGTGGCTCAACTTGGGGTTGCCCAAGGGAGGATCTGAAAAGCAGAGGATAGGCTTGTTTAGAGGACCGAGGAACATGTATGCGTGCGTGCGTGCAGTAGTGTGAAAGATTGGGCAGATTTACCTAGATTCCTTGTGTATGACGCATTTGACGCAGGAGGATGCGTGAGTGAGTTTTTGCAGAGCTCAAGAGCAAAATGCACGGTTTCCGGGGAGGGAGAGCAAGCGAGCGCGTGCGTGCGTGTGAGGGTCAGAGGGTGACACTCGTGTGGGTATTTGCGTTGCCCTTTCCTTGCTGCGGGTGTGCGCAAAGGCTTGAATTGAACCCTCGAGGTTAGCAGTGCGGTACCTACTCGGTTTGAACATTTGTACGTGCAGTCAGTCTAAAACTTGGATTATTATTTTCCTATGGATCTTTTTGACTGTGTGTGCATTGATATATTTACCATGCAAATACTTAATACTAATAAGTTAATTTTAACATATAATGGAAAATATATTTGCAAAATCAATAATCGATGGTCACAATTATATTATATTCGGGGGTATCTATTATCTTATTAAAGCAGAAGCAAAAGGAGCCACCAGATTCACCGAGAGCGCCTAGAAAATCCCACGTTAATCTAAAAAAGAGAAGGATATAAGCCATTGGATTTTATGAAGATCTGACGGTCCATATTATTATAAACAAACTATTATTAAATAAACATTTTATTATTTCTTATCAAACTGGAGTCTATTTTTTTCTTATACGTAGAAAGATAATCGGACTCATCCCTCCGTAAGCTTCTTGGTTGAGTCCATTAGGTCTCTCACCCACCCAAAAAAAGCTATCAAGTAAACATTTTATTATTTCTTAGTCTTTTTTTTTTGCCACCGTTGGATTTTCACAGAAACCACATGGTCGACTAGCACAAAAATAACCTATATCGATGCAAATTGGGAAGCAAAATATATAAACAAAAAGTACACGTAAAATATGATTCATAAATAATTAATTAGAAATAAAATAACAAAAAATAGTTCCAAAAAGATACATCATACATGAAAAGCTTTAAATTTTCTTAATTATATTGGACTTTAGTATTCTATTCGATCGGCTTTTTGTTGTATATTGGAGTCGATCTTCTTCCTCATCATCGGAATCGCTGCTCAGGTCCCCCTTAAATAACAAAAGGAGGAGATCGATTAGAACCAGTGAGTTAATTTGGAGATAGAGAAAGAAGGTGACCCCCCTGGGTGACACCTCCATTAGAACCACAGGACAACTAGGGGAGGAATAGGTGAGGTAGAAGAAAAAGAACAAGAGAGAGGAGGAAGAACAGAGCATCAGCCCCTCTATAACATGCAACTAGATCCACCCTCGAGAGAGGTGTGATGCGATAGAAGATGGTTCACTCTATGTAGCTCTAGCCTCTAGGTGAACAATAAGATGGCTTGCAAGTTCGTCAAGATGGTCTAGAAATTTTCATATTAATAAAAAAAGTGAAGAATATAGACCTTTAGATTTTATGAAGGCCTAACTGTTTATATTATCCTAAAGAGTCCACATAAAGTACAATTAACAGCACAAATTTAAGATTTAAAAGATTAATAAATAACCCATCATGTATAAAATGGGATCGATTGGTGTTTCCTACCTAAATTAGACTCCATATTTCCGTACACATTGTTTCATACATGCATGGACAAAAAAAAAGATATGATTACATCATCAAACATATCTGATTGAAGGCGGCCATAGCTTTCAAGAAGGTTACAATAAAATATCATCGACTAGGAGTCTGTAATTACAGGGTATAAATATAAACCCTGAGGGTCGTGAAGAGTTTACAAACACATCAATACAACAAACCTTTATTGCTTGCATCTACTTTCGCAATTTACTTTCAAGTCGGCGACTTCGTCAAACTTTTCTCTTTCACGAGTTCTCCTGAGCTAGTCAAGGTGATCCAGATCACCAAGGCTTGCTCGTGAGTTCCGCTTCTAATGAGATATCTGAGCTTTAGCATCGGGCGCATCGTTGTTGCTTCGTTTAGATTTATTCGACAGTAATCGATATTTGCTAGATCTACAAGTTTTTTTCTTGTTGTTTTAGCTTTTATCACCACCTATCCAGCTTAGAATTCTATCTAATCGGCTTTGTAAGGTATTAACCCTGAAATCTATCTAATAGCTGATTAGTTCAATTCTAAGTGTTGTTTTACTAAGCTGTATCGGATCACTTTACGATTGTCTCTTACTGCTTAGTCATCAATCGGCTCTCAGCTGTTTGATTATCAGAATCGGCTCCCTGTGCTGTTTCACTACATATCGGAATCGGTTCTATCATATTCGATTTCACTAATTGGCTCTTCAGCTGTTTCTTAACGTCCGATTTTATCCTTGTCAATCAACAGGTCAGATTGACTAGCACGCCCCGGATTTCAAGGCAACGCCTTCGTTCGTGTGTTAGTGCATCTGTAACCGCCCGGTTTTTGCGTCAACACATTGATGAAAAATTATTATGTATTTTTTCTAACATATTTTATGATGTGACCTACCATTTTGCAAAATTTTAACTTACGACTCTACTTGTACCTCGAGAAAAAAGACAAATTATATTTAGAGTAAATTGAACCGGATGACATAGTTTAGGAAAGTAATATTCCAAAGGGGATAATACAAATTTTAGCTATACTTGAGAGGAATAATCCAAATTTCAGCTATACTTGAGAGGAATAATTAAAAATTTTCCTTTATTTTAAAAGTAATATGATAATTCCTTTTAAATGATTGCAGATAGTTAAAATATAATTCCAAGCTTTGAAGGAAAGATTGTAACCAAGGCTCAAATTTTCTGAGTCAATGAGTTTTTCATAATGCTCCTTTTCTCTAGACTGCTCATCGTGCTTTAAACTTAATGGTCCCGTTTAAAGCGAGCACATGAATCATCTGTTTAGAAACGGAACTACGGAGTACAGTACTTGCTTCGTCAATTAAAAAAACTAAAATTATATCAATTGTAGCTACATATATAAAATACTTCGTAAAAAATATATGCATATAAAATACATTCACGTGGTGTAAAATAAACACCTATAGGAGTATGCGGTGAGCAAGAGTAAACCGTACATCTGGTTTCAGACGCACTCCCTCCGTCCCTAAATAACTGTCTTTCTTACTTCCCGATAAAAAAAAACTGTCTAATTTTATATTAAAAAATATTATTATTTATGGTACATAATTAATATCATTGGAAAGATCTTTTCCTCTAGTTTTTTAACAAATTTATTTGAAGATACAAATGTTGTACGTATTTTGTACAAATCGAGTCAAACTTGTGGCACGTACACCAACGGCGACAGGACGGAGGGAGTAATCCATCGGGCAAATTAAACAACTGGAGCAAGCATTACAATTTTTTTGTGTTTCCTTTTGAGAAAAAAACAAAAATGAACCAAAGCGCTGCTGATCCGGTTCCAGTCCACGCAGTCCAGCTCCAGCTCCAGCACCAGCAGGGGGCACGCGCGCGCGGCGCGGATGCCGTGGCCGGGGCCTGGAAAAAGGGTAGGCTAGTCGTCGCCCGCCGGGGACAAAGGCGTTCAAAAAGGGCGCTGGCTGAGGAGACCGCGGGCGGCGTCGCCGAGCGCGCCGGCCGGCCACCACCACCCATCTCCATTCTCCATTTCTCCTTGCATGGCGTGCCTCGCTTCCCGCGCTACTCTCTCTCTCTCTACGCAGTAAAAAAAAAGTTGCCTTTCGTTTTGTGCAGCCAGTCTCGCAGCTTACCGTCACAGAGAGGACGTGACGGTGACCGGGCAGGCTGCAGTAGGCTGTAGGCTCTGTAGTTGCTTCTCATCTGGGCACTACTCACCACCTTGTGTTACGCGCCGCCGCGCGCGCCGGCCGTAAAAAAAAAAAAGAAAAAGAAACACGGCAAGGTTTTTCACTTTTCACTGCGGGCTCTTCTAGCTTTGCTTTGATTTGCTTCTCGATGCGGGCGCGGAAAGACGTGCGCCGCGCCGTGCACGGACCCGGGCGCCGCGACGGCGAGAGGGTGGTCAAACGGAGGGGATGCGAAGAAGAGGGTTTGGGGGATCTCGAGGCACTGGAAAGGGGAATGCTTTGCAGCGGCTGCAGTGCCGTGGTTTGAAGACGCTTTCTTTTTTTCGTTCCTTGACTCGATTTGAAGGGACGACTGGTGAGCGTAAAAGTGACGTGACGATATTCAAAGGGCGCATCCGGCGCAGAAAGATTACAATGGAAGGAAATAAAAGGCAAACAACTTGACACTGTGCCTATGTACCACCGAGGACCAATCTATCTTTCTGTCTATCGGTTCTACTCCTTACAAAGGGGTGTCACTTGGTAATTTTTCTTCGTATAGTGTCAACTGGATTCCAACAGTTTAGAATGTCAGTGTAGGGCGTTGATGAGCCGCTTTTTAATTAGGGTCCTGTATAGTTATTAGATCTTCGGTCCCCATTTCCCTCATAAGCTTGATTAGATCCATTCTTCCATAATAAACTACTAATCTTTTGTAAGGTTAAGGAAAATATCTTCATAGGAAAAGAGGAGAAATTGTTGCTCATTGTTGTTGCTCGGTGTATTGGGATTTTTAGGGGGGAAAAATGCATACATAATTCAAAACCAAAGAATTTAAATCAGATCGATGATGACAAGTAGGCTATCCCCCAGCACCTACATGGCTACCTCCATATGTCATCTCAGATTTTGATATATTTGACCACTCCTATAAGAGAAGCCTTTTCGTCGTCAGCTATCCCTTTCTTCTTCTTTTTTGTTTTATGATAGAGCAAGGGATGTGAGATGCATATGCCAACTAAATCGTCACCCACTGAGAGCTGAATCAATACAGTAATCACCAAAATCCAATATCAGCACTCAGTCTTCCTTCTACCACTTCTGCATGCCTATGGCTAGCAGAGGCATGGACGGTATACTCCTACTCTGTCACCACACATACCTAAATCTTGGACCCTAATGAATATGGCCAACCCTTTCTTTCACTGGACGAGCTACACGACAGCAAATCAAGAGTGGTTGGCTGTTGCCAAGCGGCTGGTTTGGGCAAACCTCCAGTCTCATGAATCATGATACACCGCCAGCTGAACACACAAATGTAAGCAGAGCTGGTACCGACCTGATGATCTGACGAGGCATGATTGGCGGGCCCAACCAACGGACCGGGGCGACCTAACAAACAAACAGCTGCATGCCTTTTCACTGCTCATTGACGAATGTTTTGGAAGCAAGCGAGGTCGGTGTGGGTCCGAGCCGGCTGCGAGCGTGCAGGGTGAGCGAGTGGTTGAGAGCTAACAGCACGCACGCATGCATGCATGGTCGCCGGTCAGTCAGAGTCAGAGCACACATTTTACACACACACTCGATCGGTCGACCGGTCCACTTTTGCTGTTTGGTTGGGTTGGACCCACATGCGTTGGAGTGTCGACGGCGTAGTGGAAGTGGTTCCCTTGCTTGCTTTGGAGCAGCTCCGCCGTGGTTGTTCTAGAAGGTTTTACTGGCGGTGGAATGCTATGATTAATATATATACAGTGTGTACAATGTGCTTCGACGTACTAATATATTATCGGACCATACAGCTAAGTCTTTCTCCTTTTAAAAGAAAGTTATGTCTTCTGGATTAGTCAAGCCCATAACAGTGCTTGGATTTCTTAATTATTGCCATTTTATTATCCTCTGCAAATCGCAACCCTATGCAATAGCAACCTTGAGGACTATCGCCTCGTGTGATTTTAGAGACCCATATCAATTTGCAGTTTCTTCAGCCACGGCATAACATATTTAGTCCAGAGAGGTAATTGTGGAAATAAAAATATCAGTTTAATCGTAGTTGACAGGAGACCTTAAAGACTGCCGCTTCATGCAATTAGAGAACCTATAAATGCGTGGTTTACTAGGGTACAACAAAGATATCAGCCTTAGAAGCCATTTTTGGAAATACCAATATTTTTCTAATGTAATCATTGTTGAGTGGAGAATAGAGAAGATGACCATAGGTCATATTGCTTGAACACATATAAAGTTCTCTGGCTTGCTAGTGAACTTGGATTCAACTGGATCACATATAAAGTTCTCTCGCTTGCTAGTGAACGCATATAAAGCACAAAATTCTTATTCGTGGATGCAGAAAAGAGTGTCAAATCAACAAACAAAATTCTTCTATGTAGATTTACGCACACACGCACTTCTTGTTCATGCCAATAGAAAAGCAGTAGGATCAAGATGCATGAACTTTTAGTGAGCACCAACAGAAAGCTACTCAGATCATCGATACGAACAAAATAATTGTTATGTATGCTAACAAAAAGCGTGCCATTTGGGTCCATGCACACAAAATATTATTGCATGAAAACAGGAAGCTACTTATTTGATTAGCACATAGGAAATTCCTAAATGCATGGGACTCGAAAAGGTAACGTTGAACGGCATATAGGAAGTTCCAATGTGCGCCAACAAAAGCAAGTTGGATCGACACACAAAATATCCCTATATGTGTCAACAAAAGCACTATTGTATTGAAGCTCGAAGAAAAATGTGAAGAGGTAAGATCGGCAATAAACCTCTACCTGTTCACACTAACGCCTGAATAGCATGAGCAGACATGAGCGTTACCACTAGGATATGCACTAACACATCACTAATAATTATATATCTAAAACCCCCTCCGATGAGACACAACCTAGCAAAATGCACTTACTTGGCGTAAGAGGTATGTGTTTGGTGGTAATAAAAATCATGCATAAAAAATGGTAAGTTATAGCTGGCGATGTCCTGGAAAATTACTTCAGGCGAAGAAAATACTTATTTTTATTTCGATTTTTTTTGAAATGGTTTGATGATGAAATACCATGAAAGTGTTAGAATTTTAAAGACAAAGTATAGATGTTGAAACTCAAGAGTTCTCGTATCTACATGCATGCCAACAGAAACCCAGCATGATCAACGCGCATATAGTTCTTGTTCATGCCAACAAAGAGGCAGCAAAACTATGGATCGACATGTACAAAGTTTTAGTGTGTACCATTATAAAGCTAGTTGAATCAACACAACCAAAATTTTGTTGTGCATTCTGACATAAACTATTTGGACCAACACACAAGAAGAAATTACAGACAACACAAAGCCACTTTGATCCGCACAACGGAGTCCTTATGCGTGGCACCGGAGAAAAGCCACTTTGGTCGGCACACTGGAAATTTGTTCTTGTTCATGACAATTGAAAACTGGTGGGATTGTTGTATACAAAGTTCTTGTTCATACCAATAGAAAAGGCAGCTGGATTTACATGTACAAAATTTTCGTGCGTGCCAACAGAAAGCCAGTTGGATCGACGCATCCAAAGTTTTTGTTATGCATGCTAACAAATAACCATTTGGACCGAGGTGCAAGAAGAACATTGCATGGCAATAGAAAGCTACTTTGATCGGCATACAGGAAATTATTATGCGTGGTACCGGAAAAAAGCTACTCTGTTGATCAACACATATGGAAGACTTACAGGCGCCAGCCATGGATGAACGCTCACAAAATTCCCGTGGGTTAGAGGAGAAAACCAGTTTGATCACCGCGGTCGAAGAAAAGTGTAAAGAGGTAAGGTCCAGCAAGCGTTCCTCTGTCGTAACAGTTAGAAAACAATAGTAGTGAACTTGTTCGAGCGTTACCGCTCTGATTGCACTACCGCATTATTTTGAAATACATCTCCAGTGAGGCCTCTCATCCGACCAGAAACAGCCCCGCGAAATGCTCTCCTATCCCCCGACATCATTAAATTTGCACGGGGCTATAAAACCTTCGCCGAAAGGGTAAGTTTGGGCCGGGGAAGCGGCCGCGTCCACGGTGCAAACTTATGCCTAAGCCTCTGTTCGCCTAAACGGTCGTTTAGTCCGTTTAAACACCGTTTAAACGGTAAACAGAGGTCGACTGTGTCGTTTAACCCTAAACGGTGGATTAAATGGTTGGACCGTTTAAACCCGTTTAAACCGTTTAAAATCATCTAAACCGTCTAAACACGCTCGAGTTAATCATGATTACATAAGTTAAATAACCATTAAATTCATAATTTAGTCAATAGGATGATTACAACTACCATAATGAACTTCGAAGTAATTAAAATCGTAAGTATACGAAGTGTTGTAGGATATAGATTTCTCCCAAAAATATTATTTGGTAGAATACTTACTTTTTAGATGTGCAAATATATAGAACTTCTAGCAAGTTTGACTTTTATGTACACAAATATGTATGTTTTAGTGTTACTATGCAAAACCGTTTAGGCCGTTTGACTCCGTTTAAACACCGTTTAAACGGACTAAACGCTAAACAAAGGGTGACCGACTGTTTACCGTTTAGCGTTTAGGATAACATTGGCCTAAGCTATAACGGTAACATTTGGATTACACACCGTGTAAAGGTGCCTGAAGTGGTTTTTGACAAAGGCATCATGCCTTCATACTTGCATGTACTCTTTCAAGGGACGCACTGGACTCGATTTTGGTCACTACTACAGAGCAGAATCGCCTTGCGTTGACCATGGGTTGCAGGATGCTTGAGTCTGCCGCCATGGAAGTTTCCGCCACTCATGGCTGGAGCTTTAGAAACATGATCGCTTCTTGATTTGTGTTTCACGATGCTTTTTGAGCGAGTTGTTTCCAGTCTAAACCTACAAAAATTCGTCTTCGTAATTCTGTGGTTCTTTTAATTAATTTGATTTGTAATTGCATTGGTGGATACACCAGCTAAAATATTAATATATATTCACTTATCTAAAAAAGGATCACTCACTACGAGCGTGTATGCGGTGAAACTCACATTTCCATATCGAACATTGCAGCGCTCTTGGACCCGTAGATTCTGTTGTAAAACAACCGGACTTTTCAAGAAGGAAAGGAGGACTAGAAGTCCTAGTCCTTATCCGGTTGCTTGTGGGCTCTTACCATAATCTCTAGCCTTAGTTCGGACTATATAATCGGAGGAGCACCCCCTATTGTAATACATCGATTTGAGGAATAAAGAGAAGCTCCACCTATATATTGTCTCTTGTCTACTTTATACTTGTTCTTGTGTGCTTGTCGTGAGAGGCGTGAGAGGGAGAAGATCCAACCGTTGACGACGTGTTTTACAACACGTTATCAGCACGACCGCTCTTCGTCGACTACGCCGGAGGAGTCGCCATCAAGCTCGACGCCGGCGATCTCACCGTCGCCCTCGCCGACGACTACTTCGACGACGTCGACTACATCAACGTCGCCAGCGAACGGATCTGCACCGACTCGCCATCAAGCAGGCATGTCTACGACAATGCCTAACGCCCTACGCGGTATGTATCTACTGATAACTGCCCTAAGCGGCAAGTGGAGTAGATCAATTGGCATCCAAAGAAAATACAAGGTATGAATTGTATTCAAATTAGTAGATTAGATGAGTTGAACCAATCTTGGCGTTGGAACGGTTTAATCTACTAATCCTAATCTACACAGTAGTAGATGACGGGTTGTTTTTCTTGAATCTGGCATAATCAACGTGACCTATTCACGTGTTAACAATCATAGCAGTGCAACTGTTGGCTTGAACGCCGCTAGCATCTAACAATCATAGCAGTGGCTTGATCGCCGCTAGCACCCAAGCAAGACCAAGTCTAGAAGAACGAATGTTTTGCGGTTTTTTTTTTATCTCGCTTGAATGCCGACCATAGCCCAAGCTATCACCGCCTGAAGCTGAACCTCGCGCCTGAAGCAGTACGCCTTTTGAAGCAAAACAACTCTCACGAATATGCATCGCTGCTCGAAGCCGCAGTGCCGCACCCAAACCCCGCTCGCCGTCTTGTCGATGGCCCGTCTCGCGCTGCCCGCAGCTGCGACAAGCCGTAGGCTCACAGCCATGATTGACACATGTTAGTACATGCTCGAAGCCAAATCAGCATCTGCTCGATGGTATCGCCCGCTTGAACGCCGGCTTCACCAACCCGCCCGCAGCCACGCGCAACCGCTCGCAGCAGTCGCTTCATTGCGCCCGCATGCGTATCGGTTTGCAACTCTGGTACACATGCCGACCCGACAACGATCGTAGCGTTTATCTCGCGGAACATGAAGGGCAAGTGGTAATTAAAAGAAAAAAGGGCCCACTAAGGCTACTTGTGAAAAATTCCAGAAGAATATGAAATCAAAGAATGCGGGAGCGATCCGGTTTCGACAGATTAGGAAGTTATGTAAATTGATATTCACGATATTTACTTACTGTTTTTATGGTATGTTTGTTGTTTCCCGCATAAATTCAGTGAATTTTACCTTTTATCATAGAAAATGGTTTTAGGTTTATGACCTCTCTCAATCTTGAAGAACCTTAGACATGTTACACCCCTGAGAGTGTCATATTTATTAATTTTTTTCCTAGCAGTGATAAATGTGGCATAATTTTTGCTAATTCTGAGAAAATAACAAATATATTGAATAGATTAACCAACCTTAATTAATTTTGCACTTGTTTCATGCATTTAAACACATGAAGTGTGCTTGTAGCGATTGCATGAATAATGTAGGAAGTGACATGAAGTCCACTATTTCTAGAAGAAATTTTTATCATTGGTTTAAAGTATAGTAATGTATAATTTCAAGAAGAAATGCTATATAACTTTGAAAGTTATTTTGTCCATGTGAAACAACGTATTTTCCTTCCAACATGGCATTATGATTTTACAATAGCAGTAAATTCGTAAGTTGTATGCCAACTATTTGAGTTTATAAATAACATGAAGTTATACAAAATTTATGTGTTTTCTTAAAGAATCACATTATTTGCCACGTAGGTATTTTTGTAATTCAAGAAGAATACGCATAAACTCAATATAGATAATATTTTTATGTGATGCATAAATTATAGAATTGGAAGGAAAATAAGATACATTCTTGAAGTGATGTTAGGATCAGGGGGAGATGCATTGGAACAAAGAAGTTTCATACTCACCCCTTAACCATACATAAATAGAATTTTCTACATAAGGTGCATTATTAATTATATTCATGAAGAATTTGGTTATGCTCACGAAGAGAGAACTATTACTTTTTGCTCCATACTAGAAGTTTAGCAAAATTTTAAGAATATTTCCCAGAATAGAAGGGCAAATTGAATATATTAGTGTTTCTTACCTCTGTATAGGTTTTTCTCACCTTATCTTATGCCCACTTGCTTGTAGCAATTTTTACCTGAAGTAATAACTTTAATCTCATGAAATAAATAAAGAATTACATGCTGAATATTGTAAATAATTGCTTTGAATTGCCTATTTGATAATTATTTGAAACGGATTTTCCACTAAAAGCCTCAAATAACCATGAAGGTTACGGTTATTGTGCATTTCTACCATGAAGGTAGAACGAAAACTGAATTTTTATGAAGCACATTAACTAGTAATGTACATGCTTTTTAATTGAACTCAGAAGATTCAATCTAGTCTAGAAATTGTATATTACTCAATTATGCACTAAAATACATAAGACCTGTAACTTGAAGTTTATTCAACCCAAGCCATATTATTGTACACTGAATAGTACAACTATGTGGATTTCAATCATTCTCTATATATACTAGCAGTATAATTTAATTCTATGGTATATTTGAAATAACTCATAGATGATGCTTGAAGCATAACATCCCTGAAGTGCATCTATGATATGAAAAAGGGTAGAAAATAGGATATTAGAGGCATGGATAAACTTGAAAAATCTAATAGGCATATCCCTAATCTTGTAGTATTGTTGGTTTAGAGCTGCATCCTGTTAGATTGATGGACAAACCAACGCGCAAGTTGGCCTGTAGCTGTGGTCATTATAATGACTAAGTCTGTAGCTCTGCGCATAGCCTTCGTAATCCATATATACCACTTGTCGCTAAGAATGACTAGTTAATAGCTTTTTCACACTAATGTGGGAACCTGCATGTTACTACATTATTTATTAGCCTTTGCATGTGTATTATACTAAAAATCCGCTTTATGTTGGCTAGAAGCCACAATACTGTTGTTTTCTTGTATTAGCTCGCATGCTATACATATACTCAAGCTTCTCCTATTGAGTAGTAGCTCTCACCGTCGAGATGATCAGCAAGTCATCACAACACACTATCACAATCAGCTTGCATGCTGATTCAGTTTGTGCATTTCATGCAGATGTATAATGTGACTAGTAGTCATCATATTATCTCTAATCAAGTAGGTTGAGATCAGGGGGAGCAAACCAATTTGAAATCGGGACAATAGTGATTTTATTCAATCAATTAGAAATTGATTAACTCAATTAGAATGAGTTTGCGAACAAATAAAGGATGGACCTGCTAGTCTATTGTGTGGAAAACTATTTCGTATTTATGGATTCAAAATCTTAAGGCATATGGGGAATTCTTGAATGAATAAGCAATTAAAAGAAATTTTGTGTAGATTTAATGTTGCAAACTATAAACATGAAGTTTATTTTTCTAAATTACTTATAGTATATCATATGAGTATTTGCATCGAAATTTTTTAGGCTAAACAAAGAAGTTAGACAATAAAATAGTCTTGTAGATTTTTAGAACTGCTGTAGGTATGCAGAACATACCAAATTGCATAATATACAAATAAAGTCTAGCTCACTAATTTTGAAATTAGGTGCGTGAAAATTATTAATTTCACCATATTGGCATACATGGGTATTAACTTGAAGTTTAAAAATATGGATATGAAATTCCATTATGTAAAGCTCATGGGGATATTACTGAAAGTATGCTATTATTTATGAAGATGTAATACCGGCATTAGGGGGAGAGAAAGCCTATATGAATGCCTTGTATTGAATGAAATAATGATCTTCATAAAATATTCTTGAAAGCTTGAAACACGAATAAAAACACGCACTAAATCATACTCGCATGAAGCTGAGTATAATGCCAGAATATTTAAATGTGAGGAAGCTCATGAAGGGCACCACCTGATGTGGAAACACACTTGAAGTGAAAGTATTTGAAGGATTTTATCCCAGTGAGAATGTGCACATAATGAATACTCACAAATGGGAAACTCGAGATTAGGAGAAACAACCTGAAGTTATTAACCAGAAGTTAAGTTTACTTGTAGTAAACATAATGCTATGTGTGGTATATCCCGGGTATTTAATAATATACTCACAATGGCAAATGACTTGATCATTAATTTAAAATCTACAGGGACGCCTGTTAGTTTTGGATTAAATGAACTTGTCATACAAATTTTACTGAAACCTCCATAGAACTCCAGAAAGAAGACCATCATGGTCAAATACCTCACAAATTAAGAATGGTCATCATGAAGATGAAAGCCTAACACTACAAAGCGCGCGCACTATTTTGTGTTTGGGATAGCAGATATTATTTGACTATATCGTAGTCTTATCCTGAAGATATGGGAGAAATAGAATGAATGTCGACAATATTACCTCTATCATTGCAATGTTTCTCTAAACGAGAACAGGGATCCACAAATAAAGTCCATGGCAGAGTTGCATGAAGCGCTCATATCGGGTCAATGAAAAAATGCAATTGAGGTTAAATCATTAAGAATATACTTGAACCTGCAAGTTCAAGGTACATAAGTCATTATGGAATAATGATATGGTGAAATGAAATGGTTTATAGGTCTTTCAAAAGACTAACAAACTCTCATTATGTATGAATGAATATTCTACTGCTTATCTGGCAAATGGAAAGAATAAATTAAATATTATGCAGTTAATTGATGGATTCGGAAAATCCATAGGTGATCCTTGAAGGAATCATCATTCCTCGAAGGAATTAAAATTAAATCTCATACTAAGTATTAAATGTCTAAGGTAGATAATATTTCTGAATGAATATTAAAATCTCTAAAAGAGTTAAATCCTGGAAGAAAATAAAGTCATAGAATGACTTATTGTGAATAACACTTTTAAAATGGTTCATTGAAGAACTCAAGTTAAAAGGATCATGTAAATCACTTCTCTCTTGCATGAGAGGAGTTCTCACATAAGAGAAATACTATTCTTGAAGAATTACAAAATCCTTAAAGGATATAGTCAATGAATGACTTATCAGTCATTTCCTGAATGAACACCAATAATCTTGAAGATATGAATTAACTTTATACAGACCCAAATAAATTAAGAATGAAGTGAGCATCATATGGTCCTGAATGTACCATTTAAGCACTTGTGTATAGCTATCTAGTATTGATAGTAAGTATTCTCACATACCACAGAAGATATTTTAGTGGTTGGCGATTTGAATTATCCCCTCAAATGCCAAAGTGAAGACTGATTTATCTATAGTGGAATAAGCTATCTTTGAAGATCTAGTGAATAGATCATTGGTTATAAACTAGAATCCACTTAGATAGAGTTGCTATTATTTCAAATTTGAATTTTGAAGTTTGGAATCAAATATCTAGAAGATATGTGAATTGAAACTTATTAGCCCCATATTCCTCTGAAAGGATAAAATTTATTTTGTGTTGCACAATTAATAAGTGGTTATTAATGCTTGAAGCATTGCTCTTTATCATAGTTAAGTCTTTGAAGGTAGTTAAGTCTTTGAAGGACTAATTATTGTACTCATACACATTTATGTAGAATGTAACTAAGACATTATTGAACACTGAAGTTTAAAGGATGTCGACATGAGGGGGAGCATATTTTTTTATCATGTTGTTACTCAAAAGGAATCAACTTGATGATTAATTTTTGAATTTACCATAAAGATATACCACTTGATTATTTAAGATCATTAATGCAAGAATCATGAAGTTCATGCATTAATCTTGAAGATTTATCACTATTCACGAAGAATAGTAAATATAGAATTGTGTATAACCAGAAGGTTTAATGTTGTACTCTTTTTTCTCTTTGTGAGTTTTTACTTGAAGGTTTCTCACATAAGGTTTTTGATGAGGCAACATGTGCAATACAATTGCGGTTGATATGTACTCTTTTCTCCAAGAACCGTTTTTCCCACTGGGTTTTCGGATGGAGTTTTTGATGAGGCATATGCATTCGCGGTAATCGCCCAAGGGGGAGTGTTGTAAAACAACCGGACTTTTCAAGAAGGAAAGGAGGACTAGAAGTCCTAGTCCTTATCCGGTTGCTTGTGGGCTCTTACCATAATCTCTAGCCTTAGTTCGGACTATATAATCGGAGGAGCACCCCCTATTGTAATACATCGATTTGAGGAATAAAGAGAAGCTCCACCTATATATTGTCTCTTGTCTACTTTATACTTGTTCTTGTGTGCTTGTCGTGAGAGGCGTGAGAGGGAGAAGATCCAACCGTTGACGACGTGTTTTACAACAGATTCCTCCTCCACGACGCCTCTCAAGGCGAATTCGAAATCTTTAGCACGATGGATCGATCGGTAGTTCGGTACCGAGATCTCGGGCGACCAAACTCAGGCAGGCGGTCAAACTTTCCCCCCTCTATCTCTCCCTTTCGTGTGGCCCGTGGGCTGTAGACATCACAGTATCACACACACACGCGTCCCTTTTTCTTTCCGAGATACGTGGTCAGTCATTGCACACACTGACACTGTCTGGTGTGTAGTGGCTGGCCTGGCCCCCGCCCAAGAAGGCTTCCAGTTCCGTTCGAGTGGTTCGACTCACCGCCGCCGCCGCTAGCTGCATGCCGCGCCGCGCTGGTAATCCGAGTGCAGGCCATCACGCACGCGAGGCGAGCTGCGTGTGTGTGTTTGTGGCTGGTGTGGCCCCTGCGTGGCCGCTGGCCGGTCGCCACCCACACGTGGGCACCGACTGACTGGCGATGCGACTCACTGACAGCCTCGCTCTCGCTCTTCGTCCGCATCTTTGAACGGACCAACGAACGACATCGACCACCCACACGCCCCATTCCCCTCTCTCTCTACAGTGCCCTGCCTGGATGTGGATGGAAAGAAAGAGAGAGAGAGAAAAGAAAAAGCCGGAAAATAAAAAAGAAAAGGAAAAAGTCACGGAGAGCCAGGCAAGCCAGCTGCCAGATCCAGACGACGATGCCGAGGGCGCGCGGAGGAGGAGGAGAGGGCCGGAGGGATGGGACCCAGCCCTAAAAAAAACCGCCGGTCAAAGTGTCAAACCTGCCACCACGCCGGTGGGTCCCGCCCGCCCCCGCCCCCCCCGCCGTGCCCCACGCGCCCCTCCCTCTTATACCACCCACCCCACTCCTCGCCCCCACCTCCCTCCTGGTCTCCCTCTCATCACTCCCTTCCGGCCTTCCCCTCTCTCCCTCGCCGGAGACGAAGACGAATAAGGCAGCAGTAGCACAGCCATGAGGCAGTGGAAGTCACTTGTCCCGGCCCTGCACCTGCACGCCCCCGCCGCCGCGGCGTCCTGCTTCCCGCACCCGCCGGCGCCGTCCCCCTGCCCGTCCCCGCCCAGGGACGAGCACGACGAGTGCCCGGCCCCTCCTCCGGCGCCGGCGCCGGAGAAGGAGGAGAAGGGCAACCAGCAGCAGCAGCAGGTGGTGAGGCTGGTGATGTGCGACGGGCGCGTGCGCCCGTACGCGCCGCCGGTGACGGCGCGGGAGCTGATGCAGCAGCACCCGCGCCACCTGGTGTGCCGCGCCGACGCGCTGCTCATCGGCGAGAAGATCCCCGCCGTCGCCCCCGCCGAGGAGCTCACGCCGGGGCAGGCCTACTTCCTCCTTCCCGCGCACCTCTTCCGCTCCGTCCTCTCCTTCGTCTCCCTCGCCTCCTCGCTCCTGCTCCTCCTCTCCTCCGCCGCGGGCGGCAAGGGCGCCGCCGCCGGCGGCAAGGGGAGCGGCGGGCGGCCGTTCGAGCTCCACCGCACCGCCGCGGGGACGCTCCAGATCAAGTTCTCCGACGACTTCCTCGTCGGCGGCGGCGGCGGGGCGGAGGAGAAAGAGAAGCCAACGGCGGCGGAGGAGAAGGCCGCCGCCGCCGCCGTGCTGCGCGGGGACGCAAGGCTCGCCAAGGACTACGAGGAGCTGGTCGGGTACGGCAAGTCCCGCCGCTGGGCGCCCAAGCTGGAGACAATCGAGGAGGTGGTCGCCGCCGCGGCCGGCTCCAACCCCGGCGCCGGCGCCGCCGCGACATCCGCCCCGGCGGAGCGCAGCAGGAGGAGCCGGGCGCTGCCGTTCCTGGGGCGGCTCGGCAGCCGGCGCCGCCGCGACTCCTGCAGCGGCGGCGGGAGCGCCGTGGCGTGCTCCGGGTAGCTTAGGATTCGTGGCGGCCCGGTTCGTAGTAGTTTAGGTTGGTAGCTCGCCGGCGGCCGGCTCGCCGGCGTCCAGATTTGTAATTAGGGGGGTGGGGGGTGGAGACAACCAATTTTGGTGCTGTAAAAAAAGAAGGGATGGGGTGATTGATTGGTACTGGCCGACAGATTTTCCCTCACTCACTCACTCACGCGTCGCCAATTCCGATGCGCTGCCGCGGCCGGCTG
This sequence comes from Urochloa ruziziensis, assembly GCA_015476505.1. Classification (NCBI taxonomy): domain Eukaryota; kingdom Viridiplantae; phylum Streptophyta; class Magnoliopsida; order Poales; family Poaceae; genus Urochloa; species Urochloa ruziziensis. The sequence continues at coordinate 40,952,145 of CM027120.1, read as the reverse complement.
ACTGCTAGAAACTCCGCGCTTTTTGTGTTTTTCCTGTGTGCCGCCGCAGCGCCCGCCCACGGGATGAGCCGAAGGCTGCCATTACTGTTATGTTAAGCTCCTGCCGGCGATCACATATAACGCAAAATAATCCCCTGTCACTCCGACGGGCAGTGAACGAACGAACTCGAACCCGACCATTTTTCAGCAGCCTGATCTGTCTGATGAGGCAGGTGACGTCAGGGGTCAGTGTGCTTGGTGCAGGTGGCACGCAACGGAGCGGGCCGGCGGTGACGGGTCAAACAGACAAGCTAATGAAGCGGCTGGCTGGGGACACAGTGAGTGGAGTATCGTCCGGTCCGGTCATCAAGTTAGGCGGAGATAGCAATCCCGTCCGGAGGAATCCACGGATCGGCGGCACCTAATGCCCTAATGGAAAGGATTGGACTGCTGGTAATCCTCATCCGAAGGTAGCAAGATTATACTTATGCGGCCTTGGATTGGATCTCCCGTCTCTCACTGCTGGGTGGGCTCCTCCGGACAGCAAGAAAGGAAAGGAACCGATCGAGGAATAGGATCCGAATATGCTGCCATGGCGTAATCTCTGGGAGATCACCAGATCAGGCAAAACGCATCTCCCTTTTTTTGAGGCATGGCTTGGACACGAATCCTCTTCTTGCAACCTGGAGATCCAGCAGGAGCGGCATGCCTTGGCGCCGTGATTCGTGGGCTAGGGCGAGCGAGCTAGAGTGATTAGCGAAGTGGATGGGCCCAGACTTCCAGCTGGTTTGACCCTGGTCAAACCAAAGCGATCGAGCGCGATACCCTGACAGCTAGGCCCATTGCACGAGCTCTATGACTGGAATTAGTAGTTTAGATCGAGGGGGGGAGGGGGCCCAGCACGTTCCCCCGAGCTAAACAAATCCAGCAGGAGCGGGAGGCGCATGGGACTTCCAGCTCACCACCCCCACTGGGCCGGGCGCGCGTCACCGTGCTGAAAGGCTCGCTCCCCCGTTCCGTTCCAGGCACGATCAGCGCCGCTTAGGCTGTGGTCGATCTCTATCTCTAACGTTTGAAAGAGATATTCTGTCCTAATCAGCACGATTCTCTACTTTAAATTCATTTCTCCCGCACTCGTCAACCTTTAAATCCTACACACTCTATACCAACCACCATCACGTGAGGCCCACAACAAAGTTTTTTTTAACCCACCGCCCCTTTGCGAGCCCTACCCCTCCTCCGGCGCCAAGCGCCGCCGCTCCGCCTCCTCTCCTCCGCTCCCCGAGCGCCTCCTCTCCTACGGCGCTGACGCATGGAGCTGCTACAGCGACGGCCGGATCCGAAGCTCCGGGGCGAGGTGAGCGCGGAGCTTGGCCGGAGCAGGGACGGCCGGCGCGAAGCGCGGCCGGGCGAGGGGGAGCTGATCCGGCCATCCTCCTCCACGCACCATCGCTCCGCTCGCTCGCCCGCCGCCTCGGCTCCTCCACGCGTGGTCGGAGCTTGCGGCAGGTCGCGCGGTGGGCCGGCGGAACAGCAGGGACCTCTCCGACGTCCAGCCCCTCCTCCCTCGCGTGGGCGTCGATGGCGGCGGAGCCCGGGTCACCGCGGTGCCGAGCAGGACGCTGCGGCCCTTCTCGACGGCGGCGGGCAGAGGAGCCGGCGCGACATCGAGCTCGGGCCTCCTCACGGCGGCGGACCCGAGGCTGGCGGCGGGCGGTGGCGCCGTCTCCCGCGACCGGATCTCGCGCATCAGGGTCGCCGTTTCTCGCGGCCGGATCTCGACCTCAAGCCCCGGTGGCGCTTCTCCGGCCCCTCCTCTTCCCTCTCCTCCGCTCCGGCCTTGTCGTCGTCTTCGGCCTCGATTCGAGCTCCGCGGCCGCTCGATCTGCGCGGGGAAGACGGATCTCCGCCAGCCCGGCTCGATCTGTGCGGGGAAGACGGCGGCGCGGCCGCGTCGAGGTCACGGCGGCCAGATTGACCTCGCTCCCCTGCGGGCTTGTCTTGGTCCTCCTTCCCTCGCCGGCGCGGCCGGCCTCCTTCGCTTCTCTCTCCTGGTGGTTGCGCACGCGAGCGGTGGGTAGACCACACGCCCTCGTGGCGTTTACCGGGCCACCGCTGAGCACTCTGAAAGTACCGTGCAGGGGGCTCGGCCTGGAAGGTATCGTGTCCTCCCAGGTCGCCGCTGCAGCACCAAAAACGGTACCCGCACGGCATGCAGGAGACGTGGCGCATACCGTGCGGCGGTACCGTCCCCGGTGCGGACAGCCTTAATCGCTACCCTCCCCGGTCAAAGGCAGCTCCCACTGGAGTGTCCCTCCCGCTCGTGCGCTCGCGACACATCCGTCCGTCCGTCCATCCGGTCGCGACCAACCCTTTGCTTTGCTTGCCTCCGACTCCTCCCGCCATGACCCATGAGAGTTGATCAGCGAGCGATCTGTGCCCTCCTAATCAGAACGGGGCTGGCAGACACTAGGAGCAGCACGTCAGAGTGCGTCCGGCCACTGGCAGGTGGGCCAAAGGCCGAGGATGGCCCCGCCCGTCGGTGCCATGCTGTTCTCATACACGTGCGTGCAGCGGCCGATGTGCCTGATGGATGTGTCCTGTGTACACTATTCAAAAAGGAGAAATAAAAAGGAAACGAAATCCGAAGAATCGAAGATCATGTGCTTTGCTTGCTTTGCTCAACAGCTTGCTTTTAGAGAGGAGGAAGGAGGTTTGACCCGACGGTCAGAGGGCACAATGCGCTGCGTGGGGCCACGGCCGGCCGGTGGTGCTGGATCCGGGCTCCCCGTTGTCTGCATTTCTCCATGATGCGACCATGCGTCTTTTTCTCCCTTTTTTCAAGTACATAAATCCATGCATGCATCGTCAGTCAGTTGTTTATTGCCCAACTTGATCCAGTCACTGTGGCCATGTTTAGTTCTCGAAATCTTTTCGATTTCAGGTTTTGATTTTACCGATTTAGCAGTAAGCCCTCCTCTGCGGCCTCTACTTTGTAGAGTTTGGCTCTGGCGTCTGACAACGATTGGGAAGCGGTTTGGACGGCGGTGACGAACGGATCCCTAAAGTCGTCGAGGAAGATGATCAGGAGTTTTAAAGTTCTTTGTAACTTTTCCTTTTTCTGGGTTCTTGTTTGTAAAAGAGCTGGTGTACTGTGCTAAGATCATGTTCCTTTAAAAAAACTATCTTTGCAAATTTCGTAAAAAAAACTATCTTTGGAAAGGAAAAATAGGTGCACATGTAGGACCTCCTTGGAGCGCATTCGATTGGACGGACGACGTGGAGATACGTTCGCGAGGCTTGCTGCATCCCCTCCGCTTTGTAGCCCCCAAATGAAGCAAAACAAAACAATAGCGGTAGCTACCCTTCCGTCCTAAAATAAGAGTAGTTGTAGGAGTTAGGTACAGGAATTAAGTAAAGGTAAAAAAAGTAGAGAGCGCACAGGAAACGAGGAGTGTAGAGGAGGAGAGATACAGATAGAAGTTGCATTGAAAAGCCAGAACTACCTTTTTTAGATAAACAAATCTAAATTCTAAAACTACCATCTTGCAGTGCTACTGAATCAAGCCACGAAGTACAAACTCCACCAATCTCATTTGCTCTTCTCTCTTGTCCATTTTTTTTTTCTGATGCAATGCAAGGCAGCAAAACGATTCGGCTGGTCAATGGCAAAACGAAATTCAGCAAAACAACAAAAGTGGCAAATATGCCGTCTATTTCTCTTCTCAGTGACCAAGTATAATGAGAAACCAAGAAGCGACACATACAAGGATGGCAAAACTAGAACTTCTCTCTCCCGACTGCACCAGGGGCGCGTGGCGTGGTGAAGGAGGCGACGAGGAGAGGAGGGAGATCCCATCATATTCATGTTCCAGGCACGCTTCCCTCCCTTGATCCATCGGTTGTCAGTGCCAGCCCCCAGCCCTTACCATCTCCTCCGGTCATAGGCAGCCACCACCAGCTCCCGCTGCAGTGTCACTGCCGCTCGTGCGCTCGCGAGCCGTCCGGTCCTCTCCCACCTTTGCTTGCCCCCGACTCCTCCATCTGCAAGAAATGATCAGAGATTAGTAGCACTAGCCAGCCTTCCTTGCCTGTCAGTGAGTGGAGTGATCTGTGCTAATCAGAACGGGGCTGGGCTGCAAGATCACCACCACAGCATCATCAGAGACAAATCGTCCGGCCGGTGGCCGCGGCTGCTGACAGGTGGGCCCGGGCGCCCGTAATACTACGTACGTACAGTACGAACTATGGAACCCAAGCTTGAAGCCCTTTCTCATTTCTGTACTACTGCACGTGCAGCTGGTTGAGGGATGCGTGCGGCACACTATCCGGAGCTGGATGATGGATCCGGGCTTCCTGTCTCCTCCACCCATCCATCCATGCATGCGTCGTCATTTTGATTTCTATTGTGAGGAATCCAATCCATGCATGCATCCTTAGTTGTTAACTAGGTAATAGCCCGTGCGTTGCAACGGGCAAACAAAATTTGAACAAAATACTATATCAAAAGAAGTTCATGTAATCTTTCAAAAAAAGAAGTTCATGTAAACTCATTTTAATTGGCTGGCACAGGTTCATTTCCGAGTTTTTTTGGGAGAAATATCAATTTCATCCTACAACATATATATATATATATAGAAAGCTCATTTACAGGTGAACAAAATCTGGACAACTTAAGGAAACCAAATTCACTGGAGCATACTGATAATCGATTGATTTGTCAGCAAGTGATCTTCCTTCACTTTTATGCCAAGCATCAATCAGCTGCAGCTTGCAGTCTACAAATCACCAAATTACCACATTGTTGGCATCCTCCATATGCTCCTGGATCAATCCAAAAACCATCCTTCGATCAGCGAAAAATGTCAAAACATTCTGTAAATTGTATGCAATAAAACTGACATGCATGTTTTGAAGCAAGGAAAAATCTAGTTATGTATGATACTGAAAAGGAGGAGAATCCTCTATTTTTCAATCTTAATTTCCTTTACGCTTTAAAATTACTCTTTGCCTTTGAAAGGAGAAATACCACACCGCTAAAGAAATGGAATTTGGTTTCCCCTGCTATGCACCATTAGTTGCAACTGAGGAGAAGGATTTAGAGTTTCAAGTTTTCTCACATGGCTGCATCTATTAATAATTTATTTATCTAACAATGTAACTGGAAGATTACATTATTTCTTATCTTTTAGAATAAAATGATTTCTTATCTACTAAAGCTTCTCGCATGCATTACTCTATACAATGAAGTGGCTAGTGTTCATCAGTTCTCAACTTCTTATACCACAGCTTTGAAAAAAAAAGAGAGATGACATTTCAGACATCAAGAACTTTTGACTTGAATAAGTGAGTATTTTATAATCGTGGTAGGCACAAATTTATACAATTCATCCATCGAGCCATCAAGATGCAGATAAATGTAATTGATAGAATCATATTTAACTGCAAGAACCAACCATGCATATCCAGGTATGGCAAAATAGAATTAATCATGTCTATATCTGCTACCAGGCTGCATGTTCAAACCATCATATAGTAAATAACAATATTCATATGGTAGCATAATCTATCTAGAACAGCTCAGATACAGAAACCATAAGAGTAAATAACAATATTCTTTTTTTTTTGCCTTGCACAAAAGTAAATATTTGTATGCATTAGGTCTGTACAAGAAAGGTAATATTTAATAATCATGCAAGCTTGCTCGACCACAGTTAGGCTCACAGGAAAGTAGTATGTGGAAAATCATTTAAAGAGACAGAGGTAACTACATTTTATCGAATCTCTTTCCAATAGGAAGATTATTTGTCCACTATGAAACCATGGAGGTAGAACCGTAGAAGTTCCAACTTCAGGAAAAAAAAACTTGGTATTACTAATATTGTTGAGCAATCATCCCTACCAAAAAACCATGCCCTTTTAGTGGAGTGAGAGTGACTCTAAAAGTTCACTTTATGAACAGGCCAAGCTTATTCTATGTTCTCAGTAGATGACAGGTTTGCTACGAACACGAAAATATATTTGTTTAGGGATTAATAAACTGTGCATTAGCTACTGAAGTTTTAGGCCAGTAGAAGCTACTGAAATGGAAATGGTCATGGGTGCACATTGATCTTGCTGTAAGGGGTTTTCAAGAGAAGTTTTGATGGTTTGAATTTACCTATTCTCATTGAAACCATGATTCCTGTTTCTCCAAAGGGCAGCACAACACCTCGTTTGTAGATTCACCAATCCTCCAGGTATGTAATCACTGAAATTGTTGAATGAGTTCGGAGCACAAGCAGTGCCACTAATCAAGTGCTATATGAAGAGAAGTCTTCCAGATAATATGCGTACCAAGTTATGTCACTTCAGGGCTTAACATGGCCACCACCTCAAATCTGAGATCACAGATCAGGTATATAACCCATGTTGGTAACAAAATTTTAGCAGCTGAATGTCTTATGATATGCAACCTGCAGGCAGTGGAGATTACAACAGAAATTTTAATGATACTCTCTAAGCAACAAGTATGTAAATGATTAGAAAAAAAGTAGTAGAAACATACTGAGGTAGAAGTCTTCAGAAGCTCCCTGATAGCCATTGTAGCATAACACGATGCTGGTTAAGTAAATGCTAATTTTATAGTCAATTTTCTTGATGTTGTATCTGGGCTGCCAGTAGGCTTATTTTCTAGGGAGACACTCCCATTAGTTGGCATGGAGGTATCTGAAGCCTGTGACTGATTGCTAGTTACAAGCTCATTTCCTTCTCTAGGCTTGGTTCTGGACAAAACATCCAAATCAGTTTCTGCTTAAGATGAACTATCATCTGTGTAAGTCATGAGCTCCCTGCAGTCACATGGAGAATTTCAGAAGGACCAAGAAAACTTTCTTGTGAAAAAACAAAATGAAACCAAGCAAACCCATGAAAGAACCATAAAGTAAGCATGTCTAATGAGCATAGTGGATACATTACATACATACCACTGAAAATCAATAGGCCGCTGGAACACTCGACGGTAACCTCCTTTCATGCTTGTAATTGAAAACTCCCTAACAAATGGAGGTTGCATTAAAAAGGAACAGTGATTAGGATATAATTTTGCAGACCAAAACAACACACCAGGCTAATAAACTCACTTGACACTGAGCATTCTACGTCAAGATAATGCCATCCTGAGACAAAAGAAAATTTCAATATATTTTCATTTGTTGTCAATCGTCATGAACTTCAATAAAAAACATGTCATTTCAATCATAAACATTTCCTACATGCTCATAAAAAAGTTCTGACTTGAGTTGAGACCACTATCAGCCTACTATCAATTAAAACAAACAAGCTAAATTGCCGATGTAGTAATTTCCACATCTTGAAAATTTTTATTATGTTAATTATTAAAATCAGCTAAACTAACACTGATTTGGTGTGGTGGTCACCACAATAAAGTAGCAAGGACTTTATACAGAAATAAATGGGGAACACAAATGCATATTCTAGAGTTAAACTGGCCCTAACATCCGTATCTGACTTTGTAAAAAGCATGAAATGCTCAATTGCTCATACAGAACATTTAACACTGCACAATTTCCGCTAACAAAAGGAAAGAACATCTGAATAAATTACACTGTAGAATATTGTTTACCATTTTAGCCATTTCATGGTATATCTCAGCAACTTCATTCCCAGGAAACATTGCTCGCAGTGCCGGATCCCGTTCGGGAGCACCACCTCCTGCGCCACGTCCCTGCGTCGCACGAGACGAGAGCAACATGTGTCAGGCTGGCATGGGCGAGTCTTTGTAACCGAATTATACTCGTACTAAAACATGGCCACGACTGGATGAGCAGAGCAGAACTGACTTGGTGTTGGCCTGCTGCTGGGTGACCTCGAAGCGGGTCTTGAGCTGCTCGGACACGACGCCGACGGCGAGGAACCCGGCCCACGCGAGCCGGGCGCCGATGCCGAACCGCGGCGTGAGCGACGAGGCCACTCAGTCCGTGGAGTCCACGTCGCTCGCACGCTTCGGCCTTGTCGGCGCCGCCGCCGGCTGCGACTGCGCCTGCACTGACTGTTGCTGCTGCGGCGGCGGCTGCTCGCCGGGTGGGGGGTGGTTCTGGGCGCTGGGCAGGCGCGGGGCCTGCGCGTAGGAGATGCAACATTCCATGGCCGGCCTCGATCTACCATCCCCGACCCTGGCAACGACGGATCCATGGCCGGCGGCGGGGCTCGAGGCAGCGGCGGGTCTCAAGGTCGACGGCGGCGGCGGGGGCTCCATGGCCAGCCTCGACCTGCCATCTCCGGCCCGGCAATGGCGGATCGGTGGCCGCCGGCGGGAGGACTGGCGGCGCGAGGACTGGCGGCGGCGAGTGACCCGTGCAGGCGAGCGACGACGGGGGCTAGTGGGTGGAGGAGGAGGGACGTGGTGCCATGGCGGAACAGCTGCAGCTGCAGCGGAGGAGGACGCAGCACGGCGCCGGCACTGGAGTCGCAGCTGCCACCGCACCAGATGCAAAAAGTGAAGAGACGGCGGCCAGAGGGAGACGATGCGGAACAGCAGAGGGACGCCCCGGTAGGGCCCACCTGTCGGCGCCGAGTTTTGACAGGAGCGGCGGAACCACGCGAGCGGGGGCATGGGGAGGCGAGGGCACGGAGAGATGGCGACGATGACACTGTAATTTTAGTAGTAGTAGAGATTACACTCCGCCGGTCAATGCATGAGTAGTGACTAGTCAGCAGTACTGGAGGTGTGTTTCCTTTTTGAAGGTACAGGACAGGAGGTGGTTGATTAGCAGTAGGCTTAGGAGCTACTCATTACTATTGCACGCAAGAACGGCAGGATATACACGAGGATAAAGCGAGCCTAGCTAGCGCCGAGCAGAAGGCTACAGCAGATCTGTGTGTGCATATATCCATCTGCTTCAGCATGTGGGTGGCCGAATCCCATCACCAAATGCTGGCGATGGCCGATGCTTGATGTGTGCTGTACACTACTATTCCAAAAAAAAAGTACTGTAAAAATAAATGGGATTCGAAGATCATGCATGTGGGTGGCCGGCGGTCAAAGTTGCAAGCGTTGTTGCATTGGGCCCCGCGCGGCCGGCAACGCATTGGGGAGATCCGGGCTTCCGGGCTCCGCTATATATATTATATAGTATATATCTACTCCCACCAGGCCACCACCATCATCGTCCTCCACATTGTTTGTTTATCCGAGCCCTCGTGGATCAACTTGAGCCATTGCACTGTGCCATTATCCAATTGCGTTGCGCCTATGGTTAGTCAGTCAGCCAGCCAGCCAGCCAGTCAATTAGTATTACTCTTAACAGTAGGCTTAGAAGCATCAAGCCACTCATTGTCATTGCACGCCAGGCCAGCCGGCGCCGGTATCTGTAGATCCATCGGCTCCATCAGCTTCTTTTTTACATGTAGCCATGCATAGGTGAGTACTACTCCACTAGGCCTTTCCTTTCTCCCTCGTCGTCTCTTCAAATCTGCCCCCTAGCTCTCCTCGGCCTCCTATCCTATCTAGTACCGTCGTGACCAGTACGTCGACGGCGTATTACGAACGTGACGCTACACCTTTACCCGTCACGTTCATAGCCCTGTACTTCATACTTGTTCTACCGCTGTTCCTGCTACCAACCAGCAGGCAGACCCACCTCATCTCCCAGACCTGAACGCTAATTTTGTGCAGGCGACGTGCATTTTCAGCAGCAGCGCACGTGCAGCTCAATCATGCGCAGGCAGTATGCTTGGGCTGTCGTATGGCCCCCCTCGGCCGGCTGTAGACCTGCTGGTTGCGCTTTGCAGGTGGTGGGCCTTTGCCTGGGCTGTTGTATGTATGGGCCCTGGGCCTGGCTAGATAGGACGGAAAGAAGCTACAAAATGGGCAGCTTGAACAATCTTCTCAGAATAGAGATATTGGAGATAAATAAGGAATGCTTTTCCTCGCATTTTAAAGCTACATTGCGTCACCAAAACAATGTAAACAATATCAGGAAGAACGAAGGAGGTTGACAACCTCTACATAGAGCGACGAAGACAATGGACCAGGAGATTATTACACAGTGGACACATGCCGTAAAGCTGCTGAGAATGGCATAGCCAAACGTGATGCATGAAAATCAAAAAATGCTTATGTTGTAAGACGGAGGGAGTATCTTGTTGCAGCAGCTTACTTCATCATCAGGCTCTCGGCCAGTAGTCAACTGCCCGTGCAAGGCAGCGATAGCTACTCAGCAAACTGATCAAGCGTGGTGCAGATGATCAGAGATAAAAAGCTGATCGACCACCACCAACCACGACGGCGGAACGGATCGGAGCTACTTGAATACGGCTACCGGCCCAGTCCATCGGCCTGGTAGCTGGTACATAATTTGCTCATTATAGGCCGATCGATTCGGCCCGTGCGGTCCAGGCTCCTCTAATGATGATACTTCTTCCAGCCCACTCAGCCGCTTAGTACATTCGGCCGCGTCGAGCAGAGAGAGGCAGAGAGCTTCTCCCGCTGATCTAATTTGTGGCTGGTTAGGGCCTGTTGGGACTGATCACTCCAGAAAAAATTAACTCCACTCTACTGACTCTACATTTTTTTTTGCTTCGCTCCACCGACTTTAGAAAAAAACATGGAGCTGATAAACTTGTTTGGCTAACAGCATGACTTCAGCTCCAGAAGTGGTAGAAATTCGTGTGAATAGTCTTTCTTACTCTTAATTGTATGTTTATTATTTTCCTTTTTATTTATTTTTTATTTTTTGAGGTTACATTGTCATGCCAAGCTGCTATAGCATTAGTGGTCAGTGTCTCGGTGACACTAGTGGTGTTCCACACTTGCACGTACAGTACAGTTGCCCTATATCTACCGTTCTGAGGTTACCTTCCCTCTGACCGCCTAGCCACATTATCGCTTAAAGTGTTATTTTTTTGGCAGGAAAAAGTGTTATTTTTTATTTTAAAAAGACACCAAAGCACAATTTTCAAAAAGTGACATGGACATATGCCTCCTCCTCAGCTCTGTCCGCCACCAGTGAGTGGTGCATCATGTGTGGTGCTTCTTATTCAAGCGCTTGAAACTGTATTCTCGTCTATTGACCCTCCTGTAGTCCTGTCACCATGCTTATTAAGGGGAAAAAAAAAGAATCATCTCTACTTTGTCCCAAAGATGTGTGTGTGTAGGTGAAAAAACTTAATACATATTTTATGGATATGTTCTAAGAATATTGTTGAAACTTATACAACATCGTGTTGCACATGATTGAGTCACATCGCAGCTGTTGCACTCGCTTTCGTCGCTGCTACAAGACTCAAACCAAATCTTTTGGTACTCGACGTTGATTTTGCACGTACGGCTGCTTTTATATTCAAGCATCATTATGGAATCATCGTCCCTGCGCACTTCACATTATATGTCACCATCTCGTTTATTGGGGGACAGCGACGCCAAATGCGTCGTTAGTCGTTAGACCATATAGACATAGCATCTCCTCTTTGCATACCCAAAGACAGGAGATCAGGGAGGAGCAAGAGAACATGGAGGATGTACACGGCGTAGTCATCGTCGGCGGCGGCATCGGCGGCCTCGCCACTGCTCTCGCCCTTCACCGGTAACACCACTCAACTCTTTAATTTTCCTCCTTGCTTAGCGATGCTTTGAACTACTGCTTGTTCTGAAGCTGATTTATCGAATAGTCAATTAGTCATGTTTTTTTTTATGGGATCGATGACATGAGAACATACACCAACTGCCTGGTGCTCTGTTGCCTTGCATACAACAGGAAAGGGATAGACAGCCTTGTGTTGGAGAAGTCTGAGACGCTGCGAGCGGATGGCATCGCCATTAGCATTCATGCTAATGGATGGCGTGCTCTGGACAGCCTTGGGGTTGGAACAGAGCTCAGGGAGCTTGCAATCCGTATTACTGAGTAAGCTTCTTTGCATGAGACGTGTTTTAACGAATGGATAGGAGATACCAAAATAGGATTGTTTATGTTTGCAATGCGAAACAATTTCAGGGAGCAGTTAGTGTGGCCACAGCAGAACAAGAGTATCCTGGCACCTATAAGGTTAGTTGAGACATGTTCTAAGAGAACAAGTACGTCTAGCTCAATGCCTCTATCACATTTTATATACAGTTGTAATAATCAGCCTGCAAGTTGCAAGAAATTAAGCCAGTAATCGAGTAGAGCATCGGTGTTGTCACCACCAAGTAATGCATGATTATTGCTAGGAAGGAGCTTCGATGCTTGAGAAGAAAGGACCTCGTCGAGACTCTGGCGAAGAACCTACCTGCAGGGGCAATCCGCTTCGGCTGTCACATCGTGGCAATCGACACGCCAGATTCCAGGAGCCATGGAGCCGTTCTGACCACGGTTGATGGCAGCACCATGAAGGCCAAGGTATTCAGATTACCTTTTCTATCTATTCCTGATTTATTTCCTGTGTACAACGATGGGCCATCAGGTTCGTTTCTGTCTATCCGAATACTAACTCCTGACAGGTTCTGATTGGATGCGATGGGGCGAACTCAGTGGTAGCTAACTTCTTAGGGCTAAGCAGGCCATCTCAGCTTCCCTGCTTGGTCATCCTGGGCTTAACAACCTATCCTAAAGGGCATCCATTTGGGTCTGAGTACCTGCACCTTTTGGGCAAAGGCTTTGCTTTCGGACAGATACCCGTCACCGAAAACATTGTCCATTTCTACATGAACCTGTCCATTCCTTCAACAGGTATAGAGAAAAGTTGTCACACTCCTATCTGACTTGCCCATTCTAGCATTCACTAAACTGAAAAAAAGTTTCAGATTGTGACGATCCATACACCACCAAGGACTCGAGCAGAGGTGAAGACTACGCGCTCCGGAAGCTCCAGGAGTGCCAGTGTCCAGCCGAGATAGCGGAGAAGATGCAGCGCAGCGACCCGGAGTCCCTGAAGATCCTGACCAGGATTTGGTACAGGCCTCCATGGCGGCTGCTGCTCGGCAGGTTCCGGAGGGGCACCGTGACGGTGGCCGGAGACGCCATGCACGTCATGGGGCCTTTCAACGGCCAGGGAGGCGCCGCCGCGCTGGAGGACGCCGTCGTACTCGCCCGGTCGCTGTCGCAGGCCATGCCGAACGGTGTCGATGCAGATGCAGAGATGACTGGCCATGGGCTGGACGAGAAGCTCAGCGCGGCGATTGGGAGGTATGTCCAGGAGAGGAGGCCAAGGGTGGTGAGGCTGTCCCTCGAGTCTTTCGTTGTAGGAACCTTGCTTGGGGCGAAGTCGCTTGTCAAGAAGCTTGTCTGCAGGGCCATCATGGCTGTCCTAGGCACCAGGTCACGTTTCCATGAAAACTTTGATTGTGGCCGTCTCTAGCTGTTATAAAAGAGATGGGAGCGGAAGAATTATCACCCAATTCAGAAGTGTTTTGTTGAAAATAAGTGAAAAGGGGGAGACCTATTTCTCTATTATATATTCCCTTGTTCCAAAATGCAGGACATTTTTGGTATTTCTAAATTCATAAATATTGCTATGTACCTGCATTTTGTAATGGAGGAAGTATTTGTTAAAGATTTTCTCTCATATATACAGTTTCAAAGTACCCGAATTGTTTATATTAGCTTTACATACCATCTTGAAATACAAGGCATCCTAGTAAATTGAAGATATATTAAAATGCAAGCAAATGAATTATATATCTCTAAATAATGCCTACTTGCATTGTTCGGTTGTTTATTTGCTGGAATTAAGGGATGGTTTTATGCCATTTACGAGGCAAGTTTGCATACCTTTTGCTTTCTCCTGCTAATTAATAAGGGAAAAGATTAGTGCCAAAAAGGAAAATGGACAAGAGAAATAACCGATAAAAATTTAAATGAACACATCAAATACTTATAAAAGATTCCTAGAGTGACTTATATCTGGGTGCAAAATTTGAACCCCTCAATACCATGTATTTCAGGATGGGGGGAGTATGTGCATGAACAGTCACTTGAAGTCATCTAATAGGATATCGATCTAATTTTTAAATATCGGTCTATTGTGTAGCTTCTAATCACTAAAATTTTTATTTAGTTACTCTATTTATTTTAGGAGTCCTTTGCTTGCTCACCCTCAGTCAACCTCTTCTGACGCGTCCCTGTGACACAACATGCATTGTAAATTGGTTGACGGCCATGCTCCCCAAACACAATAATGTTCCTCTGGCTGGCCTTGCGCACAGGACTCCCATGTCTTCTCCATCCATAGCCATTATTGTTGTTGACAGTGCCGTCTCAAGGAATTTGACGCCCAGGAGCTAAATACAAAATGTATTCTAAAATTTTAAAAATTATTTATCTAATATAACTTAGCCATACTTTCACACAGTTTTGTAACTCTACTATCTGTTAGTTTGTACAATATTTTAAAAAATATATCAAATATTAGTGATAAAAAAGTGAACAAGCACTATCTTCATGTCCTCATATATATAAAGTATCATCCGTCTTCATAATTAATCTTCTCTAAACATAATTTCATGTTCTATTAAAATTCGAATGAGCAATTACCTTGTAAATCTTGGAGCAATTTATATGCACACAAATTCCACATGGTCTACAGGACACTTCAACAACAATTTGATCTGACTAGAGGATATACAGTCATTTAGTTAAGTAGAAAACTAATCAAATGCTAAAATAAATTGCCCAATTGCATTATTGATCAATTAATCGAGTATCACCAAAGGTGATTTAGATTAGGGTGGAACGGGCTGGTCAGGACTTAAGGAGCTAATGGCAGTGGGGGACAAGAGAACGGTTCTTTTTTCCTCTTAACGGTTAGTGTCATGCTAATACATGATAGATTAGAAATCTGTGGCCCCTGTTTTAGTTAGGTGGCCATGTTCGATTGCTGACCTCGCACATGGTCATTGATGGACCCAGCCGTTGAAAGCACTTTTATTTAGATTTTTTTTAAAGAAAAGGATAAAGTTCTAAATAAACCACACGCTACTAAGGGAATTCCAGTTTAGTGGCGCCCCCAGTCCACCACCTCTTGCTAAGTGGGAGGTCAAAAAAATTGTAGAGTGTAACAGTCGTGTTACACGGAACAACTGTGAAGTTCATCGACATGCTAAGTCCTGCTCTACGGATCAGCAAGAGAGCCAGAGAGGGGAGGGTGGGTATGTAGAGGCCAGGAGGCCGGGCAGAGAGGGCAGGCAGCTGGAGTGGCAGGGCACATGCCCCCCTCCCCATCCACAACATATACACATATATACACTACGAGAAACCCGATCTATGCCGTGGGTCTAAGATTTGCCGTGTGCCAAATCTCGGGCGCACGGCAAAGATCCTCTTTGTCGTGCGCTAGATGAGAGGCTCACGGCAAATCAGCAGCACACGGCAACTAGACTCTTTGCCGTGTGCCCAAGGGAAAGCACGCGGCAATTAGGCTTCTTTGCCGTGTGCCCCCCATCACGCGCACGACAATCATTCCATCACGTGTGCGGCTCAACAGACGGCCGTTCGAACTAACGCCGGCCGTTAGGCTTCACCGTGTGTTTCATGGTGACACACGACAAAACAAGCTCTTTGCCGTGTGTCTCCCAGTGACACACGACACAGTTAAAAAAAATGCAATTCCAGCCCTCAAACTTTTTCTACACTCCACATCCACTGGCCAGTACTCAATGGTCCAATTTGATACATTTCTGCATAGGTTTGCTATATTTAGCAAATTAATTTCAATAAAACAATTGTTTTTATATAAGTCAAATTTGAACTACAAGTGCATAAAATAATATAGCAAATTAACTTATAAATTGATATCTATGATAATGAATCCAAAGTAAAGCCTTATCCCGATTTTGAACCAAATTTCAAAAACAGTGTTTACGAAACATTACCGTGAACATAGGATTTTGTCAGACTCTTCCTTGGGGGAGGAGGGGGAGGAGGCGACGGCGGCGGCGGAGGACACGACAGGGAGCCTACCGGTTATCTGGTTGCGAGGTTTATGGTCACTTTACCGTGTGTGGCACACGACAAAGTGACCAAAACTGTCATCCTGGACAGGATTTTGCCGTGTGCCACGACCTGGCACACGACAAAGAGACCAGGCTTTGCCGTGTGCTATGGCCAAGACACACGGCAAAGAGACCAAGATTTGCCGTGTGCCTTGGCCATGACACACGGCAGAGCTGCCGTCTATCCTTGCCGTGGCCTGTCCCACTCCGTCTTGTACTTTTTTTGCCGTGTACCTCTGATTACACACGGCAAAGGTGTTTGCCGTGTGTGCGTAATATAGCACACGACAAACAGCTCTTTGCCGTCATGTCTATTCTCCGTCGGGTCTTCGCCGTGAGCTACACACGGCAAGTCTTTGCCGTGTGGAATTGGGTCTTCGCCGTGTGTACGTGACACACGGCAAAGACCCAGGCTCCCGTAGTGATATGGCCAAAGGATCAAAATCCAAACAGATTGGTATATCAAGACTCTACTATAGTAAGACACGAGGAAGAACCCATATCTCTAACGATGCATGATTGTTGTCTTTGTTTTCAGAATTACGTATTGCTTATCTAGGCTAGGCATGCCGCAACTCGAGACATGGCCGGACTAATTATCCGGTTGTGTAGTCAGTCATTTTTTTTTTGAACGAACGTAGTCAGTCAATTTTAGTAGAGCATCAAAGTAAGATCCACACTCATTGTACGCAAGGCAGAATGAAATTAACATGAACCCAGCTAGACCAGATGACTCGGTCAAATGAAAAACAAAAACAAAAATAAATTGTATTTCCCTTACGTGTTCGACGACACTAGCTTGTTTGTGCGTTAAGCGCCGCATGTCACAGAGAGGCCGAAGAGCGCGTGTTGTGCAGTTAAGCTCACCACCCCCATGGAGCGAGACACTTGTTTTGGCAGGTACAAGTTAAGAAGTAGATGGAGCATTCCACTTGCGTCCGTAGGATCAAGGCGGCCACCGCTCGCCTGCCACGTTCGTCATTGAAGATGGCATTAGCGCAAGCCCCCGTGAGCAGCGGGCCGCGAAGGTGCAGGCGGCCGCGGCTGACGAGCCGCGCGCAGGCGGGGGCACGGCCCCGGCGAGCGGGCGGGTAGGCGTGGTGATGGACGACCCTGGCGGCCGGCGGAGGAACTAGCGGTGGTGGGCGTCGTAGGGGGATTTTTTTTTCTTCCTCTTCAAACTATACAAGTTGATTGATGTATTTTTTGCTTTCTGTGATGTATGAGGCGCAAGCCTATAGGAATCTTGATTGGAATGTCCAATCCAATGAAAAAAAGTTCTTCTATAGTTTCCTATGAATCGTGAAATCAAATGTATGGAAGAGAAATAAAATAAAAAACAAAAAAAGCAGGCGGCAGCAGCAAGATGTGGTAGGACTTTAGTACCGGCTCATGTTGTTGCCCAGTACTAAATGCGCTCAAATGGTCCGGCGGAATTCCCGTTTCGTGCTTGCGGGTGCACGGCTTCCTTTTGCTACTCTAAATTTTTGCATGCATAGAGAAAATTACGCTGGCCCATTATGGTAATCAATTATTCTCATGTTAATGGTGATAGCTGTCAACCATAAACGGCAGGTCAATTACCGTTAGCGCTGTGATTACGCGGATTGGTTAACAACCATACTGCGGTGTGTGTATATAGACGAGACGTCGTCCTCCAGAACACACCCTTTTGCTCTCCTTCTCATACCTCTGTGCTGCGTCGCCTCCATCTTCCCCATCCGGTCACCGGCGTGTCACCGGCACCGGAGAGCAGGTCTCCGAAGCCTACGTCTCTCCTCGCGGCCCTGCGCGGGGTAGGGGCCGTATCAGGTTTTTGGGAAGCGCCGTCGCGACTGCTCGCTGAACGCCTACTTCCCTCTACGCCGCCGTCCGCTGGTCTTCATCGACGGTCTGCTTCGTCTACTTTGTGCTACCTCTAGCGCCGACAACCCACTGTAAGAATGTTTCATCTCCCTTTCAGTACTGTGAATCTATCTGTTCTTTCTCTAATGCTAGTGTTTCACCGTGTAGTGCTAGAATTCCTTTTCAATGTCTTGCTGCAATGTGTATTTGAGATAGGTTTAATTTTGTCGAATCATTTGCCTATGATACATGTTGTTCTTATGTTTCTGAATCTAGAAATTGTTGTTTTATTTATAACTAAATTGCGTTTATTTCCAACAACAACTGCTGCTGCCGAGTGCCCGATGCCGCATGAAACTATGAACCAATAGCACCCGCCACGGGGAGAAATAATGTTATATTACGTATGATAATGCTTGCAAAGTTCAACTGTAGATACCGATCGTATTTCCTCTATGAATGAAAGTAGTGCTCATTGATTTTTCCTCTTTTCCAAAGGAAACTTATTTGCCTAACGGACTCATCACACTCAATAAATTCTAGAACTTTTCAGGTTATTATTTGGTCCTACTCTTCTAAATAAAAAATCAACAACTGAGCTTGTAAAGGAGCAGTACACATTTCATATACCTAGCTATGGCATCCAACACAAGAAGCACTACTACTGTGCACTCGATGGCTGCCGCGGTTCTCATTGCTCTGGTGATGGTGTCCTCCGTCAACTCATCCACCTCTGCAGGTACGAACGAATTGAATATGCATGTAGCTCTCCTGTAACCCTACAAATTATCTTCAGATTTGTCGATCTAATGTATTGTGCCTTGCAATTATCTCCTTGCAATTGGGTATGACAATGCTTGCAAAATTACAGGTTCAACTGTAGATATCGATCAGATTTCCCCTATGAATGGAAGTAGTGCTCATTGATTTTTTTCCCCTCTTTTTCAAAGGAAACTTATTTGTCTAGCTAACTGACTCATCACACCCAATAAACCATTCAAGGTTATGGAGCCCAAAAATACGTATAGTACTAATAAAATGAAGGTATGCCCAATCAATCAAAATACTAATAAGCTACCGGTATCCTTTGATAGTATACAGGAGTGACATACGAAGCACAATTGAAAGATATCTAAAAACTATATTTGAGAGAAACTCATAAGGTTTAGCTTCAATTCTTTGCTGTATTTGGGACAACAATAGAAGCAAACATTAATTAACTACTACCAGTGAAAGAATGGTCTCAATTAATAACCTACCAGATTTTCTTCAACACTATATGCACTATATAAGTATGGCACCCATGAAGACGAGTGTTGATACGATGAGAACCATGCACTCGATCGTTTCTTCTGTCTGCATCATTCTTGTGGTCATGTCTTGCGCCCTGACATCCACCTATGCTGCATGGCACACGTGAAAAGGCTACTTTATTCTATTTTATTACTCTGTATTTTAATTTCCTGCCCCTCACATTCAGTAATTGTTCTTCTGCCAACTTTGTAGATGTAGAAGAGATATGCTACGGCCATGGCGAACCTACTGCATCATGCGTACTATATTGCGATCTATCATGCCGAACCAGATTCGACGACACGTACAGAGGATCCGCCTGCAAGACCACTCGTTTTCAGGAATGTTGCTGCTACTATAAGAGGACCCCTTATCCCCCTACCCCTGGCACCTGGCAGGGATGATATTGCAGCCGGTGAAGGCTATCTTGCATACTTGTGCCTTACCGCAATCGAATTATGTGTCGAATGTTGGAAATCAAGAATTCCGTTCATGTAAACGAACAACATGCTAGCTCTTTCATGTAAGAATAATGCATGCATCAGTTGAATGCAACTTCTATTGATGAACATGTTATATTATGTCACATGGATCATGTGCCTCATGGTGGCTTATTGGTACCTATAGGCTTGCAGACAAGTATATATGGTGTTTGCATGGGCATCTACTTAATTTGTTTGGGGACCTAGAACAAACTTAGGATACTTTTACTTTGGACAAACATAGAAATGCTTATATTTTGAGATGGCGGCACGGACCTTGAAATATAAAGCAAAAATTGCTGGAGGCACAAAAGATCCGACATGTGAAAGTTGATATAGATACACATATATAGATATGTAGATATAGAAGGGATATATATTTTTAACTAGTATAGATAGAGATAAGTATATAGAAGAGATGTATATTTTTAAATAGTAGAGATATAGATATAGATATAGAAAAGATATATGTTGTTAAATAGTAGAGATAGAGATATAGAAGGGATATATATTTTTTTTAACTAGTAGAGATAGAGATAAGTATATAGAAGAGATGTATATTTTTAAATAGCAGAGATAGAGATTTAAAAGAGAGATATATTTTTAAATAGTAGAGATAGAGATATAGATATAGAAAAGATATATATTGTTAAATAGTAGAGATAGAGATATAGAAGGGATAGATGCTTTTAAATAATAGAGATAGAGATAGAGAAGATAAGTAGACAAGATAATGGAACGCTAGCCAAAAAAAAAAATGTACCAGACGTGTAATAAATTCCAGAACTTTTCAGGTTATTATTTGGTCCTGCTCTTCTATATAAAAACTCAACAACTGAGCTTGTAAAGGAGCAGTACACATCTCATATACCTAGCTATGGCACCCAACACAATATGCACTACTACTGTGCACTCGATGGCTGCCGCGTTTCTTGTTGCTCTAGTGATGGTGTCCTCCGTCAAGTCATCGACCTCTGCAGGTACGAACGAATTGAATATGTATGTGACTCTGCTGTAACCCTCCAATTATCTTCAGATTTGTCGATCTAATGCATAGAGCCTTACAATATGCGCAGATGTCTACTGCCCCACAATCAGTTCGCCGTGCAATGTCCAGATGTGTGGAGCGCAATGTACTAGGCTAGGGTACAAAACCCCTAACATACGCTGCCTACCTGCCGATCCACCCTACCACTATTATGACAGGTGCTGCTGCAAATGATAAAACATAGGCGCCCGGCCATTTCTGTAATATGAAAATAATGATGTATTCGGTTTCATGCATGATATTTATTAAAGGGATGCCGATATTGTATTGCAAAATCTTGCATGTTAATTCATCCAGAAATAATGATTTTTATGCGGGTGAGTTTTTAAACATTGCTTCAGTGGGATAACAACTGTGAAAAATGTGAAGCTACCAAAAAAAATAGAAATGGCAATTTGTTTGCATAGGTTTCCTGAAATGACCCTTGCAATACCCAAATCTGTTATCAACTAAGAAGTGAAGTTAAATAGTAGTAACTAGTAAGATGGCGCGCGCAAATTGCGCGGGTAGCTAGTTTTCTATATATATTGGTAATTGGACTCTTCTTTACATAAAAGGATTTTATTTGTAATTTTTTTCTTTTATTATTACCATTATTTTGTCCAAATACAGAGTCCAAGGCAAACTATCATAATTTTATTGTTGTATTTGTGGCATGAATCCTGTATTTTATGATAAAAGGAATGATTCATGTCATAGAAATATGCATTTTTTGTTTATTGAAAGAAATATAATTTTTTCTTGTAATGCAAATTTTTGTTAGAGGATTTCAGTTGTGGCAGCAAATAATTCTTAGGGTTCAAGTTCATTGTAGTTTTATTATGCATTAATTTGCAATTGAAACACACTTCATTTTCTAGTCACATAAGCGTTGTATCTTCACTTATTGTGTACTGGCAAGAGGTTGTCCTTTTTGAACTTCATCCACTCTTTAACTCCGACAATCCTATTGTTTGATCCATTAGTTTTCTCAACATATTTGTTGGCTGCTTTGCTCTCTAAGCCATGTTGTTCTTTTTGCCGATCTCATAGATAGATCCATTTGTCATGAGGTAGTCACAAACTGAAAAAACTTATTTTGCTGTAATAATAAATTTCTAAAGATAGTCCAATATTTTAAAACGTGTACTCTAAAAAAGACACGTGCGATTGTCGATCAATGTAGTTATTTTGGCCTACTGACCCAGTCCAAAGCATATACCTTTCTTGTTTTTATCCTCATATTCTTTTACCTTCCTTATCAACTGAGCATCCCCACAACTTCACTAATTAAGATCTTCTTGGAGTTGCTTGGTGGAACATCTAGGAGGTCTAGTTCGAGTTTTCAACCATTTTTACTACCTATTACTTATATTTTCACATGAATCCTTATTGTTTCCTCTTCTCTAAGGACACTTTGAACATTGTCGTCATCCCTGATATGGTGTTTCGTGGCATCTATGTGGCTTGTCTTGCTGTGAGACATAGTCTACCATCATTTTTTTTGACAACATCATGCTACACCTTTGCAGCATCCTAGATGTGAACTAAAGTATCTTGGATGCCTTCAAATCATAATGTTCAAGACACCATTTCATATCCACACCAATTTGTGTAAAATTGTGCATATTGTCGATCTATTTTTTATATTTTTCTTTGGATCTCTAAATGTTGGAAGCACGTATTTCGCATGGATTCCTAATGAAGAAATTGGTAATCATACATGGATGTGTAGTTTATAAGTTGGAGGAGAGGGCGTTCTTATTTAATCAAATCGAAAGTGCTTACCATGAGTAAAAATATATTCAATGATGCTTACATATATAAATCAATGATCATATCATTTATAATGAGAGAAATGTGTTGTAGCAAACAATAGCTAAATTGGAGATTTAGTTGCACTATTGGATCATCTTCATTGTCTTTAAGTCTTCATAAAAAGTATTTTATAGAAACTTATTTGTATTGTTCCGATATCAACATCATTATTTTTAGTTTTTCATCTGCATACACGGATTCATTCATATTCCTGCATTCATACGTGAGTGTCCTTGCCCTTTAGGTCACCTTTCCATACATTTTTTTGTATTAGTATTTCAACCCAATAAATCAACAACTCACACATCAACGAATCATATTATTAGATCAGTTTTTTCATACACCGGTCAGCATGCTATTTTAACATGCGTGCAGATTTCTATTAGTATTAGCTTTGAGCATACTTAGGTACGGCTCGACTACCCGATCTTAGTCCGCTGGGTTTTGGCCCGTCCACAACATTATGTGGGATGGGTTTGGACACAGGAAATCAAGTCTGAATTTCTTTTCCTTGGCTTGAGCTATTGTTTTATTATTTATTTTTTTGTGCATTCAAAATGAATAGGAAGTCCGATCCCAGCGTGACCCCAAAAAATAGGCATGTTGCTTCATCCTATGAGACAGTAGTGGACACAACATTTCAGCCCAAAACCAATTAGAATTTTCTTAGGCTCGTCTTGAGCCTGCGTAGCCCGCAAAATGCTCACTAATTAGTATTAGAACAAAATAAATGAAGAACTAAAAACAATAAAGAATATCATTAGATCAAATTTCAATTTCTCGTAAATTTGTTGCTCTTCTCTTTTACCTTGTGTGCT
Source organism: Urochloa ruziziensis (assembly GCA_015476505.1). Lineage (NCBI taxonomy): Eukaryota > Viridiplantae > Streptophyta > Magnoliopsida > Poales > Poaceae > Urochloa > Urochloa ruziziensis. The sequence continues at coordinate 40,928,916 of CM027120.1, read as the reverse complement.
AGTTTTTATTTTCTTAGCATAATTTTAATTACTATTCTCCCTCGTGGCTATTATGCCAAGATTAATAGTCTATGTATCTTAAGGTTGGTTGTATTCACATTCTATCCATAGGTATGAGTAGAAGCCATGATGCCGCACTTCGTTGTCCAAGTGTCTATGGGCCTAGACTTATATGTTCGTCTCATCTCCATGACCACACTATATTACAAATAGATCTCCCCATAATGATGCTCATAGGAGTGGTCGAATTATGTCTACAATGATGCAAAAAGGTGGCATGTAGCTTAACACGTATTGTAACATTGATTGTCTTGAAATATGTTTTAGACTCAGCTCAAATGTGCTTGATTGCCTGCCTAACGCTGGTATTGCTTTGGCTATAAACCAACTTGCTGCGGCCCCACAATCTAATGCTAGCAATGACTACCATGAACAATAGTCTAGGCAAAGCCGCACAATGCCCCTAATAGTCAGGCCGGTGGTCAAGCTATACTACCACGGTATAGACAAACGGGCTACCAGTCAAAGCAATACTATTTGACTATGTCAAGTTGTCTCAGTGTTTCTAGATTTTAGTTTATGTGCCATAGCAAGCAGCCAAGCACCTAGGATGTGTGCTGATCACAAAATCGTGTGGAAAAATGTCAATGCATGGTTACTGATTGGCCAACATTATGAGGCTATGTAATGCCAAGAGATGCAATGTGTCGGCCCGCTAGCTGCGATGCTGCCTATTACGAAACAGAGATGTATATATTTTTCAATTGAATTACTAAAATTGTATTTCTTATATGGTATCTTTGTAACCACATTAGATCGTCATGTAAATGAACGGGTTATATTATTCTTTTTATTAAAATCATATGCTAACGTGTTCTAATTTTCCTATTTTAATGTGCTAAATTTATATATTTATTAGTTGTATTAGACATGACTCTTTAAAAATATATTTACTCTATATTTATATCAAACTTTATACTTTATGTGTATGCGCGTATTGGCAATACAAAGATGACGACATCTACAATTTAGACTTCGTAATGATCGCTGGTAGATCCATCCACATAATTAAAAAATTCTATTAGTCATAGATATATTTTAAATCTACGTGGGAATATGGAAACTTGGGTGAGCAAGAGAGTGCATTCCGTATTGGGTTAGGAAAGCATATTAGTTTTCTAAAATCATAAATGCATATATATTTATTAGTGGATATGCATATATTTTATTAGCCGTATTTGATATAGACTCTTTAGATTATTTTAGACCGTTAGATCTTCATAAAATCCGGCGGTCTATATCCTTCTCTTTTTTAGATTAACGTGGGATTTTCTAAGCCCTCTCGGTGAATCTGGTGGCTCCTTTTGCTTCTGCTTTATTTTTTTTTGAGAAGGAACATGTATTGATCTTAGCACAGTACACCGGCTCTCTTACAAACAGAACCCAGAAAAAAGGAAAATTACAAAGAAGATTAAAACTCTTCCTAATCATCTTCCTCGACGACTTCAGGGATCTGTTCGTCACCGCCGTCCAAACCGCTTCCCAATCGTCGCCGGACGCCAGAGCCAAACTCCACAACGTAGAGGCCGCAGAGGAGGGCTTACTGCTAGGCGCAGATGCAGAGTACAACGCCTCCCAAGCGCATCGGCCAACTCCGGTACCCACGACGCAACCTTCAAATCCAACGCCGGCAACCCGAGCAAAACTCAGATTTCCACCAGAGATCATATTCCTCAGGATTAAACAGGTCAGCAACATCATCACCTGAAGAAGACGACGATGCGCCAGCCCTGGACTCCAACACAGGTCTCCCCGGCCTCTCCAATGGCGTCGGAGTAGATCGCCACCGGAGAACGAAAGAAGCCGGGAGAAATTATTCCCCTGCAACGTCCGTCGCTTCCGCATCGCCGACAGCCGCCAGGAACAAGAAGCCGCATAGGAGCCACGCTCCTCCGGCAAACCCTAGTTCCGCCGCCAAACATCGACGGTGAACAAACCCTAGACCTAAGACTCGATTAAGGACTCGATCTACTAAAGCATGGACCCCCGCTTCCCTTGCCACCGGCTAAAGGCCGGCGACGGAGGGAAACGGGGGCCAGGAACGGTGGCGGCGGCGGCGGCGAGCCTGGAGGCGGTTCTGCGAGTCTCATCTGCTGAAACTATAGGGTTGAGGCGGCGACTCTTGCTTCTGCTTTATTAAGATAATAGATTTGTACTGTGTAGTGCAGCAGTCACCATCATCGATACTGAGGATTACACAATTACCTTTCAGGATCTTATTACCCCTATTGAGATTTGTCTTTTTTTTAATTTCTTTACGTACAACTTCAGTTGTGTTCAATGTTTTCTGAGTAAAAATTATAACACAATGCCCTATATTAGAAAAATAAATTGTAAATTTTCATGATTACTTTTCGTGCATTTTTTTGTATCCTATGATGAGTTTCATATTAAATATTTCTAACCTATGAAAATAACCATAAAAGACCTTAAGATATCTTCTACTATGCACCGTCAATACAAATTTTTAATTTAAAATTTAAGTTGAATGTAAAAAAATAAAAAAAGATAAATCTTATCGGGACTGTATTGGACCAACTAAAATTGTTTTAGAGGATTAAATTAAGCTTAAATTTTGTCGAGCGGTTAGATTGACAAAGAAGATAGAGGAGGGAAATAAAATATTTTTTCCTTTGTTTTTTAAGGAAAAGTGGTGCGCGAATGAAAGTCTTTGGGCTGGGGCTCTAATATATCATGTGGAAGATGGTTAAACAACCCATCTATAAAGCCCACTAAGACCCATCTAAGAATTTCACATTCAACATTTCAACTGAAAAAATATTTGACAAGAAATATTGACTAACATTTTTTTGAAAAAAGTTGAACTTATAGTTTTTCAGAAATGTTGAACCTTAACATTTCTTCAAATGTTGAACCTCAAAATTTTCAAAAAAAAATGTTAACCAACATTTTTCAGAAATGTTAAACCTCAACATTTTTTCAAAAAAAGTTGAATATCTAGTTTTCAGAAATGTTGAACCTCGATATTTTTTATTAAAAAAATAAATTGCAATCAACATTTTGTGTAAAAACGTTGCATCTTCTTCTCCAACAATCTTCTCCGGCAAGTGCGGCTAGCGGCCACACCGTGTAGGGCGGCGGCGCGGGGCCGGCAGAACACCTAGCCGGTGCTCCAAGATGTCAGGCCGACGGCGGAGATGGTCGTGCGTGCACGCCCAGCCAGATGGTGGCAGCGGCGGGCGACTACGGCGGCGCACCAATCAGAGACGGCAGCGCGAGCCTGCGCCAAGCAGTACTGAAGGCGACGGCGGAAGGCCACGACGGCGCGCCGGCCGTCCGGTTTTGGCGCGAGCAGTGCGGGGCGCCGAACCGGACGATGCAGGGGGCGGGCGCGCCGGGCGAACGCGGGCGGCGGCAAGGCGGGCGGCCGGCCACAATGTGCGGGCCAGTTGGACGCGGGCGGCGATGGGCGGGTGGGCGGTCGCGGCAGCCAAACATGAGGCCGGTGGCTACGGGAAGGAGTCACTGATTCAGGGTGGGAGGTGTGTGGGTTAGGGTTTAGGAAGATCTATCAGCTGATGCTCATTGCACGAATCTCAAACAGTGGAAGATGGGGAAGAAAAAATCTTGCAAAACATATATAAGATTCCCGTTTGGGCAATGTCACCCATGGCAGAAAACAACACTCAAGACGCCAAAAATAATGTTAACCAAAAAAGAAACGTATAAACACTAAAATTTGCACATGTTTCCTATCCTCTAAACCTGTCGATGAATTTGGGCCAAATGTTCATATTTAGGAAATGCCTCTGCGATTCGCTCAACTAGGCTACCCGGCAACGTTTGGGCCTACAAAGCGGGTGGTTCAGAGGACCACTTGTTGTACGTCCACTTCATCCAGAGAACCTGCACTTGCTCAAAGAGAGAAAATATATGGTCACAAAACTATCCCACCTTTTTGGAAAAATAATATACAAATAAAACAATGCAAGAAGTTGTTTACCCACTTCAATGTCTTGGTTTTCCTCATCCAGATCTCCTTCCTCAACAATCTCGATTTACTCACCGCAGCCGCCAACCCATATCGTTTCAAGGAATTGTTCTTCTGTATCTTCTCGCACATCATCATCCTCTGAATCCTAGTTGCATTGTTTCTTTTATCTTTAGTAGTGTGCTTAAGCGTGACAAGAAAAGATAGAAAGCATAATTCTAAGATTTTGTTACCTCGTCTTCATAGTCGGTATCTTCTTTCTCTTCTTCATCATCAAGATCTTCAGCGTCATCATTGTCGTCGTCATTATCCCCATCCTCTTGAACTTCCTTCAACTGAATGCAATACATAGCAGTCTTGCAACACTTTAATTCCACTCATGGAAAGGACCAAGAGACGCTCAATCACAGTTGATAACGTTAGCACTGCATGAAGGTAGCAAACAGTGAAAAGATGACCAACTTTGTAAGATGACAGAAAATATCGACATTCGACAAGATTAAACATAGCAGTGATCAGTACATAGCTACTTACAAGCTAATTTGATCTCGGATTCAGATGATAGGCCAGAATGAATGAGCTGCTTGAGACTTAAGCCAATGCAGATACCCAGATTGCATAACCAGCATTACCATCATGGTTGTTCAAGACTTGTTCAATGACATTTGGATAGCAAATGTAGCATGACAAAATTGCCAGCATAATTGGTTTCCATATCCCAGCTGGACTGTGGCAGAACCGCTCAAATTAATCCGGCTTAAGTGCGCTAACCTTTCATTGGTCGTCACGCAATTAAATCGGAGTAACCTGACAGTCTGTCGGGTCGATGCCCGATGCAACCACGAACAGTACCTCGATCGAAACAAGTCGTACAAATACCCACTCGAAGGCGGGTCCCAGAGATTACAACAATCCACAAGTATTAAATAGGTCCCACTTGAGGTAATTTATTACAAACCAAGTTCAAATGCTTAAAGTAACAACCGTTAAATCAGAGTTTTCGAAAATAGCAGAAAAATAAACTAATTTATTCGAAGGGAATGACGTCACGTGAAGCCGTCGTGACATCACTCGGAAGCATCATCGTCCCAAACAACAGTCCAACCCGGAGGAAGGGTGGTTGGCCAAGTAAGACCTGCAACCATCTCCTCAAGGGCACTACCTGAAAACAAATCAACAAGCAAGGCTGAGTATACTAATACTCAGCAATACTTAACCGTCGGGTGACAGCTACATCACCAACTTCTAGACATGCAAGGCTTTTGGCTGGTGGTTTTGTTTTGCCAAAGAGCGACTAAGAGTGGATCTTTACTTTCAATATTTTAGCATCAAGTTCTAGTTAAAGTTAACCATTCTAGGTAAGCAACCTGTACTAACCAAGCAAGTGGAGCAAGCAATTAAGCAAGCATCAAGTTTCTTTCCATCATCATGTTCCACTTCTTACTCAATGTGGCAGCGGGGTTAAGTAGTCTCATTAGCTGCGAGAAACAGACAGTTCGAACCGATTTTAACCTTGCAAGGTGGATACTAAACACACGGATCATCGCACTCAGCCAAAGGCTAGCGCTACCAGGTAGTTCCCATCAATCCCCCAGTCGCGTCCAGGACCAAACTCCCCCTGGCATACGAGGTCTAAGGCCGGCCGAACCAACACTTAAGCCCCTCGTACCCACATGTTCGAGGCATGGGGAAGAAGTTCCCGGAAGGAGCAGAAAAAAGTCTGCACCCTGAAGTCATGTAGGTACTAAACTTACCGGTCCCATGCCCAAACAAGTGCTTAGTGCTTTCAAACACTTAACCGTCGGTACCACACCATTCGGCCTTAACCAATTTTAGCATACACGGACGGGGCATCTACATGACAAAAATCCCCGCCCGTCCTCCTTATGATTCCAACATAAGTAAAGCAGTTGATTCCTATATCTCGCGAGTGACAGGAGATCACTCGACTTTTACCGGGTCCTTATAGCGTGGCAGCTATCGACCTATCATACTAGTATTGCAAAGCATAGGTACCTAGGATCATGCAACTAGGGTTTCAATTCAACTCCTGAAACGTAAATGCACAAGCAAAACTTAACAAACATAGTTGCAAGATTTCGAAACATAGGACATGCTCCGGGGCTTGCCTTCGGGCACAGTGTTAGCTTGGGAATCCTCGGCAGCAACGTTCGGGTCTTGCTCGACCTGGACGGCGTTCACCTCGCCTTCAGCTTGGCCTTCTCCTCCAGCGGGGACAAGTTCGTAGTCTCCGTCAGCGAGGGCTTGTTCTACACGAATGCATATGCAAATAAGAACATGATCTTATGTCGAGTCATCACAGTTGCATAATGATGGACCCGGGTGTATTTAGTGACACATTCACCTGGACAATTTTGTCTGATCTTCCCTTTCTTTAACAAAGGTTGTAGTTACTCATTGAAGTATTTGGGGTTTGTTGATGGTGATTGTGTACACATATATATTATTTAACTTTGATTTCATCGTAAAACAGCAAGGGTGTGTGTGATGTGTTGAGCTTGCTTAACAATTTAAAGAAGTGACTTATTCTTATCTAGCCCCTTTTAAGTAATGAAACTTCCATAATTTATTCTGGCAGGTTTGGTACTTTATTTTAATGTGAGAAAATTACAGTGTGTTTTGGTATGTTACTGGATTTTCTGACTAAAATTTAGATCAAAAGATTTATACAGCAACCATGAAAAATCACACAAATTTAACACACTAGCATTAAGAATAAATCCTAATAAATCACACTAACAGAAATTTGCCCTTAGATTTCTACCAGATCCTATACTAGTCTAAACAAGCTCACATGCCAAAGGATAGCTTTAAAAGATCAAGGAATCTTGCTGTTTGAATTCACTAGATTTAAACTGTTATGAATTAAAGGTGCAAGTTAGCCAGCTTAAACTAAGCTCTACTATTTACCAGACATGCATCAAGTTGTATTAGAGCTACTTCAAAAGATGCAGCCCAGAAGTTGCAATGAAAAATTATTAAAATTGTTGAACTAAACATGCACAGTCTGTCTAAACAATTAATAACTCAAAATCTAGTTGGTAACTTTGTACCAACTTTTTACAGGAGCCTAAACATTGCACCAGCTACAACATATCCAAAATCTAGCACAAACAAAGCACCACATTTTAAACTATGCACAAATTTATGTTTGAACAGATTTGAACTTAATTTAAAATCTACAAAGAAAACACCTATACATGCTTTCTAGGAAAGGTAGGGCACAATACCAGGAGTACAACGAAATTGGATTTCCATTTTTCTTATGTTTCTACGATTTTTAACCGATTTTTAAAGTTTCAGGATTTGAATTCTAGATCTGAACAATCTATTTACAGATTAGCCCCTGGAAACTTGCGCTAAGACCCCTGGAAAGATTTGTGGCTTTGCAATGCGGTCCCTGGACCATGGCCGGCGGCGGGTTGGCCGGATTCTGGCGAAGTGGGGCCACGGGGCTCAACGAGATCATGCTAGAAAGGCTCACCGCCTCACCTCGAGTGGATTCCGTGCAGGCAGGGCGGCCGGAGGTGGCGTGGCGGCGGCGGACGGCGGAGCTGGGCGGCGGCGGCTCTGTCTTCCCCAACGCCGGCGGTGGCGCTGGCAGGGAAGCTCGAGCGGGGTGAGGTGAGGGCGATGGAGCGTGCGGGAGGCAGTGGCGCGGTGTGGAGCGGCAAGGTCGCCGGCGAGGCAGCCTGGCGGCGAGATGGGGTGCGGGCGGAGGGGTTCCGCGGCGAGGGTGAGCCGCGCCTTTTATAGGCGGCCAGAGTGAGGTTTGGACAGCGGCTCGGAGCGGCGAAGCAGCCACGCGGAGGCTCGGGCGGCGCATGGCTTGGCGGCCACGGCGGACAGGGCACGCTGGTCGGCGGCCTGTCGCGGCGGGGCGGCGCCTGGGCGGAGCGGGTCGGTGGCCGGTCGGGGAGGCTCTGGCGCGGGTTGGCGAGCGGCTGGGGTCCACGGCGATCCTGTCGCCGGTCTTGGTCGGGGCAGCGGCGCAGCGAGTCGCCGGCGGATCGACGGCGGCCACCTGGCGCGCGGAGAACGCGCGTCGCGTCCGGTCGGAACCGCGCGCGGGGACAGAGCGGCGCTGTCGGGGCGGTCAGCGGGGACAAGGCACGGCGCAGTTAATGCGCGGGCGCAGCCTCAGCGTCCGCGTCAGAGACCGGCTGCCGCGTGGCGGCGCGGTCGGGCGCTGGAATGCGCGGCGCCGGAGAGCGCCGGCATTTCATCGAACACATGCCGGGCGTCCATTCAAACCCAAATTTCTCTGAAATTTTGAACTGAAGTTCAAAATCTCCAAAAAGCAAAGTTGTGTCCCAGGTTACCAGCTACAACTTTTGAAAAGGATGACCAAGGAAAAAGCGAGTGGATCAGCTAGATAAATTGAGATGAAAATCGATGAACTTTGGTGTCAGCCAGTGATGAACTTTTGAGACTCGACTGACTTTGACTGCGATTTAAAGTGCCTTCCACTCAAAATCTTGAAATGAGCCAATTGACAAAAATGGGTCCCACTAAAAACTGAACAACTTTTGTATTGGTCAATTTTCAAGTTCTTAAGTGAAAATTTGAATTCAAACCATGCCAGCCAGAAAAGGTCCAAAGTTCACCGAGATTCAAAGGGTTTTGGGTGGATTTTTCTTAAGTGAAAATCTAGGTGGGCCCAAGGTACACTTAATTAACCAAAGACAAGTTGTTTAGCAGGTGATTAAGTTAACTAAACACCTAGATTGTCACATGAACTGTCAGATATAGACTAGAAATGGGAAAATGCTGCTTGCACAAATGATGTAGTAACAGTCTTTCTAGCATCTTCTGTTCCAAGGGAGAAATTTGGAGCATGCAGTAGAGTATGGATGCATGAGCATGCCCTGCACGTTGCAAATGGGTAGGCAAAGCATGCAAAGCCAAGGTTCGTGGTTCTTATCCCGCTTAGGGCTTGTTCGGTTGACAGGTATTGGTTCCCGGCGAGGAATGGTAGATATAACAAGAAATCAATGATAGATATAACAAGAGTCCGGGATTTATTATGAGCTGGGAATCAATTTACCCATGATAGATATAACAAGAAACCGGAAATCAATCCACTAGTCAAAAGGTGGGGAACCAATCCGACTCTTTTGTTCTACTTATCATGAGTAAATTGATTCCTGACTCGTAATAAATCTCGGTCTTTTGTTATATCTATCGTGGATTTCTTGTTATATCTACTGTTTCCGACCGAAAACCAGCACCTGTCAAACGAACAAGCCCTTATTGATATTTTCTCTATCTAGAGGAGGCACGTACAATTGAAGTTCACCTTTCGGTCCATATATTTCATTTTCATTCAGTGCTGGTTCAGGCGTCAGGTTGTAAGCCAGCATTTTACCCGATCATTCCGTCCCATCTACGGGAAAGATAATCTGAATAAAATGACATGACCTAGTGGGAGCTGATTGGATTAGAATAGTTGATGATATCTCTCCAACAGCCTTTCTTTTCTAAGTACTCCCTTTATCCCAAAAGGACTAGGGGCATTTGTGCTCTTACCCCCATTTTGCAGTGTAATTGTGATTTTGCCCTCGATTTTTTAACTTTGTGATTTTGTTGTTTGCTATTCACAAGTCAATGCGATTTTGCCCCTAGTCAATGATCAAAACAAGGGCAAATTCACAAAGAATAAGGGCAAAATCCCAAAGACTTGTAAGTATCCAAGGGCAAAATCACAACGTTAAAAAAACAGGGGCAAAATCACAATTGCACTTCAAAATAGGGGCAAGAACACAAAAAAAATCCAAAGGACTGTTGGACCTATTAGTCTTTCTTTATTGCGAGAGCTTTGTTGGGTCGTCAGAAAGTTATATGGACATTCTTTGTGGAGCAAAATTTGAAAGCTAAATGAACAATCTTTTAGGACGGAGGGATATGATCCAGTAGAAAAACGCATACACATCTCAAAGATGATTTCTTTTTCTAGACACCCACCTATAGAAAATCTTTGCATATGGACGTTGTCGATGCCCATTACAAGCTATTGTGGTTGGTAACGAGAGTGGGTTACGTCTGTTACCAACCTCTGTTTCATTTGTAATAATGGGCATAAACAATGCCCATTACAAATGACACCGCTCCAAGTTATATGCAAGCGCTTCTTCACTTAGAAATTGACAATGCCAAACGACTCTCTCCAAACCCTAGCTTACTGCCCCGACCGGCGTGCGCTGCCGCCTCTCTTCTTCCCTGAGGCGGCTCGCCTCCTCAACTCGCTCATCCTCCCCAACTGGTGTGCCTCAGGCTCTTCCTCATCAGCGTGCGTTGGATCTGTCCCCGCCGCACCTCCGTGCCGCTAATCCGACCCGGCGCATCTGCCTCCACCTACCCGACGCCCCTCCTCCTCCCCAACATCGCCGCTCCTCTTCGCCACCACCGGCGGCTCCTTCACTGATGCGCCTCCGGCCTCCTCCTCCAGCGACACGACTCCGACCTGCCTCTCCTTCCCCGATGCGCCTCCGGCCTCCTTCTCCACCAACACCCTCCTCTTCCACGGTGAATCATCCTTATGCCCTATGGATGCATTAGTTAATGAATGTGTTATGATATAACAAATTAATGTGGTATGATATGGGGTTGAATGCATGATTTTGAGGAATACATGGATGATATGCTTAGAATTATGAATGCTTTGGTATGGGAAATATGAATGATACAACGAATATGCAAGTCATCGATTCGGTTACAAGAAGGAGGCTTCTTTATCTACTTTATTTATGAAAGTACATCTAGGTCCCCTAGTGGGTTTTGGTGTTTGAATGACAACACAATTAAAGAACTAATGTATTTGATGAGCTTTGGACAGCTTTCATTGCAATGACCGCATCAAACTCATATCATAGCTCAAATCGAAGAAAGAGCGAGTAAATTAAAGATTCGATAGAAATAAGGTTTCATTTACTAATTTACTAATGATAGATAGAACAAGAGGCCGGGATTGATTCCACGCCTCTTTACTAGTGGATTCATTACCGGTCTCTTGTTGTATCTGTCATGAATAAATTAGTTCTCAGCCCGGAACAAATCCCGGTCTCTTAGGGTGCATTTGGTTGGGAGACAAGGTAGGATGGATGGTCCCGTCTCAGTTTTGTGGGATGGAATGGTCCCGTTTTGTGTTTGTTGGAGTGGGATGGGATGGTCTCGTCTGGTGTTTATTTGAAGGGATTGAAAATGAAAGATGGATGATAAAAGTTACACCGTTAGCTGCAATTATTAGTTGGACCCACGTATCATTTGTGAGGCCCACCTGTCATTCTCTTCTCATCCCCAAACCTTATCTTCCCCGAGCCTTATCTTTTCCCACCGCTGCCCCCTTCTCTCTAGGAGGGCCGCCCGCCATGGGGGGAGCTCGCGCCGCCTGCCATGGCGGAGCTCCCGCGACCACCAGAAGGTGGATCTCCACTAGCCATGCGCTAGCACTCCCTCCAAGCTCCCCGCCACTCCACTTGTCTGATCCACCTCCCTCCCGTCGGAGATCCGCCCACTGGCCATTGCTGCTTGCGAGGTCGCCGCCGGAGGCTGCCCATAGAACGCTCGCCCGTCGGAGGCCACAGCCGCCTGCCCCAAGATCTGCTTCGCCCGGCCGCCGCCGCCTCCTGCTCCGACCTACGCTGCGCCGGGCGCCCTCGCCTGCCCAGAGCTGCGCGCGCCGCCAGCCGTCGGAGGCCGCCCGCCTGCCGAGGGAGCTCGCAGCCCGCGAAGTTCGTCATTCCCGCTCCCGCTAGAGCAGCTCCCGCGCGTGGCCTCAGGTGGGACCTCCTCTGTGTTGTTGCAGAGACGACATGAATGGTCGAACGGGGGACGACCCCATCCGTCACTTTTGGTGGGATGAGGGCATCTCACATCTAGATGTTATATTCCCTTCTAGAGACGTCCCACGTCCCTGTTCCACCTATACCTGATCATGGGTCGGGTCGTGTCGGGTTCGGGTCGGGGTCATGTCGGGTTGGCGGGTCAAAATTGTTGACCCGTGCCCGACCCGTGGCATGGTCGGGTCGGGTCGGGTTTCGGGTTTCACGTGTAATTTTTCGGGTCACGTCATGTTGGGTCGGGTTTTTTTTGGTGTTTTGGGTTTAAAAAGTGGCCCGCGCTCGACCCGTCACATGCTCGGGTCAGGTTTTTTTGTGCGGGTTGAGTCGGGTTTATCGGGTCGGGCGACCCATGATCAGGTATAGGTTCCACCCATATCTATACCAAACACTGGGACGAAGTGGGATCGTCCTGTCTCGTCACTTCGTTCTTGCAACCAACCACACTCTTATTGTATCTATGGCAAAATTCTACTATATCTAGGCTAAAAACCATTTCCGGCCTCTCAAACAACCCAACGGGCCTTTAGGTTTTTCCTTTTTGTCACATAAACCATTTCCGTGACGAATTATGCTAACCAAACCTATGGACTCATACGCCAAAAAGAAAAAGCTATAGTACTCAGTACTCACATGCACGGAAAAACGAACTAAGCCATTCAAGAAAGTAGTAGAAAACACTGTTAATAACATTTTCAGTCAGTCGTTACAGTTACACAAGACCTGCTGATTAATTGTTCTGCCGAGTTCCTCTAGCTACGGGTACCGACTCCCGGCGGTGGGTAGTAGGCGGCGTTCCGGCCGCGCCGCCGAGCTCGGGGTACCGCGTCCCCGGCCGAGGGTAGTACGCGCCGCCGGGAGGCGCCGTGTAGTACGGCAGTCCACGGTCCACCGAGCTTGGCGCTGACCTTGGATAAACCGGGTACGCCGAGCCTGATTCCGGCGGCGGTGGCGGCGGTGGGTAGGTGCTGCTCGGAGTCAAATTGGACGCCGGCGGCGTTGGGTAACCAATCGGCGGTGCCGGCGGGTAGGCAGTCGATGGCGGCGGCGGGTAGCTGGCGTACTGTAACGGCGGCGCCGGACAGGCTGTGCAAGATGCGGGCGGCGGCGGCGGCGGGTACGCCGGCGCCGGTGGTGGCGGGTATGCTGTAACGGCCGCTAGTCGCCGGCGGCGGGTAGCTGTTGCTGCTGTTTGGCGCCGGGAACTGTGGATTAGGCGGAGTTGGGGGAGGTGGGTAGCTGCTCGGGAGAAGCAAATCTTGCAGCGGCGGGTACAGAGGAGCGGAAGCTGCCGGCGGCGACGGCGGCTGCGGCGGCGGAGGGTACCCGCCGGCGCCGCTATGTGGCGCGAAGCTCGCCGCTGCCGGAGGAGGAGGTGGGTACGCCGCGCTCGGCGGAGGCGCGCAGCAAAAGCTCGGGCGATTCTGATCCGGCGCCGACGGGTACAGCTGCGGCGGAGGAGGAGGAGGCACGCCGGTGCCGGGGCCGCCGGTGACGGCGTAGGCGAAGGTGAGCGTGCCGTTGGGCTTGCCGTCCGGGGCGCTGACTTGGTAGCTGACGTGCCGGAGCGCCGCGCCGCCGCCGCCGGGCGCCGCCAGGTCGGCCACCGGCACGCTCGCCTTGCCGACGAGCTTGTTGCCGAGGAGAGGCACCTGCGCCTTGACCTCGAACTCCACCAGCTGCTGCTGCTGGTGGTTGAGGTAGTCCCCGCTGTCGATGTCGAAGGCGAACGCGGCGTCTTCCCAGTCCGGGTTCTCGCCGCCGTCGGGGTCGGGCGGCGTCTTCTCGCGGCGGCCGGCGAGGGACACCGCGGCGTAGAGCGGCGGCTTCTGGAACGGGACGAAGGCCCTGACGCCGCGGCAGGAGATGGACCTGATGGTGATGCGCCGCCCGCCGGCGCCGGAGGCCGACGACATGGCCGGCGCCTTGGGCTTTGGACGAGCTCTCTGCGCGGTGGGGAGGAAGCTCTCCGACTCTGAGGCCGGCTTTGACGATGGATCTGAGGATTGATTTGGATGTGCTCTTCTTGGTTTCTTGGATCTCGGTGCAATTAATTTGCTGATGTGTGATGTCTGATGATGGGCAGATCAGCAGAGGGTTGACATCTAGCGTGACGGAACTGCTCTTGGCTGCAAATGGGCATTTGTTTCCATACTTAAAATTTTAAATCTGTTATTGTTCCTTTTTTTCCATGGGCTCTGCAAGTTGCTTCCGCTGTGCTGTCACAAAGCGGGGAAAAGAACGAACTATAGCAAAATATGCTGTCAAAATATTTCAAGTTGTTTGGTGCAAAAGCTTAAAGTTGGTCGAATCTTTGAAATTCAGGGTTTAAAAGTAATTTACAGGCATAAAGTTGGTAGTTCCTTTCTTTCTACTAGCAGTAGCAGAAGGCACGTGCCGCAAGCACGTGTTTTAGAAAAGTTACTCATTTAGAGACGTAATCTACGTTGACTCTTTAGTTTAACCTAGAGCGTTCGATCATCCTAAAATCCGATGGCGTTGGTTTAAAGATGAGATGTAGTCAAAATGAACTCTTTAGATTAATCTAAAACGTTTGATCATCATAAAATCCAATGGTGTAGGATATGGATGACGACGGTCGAAACGAAAATTTCATTGTTCTTTATAATATAGTCTTTTATGAAACATATGGTCACTCATGTCAGGTCAGTGCCGTGAGCTACAATCGCGTCCAAAAAAAATTCTGCGCATAATTAGGCAATGTATACAGCATTTTTTTTTCCTTTACAAATAGGCCTACTCGTTATATTATATACAAATTTTTATTTGCACATACGGAGTATACACACTTGGGGAACAACAAACACGTCTAGCATCTACGATTCCTCATCTGCCTCCTCTTCATCGGGTGGTGACGTGTATGCCCACGAGTCATTGTCTGATGATTACACTTGTCCCATTCCTCCTTTTCCTTGTTCCGGTTTCCTCCACCAGTACACTCAATGATGCCGGCACAATGTGTATGACTGCGAGAGCTCACCTCACACATGTGGAAAGCAATATTTGTCAACACGCACAGAAAAAGCTAAATAGATTTATATTAGAGCGAAAATTCTAAAAATTTGTTGAATTTCTATTTCGTAGAGAAAAGTTTAACTTTTTAAATGGGCCCTAAATAATGGGACATCACAGTCGTGATTGATTCTCTTCCTCGGCGAGCCAGTCTCGCACCAGGGAGTCAGGCTCTGTAGGTGCAACAGTTTCGTAATTGGTTGCATGTTCCGTGCTCGTCCGCTCGCTCGCCGCCGCACGGCCAAAGCCTGGCTCGGAAGAAACGAGCACCGAGCGTTATCCTGAGAGCCAAGCTCCGGGTGCCCTTTTTTCACTCGTGGGACAGGCTCCAAATCCAAAGCTGAGACGAACCTTGCATCCCGAGAACCTGGTTCGGCCTTGATTTGGGGAACCAATCACATATGCATCTGTTACGCTTGTAATGTCCTAGTAAATTATAGTTTGCTCATTTTCTTTTTTCTCTTCTCATCGAATAATAATCACAATTATTATACTTTTTATGCCTTTTATATGCACTCAAATATTAAATATTTGGTTCCATCAGTTCTCTAAGTTAATCCAACAATTTCACTATCATGGATGACACTGCTTATGCTAAATTGTTAAAACACATCACATACGTCTTTCAACAACTTTGTTTAACAAAATTTAAGGTTCATCTGAACAATTCAAAAAACTATTTTAAAATTTTCCAAAACAAATATGAATATATAAATTTATAGATATCAAATCTTATTTGACTCTAAAACATTTCATGGTTCGCATGGCCGGATCGGGGGGGGGGCTTGAGCCCCTATCTCTCTGGAGCTCCCTAAGCCTGCCTCTATTTTTGAGACAGAAGAAGGAAGAAAAGGGAAGAAGAGGATGGGAAGGGAGAGGGAGGAGGAGGGAAGGAAGAAGTGCCCCTTTGCCTTTAAACATAAATTCGCCCTTAATAATTCATTTTGATGCCAAAAGAGGCACATGGCACATTTTGATCCTCGGCTGCCACCTTGACGGCGACTTAAGAAACGGATCCGTGATGACAGAGGCGGGCGTGGCAAGGCCCCCGCGTGAGGCGTTCCACAGGCGACGAGAGATGTCCAACGACGGGAGTGGCGAGGCCCCCGTGCGTTGTGTGCTCGCGGAGGCGGCCGCGAGACAGCCTGTGTGAGTTCCGGATTCGGTGTTTTCTCACCCTGTCAGGTGGTGGACGACTTGCAGCGGTACTTCGGCGATTGGCCCTGCATGGCGGTGGCCCTTCGGTGCGGCGCGGTCTGCTTCTGCTGGTTCTCTTTCGACATAGGGTCTCGTCTGCGTCTGTCGACGAATATATAGGAGGAATGTGGGTGGTTGTCGCGTCTGAAGGGGTGTGGGTTTTCTCTTTTTTGCCTGATTATGGCCTTCCAGGGCCATAACGTTGTATTTTTTCTGCTCTATATCAATGAAACGAGCACGTCGTGTGCGTTCGTTCCAAAAAAAAAAAAAAAACTTTAAAGTTGAAAGGCATATTTGCGCCCTCCCATCCTAGCTAACGGGAAGCCAATACTTGTTGATCATGGTAAAGCCGTGTCCTTCCTGCATCACAACATACACAGATATAGTAGTGAATTGCAAGATCCGTGATAAGTCGTGCTCTCGCGAGAAAGAATAGAACGATAGGATGAAGAAGGGTAAAATTGCATAAAAGTCCCCCAATAACGTAGTAATTTAAGTTTGAAATTTTGTCTCTCAAGTTATTTTATTGGAAATACCCATCCACCTATTTAATGATCTTGTAATAAAATTAATTTGTCACACTAAGTTTCACTATTTGTAAAATAAATTCTATGTAAAATGATAAATGAACCTAATGCAGTGCTTGGGCAAGTTTGATGACTATGCTACTTGGCCTGTAGTTGCTTTATCTATCTCGGCAAAAAAAGAAAAAGAAAAAAAAACGAGTTGATACGGTTATGGGGGTGGTTAGTTCCACCCGAAATCCAAAAAATTTCCATCTCCCTGTTCATTTTATCTCTCAGTACGTGCAACCCAATCAAAAAAATTTAACTTTTTTACAAACTAAACACCCCCTATATTTGCACGCATCGGGTGGTTTTTACAATAAAATTGATTTATTGAATGTGCGGGTGTGTATTTATAATAAAATGACTTAGGAAGAGTTATGTGAGTGATGTCTAACTTGAAGCGCGTGCTATCTTTAGCCATGGCGATTCCCCTCCTCCGGCACCCCGATAACAAGCAGGACGCGCTATAGCTTCTCCCCTCCCATGGATAGCACGATGACGTCCGAAACGGGAAAACGAGCGAGGCGAGCTCCCCCTGGCCTCCCTCCTCTCCCGCCCACCCCCCTCCGTCGCCCCGGCCGCTCTGCACGCACGCAGGGCGCCCGGCCCATGCGGGTGAGGTGATCTGACGACGCGGCGGCGATCACCGGACCGGCGGCGCGGGGACGACGATGAAGGGGAGGTCCCTTTTCAAGAAGAAGAGCCCTCTCCCCCGCAGCTACCTCTCCGACACCTCCTCCAGCGCCGCCGCCTCCACCGCCGCCGTCGCCACCCACCGCGTCTACCAAGTCTGGAGAGGAAAGAATGTAATCATATAAAATCGAAGCTTTATTCGGTCGATCGGCTCTGAAATGAAAATGGCCGAAATTAAGATGGTTTGGCCTTCTTTTGTGTGTGTGTGCGTGTGTGTGTTTGTGGTTTGCAGAGATTCCTCTGCGGCGGTCGCCTCATCTTCGGCCCGGACGCGAGCTCCATCGTGCTGACGGTGGCGCTCATCATGACGCCGCTCGCGCTCTTCGTCGCCTTCGTCTCGTTCCGGCTCGCCGACCTCATCGGCAAGCCCCTCGGCGCCGCCGTCCCGGCGACCGCCATGGCCGTCGGCGCATTCGTGAGTCCGTCAGGCGACGCCATCTCCTCTCCGTCCGTTCACGATTTCATTCCTCCGATCAGCCATATTTAGCTGAAACCGAAACTGATTATGGCCCTTTTGCAATGCACATTCCAGGACGTGGTTGTGCTGGTGCTGACGTCGGGTCGTGACCCCGGGATCATCCCCCGGAACGCGCGGCCGCCGGAGCCCGAGGACTCCGACAGCACGGTCTCCCCCGCCGCCGGCGGCGCGCCGTCGTGGTCGCTCCCGCCGACGCGCGACGTGTACGTGAACGGCACGGTCGTCAAGGTCAAGTACTGCCACACCTGCATGCTCTACCGCCCGCCACGCTGCTCCCACTGCTCCGTCTGCAACAACTGCGTCGACCGCTTCGACCACCACTGCCCCTGGGTCGGCCAGTGCATCGGCAGGGTTCGAATCGTTTTCCATCATTATTCTTCATGATCATCATTTTCATATATAATTCTACTCCTTCCGTCTCAAATTACTTTTGTTTGACTTTTTATACATATTTACATATAGTTATTGGATACATATAAAAACTATAATAATAAACATAAAAAGACCAAAATGAATAGTAATTTGGGATGGAAGAGTATAATTAAAGGTTTCATGTCAAAAAAAAATTATTATATCATCTGTTATCTACATATGCATATGCAGAGGAACTACCGCTTCTTCTTCATGTTCATCTCCTCCACGACATTCCTCTGCCTCTACGTGTTCACCTTCTGCTGGGTGAACCTCTACCTGACCTCCCGGCAGCTCGGCGTCGGCATCGGCCGCGCCGTCGCCGACTCGCCGGTCTCCGGCTTCCTGATCGGCTACACCTTCGTCACGGCCTGGTTCGTGGGCGGCCTCACGGCGTTCCACTCCTACCTGGTCTGCACCAACCAGACCACCTACGAGAACTTCCGGTACAGGTACGAGGGGAAAGCCAACCCGTTCAACCGCGGCGCGGCGGCCAACGTCGCCGAGATCTTCTTCTCGCCGATCCCGCCGTCGCGGAACGACTTCAGGGCCAAGGTGTCCCCCGCCGACCCCGACGCCGCCGCGCTCTACTACCTCGGCCCGCTCTCGTCGGAGTCGCGGATCAGCTTCTACACCAGGGGGAGCCTCAGCTTCGACATGGCCAAGGCCAGCTTCGACCTCAATTACTCTGCTAAGCGCACCAGCGTCGCGTCCTCGTCGGACTTCGGCGACATCGGCGGCGGCGGGGGGCTGGACCACCGGGTGTCGACGAGGCACTTGCAGGAGCCGCGGCACTCGATTTTTGGAGGGCCCGGGAGGGAGAGCAGGAAGGTGGAGGAGGAGGCGGACGCGGTCACGGCGGAGCTCGGGGCCACCATGATGATGCAGCACCAGCAGTACGGCGGCGGCGCCGGCGCCGGACGGCCAAGAGGGAGGGAGTTCGAGGTGGTGTGAGCGAAGGAGCAAATAATGCGACGTTCTTCTTGGGGATGTGATTTGCGTGTGTGTGTTTTTTTGGTGTGATTTGTGTACGTCCGTGTATTTGTGTCGTAGCCTCAGCTTCGTCCTCCCTGTTTGGAAATGGGATGGCTCGTAGCATTATACTGCTTCGTGGTTGGTGTACGCTGTAGTTCAAGGCATGTCATGTATATATAGTTGTATACATGTAAAAATATAGGCTGCCTATGCACATACATATGCACGCATGACTGCATGAGTTGATTGTTTGGAGGTTGGAGCCGAATGCCAGTTATTAGGAGATACACCTTACAAAAAGGGCTCGATCTTCCCCTTACACACCTCCGCATGCATGAAAAGGTTGGAGATTATGCGTTGGGTTTTCTTTTTCACTCCATCGTTTCACGCTTCAATGTTATATACTTTCCTCATGGTTTTTTTATAAAAAAAGTGGGAAAAAGTTTTGTTAGTAAAGACTGAGCAATGAGTTTGTCGGGGATTAATGTGAAGTTAGTGAATGTGTTGTTGAGCAACGAGCAAAATTGACAATGACTAAAATTCACCGCCTCTTCAACTTGGTGGTGAGCGCTATCCAGATCATCAAATTCCCAAAACACGCATATATATCGCCAAACTAGCTAATCGGGATTAAGGCCTGTGTTGGCCAACAGGCCTAACTAGCCGGCCGGCCGCTCACGGCCCAGGCCCCATCTTTGACAACCTCAAAACCCATCCTCTCATCCCCGCTTTATGCATTCACCTCAGAACCCCCCATCCTCTTCTCATCCTTCTTTCCCTCCGCCATCACCGGCTCCCCGCAGACGAAGCCGCTCTAGACGGACGGAGGATGGCTACCGAAGCTATGAGCCTATGACCCTGGGTGGGTGGACAATGTCGGCAATAGAAGGAAACCCACTTGCTCTACTTGACGACGTCATAGCTCGTGGGGAGGAAGCGGAGCGGGCCGACGCAGATGGAATCCGAAGCTGGTGCAGCGGAGGAGGAAGCACGGTGGTGATGAGAACCAGGGTTGCCGCGGCGGAGGAGGGCAAGTGCCCCCATCCTACAGATGCTTAGGACTCAACCTCGAGTGCCCCCTCCCCTCTGCCACCACGGGGGGCTAAGACCGAGAACTCCCCCTCAGCCATTGCAAGAGATGGTGGAGGCGACCCTTCTAGAGTGGAGACAAACGGATTGCTAGAGCAGACGGACTGACAGAGGATGGCTACCAGAGTTGTGACCCTGTGTGGGTAGACGATGACGCCAGTAGAAGGAAAACCACTTGCCCTGGCGGTGCCGTGGTTCGTGGGGAGGAAGCGGAGCGGGCCGACACAGATGGGAACCGAAGCTGGTGCGGCGGAGGAGGCAGCATGGTGGTGCTGAGAACCAGGGTTGCCGCGGCGGAGGAGGGCAAGTGCCCCCGTCTACCAACGCTCACGACTCAACCTCAAGTGCCCCCTCCTCGTCTGCCACTGTCGGGGGCTAAGATCGAGAACTCCCCCTCTGTCGTTGCAGGGAGATTGAGCCTCCCCACCCCCCAACCTACCCAACCTGTCCGCCACCACAACTCGAGGGCCAGAGTTCGAGTCCCCAATCCTGCAGCTTGACCTCGAGCCCTTCCCTGCCGCAGTTGCATATCAGAGAGAGGTGGGAGAGCGAGGGTGTGACAACTCATGGCTTAATAGGATTGATAGAATACTCATATCAACAAGTTGCAACTTCTTTCTGGATGCTCATCTCGAAAGAACTCCAGGGTTAAGCGTGCTTGGCCTGGAGTAATTTAGGGATGGGTGACCGACCGGAAAGTCCTTCCCGGGTGCACACGAGTGAGGACAAAGTGCGTAGAAAAGACGTGTGTTGGTCTGTGAAGGAATTCTAAAGGTCCTAGAGAGCTGTCAAGTGTAAACGGGCTCGGCCTCTGGGAGGCGGGACGTTACAGAGGGGCATTGACCTGACATGTGGGCCCAGGCCCGCGTCAACACAGTCATCATGACACATATGCAGTTTAACGCAAGTTACAAAATTTGGACCTTATATGAATCGATTAGCAAGTTTAAAAACACATTGTGCATTTTGAAAGTTCGGGACCTGGAACCCTAGATGACACAAACTGTCCAATTAAAGGACTGGCGATGAATTTTACTCATTGACAATCATGTCTAGTGAGTAGTATATTAGTAGTGGAAAGTTGTTTGCCACATCAGCTCAAGTAGGAATGAAATGGGTGGCCGGTGACAAAAAGAAGTCATGCTACCTCAACTTGTGCTCGAAATATGGCCCAAAAAAAAGCCGAGAAATGTTGGGTTTCAGCAGAGGCTAGCGAGTCTTTTACCCATATGTCATTAAGAAAGTTGCCCCTTATATATCTGTCATAAAAAAGTTTGGAGACACTTATGTGCCATGAACCTAACTTTGGTTTACTGTGTGCCACTTTGGATGGATGGATGGAGGAGTAACAGAGGCTAACGGAGGTGGGAATAGACTGTTTTGTCCTTCTTCCTCCCTCTTCTTCCCCACGCCAATCTCCCTCCTCCCTCCATCTCTCACCCGCCGCCCTCCACCCCCGCGTTGCAGGCTGGCCGCGCGCCGGCCTGGCCTGGGGCTCGTCCCCGCCGGCTGCGTGGGCGCCTGGAGCTCGGCCCCGCTGCCGCTGCGGGCAGCCGGAGCTCAGCTCCACCGGCCATGGCGGGCGGTCGGAGATCGTCCCCGCCGGCCGCTCGGACGCCTCGGAGCTCGGCCTCGCCGGTCGCTGCGGCGGCCGGAGCTCGGCCCCGCCAGCCGCTCGGGCGCCTGGGAGCTCGGCCCCGCCGGTCGCTGCGGGCGGCCGGAGCTCGGCCCCGCCGGCCGCAGCGGGCGCTCGAAGCTCGGCCCCGCCAGCCGCGGCGGGCGCCCCGAGCTTGCCCCGCCGGCCATGGTGAAGATGCCACTGGTTGCCATGAGTAGAGAGGGGCTGGAGGTTGAAGATGACCTTGATGTGTGGGTCCCACACGTCAGTGGCTAGGGGCAGAAAAGTCATTTTGCATATGTGGATCCCACATGTCAGATCTCATTTCTAACAGAATGTGGACGGAATGACACATAGGTAAAAAGAAGTTGAGCTCATGGCACACAAGTGTCTCCAAACTTTTTTGTGGCACACAGGTAAAGGGCAACTTTCTTAATGGCTAATGGCATAGGGTAAAAGACTCAAACTATAGGCTTAGCCAAGCTCCAGGGCCCATATCGAGAACGGCATCTGCAAGCACATGAAGAGTACTGTATTTCACTGTTTCTGCATGTTTTATTCGAGTACCACCATCAATATAAGATGCCAGAAACAACGCAGCAAGTCGCAGCTGAGTGTTTTTTTTATACTAGCATCATGCCCGTGCGCTGCTACGGGACATCAAAATATTTATACTAAAAATACACAGATCGCATCAGAGGTATATATAACATAAAAAATAGTAGAACTGTATAATGCACAAAAGGATTTACCACGATTATATACTTGTCACACAACAATTATAAAAGGCATAATGTCAACTAACCACCAGCGCGAGATGGCATTATATATTATACACATATCAGATTCACAATTTTTACATATACATGTTTTATAGGTTACTCATGATTTGATACAAGTGAGCTGCTCCCACATCGTACACTCCCAAAGCGAGTGGGTGTTGCATATATAAGTACACATTCATCACCTTAAGTTGACTGGCGAAACAAACTGAAGTGCAGCTGGACTCCTAGTAGCAAAACACCTCAGCGCCTAATATTCTATTGCAGCAACCTGTGGGTTGAAAGTTGTCAGTTCATAATGATAAAGATTTGGCATACCACTGAGTTAGTAAAAGTAACAAATTTAACAGTTGTTCCTGTAGGCACCATTCAGCCAGATACATGTTTCTGTATAAATAAAATAAAAAACTTGATCCCTTTAACAGCCTTTTTATCAGAAAGACTTGGTAAAAACCATAGTTTGTCAATTCTATATAGTTTGTTTGATAAAACTATCGTGTTCTTCACAATGGATTCCATACATTTTGTCGATTTGAAAAGAGACTCTTTACACAACAGCACATTTGTACAATAATAGTATTTTTGTACAATAATAGTATTTTACTCGATACTTCACTACCTCTCACTATTCAAACTGAACAATGGTAGCTCCAGCTAACCGAGGATTGAATTTGTTTAAAAATAGCTCACACTGAGGTTATAAGATGCCATTGTGATCACACCTTTTTCTGATATAATCACCATTGTGATCACTCAACACATTTGCCAAGCATCTCATTTAGCAAATTCACTATCATGCTTATTAAGAACAAGTATATTATTTACAAAAAAGTAACTGCTATGTAAAATAAATTCGGGAGATTCTACACCACCAACTACTGTATACAACTTAATTAAAAAGCCAACATGGCAAACAAAGAATTTGCCCATGCAAACGGCAATCGAACTAATATAGTTGTTTGTTGTACTTGTTTATTTAATGCCAGAAACTAATCTAATGGACTACCACATTGTGGGAAGCTTTCAGTCTATGAGCAAAAAGAAATATATGAATATAGACCAATTCAAAGCAAAATTGCTAACCCAACAGGCAGCAAAGAGCTCACAAACATATCATAGCACTCTTGTGGTGCCATTCGGCCATATGCATTTTAATACACTTCACAAAAAGAACAGATGATCACTTCCCAAAAAAGAGAGCAAGCACACACCAAAATTTATGTTCTATGTCCATCTGGAGGCAAAGATGGCAACCAAAATGAAAAGAGGTTACAAAAGGGTTCCTGAAATTACCTTCCGGAAGCTGGGTTTCAGTCAATTTTTTCACAGGAATATCTAGTGTAGCTCACAGACCAATGGAAAATTCTCATCAAAATTTGTACAAATCTGAAAAAAAAACAGCTACAGGAACATGTATTTAGCTTTCAAAGATGGTTACCTGATCGAAGTGAAGGTACATGTTATGTTAGCCAGTACAAGCAACCTGCAACATACATGAGCGAGCTGAGCAATAGCAAAAATGAATGGACAGGAATGATGCTACATACACAAGTTTTGGCAAAAAAGAAAGAAAAATGCCATGAAAAAAGGGGGAAAGTTCATAAGCGAAGCTGCTAGCAGTAGCTGGATATACCGGCCATTCAAGAAACAGAGCCAGCCCATTGTACAGGTAGACCTTAGAACCATTTCGCCAGAAGATCTAGATACCTGCAGGGTAAAACAAATGAATATGTTTTTAGTTACTATGTGGTGATAAACTTACTTACATATTCCTTTCCACCTAGGAATTTTTCAGAAAAAACAAATGTCACTCCCTACAAGGCAAGCCACTCGCCTATATTGTACCCTAGCCCGCCTGCAACATGACCATGGTCTTTTCTCAGACAGTATCAGGCAAGGGTCGGCCATGAGAAAACAAATTATGATATTCCTGGAGACAATAGAAATATCTTAATCCAAATGCAAATACTACTTCCCCTCAAAATGCTGAACTGACTGTATTATATTAACAATTGTGACTATTATATTAACAACTACGACCGATATAGCATTTCATATATGGAAGGAGATCCGATCAGGTCTGAAACAGCAAATACAACGAGCATAATGCAAGGGTCGGCCATGAGAAAACAAATTATGTTATCCCTGGAGACAATAAAAATATCTTAACCAAACTTCAAATACTACTTCCCCTCAAAATGCTGAACTGACTGTATTATATTAACAATTGTGACTGTATTATATTAACAACTGCGACCGATATAGCATTTCATAGATGGAAGGAGATCCAATCAGGTCTGAAACAGCAAATACAACAAGGATGATGGTAAAGATGCTTGGAGCCATTGTGATAAAACAAGAGCTGTTCTGGAATACAAAGTGCTTCACCTCAGACCATGTCATTCCTCTCACCGTAAAAAAAAATGGGGCACCTTTCTTATAATATGTATAATACACACACGAACAGTTTCAGGGCTCTCTGATTTATATGTTTATAACCCATGCTCTGAATATCTATGTGTTTATCTGCAGTAAAATTTAGCCTTCAATTCCTAAGCCTTGTATTTCATCAGGTGTCTTGCCAAAACAATGGTACATCACTTCAATACAATTATTTACAAAAGAAGCATTATAAAATGATGGGAGACATGGAGTAGTAGGAGAAATGGCTTCATCTCAAGATTTCAACGATAAAATGATAACACATGCACGGGAGAGCCTCACCATTCTGCGGGTCCATTCCAATCCAGAACAAATGGAAATGCCTTGTGATGAGGAAAATACACCACTATCACAGGCAACCAACACGTGAGGGTAGGCACATGCTACTCAGAATTCAGGCATTTGTGCTCTTGTGCTTCTGAAAAGTCAAAAGCATGTGAAGCTGTCAAGCAGGCTTAGCCTCACAGCTCTAGTCAAAGTAGCTAGCTAGGACCTCTGCCATTTCTACTCTAAATATCTATATTTAGCTTGATACTAAAATAGCATGACACGGAGAAAGAAAAAATGCATAGCGATGGTCACCGCTTGAGCTCAGTGGTTGCATACCATGGTCACCCCTTAACCTCTGTCATTTGTGCTCTCCTGCTATTTATTCTCCATACCAATTCCCTACAGAAAAGAAATATAGGCAAATATAAAATGACCCCAAAATACTACTTCTCAGCCCAGTTAGGGAGTAGCTCATGAACATATGCGATGTACTCCAATAAAATCTAATGTGTATTCAGCAATGAAGCAACTTATGTAAATTTTGCAAGAATACTGCCGAGAAGCAACTTATGTAGGCCATCAAAAGCATGTTCCAGTTCTGCCTCGTAGCACAATTTCACAATCATGTATTCATGTTCTACATATTGCCAAATTATTTTACCTCAGTTTCTATTATTCTTAATATCACAAGTGTACGATATGAAACTATGATACTATAATGCCCACCCTTGTTTCAGTCGAATCAGAGCAGCTAAATGTCACATACCAGCACCATAACAAGTGCAAATCCTAATGCCAAACAATCATATCGGATGGCTTCAGTTTTACGGATGAAGAAACTGAAAAATTGAAGAAAAAAGAACCATCAAGAAACTAAAAAATAGGAGGAAAAAAAGATTTGTCAAGAAACTCACTGTCCATCTGGATGCATCGGTTAAGGCCTCTCCTGAAGAATACGTGTTCCGTCACAGGGCAAGAAGAGCAGAGTACCACAAAACAAAAGCGAGAGAGCGGAGAGCAGGAAATGGAATCGCAATAAAGACGGCAGTGCTCTGCTCAACAGGTGGGCAGACGATCTGCAGTTTTCCTTCGTCTGTCCATCAACAGACCTGACACATGTATAGACGATTGTGCAAGGAATGAACAACGCTGCAATGTTCAGCAAATCCAGCATGAAAATGAAGGCAAGTGACACTGCAAGTAGTTGCAATTGATTATCACTTAGTATCATGGTGGAAAGCAAAACTAAAAAGTAAAATAAGCCTCTTCCCCACTGCTATTTCTCCTGAATAAGTTCTCATCTTCTCATAGGAAAAAAGCATTAAACAATACTGAGAAGATGAGTCTATTTGTCATAGGAAAAAAGAATTTATTCAGACATGCACTGCCACCGGGAGATCTTGAATCATCCATTAAAGGTTGCTGTCACATGTAAAAATGGGTACATTACTGTTCTTTTTAGACCACTGCTCTAACGACATGTGGAAAGATAGATAGACTCGATGTTTATACACTTGTAGGAGACAGAGTGAGACTTATCAAAGACTGCAATCTTGCATATCAAAGACTCGATGTTTATATGAAATACACAGGATCTAATGGCAAATGGACCTATGCAAGGAGGCTAGCAGATCACGGAGAACTTCACAAAATCCCGGAGTCTAGTAGATCAAGAACACCAACGATAACTTCTCGTGGCATCTAATTTTAAATCCGTACCATCAAAACACCAATAGAAATACCTTGCTTAAAGGCTTGTGCAGTTGTTCCTGATCGAATGCGACGACATGGTTGGGCGAGGTCACCCACGCAGTCGCGGCCGCCGCGGCGCGGGAGCTGACCGACGGCTGGGCACCGCCGCCGAGCGGCTTGACGTGGTTGTCGAGCAGCGATGCGTCGACGGCCGCGCCGTAGGGCGGGGGGAAGAGGGGCTCCCGGCGGCGTCCCCCGGGGCGATCTTCGGGGAGGAGGCCTCAGAGTCGCCGGCGGTCAGGGAGAGCGCGAGGAAGTCGCGGTCGACGACGGCAGCCCCGGTAGGGAGAGCCCCCTGCTGTCGGGAGGATGAACTCGGCGTAGGTGCGAAACGCCTCGTCGAGGATGGCGGAGATCTGGTCCTCGCTGAACTTGACCCTTGGGTTGACGGTGAGGACGAGTGCGGCCGAGCCCACCGTCCCTGTTGGCGTCGAAGCGCTCGAAGATCCTCCTGACCTTCTCCGCCCGCGACCCCCGGCCGGCCGCCGCCGCCGCCGAGGCGGACAGCGCCATTACGGCGGCGCACGGGGGAAACCAGCCGGATTGCGGCGGGGATTTTGGACACGTGGGAGGAGGTGGCGCAGGTGGGGCTCGGGAGGTGGCGCCGCGCGAGGTGGAGGGGAGGAGGCGGTGCCGGAGGAGGGGCATTAGGGTTTCAGGGATAGTGGGCGGCGTCGGGTTTGGGGGTTGGGGCGGCGTCGCGCAGGGCGCACTGCATCGCACGGGGGAGATCGCTTCTCGAGGGAAATTGACGGTCAAAACCAATTCCACTTTGACGTACCACGCACGTGGTAGGTTGCGGGATGGAGGAGGCTGATCTGATGGTGGTGGGCGCGGGAGCAGATCATCGGACGGATTGATGGTCGCATTAGCGGCGGACTAACCACTTACGACGCACCAATCGCACGACGGACGATCCACTTTTTAATCTTTTTAGTTGTGAGAAAAGGGAATATATATTAATATCTCAGTTACTGCATCAATTAATAAATATAGCTATTCATTATTACAAGCTTATATTAATATCCCAGTCTGAGTGCACACAGCAAGAACAATAGCCCAAAAATAAACAAGTGAACAACAAACGTTCATAGCCCAAATAAACAAGTGCTTACGACCGAATGGATGAGCTACCACCCAACAAGTAACAGAAAACGAAGGTGTCCATTTTTTTCACGTGCTGTTGGCATCTGAGTCTGTTCAACCAACATTCAATTCAACAAGTCCATCTCATGATGCAATGTGATAACTTGGCAGCTTGGTGAGCACCCATAAAGCTAGAACAGAGTCCTGCTAACCAATGCATCCATTAATTTAGGAAAGTTGAGCACAATCAACAACGGCAACAACCACCTAGAGTAGAAAGAATTAACAAATATCAGCTTTGTACAACTGAAATAGCAGGAGAGATATTTCCCAGGCAGGGAAAATTTACAGAGCTTAAGATTTTCAAGAAAGACATACTGCTTTTGAGTTGCTTATGTGCATCGTTAGTCTGCTTGGCCTCTATTAATTATTATGATGACGTTACTCGTACCTTTTGTGTGCATACGCCCAATTCAGTAGTATTGGTGAGACCAACTCAAGTGAAGAAAAACTTGGGACAATTGACTTTCTTCAGTCTTCTCCTTCTCGTACCTGGTTAAAACTTAAAAGTGAGAAGATCAGTGGCTCCACACCTACACTGCCTTCTAAAGATAAGAAACTTACCAATCCCCCATTGTCCATTCCTTGTACATCCAGCGACCGATGTCAGTTGACAAAGATGGGTACATTTTAAACGATCAACACAGCAAATGATTACTCGAGTTCTGATAAAAACAAATAATTAATCAAAATAAACAAATAACCAATCAGTACGCGTCTTTGTTATCAGGTACAGGGATACAGGCACTGTGGCTTGCTTGGGTTCCCTCCTCCCTGAAGGCTTTATCAAGAAGGTACTGGATATGCGCTGTGAAGCCAACCAGATTCATTGGAGAAAGCCTTCAAGGGAGAGAGGGACCAAGAGAGCCATGCCAATTGTCAATCTTGGTTCTAAATTCACAATGCAGACATTGGAGGGATATGGAAATGGAAGAACTTAGCAGGTATTTATATAGTGATCAGAAGCTACTATGCATGATACAGCTATCACAAATTACTAAACTAATCTGACCAAGACAAGCAACAACTGATGCATAATTAAAGCAAGAAGGTGCTATTGGATTACAGAATGGTAAAGTGATAAACATAGACTCAACCAACTGCCTAGAAAGAGACCATACTACTTTACATAGTGGAACTATCTTTTTTAAGAAAGCTTTTGTCCAATGGTATCTGACTGTGCCCATCAATTGGTCTGACTCAAGGTTACAATTGATTCCTACTTGCAGTTTAACCACCATCTTTCATGTCATCTCACCTTGTATCACAACGCTAAAACAAAATTAATCAGCTTTGTTTCAAAAGAAAGCTAAACACTCACTTTGATGTTTACCAGTTTTTTTTATCAGACTTGACACCTATGCGTGAGACAATAAGTTTACATGACAACAGAAGTTTTGATAAGTTGAGTAGAGTTAATCAACTAGCCACATCAGGGTTCACTCCACCTAACCTCTACAAGAGTGCAAGTGCAATCACTACTTTTGTTAGTAAAGCATGCACACTTCCCTAAATATTAATCAGAATTGCCAAGGAGTCGTTGAGCTAGCATGCTTGAATAGCTGTGTGAAAATGCTGCGGTGCAAGGAACTATCATGTGGTTCCCACTCACCACATAAACATACAACCAGAAGGAGAAATTACATAGCAGAGATTCATATGCAATTTAAGAAGACGTTCTGAACCTAGCAATTCATTTTTGCATCTGCACAAGCATAAGTTCAACCAGAGACAACTTGTATTGACCCACAGACAAACTAAAATGAGAATTTGACAATAATCTCATATTGGATAGAAACAGAGTCTAGAAGTCCTAAGTGACCCTTTGGTTTAAGGAGTAGCCAAACAACTTCTCCACCAAAACAAAAAGAAGCACTAGGCAAAAGATCCCAAAAGATGTAGATCTGGAGCACAGATGGCACGATAAGTAGTTAATTGTCAATGTCAGGATCTCTACAGGACATCTTTTGCTGCCCAGCGTATCTATCATACATCAATAGAGATTCTTGCAGCTGCCAAAGAAAAATTTATAACAGTAACCTGTGGAAGCATATGAAAAGGCACCTTTATAGGATTTGCTTTATTATTTAACAAGCACAAGAAATAGCTTGGTCACAACCATAAAGAAGTGTTGTAGAGAAAACAACACAGGTTTGCCACTCTCAACAGATACAGTAAGATACAATAAATAAAACTCGAAATATGGTCATAAGATTACAAGCAGATATATTCATATGCTCTAGTTAAGGATATAGGCTCAATAAAATGCAGTGAATCATGAATTCATGATACGACCAAATAATGTTCTTGTCAACCCTTTTAGTTTCAGTTTATTGAGTAGACTTTTCTCACAATTCAAATAACTAGAGTAATGGTAGCAAATTTAACAAATCACGGAGATGAAAACCTAGCAGTGGTGTCCCTACAGCCTGGGGTTCTGATTTTGAATATTCCTCTTGGTGCAAAGAGATTCTGAATCGTTCGACTTCTGGTTCTATAGTTCATATTTTCATACCACCTTGTGAATTAAATAAAACCTGATCCATGCATCTAACATCATCATGAGGTTATGAGGTAATTCCTTCAGTTTCTTCAATACTTCACTCTGTTTTAAAACTAAGTATCTATTGTTTGAATTTGTCCAAGAAAGAATACACAAGACTCAGATTGTTCAAAGACAATTGGAATCACAGGCCAAAATCCTACCTAATAATTCCCTAAACATTATCTCAATGGACGAGTCAGTATAAAAGAACCAGAGCTCAACGGGAGTCACATATGTATAGCGCTTCAAAAGTTCTACAGATGAAATACAGCAGCTAAGAAGCCTGTCATAAACAAGAAGTATTTGCAAATTAAACTCTCTTGATTGAAGTTGACAGAACTACCGAACTTCACATTGCAAACATCAATGCAGCACTGAGATCAGTGCAATGGCCTACAACAATTGTCCAGGTATAGATTGGGCTATCATCCAATTCAACAAAGCAATTGATCTGCAACAGCAACTACTAGTACTCTCTCCTAGCAACTAAAAGATCAGCATCCCTCAGAACAAATTCTGCTGCCAAGTCGACCCAAATTCCCAATCCATTTGAGGGCTTCACATCTGGACAAGATCAGATACTCGAGTCTGGTCGAAATGTACCTAGTGCATCCAATGCAACGCATCATAATTCACTCCTGCGCCACGCTCTTGCCGACGATGCCCTTACTCTGCAAATGCTCCATCTCCGCCATCGCTCCCGTCGACGCCGCCACCGTGGGCAATGCATCATATCCATTATTATGCCTCCTCCCCACACCAGCGCCGCTGTCAACCCCGAACCACCTCGCCACCCCAAACAGCACCCCAGCCGCGACTGGCGGCCACAACAACGCAGTGCACGGACAGGGCGAGGTCCATGACGGCGACGGCCCTGAGCCTGGCCTCCTCGACTTCGCACCGCGTAGCGGGCGCCGTGGCTCTGCCGGCGTCCAGGAGGCGGTGGCACCCCGCGGGCACGCAGGCGTCAACGTAGAGGGTGAGCCCGGTCTGCGCCGCCCAGAGCCCGCCCACGGCGCCGGCGCAGGCGAGCCCCGCCTCGGCGACGAAGTGGGCGGCGGACGCCGTGCTTCCCCTCGGCGCCGCGGCGGTGAGGGACGAGGTGAGGGAGGCCCCGGCGGCGGCGAGGAGGAGGAGGCGCGCGACGGCGAGCGCGTGGTGCTGGAGGTCGGAGGCCGGGGCCGAGGCGGCGAGGAGGTCCGCGGCGCGGGCGAGGAGGAGGAGGGGCAGGGAGAGGAGGAGCGGGCGGAGGAGCGGGAGGTGGTGGTGGGGCGGGAGGAACGGAAGCGGGATGAGTGGGAGCAGCGGCGGGAGGAGGAGGAGAGGGAGCAGCGGCGTGGAGGCGAGCGGGAGGAAGGCGAAGGGGATCGCGAGGAGAGGCGGGAGGAGGCGGAGGAGCGGGTGGCGGAAAAGGCGGAGGAGGCGGTGGTGGTGGGGGAGGGAGGAAGGGGAGAGGTGGGTGACGGCGGCGACGAGGAGGTGGGAGAGGGAGGCGGCGAGGAGGGAGGATGCGAGTGCGAGGTGGCACGGGAGCAGCAGCGCCTCCGCCATTGGGGAAGGTTGGAGCGCGGTCGGGGATTCGGAGGAGGAGGAGGAGCGGAGGATGCCGGAGTTTTGTGGGAGGGAGGGAGGAGGGCGGCGAGAAATGCGGCGGCGCGGTCAACCGTGTCCGCGAGGAGGTCGGCGGAGGTGAACCGGTTGCAGCCGGTTTCCGGTCACTCCGGCCATTGCCCTGGAATCACACAGCATGAACTTGGAATTTTTTCCAGCCGAACACGCAGGGCTATGTAAATTTTGAAAGACTTCTACCTATGTTTTTCAACGAATTTGCACCATTTTCAGCTCCAGGGACTATTTCACAGCCAAACATCTAAAACGAATTTTAATAGTAATACTATGTTTATTGGGATAAGATCTTCGCAATAATATCACACTTGGATATGTTTTGATGATATTTTCTCACAAACTTTTTATGAAGTTGCCACATTTCTTTATGAATCTGAAACAGATGATATAGATTGAGGAGAAAAAAGTTTCAAATTTAGCATACAATCGTTCCCGCAAAAAAAAAAAAAAAAAAAAAAAAAAAAAAAAAAAAACTTTTGCCAGAAAAAAATGTCGCAGCTTTAACTGAAACAAAAAATTCCTTATGTCAAACAAAAAAAAGGCTGTATACACAACAAACCAAAGTCGCAAAACAAAAGAAAATTGTTCATCTAGCATGTTTAACAAGAATTACTGAACTGAATCCGCAAACATGAGGCGGAAAAAACACCCAAACTACATTATTTGACTAATTTGAGTGTGAGGAAGAAAGAATTTGATCTATATTTCCATGCCAAATGCCACCTAGTTTTCATCCGATTGCCAACTCTACAATTCACCATGTGCACTCGGATGTTACATTGAACTTATATATTCCTGAATCTACTAAGCAAAATGTTTCTGCTAACACATCACTATATCAGAGATATTTTCTACTAAGATTCGTCTTCAGTTCAACCATGCTAAGCTTATACATTGAGACACACCTCTTCAACCACTACACAACTAGTTGTAGAGAATCAATATGAGCACTGTCAACTGTCAGTCGCTCACTACCTGCTTACAATACAGACCAATTGGCCCCAAATTGGTCCCAAGCTCCCTAATGTTTCTTTTGTCAGGCAAATGGTGTATGGTTAATGCCAACGCTAGGTACCGAGTTAGTCGAGCAACAGTTTGATAGTTCATCTGTCAAAAATCCTGGCTGAATGGAATATAATCTATTTTGTCAATTAGGATCAAAACTGGGTTCTCCGAGCTTCCCAATGTCATGCTGCATCTCAACTTCTCAAGTTAGTGATTATGCAACAGGCAATCCATCAGGTTACTGCTGTCAGCAAATGTAGAAAATGCAATCTGTGGGCTGTGGCTTCGAGCATCGTCCTGTAAAATTTGGCAGGCTGACTTAAGATGGAACATAATGAGAAACGAATTGTCATAGAAAAACCTGGGAAACTAGGGGATTGAGAGAATACCATTTTATGTACTCCCTATAGGTATACTCCATTATGTAAACATTTTTGACAGATTTTTTCCTAACCTTAGCCTGGCAGAGCCTGAGCACCAATATCACCACGAGGAAGAACCATCCATCACAGAGTAACCAAGATGCCAAGTCTGCTTTCTCAGATAGACTCTCTTCGAACATGGATATTCTGTTCCCTTTCATGGTGGCGGCAAAAACCTTCCCTTGTAAAATAGGAATCTAGTACTTCACCAGGGCTGGTATTACAGCATAGCAGTCTGCTAAGCAATGGAAAAGCCAGTTCAGAAGTAGAGTGTCTGGTAAACTGACGAGTAGTTCAGCCTAAAAAAGAGCACGCTTGTCAATAAAAAGGCAATGCATATGAAAAAGGTAAATACAAGTTCCTCCAGGTACACCTACGAAGGGAATTTATATGCTACATGTATATTAGCAGGGAAAATAAGAACCAACGGTGACTATCAGTCAGGACAGACTATCTTATAGTAAGTGACTTGGCACTACACAACGAGGCAGCTGCCCTGCCAATGCACAAGAAATAATTAGCAATTACCACAACTTATGAGTCATGACTAACATAATTCAGATAGTTATGGTTTTTATGCCATGTAACCAGTAGATAAAATGACCATCAGTTTGTCCCTAGAAGGCTGCAACAGCAGGTTGCATCTTCTCTTTCATCTATTACATCAGAAAAAACGCTTAATAGAAGGACTCGCACAAAGCCATTTGCCTGTGTTAATAATCTCAATAATTTCAGCTATACTTACAATAGTGAGGTTATTTAGTTTGACAACATTACTCAATTGGGTTTTGGATGTGAAACCTATAAAACCCCAAATTTAAGTTTATTCATGAATGACTAAAAAGATTGCTTTGGCAAGCTTTGTTTACAGTATTTTAGCAATGACCACTGCAAGCTGATTTTCCTCACAGTTATAAATTGCATATTCGTACACATGGATCTTTACCTTAATTTCTTTCCCAACGAAAGAGAGGGAATTCCGATGTGTTTCAGAAGTCATCGCTTCTGTCATTAGCCTAAATACCTTCTTGTTCATGTTTGTTTTCATGAATATCGTTTTGCCAGATGGGTATACCCGACTGATACCAAGATCTGCTGCCATCCGCCTTACATAGAGCTTTTTCAGTAACAACTGCAAGAAAAAGAAAGTAGCACCCAACAGACTAAGTCACTATAATGAAACCATCAACTCTGATCATATCAGCACTTATGTACCTCCATATCACGGGGCTCCTTTCCATATCGTCGACGAAGATCTTCTGTGAACTGTATTAAGGTCCATAGATCTTTCTCTGCAGCTTTTGCTGCTTCATTGAGCAATTCGACAGGATTTTCCAGGTAACTTATGTATTCAGAGGAGAGATGAGGAGAAATGTTTATATCCAGCTGCTTGAAGAAAAGGGCCACTCAGAAACGATGTTTTAATAAAATTGCAAAATATCATTATCTAATTATTGCATAAGAAAGCTATCCTGCCCAAATTAAGAAGTATTTTCAGGTCTACCTGAACATCTTTGTAAGGGATGGGTACAAGGCAAAACTGATCAACCTGAAAGAGTGCAAATAATCACGTCAGAATTATCAAACAAAAATAACATGAAATGAAGAAGTTGCAGTTAATATTTGGCTAAAATATTAGTCAGTATTAAAAGGAAAGCTTAATTCTTCCAGAGTTGTCTGAAACTGGAATAGCAAAATACAAATATACAGGTACCATGCGTAAGGAGGACTAGCCAGAAATTTCTTAATTATCCTTTGAGTGATCTCAAGATTCAAAGCACACCCCATGAACAAAACAAATACTAGACTGGTTTGAAAAGGGGACGGCATAACCATAAGACTTGCACACCAGCAAGAAGCGAAAAATTGTTCACATCGGGTGTCATTATATGGTATGAATAAGATTATTTGTAAGGAAGAAATTTCCTAATTCCTAGGCAAAAGATTTAATAGCCTAAGGCTCAACATCATGTTGGATAACTAATGCCATGATTACTAAATATGATATCACAGAGTAATAGGTTCTATACAGCCCCAAAGAGAAAGGAGTAGGTACATGAGCAAAATGAAGGAATATCATTAGTAAATGTGTGTCCAAATGAAGATACCTTTGACAAGCTGTCAAAAAGCATATCAAAGAATAGATCAATGCCAACATTTGCAACATCCCCAGATTGTTGGTCACCAAACAAGCTTCCAAACCCCCTGATACCCATATCCTTCTCTGCAACATGGAAACCTTGGCCAAGCTCTGAATGCTCCTCAATAGCTCCAAGTCTATCCTGTAGATGGAAATGTTAAATGGCAAATGTTGAAGCCTCTGATCTGCCGGTTATAAATGAACTCTTTTGGTTTGGAGTTCAATTCTTGCTTCTTTCTGTAATAAAGCAAAAGAAGCCTCTTATTTATAGAGCCTTCCCAACACATGGCTGTCAAAATAATTAACAACCATCCCGGAGCAAGTTGATTCTCTACCAAATCAGCTTATGAGGCCTTCTTCAATGGGTCAGTTTATTTTCAGCCTTGCAAGTTGATTTGGGGAACCTGGGCACCAAGAAAATGCAAATTTTTCCTATGGCTGGTCGCTCACAATCGTTGTTGGACAGCGGACAGACTGGCCCGCAGAGGTCTTCCCCACCCGGAGCAATGCCCTCTCTGTGACCAGGAAGGGGAGACGATCAACCATCTCCTTTCTACATGTGTGTTTGCTCGCCAACTCTGGCATGAGCTATTCTCCCGCTACGGGTTGCAAGAACTAGCCCCTCAAGCAGATGATTTGGCTTTCTACAACTGGTGGCAACAAGCTGATAATAGAGTGCACACATCCATACAAAAAGGTTTTAACACCTTGGTCGTATTAGGGGCATGGAGCATTTGGAAGACAAGAAATGATGTATTCTTTAATCAGGTCGCTCCCAGAATTGATAGAGCTCTCCTTCTTGCACGGGAGGAGGCTGAGCTCTGGTCACTTGCTGGGGCAAAAGGACTGAATGCTTTGGTCGTTACAGGACTCCCTGACTAGCTGTCAGTAGGGTGAGCCTGGTGGTCATGTGGTTGAAAACTAACTTTTTTCTTCTGGCAGTGTTATAGGGTGATGTGTGTGTGAGTGTGTTGTGTTGTGTTTGGTGTAAGGCTATTTTGGCCAACCTCTCCTTTCTTAATGCAATGATATGCAGCTCTCCTGCATATTCGAGAAAAAAACAACCATCCCTCTGGTCAAAAATACTTGACGTTTTGGTCTTTTGGACATGCCATGTTCTCCAATGAGTACCTCTGACCGTTATTTCTACTAGAATATATTTAGAGTAAATTTCACCAGCGGTCCATGAACTTGTCCCGAGTTCTCATCTAGGTCCCGGTACTCTCAAAATGCACGTATAGGTCCTTAAACTTGTCCCACGCTCTCATCCATGTCCCGATACTCTTAAATCGCACACAACGGTCCTTCAACTTATCCTGTAGTCTCATCTAGGTCCATATACTTTCAAAATATATTAAAATTTTAGAAAAACATTTTTAAATGTTTAAAACTTTCATGTTCTCAAACCAAGTTTAAATCCTACTTAAAACTGATACGAAATTCATGAGAAAATAATAAAAAAATGGTTGATTAAGAATATTGGATATAATATTTAATGATTCTAGGAGTTGTTATTTTAGCACAACTATTTAACAACTAATTTTATTTTAGAGATAAATTATTCTTGATAAAATGAAAAAAAATGATTCTGGGTTATTTTAGAGATTTCTTGATTTCTCCAATATTCTTAATCAACCATTGTGTTTGTGATTATTTTCTCGTAAATTTTGGATCAAATTTGAGTGGGGTTTAAACTTGGTTTGAAATCATGAAGGTTTTAATTGACAAAAATGTTTTTTCAAAATAAATAAATGCATTTTGGAAGTATATGGACCTTGATGAGACTGTGAGACAAGTTGGAGGACTGTTGTGTGCATTTTAAGAGTATCGAGACCTGGATGAGAGCACATGACAAGTTTAAGGACCTATACGTGCATTTTGAGAGTACCGGGACCTAGATGAGAACTCGGGACAAGTTCATGGACCGCTGGTGAAATTTACTCATATATTTAATACAATCCAATAAATTTATGAGACCATGAAAGTATTTTTTTAGGACACATCTGCATTTATGATTTTCATGTTTCCAAGCTAAACATTGATAAAAGTAATAGTCAAAGTTTCTCAAGCCTGACTTGATCTTAATGTACTTACAAAAGCAATTAACTAAATAGCATGTTTACTATCTTAATGACATGGTATCTTTGCCTATGTGGTTGCAAGAGGGGTTATTAGTGTGGCAGTATTCTGACTCTTGTGTGAGTAGGTCTCGTCTAGAATTTCTTTTTCTCAAACAAACAGGAGAGCTCCGTAGCATTGCATTAATAGAAGAAAAGAGTCTTACAAACACCAACAAACAAGGCACTAGTGCCAGCTATTCTGTAAATTGATCTTAGCCACAAGTAACGAACACAAAATATCTTTGAATAATCAAAGGTCAGATTCTATTTGCTACTGTGATTTCCACATCTTGTATAACAGCCACATATGCTTTCAGCATCAGATACAGTAAACACTGTGAGACAAAATAATGAATACAAATAAGAAACTAGAAGAAATTGCTGTAGAGCTCACCGTTGCAACTCTTGAGAGCAAAGACTTATCCGTGTAGAAGAGGTATGCAAAACCTTCCCTTTCCGATCTTCCTACTCTTCCTCGTAACTGAAGGAAAGGCAAAAATAATGGGCTCGAGATTTAGAGTAGAGATATGCATCTTATTAGAGTATTTATCAATTGAGAAGGATTTAGCAATTAATCATACTGATATGACATAAGCTTTGATACATTAAATAATTCTGCTAACAAGGCAAGGCAAAACATAGAAGAAACGAAAGCTACCTGGTACAGCTGGGCAAGTCCAAATAGCTCTGCAAACTGGACAATCATTGTATTGGCGTTTGCAATATCTATTCCACTTTCAATTATATGTGTGCAGACAAGAATTTTCACTTCCCCACTAGCAAACTTTTCCATAGCAAATTGTATGTTCTTGGACATTTTCTGCGGGAAATAAGTTTTATAAGAAAATTAGTCAATACTTAGCAACTGGGACATAAACACTTTCCAGACACAATAGTTAGCACTTAGCCATTTAAGATAGCGATTTGAATTAAGTTGGCATGAATTAAAGCAAAAAATGATATGAGCTATAGAAGAACGGAACATCCACATGAATTATTTTGGACAATAATCAGCCACACCATGGCACCACGCCCACAATGGAAAAGGCTAAAGATAACATTGTACAGGAATTAGGTAATGTTTACTAAATAGCAAGGAATTATGAAATAGGCACAATAATCAGCCACACCATGGCACCACGCCCATAATGCAAGGTATACAGAAATAGGTAATGTTTACTAAATAGCAAGGAATTATGAAATAGGCACAGTAAAAAGACGCACTGCTTAACAGCTTAGTTAACCTACCTTTCCATGAGCAACAGCAATTGGTACATCTGGCAGAGAGTCCTTGAGAAACTGCAACACATCGTCTATTGCTGTTGAATGATGAAATCAAATATGAGAAAATGCATGTGTTTTTTAAATGTAATATCACACTATTTTAGCAAAAAACTTCATACAAGTATATCTCTTATTATATAAGATCCAGTGCGCTATAAAATAATATAGAGGCAAATTATATGCATATTTGTAAAACAGGACTTGAGCTGAACCGTAGTAGTCCAGTTCATACTGTTCAACTATTCAAATGAGATATCTATTAAACAGGATAAACAATAAATACACTTTAACCAAGCCAGGCGGCTAGCCAGGATTTATCTCGTTGATAACATAATTCAGTATATTTGAAAAACAAAAGAAACTAAACCAACCAAGGCAGAACTAGGTGGCTTTTAATTAATAAGAAAAGCGGCACCCAAATTCACAAGTACTTAAACTTAGGTGGTCTAAGCGTACATCCACACCCACAACCAACTGGGCTAAGCCCGGTTCCTATAATTTGTTAAATTTGGCTCGACTAGGCCAACTGTTTCCCATGGTAACAGCACAAACATAAAGATCAGTAAACTGAGATTATCTATACTAAAAAGAGCGAGCAAATTGATCGTCAAATCATCCTTTGTAAATTTTGTGGATCCATTGGTCCGACAGGTGGACCCACGGATCCTTTACATCAGCAGCCAGGATTCTTTCTAACGCTATACGTCATCAGCCAGGAGTCTTTCTCACGCTATTTTTTTAAAACAGTTAGGACTCTTTCTCACGGAACATATCCTATGAGAACTCAATTCCCGTGAGAACTATGAGAACTCACATCTGGGCCACATGATCTTGATCCAAGGGGAGAGGTGGGAGGGGGGATTTGCAAAAGTATGATTAGCATGCATTGGAGGGGGTGGTGATTTGGCAAATCCCCCCTCCCACCTCTCCCTTGGATCAAGATCATGTGGCCCAGATGTGAGTTCTCATAGTTCTCACGGGAATTGAGTTCTCATAGGATACGTTCCCTTCTTAAAAAACATGTTTGTGATTCATATATTAACTATGATGGTCTATCATGAACAATATCATCTGAACATAACAAAACTCTGACCTTTTATTCGTGGTACAACATAGAAGACTTGACCCCCACGTTGCAGCTCAAACTTGATAGCTGATAGGGCCCTTTCTTTACTAAATGCTGACACGTATGTCTTTACAGCAACTCTTTCAGGAGGTGGTGTAGACATTAAACTGAAATTAGAGAGATACTTCAATAGGAAAAACAGACAATGAAGTACAAAAGTTTAATGCAACTAATTGTGAGGAACCATGTAAACATAAACAATACAGGAATGACATTATCTAATCTATGAAGCAACCTGCATTACAGTAGTGTTGATCATTGTCTAATTTATTGCAAGCTATAATAGTCTAATTGTCGATGTAATCCAATATAGGTGTAGATGGCATTCTTGTATAGATCCATTCCGCCACTGCTAGAAGTTTATTTGGAACAATAACGTTGAAGTGCTAGCTATAATTCATCTTTCGAACACATATTAAACAAACTACAGTAACACCATTAAGCCATGTCCTTTATATTTTATTTTGACAAGTCAGTGAAAAGTATCAGCAGATCGGTAGGTGTAGGAGAGTAGAGAGGGATGCGTGTAATGTTGTGGATGTATTGCATTGAGGCCTCGGCCGGTATATATGAGAGTACAAGAGTTGGGGGGTAAGGCAACCCCCGGGATACATATGGCAGTCTATGATATTCCTATCTATACTACCAAATATACTCTAACACTCCCCCGCAGTCACAGCGGGAGCACCGCAGACGGTGAGACTGGAGAAGAAGCCGAAGGCACGAGCCGACGGACTTACAGCCCCCCGCAGTCATAACGTCGGTGCGGTGTGGATGCTGCGACTGGAGAGAACCGGCGAGTATCTCATGCGGATGGTAGCCCTTTGTGCCGATGTCGAGGTAGCCGAGCTGGAGGGCGAAGAGCCATGGTCGAAGATGCCGTGCGTAGGATAGCCGTGGTCGACGTAGAGCTGTCGAGGTTGTCGAAGACGAGGTAGCCGCACATGAAGCCACGGGCGCACGAGGAGGCGCCATGATGGTGGCGTGACGGAGAAGACGCCGAAGACGAAGATGGCGACGCGTCGAGGCAGTCGTAGAGGGAGCGATGCCGAAGTCGATGCAGTCAGGCCATCGGGCGAGGCATGCCCGGGTTTGCCAGGCCCGGGAACGCGTCGGGGACGATGGGCACGCACCGGTGTTGCCAATACCGGACGTGCAAGGGAGAAGTGCACAACCAGACGCCATCACCGAAGGGGACCAGCAGAGAAGGCCTCCAAAGCGGTCGCAGGCGCTGAAGACGGCGAGGTAGAAGATGCCGACGCCCGCTGTTGCTTGGAGTAGAGGAGGTGGCGACGCTGGCGACGCGGTTGTGCTAGACGAAGCGAGGAGGAGAGCCCGGATTTCCAGCGCAAGGCTAGACGATCAAGGCGACGCGGCGGCGGTGCTCGAAGGAGACGACAAAGAACTCGAACGACTTGATGAAGACCATGCGCGAAGGGCGCAGCGACGCGTAGTCGACGATGAGGTCGTGGACATGGTCGGCGGCGTGAGGTAGCAACGGCGGAGAGGACCACAGGTGGCTCCACTGCTGCCCGAAGAGGCGAAGCAATGGTAGCCCTCCATACTCGGTGAAGGGGCGCGCACGACGAGGACGGACGTCA
Source organism: Urochloa ruziziensis (assembly GCA_015476505.1). NCBI lineage: Eukaryota > Viridiplantae > Streptophyta > Magnoliopsida > Poales > Poaceae > Urochloa > Urochloa ruziziensis. The sequence goes on along the minus strand of CM027120.1, from coordinate 40,886,721 downwards.
CGGGAGCCGAGTGGGTCACGCACGTCGGCTGATCAGACCGAGCTGCGCGAGGCGAGACGACAGTGGACGAAGTCGGTGAAGGCGTCCCGATCGGTGGAGGCGAAGACGAGCCGGCAAAGGTCGACGTGCGGAAGAAGCGGCGACGTAGGCGGCGACGCAAACAAGCGCCCCCGGGTGCCGGCCATCTCGCCATGTCGCACGGTCAAAGAGGAAGAAGAGGCCGGTGAAGTCGATGCTGATGTCGAGGTCGTAGCGCGGGTCGACGGGTGGTGGGCGACTCAATCCCGAATCAGTGATCGGGTAAAAAGGAAATTGATGCAGCAGCAGATCTTCGTGTAGTACCTCAGGGTGCGCATAGCACAGGAAGCCTTCACCCTTAGACCTTTTCTCATCTGCCCGTCAGGGTCAATGACCGCACGCGCGAGACAGAGAGGAAAAACAGAGGTGGAGACGGTCCAGTGGATGGCGATGATTGGACCGGGGTGATTCCCGTCGGGGCGAGCGGATCCCGCCTGGGCGACGGCTCCCCCGCTGGTGTGGGCGGCGGCGGCTTCCCTCCCGATGCAGGTGGATCCTGCCCGGGCTGGGGCTACCCCGCCGGCCTGACAGAGGGACGGGCGGCAGGGGTTCCGCCGGGTCCCGCCTGGAGCGAGCGACCAGGACGACGAAGGGGTTGCTGATGCGCCGGCCGTTGGAGGGAAGACCGCGGCGGGGGTGGAGGGGGTGATGCACCGCCAGGAGATCCAACGGCGACGAGGTTGAGGCGCCGCGCTTAGGACCCTGCTGCCACCATGGCAGCACGGGATCGAGCGCGGGCATCTCAGGGAATTCGCGGCTACCACCATGGCAGCGTAGAGTGGCGTCGTCAACGATTTCCTTGGCAGGTGACGAGGTGCAACCCGATCTGCAACTGCTTGACGCGACAAGGCGGCGGATTAGATTGATCCGCCGCGCAGAGGGGCGCTGCCCCCGGCGGAGGTCATGGGCGACCTCCCCGGGGGCGCGCTACCAGGCCGTCGAGGGGGCGCCCTGGATGGACGTCGTGGTCGACGACCGGCGGCACGAGGAGGCAGGAACGGGTGGAGAGAGGCAGCGGAAGTTTCTAGGTCAGGATCTGTAACCCTAATCTCGTGATACCATGTAGGAGAGTAGAGAGGGATGCGTATAATGTTGTGGATGTATTGCATTGAGGCCTCGGCCGGTATATATGAGAGTACAAGACTTGGGGGGTAAGGCAACCCCCGGGATACATATGGCAGTCTATGATATTCCTATCTATACTACCAAATATACTCTAACAGTAGGGACTAAAGGGAGCAAAAGTAGATCAGTTAGCAAATATTATTCAAAAAACTTAATTTCTTGTTGACATCTAATGATCATCACTAAGAATGGTAAGGAAAGCAAGTGTAGCTCTCCAGCATTGTACGAAAAAAAGGCAAATGTAACTAGTAACCATCACGTTATGCAATAAAGAATAAACCATCTCTCACCTCTGTTTAAACTCTAAAAGACACAGCATATCCTCCCTCGACAGGAAGGTACAAGTACAAAACAACATGGTACTGTAACCACACCTCACCTTGCATCCCGGAAACCAGTCAAAGCCAGATACAAGGTACGTGGGATGGGTGTTGCAGAGAGTGTAAGAACATCAATAGAAGCCTTGTATGATGCAATCTTCTCCTTTTGTTGCACACCAAATTTCTGTAAATAAGAAAGATAAAGTATGTGAACATATATGCATAAAAGAAAAAGGAAATACGATATCATTTAATTCGACTAATTTTTTCTTTCGAGATGTCAATCACATCATTAAATTATAAGTAATGCATAACACCACCAGACTAGAACAGCAAGCAAGCACAAATGACAACAAAAAAAGACAACATTTCAAGGACAGAAAAAGAAGATGTAGCAAGACTCATAAAAGTACTTGTTCTTCATCCACCACTAGGAGACCAAGATTGTTATAGGCCATCCTTTCCGTAAGGACAGCATGAGTTCCAACAATGATGTGCAAATCTCCACTCTTAATCTTTGTTATCAGGTCATCTTTTTCCTCTTTGCTCTGCAAAAAAGAGATTACCATGTTATGCAATGCAATAGGGAAGTTATGAATAATTATTAGAATTAGCTATCACTATTGTAAGAAAGGGATTAGAAAAATAAAAGGCTTCACTAAAATAAGTTAGTGCAATAATCTGGCAATCAATAACATTCCGGAAAAGGCAATACTACTACAGCTACCTGATAATCATATATCAGGAGCTAGGGTGCAACATATTCTAGGATCAAAAAATAAACATGAACTTAGAATGTTCTGAAACAACAAGAATTTGGATGTGTTGCATTGTGGGATGAACTTATTTCTGCTATGGCATACCTGAGCACCACTAAACATGGCAACCTTTATGTCCGGATAGTTGGCAAAACGCTCAGTCATTACATCATAGTGTTGCTTGGCAAGTATAACCGTTGGCGCAAGAACCATAGCTTGATATCCTGCAGATACAACAATGAATATAGCACGCATTGCAACTTCTGTTTTGCCAAAGCCCACATCTCCACAGATTAATCTGTCCATAGGTGTTTCCCTTTCCGTCAGATCTTTCTCAACATCTATAAAAGCCTGCCATCAAAATGAACAACATTTAATCCAGCACTTTTTATCTCGAACATTAATCCAGCACTTCAATAATATAGGAATTTTGTCTTGCATACAGTAGTATATGAAATACTTAATCAAAAAGACCATCACAGAAATTAGGAAAACTCTATCATGCCTTTGTCATGAAAACAAGAAATTTATACCAGACTTTTCCAAAAAAAAAGTGAGAAGCAAGAAGAAAAATATCAATGACATGCAACTATAAAAAAATCGGACAGTACATCCTAGTAGAACTATTATGATTAGAATTAGTTGGTTCTATCTCGTTTAGATCCCACACAGCAAGATAGTAACTCGTAAAGCTTAACAGATATCTTATACCAAGAGCTATTTCAGTACTGAATAGGGTGCAAATAGATCTGAAACACTTCTATGTTCAACCCCCAAAAAGAAGTACATGTATGCCAGATGTTAGGAAGCAATATAGGCTATATAGCTACAGATTCTGAGGGCATAAACTATAAAGCGACCTTATACACGATTGTCATAAAATTCGACCAGGATTTAAGCATCTACCAAGCTGAAAATGTCTTATTTTAGGAAAATAGCATGCAGTGTTGAACCTAAAGTAGCAAATACACACATCGCATCAATCATCAGGGTGCTAGTTTGCTATCATATATGTCAGTGAAACGATAACTGTAATTTTTCCCATTCCTATAAATTAAAAAACATAAGGAATGTAACTAGCAAACAATTGCATTTGATTCAAGTAGACCTGGCACTGATCTGGAGTAGGCTCATAAGGAAATTCAGCAGCAAACTCATCCAGTGCCACAGGCTTCGTGTATGGAGGTCTGCTCTGCCTCATCCTTTGCAAATACAGCTCCATCAGGTTGACAACCATCTTCTGAACGGCAAGCTTCCCTTTCAGCCTCCGCTTCTCCCAGGTAGAAGGGTCGCTCAGCTTGCTCAAATTCCGTGGCCGCTTCTTCTCGTGAGGCCTGAAAAAGACATCAATCTGGATAAATGGTTAACGTGAATTTTTAGTTTCCAGTAGAGATTGAGATAATAGGCATTGTAAGTCATAGCATAGTATGAATGTGTTTGTTGCAGCCAATCGAAATTGCAAAGCCACTGACATTCCAAGAGTGGCAGTTCGAAATTTAAGTTACTAATACCAAGTACTTGTCGACGGATGGAGTAGCATTTTCAATTGGAGCACAAATTGAAAGGGTTGATAAGCAGAGAAGCAGTATAATGTGCAAATGGCAGGTGGATGAGGACCAAGGATGACATACAGGTTGTATCTGTAGAGCATGCGCGCGGCCTGGTCGACGGCGAGCTTGGCCATGGCGTCGGCGTACTGGATGAAGACGTAGTCGACGCCGTCCTCGGCGCTGATGCAGGCGAACTTGCCGACGCCGACCTTCTTGTGCACGACGTACTCCCCGGGCTCCAGCTCCCGCGGGTCCACCCGGTGCCCCAGCGAGCTCCCCGCCGCCATCCCCTTCCTCGCCCTCTCGCCGCCGCCCTCCTCGTCGGCGTCGAGCTCGGCCTCCCCGCCGGCGACGCCGTCCCCGCGGAGCTGGCTGAGGCCGAGCCGCTGCTGGTCGCGGATCATGCGGAGGTACGCCTCGGCCTGCGCGGGGTCGACGGGGGAGGCAGAAGTGGAGGCGGCAGAGGCGGCGTCGCGGCGGCGGGCGATGGCGCGGAGGCGGTAGTTGAGTTGCGAGATGTCGTCGGGCGCGACGGAGGCCGCAGCGGCTGTTGCGGTCGCCGCCGCCACCGCGAGGCGGCGCAGGCAGCGGGGCGGCGGGAGGCAGGCCGGGAAAATCCGAGCCGGCGGCGGGCGGAGGCGGAGCAGGAGCAGGGGGTGCGGGTGGGGTCGAAACGCCGCCGGCGGAGGGACGCGCGCGGGTGGGGCGGCCATTGAGGGGCGGGGACGGCGACGCGAGCGCGCGCGGCGAGGCTACGCGGAGCCGGGGGTCATCGGAGGGGGAGGGGAAGAGGAGGCGGAGGGGTTTAAGCCGTGGGGGGTGGAAGCGTGTGGATAGTGGGAGACAGGGAGAGACGCCAACGGATAATTCTTGGGGTTTGCATGGACCGGGTGCACGGGAGGGAGAGATATTTGGCTGGTGGAGCTTGTACGATTACAAAGTGGGCCAAGGGCATAGGCCTTGGTTCGACAGGCCCAGTGGTTTAGGAATGGTGGGTGGTAGGTGTTTGCCAAGACCTGATTAATTTTGGCTCAATTTTCCTAAGACCTGGGCTCAAGCGTTACCTAAAAAGAGGCCTGAATAAAACGAAGTAGTTCTTGGGCTCATCTTCTTACAGCCCAACACCCAGCAAGAGAAAAAAAGGTTTGGCGCGGCCCAAATAATAAAACAATTATTTTCATATGTAAATTCGAGTTTAGCTCATTAAAATTTAAAATTTAGATGGACACGGTTGCAACGGTAAAAGCTTCTTTCTTGGCGGATTACTTTTCGTTTATGGTCGAGAATAACTTTGCATTAAAAAGGAAGCGTAACATTTGTTGATGTTCATGTTCAAAGAAAGATGCAGTAAACCTGTATGAAAAAAAAATACCTTCAACAAAGTAGTCAAGACGCAATAGCACACTTTTTTACTACCAAACTTAAATTTTAAGGACACATTAAAGATACACTAGTAGTTCGGTTTTATAATGCTGTCTTACAGCAATTGGATTTGGATGGGAGAAATTGTCACCGGAGGAAGCATTGCCTATACAAATAGAGACGGCCAAAGATCTTGTTGGGGAAGTGATTTCGGAACACGGGGTCGTACGAAGCACCCTTCGTACGGCCGGAAGAAGCGTAGAAAAGATGAAGGGAACAAGGCAGGTTTGTCCGGCTCTTGTAGGGACCGTCCCCGGACGTCGCTATCTCAAAAGTCAGGGAGCCCTTACGAAGCACCCTTCGTGAGGGCTCGTGCACGAAGGGGACAAAGAACGACATCGTCCCGGCGACGTTGTTCTGTCTAATGGCCAACAAACTAACTTTGGTTCATGTAGAGACGCAGGCGGAACGCCCGAAGGGCTCGTTGCTGTTCGAAGGAAGATTCGGAGTACGGAAATTCTTGCTCGGTTTGAACGACGAAGGCCCGTAACGAGTGCGGCTTCGGAAGTCAAGCGAAGTCGAAGGGTACCTCGTAAGGGGGGCCACCTCCAGGCCCGTGACGAGTGCGGCTTCGGAAGCCGCGGACCCGAAGATGACGCACGAAGTGGAGGGCCGTACAGAGCGCCAAGGGAAGTGGAGTACAGGGTGTCACCTGCTGGCAAGAGCGATGTAAAATACTAGTAATGTCTCTCAATATTCTGTAAATGTGTCCGTTGGGTCGTGCACCCCTGTAATTTCGCTTCGTCAATAGGCCGCCGACTAAGGGGCGGCCGCGCATTGAAAACTGAAGTTAGTTTTTTTAGTCCTCCACTCTGTGGTACAAGTTGTAGTATCTGAATGTACAACCAACACAACACACTCAACACCCCACACACGCGAACTCACACCCCTAAGAAGCACACTAGACCTACAACCTATACACACCTAACGCCTGTAGAGAGAGCGAAGGCCGGACCCTTCACTTGGACGAGCACGTCATCCCATTGTGGTCCAAAGGCGCCGGAGGAAAACCTGAAAAATGGGGACATGCCCCGGTGGGTCATCCCATTGTGGTCCAAAGGACCTGGAGGAAAACCTAAAAAATGGGGGCATGCCCCGGTGGGACGCACTGGTTCGAACCCAGGCGGGTGGCGTGCACTCCGGCACTGCCTACCACTGAGCTACGAGCTCGTTCCCAAAACTGAAGTTAGTTTATTGAGCATACTTGCCTAGATTTATTGAGCATACTTGCCTAGACTGATACACCGCGCACGATCGAAAGGGAAGCACTCCCCGGCTTCCCTTCCGATCTCGTGTCCTTGCTGTAACCGTCACTCGCTCCAAGCTCGTTTCCCACCCAACACATCTGTTGCTTAGATACGTTGCTTATTTAGGAGTGTTTAGTTTGAGAGGGCACTTCGTGACTACTATTTTTATCCGTCGCCAGTAGTAAATGTTTATACAAATTATTAATTTTATTTATCGGATTTATCTTCCGGTACTTTAATACGGAGTACTAATTATTAGATTGAGGGTCTTGAGGATAAGCTACGGTGAATGAATCAAATCCATTTGATTCCACGAAATGAAAAGGAATCAAGTTCTTCAAACACCCAGTTACTGATGATGAAAAGGAATCAAGTTCTTCAATCAAATCATCAGCGGAAGCTCCATGATGAAGATTTTCTTTACGCTCGTGACATTCATCTTATTTCTTTTTCAGAAACCAGAGTGTGTCTCTGACTATGTACATCACACGATACATCGACCTTTAAAAAAGTACAGCCGATTTGAACCCCCCTGAAGTAACTAGACACTAAACAAAAGCAGCGAGCTAGTAAACCCGTCTGGAAGCAAGTTAACCAAGTACAATAAGACAGCAGCACTGTTGCCGCATAATTAGGCGTGATTCTTCTTGAAGATCCTGTCGATGACGCCCTCCCTGCTCTGCTCGATCCCCGGCGTCTCCACGCCCACGTCCTTGAGCGTCACCGCCTTCTTACTCCTGCACAATGGGGTCGATCAACAAGCAAAGCGATGTCAGATCAGATCACTCTGGAACCGATTTATTAGCTCCAAAAAGAAAAAGAAAAGATTTCCGAGAAATCAATTCCTATAGTTGCAACAGAGCAACGACGTACGGGTACTCGGTGACGGGGTCTGCGACGCCGGCGGCGAGGCTGCGGTCGTCCTGCACGTGGGCGACCTTGCGGAACAGCGACTTGCCGACGAACCGCTCGCCCTCGTCGACGGCGAGGTCGGGCGCCGCCACCTCGGGCACCGTCTCCCGCTTCTTCTTGTCCACGCGCACGTTGGGCGCGTGCGCCAGCTGCTGCCGCGCCGTGCTCAGCCCCAGCGTCACCGACAGCGCGACCAGGCCCAGCGCCACGTACACCGGCACGTAGTCGCCGCGCGGCAGCAGCTTCTGCTTGCTGCCGGAGCTCGCGCCGCCGGGGTGGCGCTCCGCCGCCGCCGTCGCGGCCGAGCGGGACTGGACGGCGGTGGCGGAGATGACGGGACGAAGCCCGAAGCGCTGCAGCGCCGCCGCGCGGAGGCTGGAGGCGGCGGCTGCGGCGGCGGCGGCTCGGGATGCCATCGACATGGCGGCGAGAGAGAGCGCTGTGCTGCGAGGGGGAGAGTGTTCTTTGTTGCTTGCGACGGAACGGAACGGACGGAACGGGAGGGGAGGAGTGTGCGCAGCGTAGCAGATGCTTCTGATTCGGCTGAGGAAGGGTGGGCTCGTGGTGGCGGCTTTTTATGCCTGTGGATGGAGAGAGCTGGGGGCGAGGAAGCGTCTGGAAGCTGGGAGAGCGAGGTGGCGCGGGAGGGAGCGGGACGTGTCGCGACGGCGGGACACGCGGCGGGACGGTGCCGGCCCCCTCGATCGGGCTGCTGGAAGTGGCTGGAAGGCGCCACGGTTACTGGCCGGTCGTATGTTTGCAAGAGTACGTGCCGGTCTCGGTAGGGGCGCTGGCCGGCCGGCGGTGGTAGCCTCAGCCCTCAGCTCGAAGCCGGCCCGGCCCGGCGGCCGTTGGATTATTGTACTCCGTAACGGCCAGCCATCTTTCCGGCCACGTGCATGCGTACAGCGTACCTGCACCACAGCACTAATCGTGTTGCATATGGTCTGCAGTTGTGTATACCGGCCGGCTGCTGGTTAATTGCCGTTCGTCTCTACTCCGTCCGGGTAGCTCGATCTAAAGGTGATTTTCCTTCGAACTTCGGACGTGCTGGGCTCCCGACCACTGCATGCCACGCCACAGCCACAGAAGTGTGACGTCGATTCCCAGCGCCACACTCGCCACGGCAGTGTAGCGTGGCGAGGTGTGGCGGGGAACCAGGCAGCCCCTAACATCCATAAGCAAACGGTAGAAATATAATCAGGCTATAACCTATGTTTCTAGATGTATGATGATGTATCTTGAATTTAATGTCGATATCTTTTACAGCCCATGTCGATATCAAAAAAATACCAACTTTTGTACTCCTTCCGCTTTAAGATGCAGTTCGTTTGACTTTTTGACCCCAAGTTTGATCATTTATCTTATTTAAAAAATTTACAAAATATCATTTTTTTTGTTGTGGCTTACTTTATTAATAAAAGATGTGCAAGAATGACTTACATTTGACTATATTTGTACAAATTTTTTTGAATAAAACGAGTGGTCAATAAACATTTTAAGTTACACTTGGATAGGGATAGATTCAAATCTTTTGGGCAATTTTCAAGTGGTCGTCTCGAAAAAGAGTAATCTTCCGTCTCAAAATATGCATAGGAGGATGACCATGGGAGACTAGACCGCTAGATCATTAGATTGACAAAATTCAGCACAGAAACCTTGCCGGTCGATAGACATGTCACCTGCTGCTGAAAAACTAGCCACTTCATTAACAAATTAGACGCAGATTATGTCAACATAGATATGAAAATGGTGGAGAATGATATCATAGATACAAACAATATAAACCATCAAGGTTTTTCCATATCTGTGAAATGAAATATTAAGTTTTGGCTACAATTTTAGTGTGAAATCCATCAAAAATAAAAATCCCTATGTCCTTGCTAAAATAAAATTAAACAATCTCAGCGATGACTTCGCGAATATGAAATTATTTGAGACGGCAAATGAATTTCCCACTCTATTTACACCCTTACATCACTCCTTGGTGAGAAATTCACATGGTCACTTACCTTTTTCGCTATAATTGTTTTACATTTACTCTCCTTTTGTTTTTATCAGGTGAGCGACTCTTTCTTTTTCTTCCACTCGTCTAGTCAGTTCATTTTCCAGTGTGCAATACTTAGGCGACAAAAAATCAGGCTTTACAAATTACAAAAGCATTTTGCAAATTTGTAACAAGAGGTTTATCATAATGCACCATGCTACAACAAATAGCTTACGAAATTTTGAATTGAAACGGCCAATATATCCTATTTGAATGAAGGAATATGTAAAAGTTATAAGTACTGTACTTTAATTTGTCAAAAAAATGTAATTTATATGAATCATGCATTAGTTTCAGACAACAAAGAGAAGGCTATATGTGACCTTAATTACTCCTTCCGTCCAAAACATGTTACACAGGAAATTCTAGTAGTACATATTAATAAGGAGGTAAAGTCACCTTTATGTGCTTTAGTGCTAAAATTGCTGCATGCCCGCGTGAAAAATGCGCGCACCAAATTAGATATAGTGATGACTTTTTTTTAATAAACCTTAAATCACAATATTTTTTTATAGAGGGAGTACATAATAATGTCACCATGTCGATAACGTTCTAACTACTTCTTGGAAATAATCTAAACTGCTTAGGGTAGTTTTTCTTGTCCTATAGTCGTTGGAATGCAATTTGCAAACAGTAAGATTGCGAGTATTTCCAGGTGGCACCTCCCCATTGGCTGGCTTTTTGGCGCGTACAGTGGAAACTGACCTCCACCTTTCCCGCGCTTGAGTCATAGCTCTCCGATCCCACCGGCCACCGCTACTTCAACGGTAAAAAGAAAATCCCCACATTTCGCTTAGCCCCCTATGGAACTATGTAATACCGCAGATATCAAACCGACCCGCACAGTACACGAGCGGGAAGAGAGGACAACGCTGGTTTCGCAAAACCCCCTGAAGACAAATAAATTCGCGTTGGGGCCCTCACCGTTCTCATCCCGACACGCCCCCGCCCCGATCCCCAAATATCCAAACCCTAGTTCGCCGGAGCCCGCGCTCTCCGGCGACTCCTCCGGCCGATTCGTCGCGGCCGCCGTGTGATGCGTGCAGAGCATCGAGCTTGAGCGACCGGTCTGTTTGGTTTCGATGGCCGCGCAGCCCCAGCCGGCTCCTCCCGCCGTGGAGGCGCGCTTCGTGGATCTCTGCAAGGTCAGATCTCTCGCGTCCCTCCGCCCGCCGGTGTGATTTTGCTGCGTTTTGAGGTCTTACGGTTTTGGGGGTTGGTGCTCTCGTGCAGGAGCTGGGACTGGGCGAGGGCGTCTCCGGCGAGGCCGCGGCGCTGCTGGATGAGGTGAAGGCCGCGCTCCTCGCGGTGCCTTCAGTCGGAGGAAGATCGGTGAGGGACACCGCCTCCAGTGGTTAAACCTTCGATTCCTATGTCATGCGTGCTAATTAGAGTGTGAAAGGACCATTGCAGGCTAAGGACGCGGAGAAGCTCTGCTTCGCGTTCGTGCTGTACTGTGCGGTGAAGCTGAAAGGGCGGAAGGAGGGCTCTGGGGTCAGGCTGTGTGAGATTTTGAAGGGCTGCAAGCTCAAGTGGGTGGTATTTCGTTATGATTATTATTTGAGTTTAGTCTCATCTTTAGAGTTTCACTGAGTTGGTTACGGCTGCATTTGGTTTGGCATGCAGGTATGACGATTTCTTCAAGGAAATGCAGCAGCTTGGTCTGAAGATTGAGAAGATCTTAGAGAGCCGTTATGGCCAAGATTGGGAAGGTCAACTCGAGGTAGGTTGAGAGCTGGTATTGTCTTGCTTTTGAAAGATGGAGGTTCTGGGAGGCCCTAACTTTGTTGTTTCTGCATGGGGCTTTTGACTTGTGAAATCAGCTGAAGCAGTTGGAGGGTTTGGTGAATCTGCTGGCCGATGCAAGCAGGTAATATTGTGTGATGCCTTGCACACAATTTAACAATGGCAAAATTGCTGATGGATTTTCTTTCCTTGTATTGAGATATGACGCTCATTAGTGAAAATGTGTCACCAATTATAAATGCTGATTTGTAATTTATAACAATTTGGTTAGTGTATTGGTTTGTCTGAAAGAACAAGTCTTATGGACATTGTCATGAAATGCCAGGTTCTATCGTAAGGCATATAATGAACTGTTCTCAAATGCAAGTACTGATCAGGAGCCTGGATTAGCAACAAACACTCCTGACTATATTCTTTTTGGGTGGTATCTCTTCTTAATGCTTCGTTCGAGATCACCAGAACTGTTTAAGGATCTAGTATCCTGCATCCATGGATTGGTTGCTGTATTGGTGAGTTTCGCTTTCCTTCCTTTTGTTTCATTATTGATTTTGAACTTTGAGCCCCCTTAATACTGTGAGCTGCTACTTGTATTTTTAAGTAACCACAAAACTGTTTGGTGAAATGCAGGCGATACTTTTGATCCATGTGCCTGCTAAATTTAGGTGCTTCACGATTGAAGGCTCTTCTCACTTAAGTAATTGTTCTCCACATTTTGTTAATTGCTTGTTCTGTATCATATTTTATTTATTCATTCAGCATATGGCACACATTTATGTTTGTTTGTTTGTTTGGATCCAGTCAAACAAACTGAGAAAGGCGTGGATATTGTTGCTTCATTATGTCATAACTATCATACCTCTGAAGAACGCCTGAAAGAAATGATGGGCAAATCTCACAAGGCAATAGAGGACTTCTTCGGCATGAAAGCATTAAGTGCTTCAAAGTGCAAAACAGAAAATTTGGATAAAATAGACACAGGCACGGAACCCTCCCCCATCGCATGTGTGTGCAATGTGTATTGAACTGTTGTTATGTCGCACACTTTAATTAGCTGAAGTGTTATATTAATGTTCTACTTGCAGATGGTCTGATGTGTTTCAAAGGTCTCATTGACGAGGAGAGTTTCCAGCGAAATTTGGAAAAATTGGAGAAACTATGTAATTCCAATAGCTGGGAAGGGGAGCTTGATTTGAAATTATTTTTGAGCAATGACTATGTTCCCTCTGCCGAGAACGCATCTGGGGGCTCCACTAATTTAGGATGTTCAAAGGTATCCTGAATGGTTCAATCATTTCATTTGGTAATCTAGGTTGAATTCCTTTACAGATTATTTCAGTCAATTTGTTTTCTTCTTTTGCAGCGTGCCTTTGAAACATTAGCGTCACCCACAAAGACAATAAAGAACATGCTGACTGTCCCTTGTTCCCCTTCATCACCTGCCAGCGGTGGTTCAGTCAAGATTGTGCAAATGACACCAGTAACTTCTGCCATGACGACAGCTAAGTGGCTTCGTGAAGTGATATCTTCATTGCCAGATAAACCTTCATCTAAGCTTCAGCAGTTGCTGTCATCATGTGATAGGGATTTGATTAATGATGTGACAAAAAGGGTCAGCATAGTTTTGGAAGCAATTTTCCCAACCAAGTCTTCTGCAGATCGGGGTGGTTCAATAGGCCTCAACTGTGCAAATGCATTTGATATCCCATGGGCAGAAGCAAGAAAAATGGAGGCCTCCAAGTTGTATTATAGAGTATTGGAGGCAATCTGCAGAGCTGAGTCACAGAACAGTAGTGTAAATAATCTAACTCCATTGCTGTCAAATGAGCGTTTTCACCGATGTTTGATTGCCTGTTCAGCTGAGCTAGTATTGGCAACGCATAAGACAGTCATCATGATGTTCCCTGCTGTTCTGGAGAGTACTGGTCTAACTGCATTTGATTTGAGCAAAATAATTGAGAACTTTGTGAGACATGAAGAAACCCTTCCAAGAGAATTGAAAAGGCACTTAAATTCTTTAGAAGAACAGCTTTTGGAAAGCATGGCATGGGAGAAAGGTTCATCATTGTATAACTCACTGATTGTTGCCAGGCCATCTCTTGCTTCAGAAATCAATCGTCTTGGTCTTTTGGCTGAACCAATGCCATCTCTTGATGAGTTAGTGGCAAGGCAGAATTTTCATGTTGAGGGCTTGCCAGCTACACCATCTAAAAAACGTGCTGCTGCACCAGGTACTACTTTGCTACTCAGGCTTAGTTTAATGTTTCTTTGATTAATTGTTTCAACTCCCAAAGTCACTGAGTTTTTCTGCATGTTACTTGAAGTTTGTTCATCATCCATTTGATTACAGAGTGTTTTGCGCTTTATTTCATTGCACAGAGTTTCATGTTTCTTTCTGTACAACAAGGCTGGTACCAGTCCTTTCTCTTACCAATTTGGTTGCACAATGTTTTGCAGTCAGTGTGTCAGTAGCTATAGTTGTTCTCACTGCAATTTTATCAACAGAAGCTTTCATGAATTATGAGTTCAAGATACACCGGTACTAGAATTGTGTCATGAAGGCCTAGATTATCTGTACCGCTGAAGGGCAAAAATGGTAAAGGGTAATGTGCGCTGAAATGCTGTGGTCTGGAAAAATGAAACGTTGCCTTAGTATTGTGAAATGAAGCTCTGCCCAATGAAACTTCACACCAAACTTGTTTATTTGTAGCAGTACAATGTATTCTTAGTGTAGAGTATGGTTCATGAGCCTGGTCAGCCATTTATTACTGCAGAAGGTATCATGAACTCAAGTGGCAGTCCAGGATCTGTTTCCTTTATAGTTTCATAGAGCTGAGACATTCTTGAACAAGGAATGCTTATTTGTATGGTGCGTTTCCGACTGGGGTCCATTTAAGAATTTCATGGTTCCATTACCTTCTTAGATTGCAATATTTTAAAACAAGCAATTCTCAGATTTCACTTTGTTAGTCCATCTTAATTTTGGGCTTCTAGCTCTTCTTGCTATTTACCCATCACTTGTTTCTTGCAGATGATAACACTGATCCTCGATCGCCAAAGAGACTATGCAATGAATCTAGGAACACAATTGCAGAGCGCAATTTGCAGACTCCACCACCTAAGCAAAGCCACATCGTGTCAACTAACTTGAAAGCAAAATGCCAACCGCTCCAGTCTACATTTGCAAGGTTTGGTCACCCATTTTAGTCATACTAGTGTTTGCGCACTCTACATCTCTTCAAAACAGAAACATTGATTTACCACTTGTCTACTGTGCAGCCCAACTGTCAGTAATCCTGTTGGTGGGAATGATAAATGTGCTGACGTGACGGTTCAGATATTCTTTTCCAAGTATGGATCTTCTTGTAACTAGAACTTCATTTCTATGATTTATCTTCTTTTTTATGTAATTTTGGGCTGCAATTTGTTCAGATTCTGAAGCTGGCTGCTATTAGAATAAGAAACTTGTGTGAAAGGGTCCAATATGTGGAACAGACAGAGCGTGTCTACAATGTGTTCAAGCAAATTCTTGATCAAAGGACAGCATTGTTTTTTAATAGACACATTGATCAAGTTATCCTTTGCTGCCTTTATGGTATTGCAAAGGTATGATTTTATGCTATTTAATGAACTTCCTGTTATTAGTTCCCTCTTATTTGGGCTGACCATGCCTTGTATGACAGGTTTGTCAATTAGATCTGCCATTCAGGGAGATACTAAGCAATTACAAGAGAGAGCCACAATGCAAACCAGAAGTTTTTTAAGTATCTATGTTGGGAGTAGGAATCGCAATGGGGTATTTACCTTGGATTCGATATTTCGCCTTTTATCTGACAGTTCTTTCTCATGATTTTAATTCCTTTTACTGACAGTCTTTCCTATCAACAGGTACTAGGATCACGCCATGTTGATATCATTACCTTTTACAATGAGGTGTTTGTTCCAGCAGCCAAGCCTTTCCTGGTGCCATTCATCACTTCTGGTTCTCGTCCAGAAGACAAGAAGAATGCTAGTAGTATGTGCTATACTTGCTTTCTCATTTGAACTTCTACTCCTTCACCATAACTGATGTCATCACTTTACATAGGCCAAATTTCCGGATCACCCAAGCCATCTCCTTTCCCAAATTTACCAGACATGTCCCCAAAGAAAGTTTCATCTTCTCATAATGTATATGTGTCTCCTTTGCGGCAAACCAAGGTTTTTTCTCATTCTGTATTACATTGCTTTAATTTGTCTATTTCCTCTTCATTTATTACTATCAGGTAAGCTAACTCATATAATCACGATCTGTTTTGTAAGGTAGTAATGTTACGAATGATATTTTAATATAGCATATGCATGTTTAAAATTTACAACACACAGTAATAATAACAACAAAGCCTTTAACCCAAGAAAGTTGGGTAGGCTAGAGGTGGAACCCAGCAAGAGCATCATGCAGGTGAATACCCACAGTTTTACTAGGTCACTCCTTACATGCAACTAAATGACGGGGACAATTCTTGAGACGCAGAGCATCTAGATTCCTAGGATTGTTTCTACATTTCATTTTTTAGAATAACTTTAAGTGCCAATGGATCAATGCTATGAGGGTGGTGTCACCTTTTTTTAGGTAAATGCAGTAGGGGAGGCCCATACTGTGGTAAATATATTAAAAAGGTGTTAAAAAACTGTACATAAAGTAAGGAAAGAACTACAAGAAGTGTGAAAATGACAGCTAAGAAAAAAGAGAGCATGTGAGTTAGTTAACGTAAGGAGTTTATCCAAGCTAGAAAAGGAGCTCTTCTATTACTCTTGAATCTATAAGCCTGCATAGTGGCATCTTCTACAAGCTGACCTTATTATCCATTTCATCATAATATTGATTCATATAATGATCTAAGGGCATCTGAATATCTTTTTTTTTGTTTAATTAACCACGGGCTAGAGTAATGCTATCAGATCTCTAACACTTCACTCTTTGCTGCAATCCCCTTCTCCAGTAACACATTCTTCTCTATGCCCACTTGCCAGATGGATCTGCTGCTTTCACCAAGTTCGAGGAGTTTTTATGCATGCATTGGTGAAGGCACCCATGCTTATCAGAGCCCATCGAAAGATTTGGCTGCTATAAATAGCCGCCTAAACTAGTATGATAGCTTAAAATGACATTTTCTTTGTACAACAGGATTTTATTTTTACAACACTAATTGGCATCACATCATTTTGTGTTAATTCTGCAGTAATGGGCGGAGAATAAACACTCGAATAAACTTTGACATGGTGAGCGACTCAGTGGTAGCTGGTAGTCTGGGACAGCCAAACGGTGGTTCTACCTCCTTGGATCCTGCAGCTGCATTTAGCTCCCCATCAAAGAAGAGAAAACCAGATACTTGAGCAAATAAATGTCAACCTCTGTCTGTACATAGCTCACAATTCCACAGCAGGATTTCTTCTGAATAAGTGGATGAAGTGAAGTGCTTTAACTGTACATGTATGTGTTAGTCAGTAGTAGCAGTTTACAGGCAGCAGACCATTTCGGATTAGCTTTGAGTTGTATCATCGTTTGCCTGCTGATTGAATGCAATTAGATTGTAACATCTGCAGTGTAGAATGTTAATGAACCTTATAGTTTCACTGAATTGACTCGCATTTCATGTTCCAAATCTTTATCCTGGCTCTTGCAAGGTTTTCGTCAGGAGTCTATTTGGTTCAGATAGTACTGCACTTGATTCATGTTTCAAATGTTTAACTCAGATTTCCAAACCTGCATTTTTTCCTGTCTAGGAATAATAGTCGTCACGAATATTAGTTTGCTCCTCAGATAGTTTACTATTTGAATCCTGTTAGTTTCTCATTTTGCAAGTACTTTCTCTGTTTGTGCTATCTTTCTACTGCACGAATTTTAGTTTGCTCCTCAGATAGTTTACTATTTGGATCCTTTTAGTTTCTCACTTTGCAAGTACTTTCTCTGTTTCTGCTATCTTTCTACCACGCATTTTCAGCTTCTCCATCAGATTAATCATTCAATATTCAGTCTACTGCAAGTGATTTTACATATGCGGCTTCTCATTCAGGTATGTCTCAGGTGTTGGTGTTGTGTGAGATTTTGTGTGAAATTGCTTTTGTGGTGAACAAATGTAACGGCACTATTGACTCCATTGCTGCACTAACTTTTTCCTGCTTTGAAATTGTTCTACTGTCTTCACTTGCCAGAGTTATTAGTTTTCCACATCAATCAATCCCTTTCTCAGGACACGAGGGGCAGGTTACACTTGAAAGTTTTGCACTTAATTCAGAAGGCTGAAACATTTGATAAAGAAAATATGAAATTTGTTAGGTTCTTTCATTCAGTTAGTTCTTAGCAACATTGAACAGTTATGTATCAATCATCCAACAAGATAGATGTTCATTTGGTTATTCCAAAGAATCTGACATTGTATTTGCTTATGCAGGTGAGATAAGGAAAGCCTGAAACATCGTCACCATCTCCTTGAAGTTCAGATGATCTTCAAAGCTACTCGCCACCCCCGTCAGAATGAGATCAGCAGCACCAGCATAGCAAGCTCCTTCATCTGCCATGGCCATCTATGGTAGAGCCCAGCAAGCCTCTATGATGGCAGGAGTTTCTCTCAAACAGCAGCTGTTCATAAAGTTTGTTCAGCACATCTTTCATCTGATTGTATCGACAAAGACCACGAGCCTCCCTCTGGTACCTTTGTATATGCACAACTTCATGAGTTGATGACATGGATTCAAGTCTGCATGATGGCAGATGGTTGCAGCTAAGGAATGAGATCCTCCCATTTCCTTCCATAGCTGGCCTGCACAGATCATGATGTGAGCAGCACTGTAACCTGGGGTACAAACATGAAGGCCCTCCAAGCACTTTGCATTAACAGTTGTTCTGATTGCTCTTGCTTGAGCTTCAAGATCCATTCTCCCTGCGGTGTTGCCAAGCTAAAAGCCATTTCTGGTGGTTGTCTCCACCTTGACATATTCACATATTAGTGTCTGGTTGCAGTCATGAGCTACTTTAAACTCTCAGAGCACAATTGGCAGATTAGTGTTTGGTCGCAGTCATGAGCTGCTTAAGTCTTGGAGCAGAAGACATTGCTACAGCTTGGTGAGTTTCAGGTAACTTCTTTCCAGGAAATGAAATGAGAAATAGGATTATGTTGATAATCAAATTCAGTTCTCTGTATACCAGCAGCATAATTTGGAATTAGCTTTGACTGATTGAACAAGAGCTGTGTAGAATGCTAACTGATCTTAATTTTCAGTGAACAATTTGCTAGCATTTGGTGTATGAAATCCTTGTCCTGACTTTTGGGATGTATTTTTCATTGCCTTCAAGTAGTATATCAGAATTGAATCAATTTAGTTTCTCATAGCAACTTTTCCGAATCATATTCCTTACTCTTGGAATGAGTTCTGGTATATGGTCTCCAGATAAGCATTGGAAATGTTTTGACTTTGTGCACTACAAGTGATTTGACATATGCAATTTCACCAAGTATTACTTAGGGTCTCTGCATGTCCTTTCGAGATAACTGCATATGCATTTAGTATGTCGGTTGTTTAAGGAAACTAGTTTTGTGATGAACAAATGTAATGGTACTGTGGAACTCCATCCATTGCCTAGGCCATTTAGTTCAGTATCACAAGGATCACGAAGTTGGAAAATCCCATTCAGCGTGTGAATTCCTTCCGATTTGTGCCCCTCACTATTTTGAGTCTTTTTTTTTACTTGCACCCAGAGTGATCGGTTTTCTGCATCATTCACTTCTGTTTTCAGGACACCAGATAATTCTTACGGGCTTCATTCAAGAACATGTTACAGTTTTCAAAATTATATTTCGTTCATAAGGCAGAAACATTCAACAAATAGAATTTGAAATTTGTTAGCTTCTTCAATTCCAATTAGTTCTCAGCAACATGAGATGGTTATTAATTAAAGATGAGATCTCGTTCTGGCGATTCCATAAGGTTCTGAAATTGCAACTCCTGCAGGTGAGATTTGAAGCCTGAACATCAACATCTGAATCATCTGGCTATTGGAACTTCAGAGTTCAGACTGCGAGGAAAGCTGCTGCCTGCTGGTCACTGCCATTTGGTGTGAGATTATCAGCAGCATCAGCACAGTGCTACAGCGCCTTCAGCGACAGCCGGCATCACCATGTACAGGCTTGACGAGTCCACCAGCTCCGGCGATGGCAGAGGCCTGAAGTTGCTTTCGAACAGCAGCTGCTCCTTCAGTTTGTCCAGCGCTTCCCGCATCCAGTCGTACCGACAGAGGCTGTAAGCTTCCTCGACTGGTACCTGAGCATATATACACAAATTCATGGAAGAACTCTGTGAGCTTGCTGCAATGCTGCTGATATGGAATCCAGTCAGTAGATTAGTTGCAGCTGTGGAATGACGTGCTCACCCATCTCCTGCCATGCGTGACCTGCTCAGGCCAGATCTCCACTAGCTCCGTGACCTGGAGTCCAAACATGAAACCCTTGCAAGCCCCTTGCAGGCCACAGCTGTTCTGCTTGCTCTTGCTCTTGAAGATCCATTCTCCCAGCGGTGTTGCCTGAAACGAAGCATTTTCAGTTGTTAGCTATTGGCATATATATTGGTTGTTCCATTTTCGACAATGAACTTTGGACCGAAATATTTGATGCTTAAGCTCAATTTGAGGCACAAAATGCAGTAATGTAAAGAGTGCTGCCCTGTTCTCATTGGCATATTCTCTCTGACAAACATGCGAATCACTGTTACCAATATTGGCTAATGCTGAACATTTCCATGTCAGCACATGAAAATCATGTGTATGGATTAAGCATGATGGTGGCTGTGCAGCATGTGGGTTGTTGGCCACCTACCATTGGTGTATTTGTTCCTACTGGATTAGAAGTATCAAAGGAAACAAACAAGGTTGGCCATGCTCATCATGCATGCCTTCTTTTGCGATGGTTTTAAATCTTGAACATTTAAAAAGGCCACTTCATTTTTTTTTCATGTATTGTGCACTGCAGTTTTTATTTTCTTTCATCCATGAAATTTTCCTTATACACAGAAAACCATTAAAATAGTGTATTGAAATCAATGGCCTATGAGAGGATGAGCACTTGACTTTTCTAAGTTGCTTGCCACTTAGCAGTCCTTCACATACCAAAGTGACAGGCATGAAAGCAACACATGAAAATCCTGACATATCTGAAGTATTCGGAAGGCAACCACAAAAATCCAAACATGTCACGGCACTAATAAGCCCACGGGCAACTTATCATGCATGACGCATGCATGCATATTGTACTCTAATCCACCAGCTATAATAATATATACTACTAATAAATTAATTAATGAAAGACGCGTGCCACGTCAGGAGTAGGTCAAGGCACCTACGCTGACAATGCCCTTGACGCCTGCTTCCTCGAAGGCCTCCCGGCACGCAGCTTCGTCGACGCTCTCGTCGTCCTCCCATCCACCCTGCAGCATGGCAGACGTACGTCAGAAAGCTTTTTCTGTGTGCCCATGGCGATTCCTTTTCTATCTGGGCACTTGATAATTGATCTGACGAGCTTGTTTCTAGCTTATCATTGAGCAATAATTATGCTGCTGCATATGCTGATTCTTTACAGGATTGATTGAAGGGTGTGTGCGAGCATGATCATGTGATTCTGTTGCCTCACCTTTGGGAAGATGAGATCGCCTCGCTTCGGCGTTGAGATCATGAGCACCTGCAGCCTGCCTAGCACATCCTGGCAGCTGCTTTCCCCGCCATCCTCCTCTTTGAGCATGTAAGGGATGCATCTGATAAAAAGGACGAAACGAATAAAGATCGGCCATCAGTAGAAGATGGAGAGAAGCAGCATGTAAGTGAGAAAGAAATCTTGCTACAAAATTTTGTTGTTTCAGCATGAAAAATTACTTCTTCAGCACACAGAGAAAGCCTAAATTTTCTCTATGTTCCTAAACTCTTCGATTGTCATTGCATGTGATCTTGAGTATTGGAGCGAGAGAGTTACAACTTACAACCCCTTCTCTTTCTAACAAATAATGTGTTTATTAGTCCATATGCTTAGCTTTGAACGCCTCACCAATCAATGCAAATATAATGTTAATTGGACAAGGTGCAGTGTGAGATATAGTAAGTACCCTGAGACAAGGCGATAGCATCCTTCATAGCGCTGCCGGAGGCGTCCCTGCCTTGCGCAAACCATGGTGGTTGTCGACGGTGCAGCCGCCGCAGGGGGTGCCATCTTCTCTCTTCTCGTCCACAGGAACAATCTCCTTGTTAACTGAAGAAAAACCTATGCACAAAACTACAAATCTAGGTCACAATCTATGCGTCTAAACTGTTAGCTAAGCTATGGATTATCTATGGGCAGATAGCTAAGGATTATTAGCAAGCTCACCTCAAGTAAACAAATCCAAGAGCGATTCAGACTCTCCTTCATCAAGCCCAGCAGCTGGTGTCCTTGCTGATGCCTCAAGCTTCTCCCAGCTGCATGCCACTGACCCCAAGAATCTCTCCCTTTGCATCACTCAACTGGCCCTAATGAAATTGGCTCGGAGAGGCTCTAGATTTGTAGATATGACAGCAAGATAAGGTGCCCAGATGGTGGAGATTGGTGCCCAAATGGAGGAAATTGGAACCGTATTCTCCTGGAATCTAATCCTTCTATCTGCTGCTATCTCTACACCTTAATTTATATAGCTAGATACCAGCCAGAGCACTGGAATTGAGCCAACGAGATTGTATATACAAAGTACCCAGAGATGGCCTTCTTGCTCCTTGTGATTCTTGGATCTATTTATAGGGAGAGGATGGGGGCTCTTGGGACCGACTTGCGTTGAACCCCTTGGTTTATCTGTAATCTCGGATCGACCCCTGCTTTTCTTGTTTCCTCAGCTGGTCAATGGGTTGCTGGGTTTTTTCTTTTTGTGTCAACCAGACCATCCTTGCTAGGAAACCGCCAATATGGACGAAGGGATTTCCCTAGGCATCTATGTTGCTCTCTGGAGTTTACTGTAGGTCGAAGTCTGATTTTCTTTGTAATATAATTATAAATGACTGATTTTCGAAGAATTTTGTTAGACCGGAACTACTTATATATTTGTGCACCATGTTAGCTCCACTGTTAAGCAGAGTATTATCTTACAATTCACGTGCACTTTTCACATCATAAATTTCATAGGAATTTGTATGGTTTTCAGACGAAGTTGTTCAATTTTCCATAATAATAATAACAGCAGCAACAACGAACAACCACCTTGTCATGCTCCAAAGGGGCATGGAAGAGACAATGATGGACAATGATACTCAACCTGATGGAATCAAATTCGATCTGTTAGTAGGTCGATAAGGCGATCATCATTTTGGAGGGGAAAAGTTTTCTAGAGTTTGATGGACTTCTAGAAATAGTTACTTTTAAAATAGATCAATCAAGGTAGAGATGCAGTGGTCATATGCAAGTCATCTTCTAAGAAAATAAGTCCACTATTCTCTGTTGTACCTTTTTTTACCAGTCGGTAGTCATGCTAGTGCTTAGTGAAATGGAGTAATGGATATTTTATCTAAACTGTAATTTTAATAAGAAGAGGAAACTTCTTGACACCTTCGTCAACCCATTTTTAACCCATCCGCAAAGAAGTTGCAGATTAAATACCCTCTTGTTGTCCCATCCCTTCACTGCCCTTTCATTCATGGATCACGTCGTAGTTGGAAGGGTATATTACTATTCTTCCCACTAAGTTTGAAAGATGAAGGGTAGCTTCCTAGCCTCTATGTATGGACCTCATCAACTCGGGTGGGTTATTGGACTGTTTGAGAATTAACATGACAAGAAAGGCACATTGTACCAATCCCACGGAGCATTGCAAGCTGGCCTACCGCCAGAAGGTTATGATGGTAGTATCTGCAAAATATATATGACAGATGAATGTCTACATATTTTGCAAGTGTACAACCAGTTTTGACCGATGTTTCGATCCGCGATAATCTCGAACCAAGCAACTATACCTCATTTTCTTTGGAAGAGGGCAAATTTTACCACTAGAGGTTAACATGATAACCAATTGAACCATTCTGTGGCCAACTGTGACTGCAAATTTTGAGTATGGGATCTCTACCTCCTTTGGAAGAGGGCAAATTATTTTATCAATGACAGATGCAAAATCTTCTGCAACCAAACCAACAACCACATATGAGGTGAGGTCATACATATTTTCAGCGCTAGATCATGGACTCGACGGGGAGAAGAAGACGCGGAGACGGAAGCCATGCACACGAGGATGATATCTTAGGAGTTGGTGCCTGCTGCAACTTGGCCACTGCTCAGCAGAACGGCAGCTCTTTTAATTTGACGGCTTCAGGCCATTCCGTCCACTCATCAATCTGCGCCCTCCTCTAGCTTGTCCTCTCATGATGATGTCTGCTTTGACTGCCCATAAAAAATTTCCTGGAACAAGACAGAGGATAGGCTTGTTGAGAAATTTCGCGCGGTAGACCGGTTCAACTCATGATGTGCACGGCTCTCGATCTTGGATCGACTATGTTGTAGTACATGGACAGGAAAAGGACACCGAGCTTCTGCCTTTTTTTCTGAACTTTGGCTCTTTGTCGCACTTGGACAGCAAAAGGGACATCGAGGTCTAATATTGTGGCCTTTTATTAGCTAGAATTGTTCACTCGGAAGGAGGGATAATGTGCAGTTTAAATGCACAAGAAAATTACTCAAAATTCATGCGACTAGGACTGAATTACTTCTACAAAAACCTTACAGGGCAATTAGTTTTCTACCATACTGTTACATGTCTCAATCCACGCTCTCACTGGCATGTGGGCTGCTCTAAGTGCTGTCAGTGGGCCAGATTGGCAAATAGTTGTTGCAACGCTTATTACAGCTTACAACATATTCTCTGCATTTTGTTTCCGTAAATATTTATTTACAATTATTTGTTTGCCAGTTATTATAGACACCCATTTCCATATCCTTTTTTTTTAAATGCTCACATTCCCAATTTGAAAATATCTATACAACCAGAAATGATTTCATGGAATAACTTAAGGACTACAATTGTGGTGATAAAGAAAATGCTGTATGCACGTGCCTGCATCTATCAGTGTGTACTGTGCCACATGTGAGTGTGACACGTCCAAAACGTCGCTGCATCTACACTGAAAATCTGAGCCACCGGTTGAAGTACTTCGCAACTTCATGCTTTTATTCCCATTCCATTCCATGACCTGACTGAGGATTGAGAGCCACTATAGCTCAGTCCCTGTTTAGATTAAAAAAAACGTCCACTTTTTATGAAAAGTTATCCACCTAAAAAACCGTGTGAGTCTATTTCGTTCTCACAGAAACAATATTTTTCCGTACTTTTCACCCATTTTTATCGATCTAAACACGCCCTGTTTTTCAGCTCGACTTTATGTCTGTCTATCCTGCTCACTTACGGTCGAGGATCAATTGAAGGTGACTAGACGACGATGGCTCGATCAGTGTGTTCTTTCCTTCTTTCTTTTATACACAAAAGACCTTTCCATTATTTTATATATGTTCTGCAGCTGCTTCGATCTTTTCTTGCACCTTCCTGATGAATGCCTTTTAGCTCTTTTGTCAAATTGCAAAAGGTTGAAGACAAACTACATGCATCTCCTTTTTACAGTGAAGTTTCCAAACGAATTTCCTAACGCGCTGGCGTCATAATCCACACACTGCAGTGATACCATTCGGTTTCCAACCGAGGGAAATGCCCTGACCTCTTTTTCATTAAATATCCATGAAGTTCACAGAGACCCCCTGAAGCCCTCTAACAATTTTCAGCCATGGGTGATGAGGAGAAATAAAAGAAAGGAGCTATAAGGAAAAAATAACCCCTCCTCCCCCCCCCAACCCCACCCCCCACCACACACACACACACACAAAAAAGAAACCTCCAAAGGAATTACCAAATGGGCAAATACAAAGCAACTACTCTTAAGAATTGCACAAAACCAAATGCATGGCCTAATGCTTATTTTTTTTAAAAAAAAGAGCAAGTGCTAGATGGCAAAAGTGTGACGCTTTAATTTGTTGCACGTGTGTGTGAAGGATAACAAAAGGAAGCGCTTAGCACGTGAAAACTCTTTTTCTCCTCGACACACGTCCCTACTCAACCGAATCAAGCACAGAAGAAGGCGTTTTTAATGTGACAGCACGTATGACAATTCTTTAAAGAAACGTGCTGTATATAATTTCTGATTGGGATTAGAGAAAACGTGAAAACTTAAGTTACTTGTGAGACTCGAAATTCAAGTTCCTGAACCTTTCACCGGAAGGAATTTCGTGTCCAATCATCTCTGTTGCACTTGCCCTGTTAACCATTAATGTTAGTTTGATAGTTCACATGCATAGTAATTAAGTCGATATATGCATCAATTAACTGGTTAATGTGAGTGTGAAAGTCATCGTACATACTAGCTCCTTCAAGTATACTTGACGTTTTTAGTCGAGAAAAAAACCCGCCAATTGTTTTTAGCTTGATTTTGTTGTCAAAGACGCCAACTAAATGTGACAGAAGATATATAGCACTCCATTCTTTTTCCGACAGAGGAAATAAACTAGCTTGTTTTCTTCTTAATTACCATTTTGGGTCCCAAATGACATATATATATTCTACCGGAGCAAGTAGTTAATTAGTTCCCATTTAAAATGATGAAATTTTCCAAGAAAATTGACACGGACTTATATTAATAGAAACCAACACTTCATTTTTTGCTTTGTTTTTTATTAAATTCTGCAGTATCACTGTCGTTCTCCATGCTTAAATGGATGGGAATTATCAATCCGGAACAGGAAAATTCAACCTCAACATATAGAGAGCGTGTCATTGTGCATTATTGGTTTGGACACAAACTTCGCATGACTAGCCCCAAACCACCCCTCCTGAGTAATCAAAAATTCTTTCCCGCACAAAAAGGCAGTTAGATATGGGACCTACTCCCTCCGTCCCTTTTTAATTGTCGTTATTGGTGTACGTGCCACAAGTTTGATTCGATTTGTATAAAATACATACAATATTTGTATCTCTAAATAAATTTGTTAAAAAACTAGACTAAAATATCTTTCCACTGATACTAATTATGTACCATAAATATTAATTTTTTAATATAAAATTAATGAAAGTTTTTCTCGGAAATTGAGAAAGACATTTAGTTAAGGAGTGAGGGAGTATACAACAAATAGGTGTACGAAACAAATATATACTCTTGCACTCTATTCTTTCTGACAAACCTGCCTGCCATCGATCACACTCGACTGTAGAGTTCATTCAGACGTTACTCCACTTGACACTGGTCTACGCACGTGCTCCTGGAAAGGACATTATTCGATCTGTGCGAAAAGTACGCAGGTACGGACCGTATCCCCTCTTCAACTGGTTTGAATCTTATCTGTTGATTGTTGATGCTTTGTTTTGTTCATATTTTTTTATTTCATTACGAGTAATAAAACTCTACAAATAGTAATAAAAGAAGTAAGATGTAAATAGCTAGAGTACCAACAAATAGCCTACATTTTTTTTAAAAAATGGCACCACTTTCATTTTTGATTAAAACAAAAAATTTAAAATCTTTAGAAAATGCAAAAACACCTTTAAACCACCTAAAAGGTCAAATTTATCCGGTTCTAACAGTTGGATGGTCCTTTCTATCCGATTTTGTAGTTATAGGTTGAAAATTAGACTTTTATCGTAGTTAGAGGTTAAAAACATGACTTTTCCCTTATTAAATGCTTGATGTGACAAATCTGGTAGGGAATATGAATTTCGTATTTCTTAGATCCATTGTCAAATTTGACATAGGAAAAACATTTTTAGCGACCATTGTGGTCAAGCGAGGACATAGAAGACAACATTGCAAAACCGCACCTATGTGCCAAAGACGCCAAGAACACTGAGTAAGTAGGTCCAGGCCGCATTTGGCATTTTGCGTGACACGTACGACGCACTGAACAAGCTGAATGGTAGCACGTACAGACATACGTATATGTGACCGTCCACGCAACAGTCCAACACATACGGACAGCACGTATTCCGTATCCTGACAGACGAATCGGATTCAGAGTCAAAGCGGAGAAGTTTCCAGCCGGGCTTCATCTCCCCCAGCTCCATCCGGCTTCCATGGCTTCAGATCCGCGGACGCACGCGCCAGGCCACCGATCCGCTAGCCGTGACTGACCGCGACGACGACCGCCGGTCCGCGTGTTTCGCCGGCGGGTCAGCTTCTCGGTCGGTCGGGTCAAGGGAGAGGAAGCGTCATGGCTGTTCACATGCCCCCGGCTCTGACTGAACGAACGGGCCAGTGACCCTGTCCGAAACACATCCGAATCAGGATAGGAACTTAAAAAAAAGTCAACCAGGATAGGTAGGGAGCGTTTTCACAAGCCGCCAAAATGTAGTCGCGAGGATTTGACGAGCATCTTTTGGGCAATTTCTGCGAAAATCCGTTCACAAAACTCTGCTAAAATCAAAGTGACCCGATCAGAATTTGGTCCCTTTGGTCTAGTGATTGCACGCACAACTGCACAAGTTTTGTGATGGCACTCCAGGTAACAGATGAATTGATGAAAGGTGCCCCATCACCCATCAGATTGTCTTCACTATAAGCAATGTAAAAGGCCAGATTTAGGACACATCTACAAACATTGTGTTCAACACAACCGTGCAAAACGCAAGACAAGATCATGGACACAAGCCATTAACAGCAGACAAGGATTCAAGGTCATCCCATTCTTCAAAGGTACCCCTTCAGATACGTACTTACTTACGGCACATATATACAATAGATAGGAATTGTTACACCTACATTAAGTTATATTAACTAAGAAGTTACTGGGCCCAAACGTATTAGAGGGGCCTTTTAGCCGTTTGTCCAGCCTAACTCACTCTATATATATGTTATATATATTTTACTACCATGCAAGTAAGCAGGAGCATACCAATGGCCCTGAGCCCTGATTTCTATGAGGTAGAATGAGACCATCATCAGTTCACTTCACCACATGCTTCTAAGACCCTAGCAGTTGGGGACAATTGCTCCTCCAGTCCTCCTTATAGGACAGTCCCTGACCCAGTGACCCTTCTGATGGCATCCGAAGCAGGTGGTATTATCTGAGCGTGGAGTCATGGGACTGCGGGTACTGTAAGGTGGCACAGACGATTTTACGGGTGTTTCTGTGGCAATCGGTTGGCGCAGCATACTTGGTGATCCCTGACAAACTTCAGCACGCGGTGTTGCCTGAGCTGTGGGCACAACTTCATTATTGACGACATCAAACGGCCACTCACTGTCTTTATTGGCTTCAGCAGGATTGACCAATACCTTGTGATTGCACGCACCTTTTCCCTGCAGAATAAACAGTAATGTGGCAAAGATTCATTCATAACAGCATTACCATACATGATGCATACAGAATGTAATTGCAGAGGCCCAACAATGGATTCTGGTAACAAGCAAAGAATAATCATAGGTGCTTCTTATCTATCATGGCAATCATATCGTCACAAGTTAACAAATAACAGGAGGTTTGGCAGGTATACGGATTAGATGTCTTGTTTATGTTTTTTATAAGAACATTTAGACTGAACTGGTTGATCTAAAAGTGATGAAAATGTACATGAAACCAGTAAAATTGCTCCACAAAGAATCAGACAGAATGATCGTCATAAACTATCCATGTTCTATTACCGGTCATGGCAATCAAGGATAGTAATTGATTTATTATCCGTGCTAGCCTTCAGTATGGCATTTAAAAAGGGAATTGCTAAATGACTAGTGGATGTACTTATATTTAGAAAAAAAAGGCACCAGGTTTCTACAGGATCTTTCTGTTGCTTCTGAAGATCAACTGCGTGTTGATTGAAATTTTGGATTGTGAGCCTAACATCAAGTTAGCACTAGTTTCTAGAAAGGCTAAAAGTTCCTACAACTGTGATTTTGAATGTTTGCCACAACAATTCTAAACTTTGTAAACAATTCAACAGGGCACACAATAGATGGTTTCAATAGAAGTTATCCGACAATACATCTAAGGGCTATTTCAGAGAAAGATGTTGGAAATTTGTAATTTATGTTCTTGATGCTATATTGCTATCACCTATGCCCCCTAATACAATGGATTATAACTGCCCTAAACTTGTGGTACCACTTAAGTTTTTGTCAATAGTATCAAGTTGAATAATATAAAAATGCAGAAGTCTTAGCGTTCAGTATTGTTGAATAGAAACTGAAGTAAAATACTCTAGCATTCCTGTTGGAAGGAAAACATATGTTTTTTCGTTAAAAAATTAATAGGGTGTCTGACAAACACTGAATTGGATGGGCACCCAAGCAAGTCCTAGGGCTGAAATCCGAATGGGTGGGGGTAGATTTAAAAGTCTCTCCACCACCTGGCTGCTATAGCAGGCTTGTTATGCAACTGTAGGATTGCAGGAGCAACTTCACTGAAATATATATTGCTAGTAGGCATAGGCAGCAGTACATGTGAACTTCAGTATAAATTTTCACAAGAAAGAGAACTATTTGAAGCATTTTATCATGATTTATTTTATTACTTTTCTTGGGACTAGTGAAAGAAAAAAAGAAACTGTATGATAACACATCTTGTCGAATAAACATGACGTGAGACTTGAAGGAGCAAGCCAATTAATGAAGCACAAGATGGTCTGACGTTATGTTTTCTAAGGTGAAAGTAGTATTATACAATCTCAGAAGCTAAGATATCTAGTTAATAAAGGAAAACTATAACCGACTACTATTAAGTAATAATATCAAGACACACTAAAACATCTCAAGAGAATAAAAAATACATAACACTACTTAGTATTTACCACAGGAAACATTACCTTGGGTATATGACATACATAGTAGTCTATGTCTTTCTCTTTCAATATTTTGCACTTCCCTGCTGTACACTTGCAGGTTGGCCATTCATCATTGGATCTAGCCCCTTGCGGGCTCACTTTAACCACAGCTGCACGGCCTCCACCTTGTGCACTAACATGAACTGGAGTTGCAGTGCCAGCACCTTGGAAAGTGGAATTAAGTGGAGCCTGGGGGCTCACATTAATTGGAGTTGTAGCACCAGCACCACGGAGATTAGCATTATTATTTGGTGTTCTAGGTTCAGACACATGATTGCTTGGAATGTTGAACACACAAGGATTGCTTTGTTTAGGATGGCTCCTAACAGCAGGCTGTGATACAGGACTAAGACCAACTTCTTCGCATAGAGCAAAATACTTGCATGGCTGAAAAGTCATGTTAAACAAGTAAACACTTTGTCAACTATAGACATGAAAATTAGTGTAATTATATGAGCAGACATTAATATTGGCGAGTCAAAAACTCAAAATACTTTACAAGTTACTTGAAAGACATTGCATAAATGAAGAATATAAAACTCAAGTTTTAGAAGATTAAAGCAAAAGTAAATACAGTGGGATTCAAATAGGAGCATCTCTAAACAATGGAATGAACTTGTACAAACTTACATGCACAAAGAATAAGATTGCAGAGCCCCCCAAAAAAGATAACCATATATACAATAACCATATATCACTGTTGCGACAAGATATTACTGCTTTATAGCCTACTACATTATGTTCCCTACACGCACATATGGTTGGGTGGTGGGTATACTACCAAAATAGTTAATGATCTAAAGATTCAGACAGCGGCGCCACATGTTTTATTGAATGCGGGCCAGACAATTTCCATGATAAGTGATTGTTCACTGGTCAAGCATTAAGAAAAAACAGGGCGACACTTGAGGCTCGAAAATTTGCACATGGATCATTATATTGGTTCTCACAAATGTTGAAAACCTGGACTATCTCCAAAATATATACATGAAAAGCTTTTTTATTTGTTATTTTAGGAATGGAAAGGTGACAATTCTGTCTCATGTTATAGGATGGAAGAAGAGAAATGGATACATCTTTCCAAAATGCATCTACCTAATTTGTCGTATACTAATACAACGTCTTAAAAGATACAGAGCTATTTGCTCATGTCAGTAAAATAAAATGTTTTGGAGGAAAATGATTGAGATGAGGTACCAAGAACACAAATTTAGTACAGCCACATAGCCGTCTTGTGGTTTTTCTTAGTAAGTGTGCAGAAGTTGAGAAAATAGAACACAGAGAGAACTAAGATACTTATACAAACATAATATTGTACAGCCACAGGCAAAGGCAACAAATTCTCAACATTCTGAGAATAACGTAAGTCGTAAGAGTGCACTGGCATAGACGAAGCATGAAGGAATTTAAGAAGTGTAGTAGTTTAAAATTAGGTAAGAGGTGAATAATTATGGCATGCCGTATCACCAATTTGACCACTATACAATGGACATGAATTAATCTTTCAAAAAAAAAAAAATGGACATGAATTAGCAAAAAAAAAAAAAATGTAACAATAGCAGAAGACATAATAAGAACATGCTCCATATTGAAGTGACACAGAACATTTGCTAAACTTAGGGATAACTTTGGTAAAAAAATGAAGGGTTGCTATAATAATCTGCATAGAAAGAAAAGCAACTGATATATGCAAGGTGTACACAGTAATGCTCAACAAACTCACTGACCAAGGTCATCTAAATTCTCTTCCAAAGAAAACTAACAGATGCAATAGACCAGCGGTGGATAGATAAATTCTGCAGCA
Organism: Urochloa ruziziensis; assembly: GCA_015476505.1. Lineage (NCBI taxonomy): Eukaryota > Viridiplantae > Streptophyta > Magnoliopsida > Poales > Poaceae > Urochloa > Urochloa ruziziensis. The sequence goes on along the minus strand of CM027120.1, from coordinate 40,854,833 downwards.
AACTGAAAATCGCATCTGAAAGCTCTCTTTGCAGGCAACTGGGGAACCAACACCCCCAAATTCAGCCCAACTGGCCGACAATGACAGGATTCCTGCCAAATTGAGCCCAGACAATCCGCGATTTCCCCTAGGACCACTACATCCCATCAATTTCGCCAACCAGAATCGGCTGCTCACTCCGAAAAAAGGAAGCAGCTTGGACATACCAACCCAAGCAGAACACCTGCAGGAGCTCTAGGAACCCAAGAAACACTCCCTGCAATCCAGCATTCTGCTCCCCACAGATTCTAATAATCTCAAATCTGCCTCTTTTATCCGCACACCAAATTTCCCCCATCTAAACAGCGAATCATCCTCACGGACTGAATTTCCCCACCCAAAGACAGTCTCAAAACAATCTTTCCCCCCAAAAGGAGCAACAATCAAGAGAAAAAAGGGATCTTTCGGATGGAGTGGGGAGGCTCACCGGCTGCGACGGACAGACGTACTTCCACCGGCCCTGCTCATCCTGACGCACCGCGCACTCGCCGCGCCGGCAGACGCACGGCGGGGCCCGCCGCTTGGCCTCGCTGTAGCCCCGCTCAATGTCGTCCGCGGCGCTGATGAGCATGTCCTCGTCGACCTCCAGGTCGCCGCCCGCGCCCGCGCCGGCGTCGGCGTCGTCGTCGAAGTCCAGCTGCCGCCTCGCGGGGACGCTGCGGGGGGCCGCCGCCGCCGGAGGCGGAGGGGAGGGGGGAGGGGGAGTCGGTGGGGTGGGAGGGCGGCAGGACCCTACGCTCTCCGGGTAACTGTGGGCGGTGGTGCTGCTCATTGCCGCCTCGCCGTCGCCTTTCCCTTGCCCTGCCCCCCCGCCGCGGATGATCACAGCTTTCTTCTGTCTCTCTCTAGGGAAACTCTGTCTCTCTAGCTTGTTGCCGTTGGGAATGAAAAAAAATGATACTGTACTACTATTAAAATATTATTCCGTATGCTCACAGGATATAGGGTTTTCACTTTACAGGTTCTTTTTTTTTACTGTCTTGTCGCCAACGGCCATTTTTATAGACGGTATAACACGCAACGCAATGTTGGGCTCGTGAATGACATGAACTTGGCAGGACGAAAATGATGATATTTCTATATGGAACTTCAGTACGGGAAGGAAAGCAATAATTTCCATAGCGATCCTATAGGAAAGACGAATTTGTCTTTTATAAGAATGCGAGAGATGAAATAACGCAGGAAAGGCAAATTTCGTGTGCGAGTATTAATGGAGTTTCAGAAAAAAGAAAAATCTTTCTCACGCTTCAGCTTAAAAGTTCGTGCACGCTCGAAATAAGCAAATTTTGTGCCAAATAACTAATGAAAGGTTAAGCACAAACAACCCGCCACTCCGTTCAGGTAACCTGCCGACTGCCGGACTTCAGAAACGGCGACCGCGACTAGCGAGAGAAGATTCTAGGCCAACGCAATAGTAGTGGAGATGCACCTTTTCTCTATATTGAAACAAAATCAACTGAATTTCCACTAACATTGACCAGATGGTCATTCTCTTGGGCGGAAGCAGAACTCACCTTCAACATGCAATTTGAACAAAAAAAAAAAGTCTGAACAATTCAAGGTCAAAGTTGAGAAGAATTTTTTTTACCGGGCCATGCTTATGAGCTTAGGCCCATTTAAAGCCCAAACTCCAACATATCGTATGGAACTGGCCCAATTTGAAATCTCACCAAAATGCCTATCTGTAGACCAAGAACAAAGCCCATGCATCACATGGACTTTGCATGACACAAACACAAGGTATTCCTAATCCTATGACATTTGTATGAAAACTTCAGTACTGGAAGCGAAGCAAATATTTTCAGTAATGCTCCTATAGAATATTGTCCTATGTTGTAAAGAGAATGCGAGAGAAGCAATGTTTGTGATGTAGAAATTACGCTTTGAATTTACTGTAAATTAAAAGATGTTTGTGCTACAATTTGTAATCCTTTGTGACTTCCTTTTCTTTTTGTTCTGTTCAAACTTGTATCAGGTCAATGAAATGCCCACTAACATTGATCAAATGGTCATCATGTCTAAAACTGGAAATCACCTCGGACGTGAAAAGGAATCAAACAATTCAGAAATGGTCATTTTACCGGGCCATGTTTCTGAGCCTACAGCCCATTTATAAAGCCCAAGCTTCTTCACTCATGGGAAAATATGATTGTTCTCATTGGGCTTTAAATTATACAAGTTTATCTAAACTCTAAAAGGCCAACAAGCCTGTAACGGGCCCAAATTAAACCATGGACTAAAATGCCCAAATATTCCACTTCAATTAACGAAGAAACCCTCTCCATCCAACAATTCTCGCACACTCGGATTTATTTACTCACTTTTCACTTGCAGCTAATAAAATGCCGGCAATATATAATTTCAGTGTCCTTAAGATCCAAGTATAAATACAAGATGCACACATTCCAATATTTTTATGTCCTTGACTACTAAAAAAATTGAATATGTTATGCCCACAAATAAAACTACTACTGGAGAAATAACACATAAACCTTGAAATTGGTTTGCTTAAAGTTATTTCAAATTACAAAACCGATTCTGAGTCCCTTAAAGAAAATCACAATATAGTCTGTGTGGCTATATATATCGTGTACTTAAATGTTGGAGGGGATATAATAACATATACAGCCTCTACAAAATTTCGTAGCCACGCGGGTATACGCAGCCATGAGTTCGTGTGTGTCATTGTCATCACTGTCATGCATGTATGTGTGGACGCCTTCATAGAGCAGCAACTGTTACCGCCCCTTTAGGTGAACCAGTGCATAATAAATTAAAAAAAGGGAATATGGATGCATAGATGATGGCATCATCTATATATACACGTGCGTGCATAAATTTAGCTTGACAAATATTTATGCAAAGAGGAAAGAGAGAAATCAATATATAAACCAGCTGAAAAGATACAGCTCCTGTGACGACACGGGCAGCTCCCTAGTCACCGTGCGCAATCCCACCCCACCACCGACGCCGCTCTTGCCTGTGCCGCCGTCGGAGCTGCCCGCCGAAGTCTACAGATCGAACTTTCTTGTCCAATAAAAATAAAATAAAATCAGTATACAAATAGTTGGGGCAGTAAGCGTTCATGTTTAATCCGCGACCCACAATCAACTACTGATTTTACCCTTTTCATTTCTTCTAGATATAAAATTTTGTTCAACCTCAAGTTTTACATTGCACATATATTTTCTGTCGTGACACTTCATATACCATCAAATTCCACAATATAGTAACAAGTCACCTTTGTATAACACAATATATGTTCCTACTCATTGTCGTCGTCGTGGTCCCAGCAACATTGATAAACGACCTTGAAAGCCACGGCCACGGCAATGATCAAAATTAAGTTCCAATTAAACAAGTGGCTTGCTTTTCTCTATTGCAACAATTTCTTTTTTCCTGTCGCCAATCCGCAGCTGAATTCATGCAATGTACCGGCACCATGTACACAAGATGGATGGATGGTTTATTGCTCTGTTCCTCTGGATCGACATGCTGGGAAAGAAAAAAATTAATGCTCGATAAGAGTTGATAGGCATGAAATGCAATGCAATGCACCAGGTTAGTTGGCTTGAGTCGAACAAGAGGTTAGCTACTACTTTGTTTTAAAATATAGGTCATTTTGACATTTTTAGATTTATAGATTTTGCTTTGCATCTAGACATACGCTGTATCTAGATGCATAGCAAAATCAACTAACCTAAAAAAAAGTAAAACTACTTATATTTTGAAGAGCTATTTTACGATGCTTGAAAAGTATCACGAGATACCGAGATGTACGTTTCCTATTCTGGTAAAGGTACCAGGAGGTATCTTTCCTATTTTGGTATGAATTTGGTACTTATTGGTACTTCTTGATACTGATACCGCTGTTTAGGTACCTCTAGGTACTTCTTTGGTTTCTACTGTCCGATTTCTCGAAATGGACGGCTCTCATTATTTTTAAGCATTTTAAAATTTTTCTATTTTGAAACGGAGGTAGTGCTTAGCATGATGTGCGGGTCCATATGGAGCCGACTGGCCGGCCACTCGCGGGCTTCCGGCTGAGACACGGGCGACCCAATCGATCGGTCGATCTGGTCAATCCTGACGGGTCATCGGCCGGCCGGATTATACTAACAGTGTCTCGTTTTGTAATCTACCGCCCGGCCGATCTCTTTTTGTCAGCTGCTTAGGTTCCCGGAAGCAACAAGCTAAGGCTGGTTGGTAACTTGGTGGTAGCTGTACTATGTTCCGATCCATCGCAGAGGACGTTTACTTGAGAAGACCAGGTCGTGATTCGTCGTCGCTCAAGAGAGACATATTCTTGTCATCATTATCGCTTGCAATGACGTACGGTCACTCGATCCGTGCGTGCATGGTGCATACATATACTCTACTCCCAGCTGCTGGCATATTCGACTCATTCTCGCACGCCTTAAGCTTGTGCCGAAACGACAAAGGCTGGTTGGTAACTGTTGTCGTTACTAGTGCCACGTACTATACTCACCCCTCTGTCGGTATTTCAATCTGTGCTAGCTGACGCACGCATCATTAGGCAAATTAAGTTGCAGTCCAATCCGGCTCGGGCTAGAACCCTTACGGCGTCATTCGGTTCCACCGGATTCAATCCGGGTTAACAATGATGAGTATCTATATACATACTATAAAGCACGATGAAATTTTCGTGTCGTTTGTCATCCGTCGTTAAAATTATCCTACACCGTTGGATTTTATGATGATTGAACGTTCTAAATTAATCTAAAGAGTTCATGTTGACTACATCTCACCTTTGAGTCTACACCATCGGATTTTATGATGATCGAAAGCTCTAGATTAATTTGAAGAGTCAATTTAGACTACATCTCTAAATTAATTTTGTTTAAACACGTGCCCTTCTGCTAGTAGTAAGAAATTCATGATAGTTATAATGACAGACCGAGATTTATTCGGGTGGGGAACCAATTTACTCAAGATATGGATAACAAAAGACTCGGATAGGTTCTCCACCTCTTGACTAGTGAATTGATTCCCGGTCTCTTGTTATCTTTATCATGGGTAAATTGGTTCCCGACTCAGAATACATCTAGATCTCTTGTTATATCTATCATAAATTTGTTACTATATGTATCTCAATTCGGGTGGAACGAATTCCGCGGAACCGAACGAGCCCTACAAGTATTTGCTTCTGGTTTTCGGGAAAATGTTACTAGATTTTCCAAGTATATACTCCATCCACCACTAGCTAGCTTCTCTTTGTGTGTCACTATATGCTTCCGTGCTGATTTCTATATAAAGGATCAATCAAACAAATACTAAATAAAGTGGATTATATATTGTTTACTACTGCAAAGGAAGGCTTAACTGTTGATATTTGAGGAGTACGTATTAAAGAAGAATGCTGTTAGGCCATACATTCACAGGCAATTAAACTAGCTAGTGATCCGGTGCAAGCCGTGTCCTGGATTCCATATCTACGCGTCCATGTCGTATTACACGCATGCATCCTACCTACAGGCTACAACCGAGCACGTCTCATTTTGCAAACAACACAATATATGTTTAGCCGTTTTAGTTCAAAAAACAAATCAAGCTGGTTCGTGAAATATAATTAATACCACTGACAACAAATTTGTCTTCTTTACTCGCTAATAAAAAAGTAGCTAGGACAGGGTTTTTAGTTGGTGGTTGCAGGCTCCACTGACTGACGGCCGAGAGTCCGTTTCGGTCAAGCCGTTGCTGCTTGACGGACGGACGACGACGAGACTTGCAGGCCGACGGCGGTAGGGCCGGGCCCCGCTGCGGGCTTGTGCTCGGCCGTTCCATTCATGACAAAGATCCGGCCTCGTGGCCGGGCCGGGCCACCTAAATTACACATTCTAATCGGAAAACCATTAAGCAAGAATTTCGTAGTTGTAAATAAACTCTCAGATATGAAAAAGTCTGGATTCCGTTAGGGAGAGATCTACATGGAGAGGGTTTAGGAATAGAATTGCTGCATAAAGCACTTTTCAATGTTCTAAGCCTTTGCGTTTGTTTCCTATTTAGTTTTGTCCTCAATGTTCTAAGCCTTTATTTGTTTCCTACTTCATCCGTTCTAAATTATAGGTCATTTTGACTTTTTTGGGTTCATCATCTTTGTTATGCACCTAGATAGACGTCATGTCTAGATTTATAGCAAAATCTATGAACCTAAAAAAGCCAACACGACCTATCATTTGAAGAGAAAGTAAGAGACACAGTTGCTAACTGTGTTCTTTTTCCACCTGCACATTGGCCGGGATCCGATGATAGCTAACATTTTGTTGCCCATTAGGCACGCTCTTAAAAGATTTTTTTAGATGCTCAGGCGCCATGCTACTGTCCAAGCCAGAGGAGAACTTTCCTATCTTGTCATCCACAAGAAATTAAACTAGCGATCTATTGCAATTGCAACAACACGGGAATCTGTATGTAACAAATTAAAGGCCGGCCGGCGTCCTTGCACTGTATTCCGTATTTCAATGTACAGGTCGGTATCACGTTTGGAATCTCACCTGGAACTGAGTGCCTCACTTTTCTAACATGCATGACCATTTGGCCGTTTCAGATCAAGCTGATGATCAGGTTGGTTCAAAGTTCATACTAAACAAAACACGCTATCTGCAACAAAATTTGGCTTGTCTGTGTGCTCAACCATCGGCAGCTTGGACGGCTTTTAGGTCGTGAATAATGCAGGCTGGACAAGCTGCAATCAACCTCGGGTACTACACGATGGCGCCAAAGCAATGCGCCGGAATAGTCTTCAACCTGACTGCCGTATCATAATGCATGCATGCACTCGGCCGGCATGGAAGAGCTAGTTTCATATGCAATGGTCAAACTACACTGATATGCACACTAACAATAATCTTTTACATGTTTAGCAAGCTTCCAAATTAGAAGGCAGATGATGTCATCGTTTGATCTCAAGAATATACCAACAAACCAGAAGGCATTAGAGTATCGGACATGGGGGCAGAGACCGTTCCTTGTTTCTTTGTCAGTTATTGAGAACCCAAGTACGACCGCGTCGCGTCATCCAGCTCGATCCGTACGATGTTAATATGGTAGCTCTGTGCTGGCTGATTATAACATCCCTCCCACTCCAGGGCCGGGCCGGCTTACAGGTCAATGACGCTTAACCTCAGAGTTTTTCAGAGATGAACTTCAAAAAAAAAGTTGAAACTTGTTGGTATGAGTATTCTATCAATTCTATTAAGCCCTGGGCAAAAATGTCACACTGATTAAGCATATACTAAGTTATTTAATCAGCCCTATCCCTTTCATCTAGTGACCATATGTGTGTGTGTGCATGTGAGCTTTGATAGAACCGTCCGGGAAACAAATACAGTGTTTGGTTCTAAAGTGAGATGCTGATGATGGATCATCTGATGATGATATGCTAGCTCTCAAATATAACACACTTTTGTTTGGTTCAAGGAATATATGATGAGTCGATCTAACACCACCTCATCCATCATATGCATATGGATATTGCGTGCAGTACATTGTCGTGTTGCCAATAGTATTTGTCGATTGAGAAAAAGAATACCATTCTGGCAGTCTCATGTAAAAGATGGATAGGGTCGTTACCGGCATATGGCGGGTAGATGCTACAACCTTTCTGAAAGCTAGCCCTATAGATCGAAAGTGCACATGGTAGAGGTTTCTATGAGAAGACGCGGGAGGCACTGAGAGTCCATCACTCCCAGCTTTCTTGATGATGATCAAAGAAAAATTAAGGTCATGCATGAAGAAGACTGAACATGCATGAAATATACTCCACGACTCCTGGATAGGAATGGATTATCTCACCATATGGTTGAGACGTAGCTTGGAATGGTTGTAGAGTTCTTCTGAATATTGTCTGGGGGCTTCCTTACCTTACCCAAGTTCTCTCCCCAAGAAGATTTTTGGAAATGTCAAACAGTGTCATCTCAATACATGGGCCCCTATCGGTTCGTTGCACCTACCACTATCTCATAGGATCGATGACACAAATTCATTAGTGAAAAACACCAGTTAAGTAAAACACACACTGCTCATGCACAGTAGGTTAAAAAAATAGAAATGCTTGCCGCCAAGGGTATCCACGTACTGGTATTGACGCTGAATATATACGATTCACAACCATTAATAGTAACATACATGTTGATGTCAATTTTTGCCATATGCTGTAAATCATCAGTTGGCAATATAATTAAGTGTCACACGGGTCAGTGCGGTTCATGAAAGGAGTGACCACTTGCGTGCGCTAACGAAATGCATAATTAAAGAGACAAATACAATTTAGCTAGTATTATGCTCGTGTCATCAACTATCATTTCACGCATATCCGATTCACAAAGCTTGTAGACATCATCTGCAGTTGCCCAAACAAGTGCTTCACTCGAGCTAGCTACCAATGCAATTGCTTACATCTACATTACCTCACCATTGCACAAATTTTGCTTTTGTAAACCATACATCTAAGAGTGGTTGCAAGATCCTTCATTATCAAATGTTATTAATATCGTGCAGGCATTCCTCGACAATTATCTGCAATAAAGAGGGACATCTTTTCGATGAAAACCATGCTTAACCAACCCCATACCAAACCAAATTAATCACACAAAAAAGCGTCCTCATTCCCCCCAAATAGACTGATTGGTTCACATCACATTACATCCAGTGTCCTATCTAGCTAGTGGCCTAGCTACTGCACTTCACCAACAAAATGCACGGTTCTAGGCTTCAAGCTAGCTATTCCTATTTTACGTTGGATGCATGCATGCCAGCAATTTTACTACAACTACTTTCTTACTTCGATTTGTAAGCAATTTACATAATGTATAAGATCCTGTTAATACTTTAGAAAGGGATTTTTTGGGATCAAAGTGAAAAGGGTTTGGTGCAAATTTGAACAGAATATCGGACCATATACCTCTCTTTCTAAAGCGGTACACAGTGAGCATGGATGGTGCACCCATGCATGGTACACTGGCTGCACACATTCTATCAGAGCCCACAGGACGATTTGTTTTGGGTACATGTTACAAGCTAGGTTTAACAGCGAAACAAGTAATCGTAGATCAAAAGATAATCCGTGTGTGGTTGAGAAATACAAGAGGAGTGAGACTGTGGGGTGGTATATATGTATTCCAATACTTGCTAATTTGCTTTATTAATTCATGCACTGATACCCTCATACAGAGTAGGACTCGCTAACAAATCTTACCTAACCAAGCGAAAAAGGATACATATGAAGGATCTTAGCACGTTTTCAACATGTAATAATTAAGTGACAAGGTGCGAGCCGACCGTGTGGGTCTGGTGCCACGCACGACGGTGCAGTGGAATATTTTGGTAGTTGAATGACAATTAGTGATATGGTAACTAGACATGGAGAAATTTTCCTAATGCAAACCATAAGTGTACAAATGAATCACCATGTCAAGTACCAGCTGCTAATGGAAGTTCCTTGTCACGGATATTACTAAGGAAAATTATTTCATCTAGCTGCGATCTCACGATCTTATTTATAACTTGAATTAAAGCACCAAGTACCGAGTACTGATGCTTAGCTTGACAAAAGGAAACAAGAGGTGTCGAGTACTATTGCAATATGTTGTTGTGTGGATAGGATGGATATGGTAAAGCTGCTCGGTTGAATTTGCTTGTTTTGCAAAACTTGTCCTCTGGTCAAATTTTCTAGCAAGTTTATCTCATATAGAGATGTACAGTAATTTCTGAGACACGATGCAAGATAGGAAAAGCTACAATTGGCGCTATAACTAATCACCAACAACAGTGCATCTAAGGACACTGTTCACATACTAATAGGTGTCTTTTAGGACAAATTCAATTTTCTCATAAAAAAAGGGCAAGTTCAGGTTACACTAACTTGTGACTGAAAAGAATCTTCGAGTCCCTGTTTTAAAAACCATCTATAAATCAGCTCATGGAAACTTTAATAAATTTGCAGAAAAAACTTTCATCAGGATTGGAAAAATCATATAGGATTGTGCTCCTAATTAAGGAATCCATCCAAAACTATAATAGTTTTAACATGATTAAGAAAGCTAGGCACAATGATAGATAATTTTTGGGGTGTGCTCCTAAGGATTACATTGTGTTTTATAACAAATTAGTAAGATATTGGTTTAATAGGATTATTACAGAACTTACGAAGGATTTATGGTTCTGCCGATCAATCCTTCAAAGGATTTATGATTCAAGCAAGTACCAGTAGCTTGTCGCCGCCGCCGACTCGTCGACGATGTTCTTCGTCCGCCTTCCTACATCGGTTGACGTGGACAAGTTCCATGGCCATGACTGGTATTAGCACGGGGAGCACGTCCTCTTCCGCCGCGTCTCGAGGCTGACGGAGAGGGTGGAGATGACTGCGAGGTGGGAGAAGGAGTCCGAACAGTGACACTAGATAGACAAGTTAGGTTTAGTTTATATGTTTCTATGTATCAAACTATGCGATGTTTTAATGTTTAAGTTTCTATGAATCTAACTAGTGAAAAAAACACTATTTTTATGTTTAAGTTTCTATGAATCTAAGTCGTGTTATAAACACATATACCTTATTTTAATTACCGTAGAGACAAAACACATAAAAAACAAACTTTATTTTTTTAAATTATATAGATTATTCTAAGCGGCATAGTATGGGCCTCATTCTATGCCGCTTAGAACGAGGCGCGGCTATCAGGTTGGAACCGGTCCGGAAGCCGCGGTTACCGGTGTAACCAGTCCGGACCGGTACCGAGTTCCGGTCGGTTACAAACCGGCCCAATTCAAAAATTTTAAATTTGAATTCAAAAAATAAAAAATCGAAAAAATCGAAAAAATCCCAAAAATACTTCAAGCTGCGACAAATGTAATGGTGTAATTTTTTTTTCAAATATTCATTCGTTTAGTACAGTTTGCGGGATTTCAAAGTTAAATAAAAAAGAAAAAGAAAAAACAGGCGCGACCGTTAACACCTAGTTAACACCCCACCCATTTGTATGCATAATTATAAATTATTAATTTGTTGTGAAATTTTACATTAATATGTGCATAGCTCATGCAATTGTTTTTATAAATTTCTTTTTTCCATGCGTCTGTAACCGGTCAAACCGACCGGTAAACCGGTCGCAACCGATTACACTAGGTTTTAAATTTGAGAATTTGAATTCCACCGGTTTGGGGCGGTTACCGGTCAAACCGGTCCGGTAAACCGCTACCGGTGGGCGGCGGTTTGGGGTCACCGGTCGGGAAAAAAAACCCTGGCGGCTATAAATAAGCCTACACCGTTCAGACAACAACCCTAACCTTATCCACTGTCTTCTTCCACTGCTATGCCGCCTCCCCCTCCATCCTCTTTCCTTGTCCTCCGCATGGCGTCCACCCTCGACGAAGGAGCCAAGACTGCGGCAGCTCTAGTGGTTGCGGTGAGCCACGTCACCGACTAATAGGCTCATGCGGCGGTGGCCCGGCGGCGTGTGAAGCCTTCCTTCGCTCCTTCGTAGCTACCGCCACTAGATGAGCGGCCAGCTTGACCAGATCCGCGGCAGAGTCGTGGAAAGCAATTGCCTCTGCCGTCCTCACCACCACTGATCAGGTTTCCTTCGTCGTAGAGAGTCATGCTGCGCTCGAGGCACATGCCAAATCCACAGCCGTGGAGGCGGCCTTGATTGCGGAGATGGCACATTCTCTTGCGGTCTGCAGCGCGACTTCACCAGCAGGCGCCGCTGCCTCCACTTCGACCATGGCCATGACCTCCGCTGCTGTTGCGGTGTAATCCGACGATGTAAGCTCCATGGGATTACATTCTTTTGTTATGAACGAATTGTCCATTTTGGTCCGTTTAGCTAGGCACTGCCATTCATTATGCTACCATAGTGCTAGTCGTTTAGCTTATTTGCCAGCTGATGAAGTGATGAATTGCTATGATTTTCTTATTTGCCAGTTGATGAACTGATAAGATTAGTATTTTCTTTTTGCGGGTATGCTAAGATTAGTATTTGTGCAAGATTATTTAAGATGAACTGCCAGTTGAAAGTTTAGTTCAATCTAAGGAAGTGAAGTGCTATTAAATGTTACTGATAAAGTTTAGTTTAGTTCAATTTATCCGCAACTCAAAATATCTGATAAAGTGAAGTGTTGTTGAATGTTACTGATGAATTGTTAGAAACTTAGGATTTGTCCAAGTGATGTTGAATGTTAATGATGACCAGGTACTAGCCTGTGTGTTGTTATGAACGTCTAGCACGTAAATGTTCACATTCAGTTGAATGTGAATCTGTTGTGTGTGCAATTCGTTCATAACGATATATCTATCTAAGTACTCAATTGAGAACAAACGACTGATGGACGGACACCTATTTTTTTAAACGTGCGTGATATCATCCTAATGGCTCTAATTAAACCGGTAGCAACAGGTTAACAAACGGCGTGGCTTAATTAAGAACAGATTATAGTATATAGAGTCATACACTGCGGCGCTAATTAAACTGGTCCATTTAGGTCAGCCAAACGAACCAGTGTACAATAAGCCGATTCGAATAAGCAGCCATTCTAAGTGGTGTGGAGTACGCCGACACATTTAAGCAATCATTCGAAGTTGTTATAAAACCGCTTAGGATGACCCCCCTCAATCGCATCGTCTAAAGGGAAGCGGCGCTGGCGCCGGCACGGATGAAGGTTTCGCACCGCTTTGGATAATGGTCACTGCAGTAGTGCCCGATGACTAGACTTGAGACATGGTAATTAAACTGTTAGTAGAAAAGCTGCACACAACAGAAATGATCACAAACTATCCACCAAGTGTGCTTCTCCTGGAAACGCTCGTATAGTAACGAATAAGACCGTCAAGAAAATATTGAAATTGTCTACCAATGTTTACCGCACAAGCTTCTTTGTTGACTAACTACATCAACAGCCATTCTTCTTCTTCACAACGTTTCTCAAGTAGGCAAGATTTTTTTGTATAGTCCAATTTTGACGGTCCTTGAGACCTTAAAGCAAATTAGCAGTAAGAACCATGAACCAACGACGATTTTAGAAAAATAAACCGTCAGCCACTTAATAAATAACACTTATAAATGTCGTAATTAATTAGACTACAAAATCTTCACAATATGAGAAAATTTTAAAGAAGAAAATAACCTCAGAAATCCATATATAGGACGCGAGAAATTATGTTGGCCATTTACAGTAGTCAGTAGAAACGTTAACAAAAGTAGTAGAAAACAAAAGAGAAAAAAGTCTTGTTCTGTTCAAACCAGGCGGCGATGGTAAAATAACAGTGGACCACTGGACTGGATCGGAGCAATACTAGGGCATTGTCACGACTTGCAAGAAGCAATGTGCATGCAAGAGGTCTGGGCGAGAAGGCGATGGCGACGGCGCGGCGGCTGGAGGCCGGACGAAGCACCGAAGAAAGTGTTCTCGCGCGCATTGTTTCCTATGTGGTGGCTCAATTTAGCTTTGCAGCCGGGCCGTGTGATCGTTTCCGGTGACGGGACGGCTGGATATAGCGATATGATGACCAAACGCATGGTTACAGTGGATAGCTTCAAGCGAGCTCCGATTCATGCATGCAGGTGGGTCATTCGTGTGTGAGTCAACTCGTGTGTTGCTCGTGCTTGTCTACACTTCGTCAGGCTGCTAAAGCACATACGTCCAGTGGCCTGAAATCGACCGTTATGACCACACTGTTGTCCGGGCCCTGCTATGTAGCGGGTAGCACACTGTACTTCATCTACTCGAGCAAAAATCACATCACAACTCCTAGAGTACAGCTGACAGCTGCCGTTGCCAGCCGAGGCAGGCGAGTTGCTGCTGCGCGCGCATACTCCACTGTTGGTTGACGATCCAACGGGCTATAATTCATTGACTGAGGAATAGCCAATTTTCAAGCATCTGAACAATAGCGGCTCCCATATTAATGCCTATACATAATGGATAATGTATTCAGTGTATCGCTGTTAGGGAAGAGCTCACTAGGCCAGTTTCAGAGGAGAGTATAATCACACGGTTGTCAAGACTGAAAACTTGGCGAACTATGCCGGGGGAGTGTCATCACCATGACATCCTCTCTCATCCCATGACACTCCCCTCATAAATAACACTATCATGTCAGCAAATTTGTTGATGTAACATGATATTTAATGCTCATGACACTCCTCACTGAGACTGGCCTAAGCCTATAGTCTCAGTGGAGGTTTCATAAAGACTTTTATTATGACATTAAATTTCATATCACATCACTAATTTTGCTGACGTGATGTCGAGAGAAGGGATGAGTTTCATAAGATGAGTACAGAGTTTCATCCCATAGAACTCATCTGACACAATTAACTAATTCTCAATGTAGTAGAAACGCTGCATCCATGTGTTGGGAGTTGCAATTCATGGAGGTGTTTTAGTAAGGAACTTTGAACAATCTGAAGGAGTATCAGCAAACCAACATAACTCACGAGTGAAGAATGTGTACACTACTGGAGAAATGCCTATCTGCACCGGTTGGAAAACCCCCATCAGCACCGCTTTCCCAACCGGTGCAGATCTTTCGGTGCTAGCACGGGTATTGACCCGGTGCTAAAGGCCCCCTTTAGCACCGGGTCTAGCCACAAACCGGTGCTAAAGGGGTCGCGCACGTGGCGCCTGCGCGAGCCCCTTTAGCACCGGTTTGCGGTTAGACCCGGTGCTAATTATCACGATTTATTTTTTTCTTTTCCAGCTAGCATATATATATTTGTTTGTATACGTATTTTGCCTACGTATTTGTTCTAATACGGATGTAGTACTGCACTAGTATTCGTATAGGCCGGGCTCGTATATATAAGAATAAAAAAGACATATATATTACATCTTAGTGCCAAAAGAATTATGTTTATAGTACAACTTGAGATCCATGCATTACGATCTACGACTAGGACCGATAGAGGAACTTGGACGAGCTGAGGAACTAGGACGAGCAGAAAAGGAACGACGACTTGAGTTTCCGGATGATCCCATGAATCTGGATAATGAAATTCTCTGTTGACAATGACGATCTCGTACCAAATAAATCCCACGAGTTGTTCAGTAATTGCGCCGATCTTATGCTATTCAAGACTTTTATCCGAGATGGACATCATCTACAATTTGCAAACAATTAAAATTAAAATATAATAATGGTGCACTTGAATTAGAAATGTGTAAATAATTATTGCTTACCATAATATCATGGTTAGTAAATGTTTCTCAATCCAGCTGTGCATGTACTCGCAGACGTAGTATCCGCATAAATTATTGCTTGGCCCCTGTTGTGCACACTATTGACGAAAACAAAGTTAAAGATAATTCTTTTAATTGATTAGCAAAGACGTATATGTACCAATTGCATGCGTACCGGGAATTCAGTATGCCATACAAGTTTTTCATATTCAAATCCAGGGTGCGGTTCACAAATGTCATTCCACATCCTGCGATTACATAATCCTGTTGTTAGTCTCAAATTTGCGTTCAAATAAGTCAATAATGTACTTCTAAAGTAAATTTGAATTGGTGAACAGTATATATATACGACCTTATAAACATGTCAATGATTTCTTGATACTCTTCTTGTGGTTTCCTCAACGAGCCGGTTCTGATTGAGCTGCGGGAAGCTCAGTGGAAGCGTGATTGAGCTGCGGGAAGCTCAGTGGAAGTGTGACTGCTCCGTTGTTGTGGAGGGGTAACCAAAGCATTAGGATCTTCTATTCCTCTAGCTTGTGTCATCTGAATAAGTGCTAGCTTCATTCGCTGATCCATCTCTACCTCCATTACCTGTATACGTGGGCCCTAGGCGGCTACAATTTCCTCTAGCTCCCTCATCCAGTTCCTTTGTTCGGTCTTATTTCTCTTAGAGCTCCTATAGGAGGAGTTGTCCTCCTTGAAAGCATACTTCCAAGAAATAGAAGTTACTACTCCATGCGTTCTTCCAGGATGCTCCTTGTTTCCTAAGGCTCAGGTTAGCTCATCTTTGTCTGTCAGGAATGAATTCTCCAGCCTCAGCTTTCTTTATGATTTCAAGGAGGCGGTGAGCTAGTTCTAGCAAGTCGTCGCCAAAAATCAAAGATCCGTCTACCGGACTCAGAGTGCCTCAATGACCATAATACCAATGCTTTGATCGTAAGGGCCATTCAGGCGTCGCTGGACGAATGCCTCTAGTATACAGATCTTCTTTCATCCTGTCCCATTTATCGACGCTACCTTTATAACCGCCTGAACCCATTCGATGGGTGTACTTTTTTTCGGCATTGCCCGTGTTCCTTGCGGATATCTCTGATCTTTCTGTAGACTGTTTGTACTCCACGAACGCATCCCAATGATGACGTCTTATGGTAGGGTGATTGTCAAATCCGGAATTTGTTCTTTCTTGATATAATTTTTTCACAATTTTGTCTTGTAATCTTGATATAGATTTGCCATCTTTTCAGCGTCCAATCCTTCAATTTCTCTTCACGATCTGAAGGAAATCCGAAAATTTCTTTTACATCAGACCAGAGCATATCTTTCTCCGTATTAGGCAAAGCATACGGTTCTTTGGGGTCCGTAGATCTCCATTTCCTGACGCTAATGGGAACGCGTTCACGAACAATAACCCCACAATGAGAGACAATTGTCCTGACAATTTCTTTGGGCTCACTTGGCTCGCCATCATCCTCCAGTCTGGTGAGGTGCAATTTTACTTTCTTCAGCCTCCTAGTGGTACCTCTTTTTCCAGTACCTTTCTTAGCGCCTATTGTCGCTGTAGGTGACTACAATAATTAGATGATATATATTAGTCATAACATTAAGATAATGTATACAATGTTTATGAGAAATATTAGCACTTGACTAGACTTGGGCTCATCGTTACTGCGTTGACCCACATTTGGTTGCGCTTGGTCCAAATTGTCGCCACCAGAAATACCAAGCATTTCTTTCATGCTAGGTTGCGCCTCAGTGTTTCTACCCAAACCAAATTGAGCTGCTAAGAATTCATTATTATCCTCTTCTTGGATCGTCATCTTCAAAAATAAATATTCTACGTCAAATAAATAGATATTCGCAACTAAATATTATAAGTCAAATAAATAATACGTCAAATAAATATTCCACGACAAATAAATAAATATTCACAACTAAATATTGTAAGTCAAATAAATATTCTACGTTAAATATTCTAAGTCAACTAAATATTCTAAGTGAACTAAATATTCTAAGTCAATTAAATATTACAACTAAATATTGTAAGTCAAATAAATACATGTAAGTCCAATAAATATTATAAGTCAACTAAATATTGCAAGCCAACTAAATAAATGGGAATCAAATAAATATTACAAGCCAACTAAATATTCAAAGTATCATTAACCCTAACTATGCAATTAACGCAGCCGGGGGGTTCATGCATGCACATACGAAGGCTAATGTGCGGTGCTTCAGACGAGCTCGCGTTCGCACGGCGATCGGTTTGAGACGAGCTCGCGTTCGACAGACGTCACGGGGTCGCGTTCGCAAGCGCAGCCGAGCTTGAGATGAGCTCGCGTTCTCAAGCAGCCGGGCTTGAGACGAGCTCGATTGCCCGGAGCTCGCGGCCGGCGGAGAACGGGCTTGGGCCAAGAGGGCCGCCCGGAGCTCGCGGCCGGCCGAGAATGGGGCCGACGGCAACGGGGGATGGCACGGCGGCGGCGGCGGCCGTACGACAGCAGACGGGCGGCTAGCAGAGCGTGGGCGCACGGGCGGCGTCAGCGGGTGGAGGGCGTCGCGGGGAACGGCGGTGCGGTGGTCAAGGAGGGCGCCGCAGGAGGGGACGGCTGGCCGGAGACGGACGACGGCGGGTGGCAGTGGCCGGACGGCATGCGTCCGGGCGGGGTGGAGGGCGTCGCGGGTTGCGGGTGTCACGGGTGGAGGGCGTTGCGGGGAACGACGGCGCGGTGGTCGCGGGAGGGCGTCGCGAGAGGGTACGGCCGGCCGGAGACGGACGACGGCGGGTGGTGGTGGCCAGACGGCGTGCGTCCGGCGGGGTGGAGGGCGTCGCGGGTTGCGGGCATCATGGGTGGAGGGCATTGAGGTAAAATGTGGCGCGGTGGTCGGGGGAGGGCGCCGCGGTCGGGGCCGGCCGGCCGGCGGTGGCGGCGAAGAGGTTGGGGCCGGGCCGGGCGACGGGGCGCGCGCCGCTGCCGAGGAGGTTCGAGGCGGGCGGAGTCGGTGGCGCCGCTACCGGGGAGGGTCGAGGCGGCCGGAGTAGGTGGCGCGGCCAGAGTCGGGGGCGCAGACGGCCTGGCGGGCGGCGGCGCGGTGGGGTCGAGGGAGACGAAGGGGGTGCAGTTTGGAGGAAGACGAAGGAGGTGGCACTGGCGAAAAATTCGAAGTGCGGGATATATATAGTCCACACCTTTAGCACCGGGTGTAGCTAAGACCCGGTGCTAAATGTCTAGGGTTAGCACCGGGCCTTGGCTAGACTTGGTGCTAAATGTCGTCCACCAGCGCCAAACAAAACAGGGCCACCTTTATTACTGGGTCTTTGATCCACCAGTGCTAAAGGTACCCATGTTTCGTGTTTGTTATATATAAAATACACAGTGCTATATTCAATATATTTGTTATATATAAAATGAAACACAAAAAATCCTTAAAATATTAGGGGTGTAGGTTATAATAAAAAGATTATTAGTCTTTTTTGTTTAGGTTATAATTAAAACATAAAAAATTATTGAAATACAATATATGGTGTCACTTCCATTTAGGTTATAACAGAAATATTATTAGCCACATCTATTTAGACACTTCTATTTAGGTTAAAAATAAAATATTAAGCCATTTAAAATTGCAAAAGAAACTAAAAATGTTTGAAAAATATTAAGCAATTTAACTTTAAGATAATATTACAAATTACATCATAATGCAACTAAATTATACATTATCATTGTTTACTTGAACACTAACAAACTTTCTCCTCACAAATGTCCTCTGATTGTGATCGCGGCGTAGATAGGGTGTCTCCTCTGCTGCAAACAGGATGCTTGGATCAGCAGTCACCGAGAATGGAGGCCGACCGTCGAGCATATCATAATCTTCATCTGTCTTATCCTCAACTCCTATGATTTTTCTTTTTTCAAGAAGAACTATATGACGCTTTGCCTCGTCTTTTGATGAGTCCGATTGTTTTTTCGGGTCTGATTGCTTGCTCGTCCCTTTCTTTGGTTTGCTAGCCATGTCTTTTATATAAAAAACTTGTGTCACATCTTTTGCTAGGACGAACGGTTCGTCCAGAAACCCAATCTTGTTTAGATTCACTATAGTCATCTCATACTCATCAATTGTAACTCCTCCTGCAGTCAGTTTCACCCATTGACACTTAAGCAGTGGGATCTTCAAAGGTCCATATTCCAGTTCCCATATGTCCTCTATGACACCATAGTAAGAGTTCTTATTGCCATTGGTGTTGGTCGCATCGATCCGGACACCACTGTTTTGGTTGTTGCTCTTCTTATCTTGGGCTCTTGTGTAAAATGTATACCCATTTATGTCGTAGCCTTGAAATTTTAAGATCATGGTTGATGGACCCCTAGCTAGAAAGGCTAGTTGCGCATCAATACCCACAACACCCATCAGACGTTCTCGCAACCAATCTGCGAAAGTACTATTGTGCTGACGTTGAATAAAGGTCACAGTCTTTCCTGGATTTTCTTCATAGAGAATCTTCATATGCTCCTCGATATATTGAGCAACTAAGACTGACTGCGGTAGAACTGTGAGATGTGCTTTACGAAATGTCATCATGTCTCTGATTACCATTGTCTTTCTTTCTAGTGTACCCTTTCCACCAAGTCTCCCCTCATGATGTGATTTAGGCACCGCAATCGGCTTGAGGTCTTCGATAAAGTCAACACAGAATTCAATGACCTCCTCGGTTTCGTATCCCTTAGCAATGCATCCTTCTGGACAAGCACGGTTACGTACATACTTCTTCAGGACAGCAAAGTATCTCTCAAAAGGGAACATGTTATGAAGAAATATCGGGCCCAATATACGAATCTCTTTGACGACGTGAACCAATAAATGTGTCATAATATTGAAGAAGGATGGTGGAAATATCGTCTCAAAGCTAACAAGACATTGGACCACGTCATTCTGTAGCCTATCCAAATTGTTAGGATTGATCACATTCTGAGAAATTGCATTAAGGAATGCACATAACTCTACAATCGCTTTCCGCACATAAACTGGTAGCACACCCCTCAGTATGACGGGCAACAGTTGGGTCATCAACACATGGCAGTCGTGAGACTTGAGGTTTGTGAACTTCTTATCTTTCATATTTATTATTCCCTTAATATTGGAGGAATAGCCTGACAGGACCTTGATACTGTTCAATCATTCAAACATGCTTGCCTTCTCCTCTTTGCTGAGAGTGAAGCTGGCGGGACGTAGGTACTTGCGTCCTTTGTCTCTGTTTTCTGAACGTAGATCATTCCGTAGATTCAAACGTTTTAGCTCCTGCCGTGCTTCCAGTGTATCTTTTGGCTTCCCATAGGAACCCAGGAAGCTGATCAAGTTCATCCAAAGATTTTTGGTCAGATGCATCACATCAATTGCGTTGCGGACCTCTAACAATTTCCAATAAGGCAGCTCCCAAAAGAGAGACTTTGTCTTCCCAATCGCCGGCACGCCCATCCTCACATGTCTTAACAGGCCATCTCCCTTTCCAAAGATTACTTCTACATCGTTCACCATATCAAATACATCTTGTCTAGTGCGGTGTATCAGCTTTGTACTAAGAGTTAGCTCTAGGTTCTAATGTACTTCCTATATAGTACACATGTCATGTTAGAGAGACAATCATACACATTATACAGAATAATCCTATGCACCCAGGTACAAGGGGAGATGACCTCCCTCGCCACTTATGCATGACCACTTTGCGAGGTTTCCACTCATTTCAGAACTCCTACAGTGAACCTGAACATGGGGGATTTCAGAGGGTCCAACGGGGTTGTCACCACCCGTGGCCTACCCCGGCCAAACCGTGGGGAACACTCATATCCAATGAAAGCCAGCAACCCAAGCACCATGGTTTCATTGCCGAACAACTATCTAGCCCTCCCACGGGCACGCATACTAGAACTAGAACCATCCAACATGAGGATCATTGGACCTATACCGTGGCATAGATTATGGAGACTATATATGGTATGAAAGCATACTCTACACGAACTAGAGCAAAGTCTAATATACATGAGGGCACTCAATTCAAGACAACCAATGCAAGGGTATATGATTGAGTCAAGAGCATATAAGCCAAGCATATGTAAAAGGCAAGAAATTGAACACAACTCACACATATCATGACTAACACAAACACTATATAAGAAAGATGTATCTCTGAAGTAGAGCAAAGTCATCCTAGAACTAGATGAGACAAGAGCCATACCCTTAGCTCCAAGGAATCCTGAACCTATGTAGAACTACTCTAGCCTAACTCCACTATCCTAAAGACTAAAGGTGAGAGAGAGGGCTTCAACTTGTGGTGCTTAGAATGGAGCCCCTCCATTCATATTTATAGGCACTCGTAGGCGGCATCACAGAAGGAATATTCCCTGAAGAGGACACGTGGCAGCTCGAGGTGAGGGGAGACACCCCTGGTTCGGCCGAACCAGGGGGTCGGCCGAACCCGACACATGGTGGGCCCCCCTGTCAACCGCCTTTGGTCAGGTGGCTGCCAGGTGGGTCCTCATGTGGGTATGGGGGTGTCTTGGGTGTTTCTATGCATTTTACCCCCGAGGTGGGTCCCTCAATCCGTGTACTTGCACCTGATTGGCCGAGAGTGTGCTTCTTCTCTCTCTTGTGGGCCCATGGATCCATGTGCTGCCCAGGTGGCGCCCTTTCATTGGTTGGAGTTGTGTTTCTCCACCATGAGAGTGTGCTTTCTTCATCTTTTTGTCTTTATTTCACCTACACTCAAATAATCTTAAGGACATGTGGAACTACATTATTCCAAACCAAATATGCGTGTAAGAGATGTTAATTCTTCTAATATTGACGGCTATATTTGGTACTTAACAGCCGTCAACAACGTGATAGGACAACAATCCAACTTTTCGTAATTAGCACCACGATATAGGATACAGTCATTAGGACACACATGTATCTTCTTCGCCTCTAAACCGAGAGGGCAAACAACCCGTTTTGCTTCATATGTTGTTGATGGCAATTCGTCACCCTCGGGAAGAATCTTCTTCACGAGCTTCAGTAATTCCTCAAAACCCTTGTCAGTAACACCATTAGCTGCCTTCCACTGCAAAAAAATCAAGCGTGATACCCAACCTTTTGAGCCCCTCTTTGCAATTTGGGTACAAATCAGTTTTGTGGTCCTGTAACATACGTTCTATCTTTTTTCTTTGCTTGTCATTGTCACATTCTTTCTCGGCTTCATGTAACATTTGACCAAGTCCATCATTAGGGTCATTGTCCTGAGCAGCATCTTCCTGATCTGCATCATCCATTGCAACATCGCAAAGGCACCATATTGATCAGCCAATATCGAAATGTCGTTATCATCCTGCTCTTCTTCATTGTCATCCATTATGACTCCTCTTTCACCATGTTTCGACCAAACCGCATAGTTTTGCATGAAACCATGGGCTATCAAATGGAAGTGAAGAATTCCTCTAGATTTGTACGATATTTGGTTTCTACATTGACCACACGGACAAAACATGTCACCTGAAGGCGACTTGTTGTCCTCTGCCACATCGAGAAAAGAATGCATGCCATCAACCCACTCCTGACTGCGTCGGTCCGCCAGTGCATCCATTGCCTATTCTCATCTAACAGAATTAACGAAATAAAAATTAATATATTGAAATAATATCCAACACAATTTATTGATAATAAACATGTATTTTATAAACTCAAACATGCAACACGACCAAGGTTCGTAATTTATTCAAAATGCCATACAAAATAATAAAATTAAAATAATGTCCAACATAATTTATTGAAAGCAACATAAATGTCCTCACATGCAACATGCAACATGAACTAGATCTTCAACATCCTTGGGTGGGAAAGTAGAATGCTCTGATATATTTTTTCCTAGTGCAGAAGATGGTGGAGCTGGGTTTGTTGGTGATGGAGCGTAGCGCCGCAGCTGATCTTCAAGATCAAAACCAGGTTCCTCACCCTTGCAACACATTCTTCATATTTTTTTATCAAAAAAATGAAGTTGTGCTTTCACCCAAGCTCCTGTTTTTTTCGACTTATCATGAGGTCCTATTGGAGTTTTACCCTTCCCGCGAGACGAACCACGATCACTATCACCGGTCTCAGTCCCTCCAACAGTAGCCATATTGGTATACCCACAAGGCTTTTATTTCTCAAAAAACAATAAATGTTATTAAAAAAATACTCATTACAACATACAAACTTCTCTCAAAATAAACTAAGAAATTCCACATACCTCCAATTAATGTAAATAAATTACATAACACACAAACTAAAAATCATTATATTCTATTTATAAATAAAATAATAAAAAGCATACTAAAGCAACATTTCTAACAAAATTTCTCTAATGCATACCTAACATAAAATCCTAAAGGACCGTAAACACACACATATATATAGCTCTTTCTCTCGCTTCTCTTTTTCTTCACAAATTTCTATATTTGTAAAATATAGTAACAATAGAAGCTAATCAAGAATATGAGAGGATGAAATTGTGTAATTTTGTAGACTCCTTCAAATGAGGGAAAACGTCACAATTGTTTTTAAAAAATTGGCAAAATCTCCTCTCAACCCGAGCACACCATGAACACAGCTCGGCGTGTTCATGCTGGCTCGGGTGTGGGGAGAAAGAAGGGATTAAATAGCTAGATAATTAGCACAGGTTGCTGGCTACAACCGGTGCTAAAGGTGGCCATTTAACAATGGTTGCTGGCAACAACCGGTGTTAAATGCCCTCCCCCACCGACGCGCGCGGCTACTAGCGGTTGGACCCGGTGCTAATGCCCCATTAGCACCGGGTCCAAAAATGGCCGCTGCTTATGGGCTTCGCGGATAGCTCATTCTGTTGTAGTGGTAGTACGATCCATCCATGTCATTAGTTAAACACTATCTCGTGACTTAGGTACAGCGAACAAAGTAAAGGTCCATGCGCTTGATGGATTAAAGAAGTATCAAGTAATGCTGAGATACATGGCACCCTTGTGTTCCCACAATTCGACGGAGGCGAAGTCATTAGTTCGCATGTTAGAACGGAGTTATCATTTTTTACGCCCCCCTTTTGGCAAGGTTCGGCTGTGGTTCCTCCTATGGAGCAGTTTTTTTTTGTTTTTTTTTAGTTTCAACTGGTGTTGGAAACACGTTAGGCAAAATAGTTTCTCATATGAATAGAAACAGTGAAATGTCCGTAATACCTTTATCTTTAGTCTTTTTTCTCTTTTTTCATTTATTTTCTTTTTTCCATTTATTTTTGCTCCCTCTTTATTTATTATTCTCTCTCCTCATCCTTCTTGTCTCTCCATGGCCTAGCCGTGTGCTCTCCTGGCTCCGACGTGAGCTACCTTGCCTCCGCCGGGTGCTCCGTCGGCCACCTCCGCCTCAAGATCGGCACATTGCCAGCCGCCGCGCGCTCCTCCGCCGGCCACCTTCGCCCCGAGATCCGCCCACCTCTGCCGATGCTTGGTGTCATAAATGTTGATACTCTTATCTTTAAGTTTGGTCAAACTTTAGATATTTTAACTTACAAAGACTGAGATGGAGGTAACTCTATTAGATTATTAGTACAATTTTAGAATACACAAATAATTTTTTAATTAGAAAATAAAATATATATTAAACATATTTTCAGCCGACGTATAAAAAATAATTTTAATTAGGGGTACTTAATCACACTCTCCCGTCCCAAGGCAGTATGTTCCGATCGTGAGAATGAGCAGCGGTCATATCCTATGTTTTATTTAGAACCGTTCTTCAAAATAATGCAGTTTGTATTTATCAGATAAATGCATTACCTTAGCCCTTTGCTATGGTACTCCCAAAGGACTGTGAGCCGTCCATCTATGTAGATCTAGGTGGTTATGACGAAGTATTGCCTCCTAAAAAGTAATAGAATAAATGTTTACCTATATTTTTTACTTTTAGAAATATGAAAATGCCTTTTTAGATCTAACGGATATGGACGGAATTTTTCGGGAAAGAAAATCATGTGTGAACGTGGAGAGGCCAAGATAGGTGCGGTTCTCACGTTTTTTTGCTCGGTTGTTTTTTTCATGAACGTGGCAGGCTCTCTGATAGAGAGAAAAAACATGACATGATTTTTTTGTTCGGTTGTTTTTTTAGATGAAGTGGCACGTGACATGTCTTTTTTGTTCGGTTGTTTTGTAGATGAACGTGGGAGGCTCTGATAGAGAAGAAAAAACGTGACATGCTTTGAAGAAGAATGTGACATGGCTGCCTATTTTTTGTATAACGTGAGCGTGAAATGTGTTTGAAAAAATCAACTGATTTGTAAATTTTTTCCCCTAATGTGGCATGGGTGAGTTGTATTATCTTTTTTCCTAACATGACATTGGTAAAATGCAATGTCAATTTCTTCTAACATGACATGGGTGAGATGTAATTTGTATAATTGTTTCGTACTGTGGCATGTTATAATGCGTATGGCCGCATGGCCGTGGCTTGGTCGTACACTCATACCCCTTGCTGCGATGGTCGCCATGCTGCCCCCTTCGGCCAAATGGTGACTTGGACGGGGAAGACGAACGGCGGGAGGACCCCAGTCCGCACATAGCACCAGCCTTATTTTATTTTTGATTCATTTACTTATTTAATTGTATTTTTAATTCTCAAATATCGACGGCTCTGATTGGTTTGAACTCTTATCTGCTATAGGAGGTAAGCCGGAGTACCGTAGCAAAGCCCATTACCTTATCTGCTATAGGAGGTAAGCCGGACTTGATAGTATTACTTTTGTAAGTTAATATCCAATAAGAAAACACCAGAAATTTACAGTAGTATCATAAAAAAGTATTTTTCTAGTTACAAATCTAATGATATAATTATCACATAACAACATTGTATATATGCAAACACGTAACTACGTAGCAAGTCAAGCAAACGGGAGCAAGGTTAGCTAGTGTACGAGCAGTCCATTAATTTCCAACTTGGAAGCAACAACGCACAATCATATAGCACGTGCATTCGGCATGAAAAATCAACTTTTAGCACTATAAATTCAACTTTTGCCGAGACCAAGAAAGTGGCCCGTGGCACAACTCTGTTCCAGCTATCTGAGAATTCTTGGACGCAAACTAACTCAAGTCACCAGTTTGTCTCCTCCATGCGTTGACTAGCTGGGCTGTGCATGCATGTGGACTTGTTTTGTAAAGAGAGAATTAGGATCCAAATATCAAGATGTAAACCTGTTGCACTAGCCACAAATACTCTAACCATTATCTCTTCTTTTTTGAAAATTCCTAACCATTATCTCTTTGCGTTAGTATATTTATTTATGAAATAGAAAAAATGTGAGTATGTTTATGAAGTGGAATAAAATTTATGCCATTAATTAAAATCAAAACTACACTAATGATATTTTTTCACAATTCCAAACTATAAATAAATTGAGCTTAAAGTGTCAAAAGTTTGATGGTAATAATGTGTCTAGAAAATCAACTTTTAATGTCTTTTCTCGAAAAAAACCCCCATCAAATCCAATGATTGCCTAAGGAGAGTATAGTAGCAGAAGACTTGAGCACGTTGCAGGGGAGTTAGTATAACAGATTTGCTGAAAAAAAGAATCAACTTCTCACCGGATCGGAACAAAACAGGAGCCCTTTTTGTAGCAAGGACGGCATTATTTCTGGGTAAGAAGGAACAGAGTTCCCACGTGGCTCAACAGTGTCCTACAAATGAACTTCTGTTCCCGTTTCCACTCATTAGCTGTGTGACCCGTTTGCACGCCCGTTTGCACCCTAGACACATATATAGCACTCCACCAAGATGCAAGTGTAGGGTGGTCCAGTCTTGCTAGGATGAGATGCTTCTTATGCATGCAAAAAAAGAAAGAAGAAAAAGAAAAAGGAAAGGAAATAGCAAAAACATATAGACACGATAGTGATGCTTCTCGTGCATGCATGCAGAAGTAGAGATGGGATCGGATATATATATATATTTGCAAGACATTGGTAGCGTATACAACGACCACAGTAATAATCCTACTCAAACTGCATCAAGTAAGTGTATGATCTTCTTGCTTACTTTTGGACGTCAAGGACTGCATTGTCATCACTAGCATGGAGGAGCAGCATATAGCTCGATTTTTTGGTGTGAGTTAGCGAAGCAAATGAGAGAAAAAAAAAACAAAAAGAAGAGGTAGAGGTACTGAGTGTATCCGTGAGTGTACGTATCTGCTTCTTCTTCAGTACTGTGCATGGGAATTTGTCTCCCCCAATCATACCCATCACATCCCAGTATCCCACATTCACCATTTTCGAAGATGTCACTAGCTAGTACAACGAAATCCATTTGAAAATCAAGAAAAGAAACGAAAGCGGAAAACAGAAACAAAAGTAAAATGGAAACACAATCCAATGGCCACATACATGCTATATATTAAAGCCCCCACGTGGGTGACAGATAGTGTGATATATATGATGCTTCTCATGCAAAACTAGATCGAGAAGGGTTTATTTCAATGCATTGGATATACAGCGGCTGGAATATTAATATATATCTCTTTATCTAAAAAAGAGAGAGGGTTTATTACTTGGAATGAAAAAGTCCAAATTAGTCCCCTCAAATATAAGCAAAGTCTGGATAATCCTATAAAGTATATTTTGGTTCAGTTCACTCCCTAAACTATGACATTTGGTTCAAATTACCCCTAATCCGATTTGTCTTTTTTGTTCTCCATACATAAGTGAAATCTTGAGTTCAAATTTTACAGTAGTGTGATAGTCAACATCACAATATATGTCATAGAAATATATTACAAATTTTGTCATTAGTTTTCACATAATTTTGTATCTCAATGATTAATTTATTATCAAACATCCTACAATATGAAAATAATGATAAAACATTAGTGATGTATTTTTTTAACTTTTATGATTTCTATTATCATCTTGCAAAAATAGAACTCAAAATTCCACATGTATATAGGGAGACAAAAAAGACAAATTGTATTAAGGGGTAAGTTGAACCTAATGTCATAGTTTAGAGGGGTAAATTGAACGAAAAGATACTTTAGTGCGTTATTCGTACTTTGCTTATACTTGAGGGGATAATAATTTGGACTTTTTCTTTACTTTAAAGGCATACATAGCATATATGTGAATGAGAGAATGTGTTTGAAAAGTTAAATTAAGGTATTCAGGCACAAGAATTCTACTAAACAGAAAACTGCATACTTTTAACACGATGGACAAACAATTTTCCTGTGACACCAATGGCAAAATCCCAGGTTTGCTTAGTTGCATCTCGTACGTATGTGTACCTTTGAAAGAAAAAAAATGTCGACGCCGCTCACCATTTTCAAACACTACTACACAAACCACTATCACAAACGGGCTATCAGAGCCGGTTTTTTCGAAAAACGTCTGTGATAGTGCATCACAGCCGGTTTTTAGTTATGTGGGGCAAGCTGCCATCAGAACCGGCTGTGATGCTCACTATCACAGCCGGTTTTTATCACAAACCGGCTGTGATAGTCGGCCGGCACATCACAGCCGGTTTTTCTTACAAACCGGCTGTGATGCCCACTTTCACAGCCGGTTTGTAATTCAAACCGGTTGTGATGTGCCTGTACAGTACAAAACCCTCTTTCCCTCCCCTCCCCTTCTTCTAAACCCGACGCCCACTCCTCTCTCAACCCTTTTTGCTCTCCATTTTCACCAAATTGCTCTCTAAAGGTTGGGTTTTTTTGAAGAATCACTCCATCAACTTATTTTGAGGTGGGTAACTCGCAACCATTTCAATTTGAGCATGTTTCATCCACTAGATTTTGAATTTTGGCATGAATTTGATGTAGGGGCTCTCTTGTTCCATTTTAGAGAGCATTTATTGGCAAATTGCAATGGGAAAAGTGTGATTTGTTTGAAGAATCACTCCATCAACTTATTTGAGATGGGGAACTAGCAACCATTTCAATTTGAGCATGTTTCATCCACTAGATTTTGAATTTTGGCATGAATTTGATGGAGGGGCTTTTGTGCCATTTTAGAGGGGATTTGTTGTCAAATTTCAATGTAGAAAGGAAGAATCACTCCATCAACTTAATTTGAGGTGGGTAACTAGCAACCATTTCAAATTTGAGCATGTTTCATCTACTAGATTTTAAAATTTGGCATGAATTTGATGTAGGGGCTCTCTTGTTCCATTTATAGGGGATTTCTTGTCAAATTTCAATGTAGAAAGGAAGAATCACTCCATCAACTTAATTTGAGGTGGGTAACTAGCAACCATTTCAAATTTGAGCATGTTTCATTCACTAGATTTTGAAATTTGGTATGAATTTGATGGAGGGGCTTTTGTTCCATTTTAGAGGGGATTTGTTGCCAACCTTCAATGTACAAATTGGGATTTCTTTGAAGAATCACTCCATCAACTTAATTTGAGGTGGGTAACTAGCAACCATTTCAAATTTGAGCATGTTTCATCCACTAGATTTTGAAATTTGGCATGAATTTTAGATGGACAACGATCGAGGCTGGATGTACAGGCCAGCGGCCAAAAGAGATGTCATATATCAACGGCGTTGATTCATTTGTGAAGGTTGCGAAGGCTTACATCAACATGAGTGATGGATATGTGTATTGTCCATGCTATGACTGCAAAAACCAGAAACAGTTTCGTAACGTCGAGCAGATCCGGTATCATTTGTTGTCTAGGGGGTTCGTGCCAAACTACAAGATTTGGAATAAGCATGGTGAGGAAGGTGAGAATGAAACCACGCAGCAAACTACCCGAGAGAAGATTAGGGAAACAGTACACCATCAGGCCACACAGGCAGTGGAACTTGAAAATGAGCCAGAATCGGTCGAACAAACATATATGGAAAACAGCGGTGAAAACCTTCGCCGAGACATTAGTTGCGGATGATGTGGTTGATGGTCTTGACCAGATGATACGTGATGCGGAGCCAGAATGCTTGGATGCAAAGAATCTGAAAAAAGCTCGAGCAGATGAGAAAGGATGCAAAGCCTAGCCCTCAAATAGATCAGAGTCCGCCTCGAAATGAAACCAAGTCCACCTCCAAGGAAAGAAACCCCCCCAAGGGAACCAACTCCTCCTCGCAGGCCGGCTACGAGGTCCTTGCTAAGTGCATTCACTGAAAGTCCGGTGAGGACCAGATCATCGCAGAAGCGGCGAGCATGCAACTCAAGCCCGCCTCCACTAAAAGAGAAGAAAAAAGCGGTGAGTGGAAGCATAACATCCCTCCTCCCTGATAAGGACGATCCGACGGTAGGCAGACAGGCGGTTGAGCACTTTCACAAGTTGTGCTCGGTTAAGCAAACGGGGAATAACAAACCGCCAAAGACAGACTTTGAGCGAATCACTGCTAAGAAGTCAATGTTGGAATTTAGCAAGCTGAAGCACCAAGATAACCTTGATCAGGAGAAATCAATTAAAGCTCAATTTTGCATGGAAGGTGGCATGACTGAGGAAGACTTGGACAATATAGCGAAGGAAGATGGTTACCTTGTCACTGCTCCAACAAAATTAGCTTGGACGTTTGAGCACGGAAAAGGCCCAGAAGAATTGCCTGGCCTACCGATGAAGATGAGGAATTTGCATGATTGGTACAAACGTCAATCCGGCATTTACTTTGGAGTGAGGTACCCAAAGGAATTCTTTGGCCAAATAATTGAAGGCAGTCCTCGTCACGACAGGTACCTCGAATACAAGTCTCTATTTGAGTTGTACCAGCAAGATGCTCTCGACGTCAACATCCTCTTCCTGTGGTGCTTGTAAGTATTCTCTTCTGATGTACATTCTGTTCACTTCTTTTGCTCAACACAATGCATTTTACAACTAGATCTTTTTAGGATGGAGTCCCACTTGTTAAAAGAGCGTGGGATTAAAGACATAGCCTTCTTGGACCCTGTTGCAGTAAATGAGAAGAATTTTGCAAATGTTGATACCATGCATTATTTGTACAATGCTTTTTGCCTTCTTAAAATGAAGGAAAGCATACTTCTACCGTACAACTTCCTGTAAGTGTGTTCCTAGTTACATTTCATCTCTCCTTTATCTAACCGTTGTTAGTTACGCGGCAAAAATAATCATGTTTCACCCTTTGGTTACAGCGGCCATTATGTTCTCTTGGATATTTGCATTCTTCAAAGTTCCATCAAGGTTTATGACTCAAAAGATAGGCCTCTTCATTTGATCGATCCACTCATTCAAGTACTAAACAAGTAAGTATAGACAAATCACTCTTTTGGATCAAAATTGATTGCATCTGCCTGATCACATTCACTCCGAAAATGTCCTGTAGGGCTTTCAAAATGTATTGCAAGAAAAAGGAAAACAAAGGGTTGCATAGACCCTTCGTCACAGATAAATTCACTGTATCATCTACAAAGTGGATTAAAAAGCAGCCGATGGGAAACAATCACTGCGGGTACTATGTCATGCACTACATCCACTGCTACACTGGTGACGACTTTAGCGCTCTAGAGAGACAGGTTTGTGGGGGTTTACCGCTTTATGTGAACCTAACTAGGGTTCGTATCGTCTTTTACTTTCTCAATAGTTTTAGCCATATATGTTAATGCATTTTTGATTCACTAACTCATGTTCTTACTTCACTGCTCATGTGCTTGCTTCGCTCTCACTCATGTTGCAGGAAGCCGAGGTTGGTGCGTCCGCGATGATTGCGACCGAGATAATTGCACTTTCAGAACAGCTTGCCGGGTTCATTCTCGAACCTGTTATAGCCGAAGATGGAGAATACAACATTATGAAGCCGTGAGACTAGATGGAACTTGTAATATATTTGACATGCACTCGTAGCGTAGCGGAACTTGATATGCATGTATTGAACTTGATGTGTATGAACTTAATGTAATAACGTCCAGATGGTTTCGTTGAAATGTTATATTTGGATGCATCGTGCTTTATATGTGGGTTCTGAATATGTGATTGATATTTATGGAATATTTGATATATATGCGAAATATATTTGCTATATGAAAAATGAAAAAAAAAAGATCACAGCCGGTTCTAGA
The DNA here is from genome assembly GCA_015476505.1 of Urochloa ruziziensis. NCBI lineage: Eukaryota > Viridiplantae > Streptophyta > Magnoliopsida > Poales > Poaceae > Urochloa > Urochloa ruziziensis. The sequence goes on along the minus strand of CM027120.1, from coordinate 40,822,569 downwards.
AAAAACCGGCTGTGATCACCCCACTATCACAGCCGGTTCTAGACAAAAACCGGCTGTGATAGTCCCCCCATCACAGCCGGTTTTTGAAAACCGGCTGTGATAGTGGGGACTATCACAGCCGCTTTATCTCAGCCGCCCCCCAAAACCGGCTGTGATGGGGGTTCCGAACCGGCTGTGATGCCGTTTGTGTAGTAGTGAAAGAGGTCACTAGTACGTGCACCACAAATATATATATAATAATCAAGAAGCACAGAACAAAATAAGATTAAAACACATCCAATTATTGGCAATATATACATGCTATATATTAAATGCCATGTGGCTTACTGGCCGGCCGATGACGGCTCACTCTTCGGATTCATTCATATATATACGCCGCTAGATTCTACTCCTATACGAGCACATATATATGTAGCTCGATTTGCTCCGATTAGCAAATATAGAAGAAAAAAAGATATTTCTCTATCTATACTGACTTTTCCGTGACACGTGTTGTAAAACAACCGGACTTTCAAGAAGGAAAGGAGGATTAGAAGTTCTAGTCCTTATCCAGTTGCTTGTGGGCTTTTACCATTATCTCTAGGTTTAGTTCGGACTGTATCGGATGAGCACCCCCATTGTAATACATCAATTTGAGGAACAAAGAGAAGCTCCACCATATTGTCTCTTGTCTACTTTATGCTTGTTCTTGTGTACTTGTCATGAGAGGCGTGAGAGAAATCCAACCGTTGACGACGTGTTTTACAATAGCACCAACAGGAAAAAAAAAAGTACGGGATCGATGTGCCTGCCTGCGTCGTCCACATATACAAAGAGTGCGCACGTGTACGCATCTGCCTCCGTACTGCGCGCTTCCAAAGAAGAATGGCGGACCAATCCGTCCCACACACTCTGCTAAAAATAAAAAAATAAATAAATCCGTCCACAACTCACCATTTTCAAAGAGATCGGCAGTACACTGAAATTCCGTATAGAAAAGAAACGGCGAGAGGAGAATCGGAAATGGATAGCTAGCATAAACAGAAAAGAAAAAAAGACAGAACAAAAATCCACCCAGTAATGACCGTGTGCAGATCATACAGGCCGTATATATGTTAAACCCCACGTGGCTGACCGGCCGGCGACGACGCTACGGAGACCGGTACAGCTGCTTGAGCGAGCGAGGGATCGGAGGAGATGGGAATGGGAGACCCTGACCGGCCGCTGCTGCCCCTCCACACAGAGTTTTTTTTTTTTTTTTTTTTTTTGAAAAACTCAGTAGACACATACGGAGTAGTTTTTTTTTTCTTTTTTTTCTTTTGAAAAAAACTGACACACAGAGGCTGGTCCGGCGGAATGTCTCTGCGCCACTAGCTAGCTAAGCTAGATTCTAGTACTACCTGCAACTACTCGGCGTGGCGGCTGGCTCCCGCTATACACCGCGGGAAATGCCCGTAGCCACGCGACCCAACTAACCCCCCCCGGGCCGGCCGTGGCGCGGGGTCGGTTGGCACACACGCGTGGCCCGCGCCTGCACCCGCGCCCCGTGGCCTCCCATCCGCCCGTCCAACTGACCTAACACCCATCGCCCTCCTCCTCCCCTCTCCTCCTGCATATAACCACCCCCCGCATGCCCCATCTGCCATTGCAGCGCTCGATCTCTCCCCAGCTCTCCTGCCCGATCCCTCGCCCAGTACTGCGCAGGGCCTAATTAAGCCAGCTTAGTTAGTTGCCTCTGGTACGACGCGAGCTGAGAGTAGAGAGGGAGAGGAGAGATGGCCGGAGCGACGACGGTGACCGTGGAGGAGGTGAGGAAGGCGCAGCGGGCGTCGGGGCCGGCCACCGTGCTGGCGATCGGGACGGCGACGCCGGCCAACTGGTCTACCAGGCCGACTACCCGGACTACTACTTCCGCGTCACCAAGGACCACCTCACCGACCTCAAGAGAAGTTCAAGATGGTGTGAGTAGCACCGTATTACCTATCATCCATCTTCATTCCATCACATCATCTCTATCGTCGTCTCAGTCGTCGTCGGTGGCATCCATCCATCCGTCGATCGATCGGTCGCCTGCTCCCTCCCTTCCTTTATTTTCTTCTCTCCTACGACGTACACTCGCTCACACGAGGCATAGCTACACACACAAGATGCTGGCAGCAGCTACGTGCTTGCATGAATCATGGTGCCCTAGTGATATACTCTGTTCCACGCTTGTAAATTTAACCATAAAAAACGTTAGCTAGCGTAAACCTACTGCAGCCAGAGCGAAGGACGTACTAGCACGTCCAGGATCATAATATAGCTGAGCGAAGGACGTACTAGGCATGGTTTAGGACGCGTCCAGGGATCATAATATAGCTGAAGACTTTTTTTTTTTGACAACTGGTGGGTAAAACTTCTTGAGGTAATTATTAACTAACTGGAGGAAGGACCTTCTCAAAAAAAAAAAAACTAACTGTAGGAAGGCTATTAAACCTGTGCACCATGAAAACCCGTGTTCCTGGATCTCGGGGTGCGGCGGTGTCAACAGTTACATACTAACAACGGATACTGCTGCTGCTAGCTGGGTTAGGTAACAGAAACTAGCCAGTCCATGCACACACAACAAGCATGCCCTGATGCCCATATATGGGATGACAAAAGGAGGGTCAGTCGACCGGCCAAACAACGCACGTCACACGGAATATTTAGGGATACGTAACAGTTTATTTGTGACTCTCAGCCAGTATTATTATTTTTAAAAAATGGCCCAAGTATATATTTAATTTGTAGATCTTTACTAACATGCTTAAACGGCATCTAATTCCGGCAACATGGGCGGCGAGCTGCCGGCCGGCCTCGTGACCCCTTTGCTTGGCGGCATGCTGCCAACATGCGACGTCGACGACAAGATCATTTTTTTTTGCAAAATTATTTTTTTATGAAGATGAAAATATATATTGGGAGAGACAAATTAAATATATTAATCCAGGCCTGCAGAGGAAATAGACTTAAAGCAGGCGCATGCACGGGAGTGAAGCCAAGCTAGCTTTTATTTGATTTGGACGAGGTTCACGAGGACGATTATTTCTCACTCACATGCATGGCAAAAAGCTTCCAGATTTTGACAATAACATGTAACCCTTTGTAGTTTTTTCTTTTTTTTGAAAAAGGTAACGCTTTCTAGTAGCTGGGCTGGCACAACACACTACTACACAGGGCTCAGCTCATCTGCTCTCTGTTCAGTGTCACACGCCAGCCACAGAGAGGAATATAATAGGAGTCCAGATCCAACCAAGCAAGCTTGGCTTCTTTACGTTGACGCTGACGTGACATGGTGCAGGCCTGCAGCACCTAGAATAGGTTAGGTTGGCCGCGCGGGCCACGGGGCAGACACCAGATAGCAATGGCATGCCGACGATTTGTCTCCCCTGTCTCGATCTCTGCGTCTCCACCACTCGGCATCTGCATATGGACCAGTAATTAACTCCCGAATTAACCTAGTAAGTACAGACTACAGAGTACTAGTAGGAGATTAAAAATTAATTAACCGCTTGACTCACTGCAGTAACTTTTTATTACGGCTATAAGCTTGCTACGCACAACATTTTTGCTTTCCCGTAGATAGTTACTCCCATCGCTTTCTTGACCTGATGTCGTCGCTGCTTATCTGAAAGACGACGGGTAGCTGTGTGGCTGATCTATCTGACATGGTGCTTTCCTGCCTTGACGTCCGTGCGCGGCGTCGCCGTCGGCGGTTGTTCCATTGTGTGGCTAGTTCTAATTGATTTTCCGATGCAGGCGACAAGTCTATGATCCGGAAGCGCTACATGCACCTGACGGAGGTTCCTGAACGACAACCCCAACATGTGCGCCTACATGGCGCCCTCCCTCGACGGCGCCAGGACATCGTGGTGGGGAGGTCCCCAAGCTGGGCAAGGCCGCCGCCCAGAAGGCCCTCAAGGAGTGGGGCCAGCCGCGGTCCAAGATCACCCACCTCGTCTTCTGCACCACCTCCGGCGTCGACATGCCCGCGCCGACTACCAGCTCACCAAGCTCCTCGGCCTCCGCCCCTCCGTCAACCGCCTCATGATGTACCAGCAGGGTGCTTCGCCTGGCGGCACGGTGCTCCGCGTCGCCAAGGACCTCGCCGAGAACAACCGCGGCGCGCGCGTGCTGGTCGTCTGCTCCGAGATCACGGCCGTCACGTTCCGGGGCCCCAGCGAGTCCCCCTCGACTCGCTCGTCGGCCAGGCGCTCTTCGGGGACGGTTCAGGTACGGAATCAGCATGTGCCTTCTTAATAACAGAAGCATCACCGGAAACACCTTCAATACCTGATCTTGTCCAATTTGTCAACTCTTCGTCTCTGTGGGATTTTGTCATATCTTCCACTCCGACGTCCAGTGAGTCAACATCAATTTCTTCGTCATCATCTGTATGTACTGAGTCTGGCATGGCAAAAAGATTTCTGGGTTTCATTCTGACAACAGTATGCCAATTTGGTTTCTTGCAACCTTTCACATAAAACACCTGCTCAGCTTGTAACCCTAAAATGTAAGGATCATTTAGATACCGCAATCTAGTTGAATCGATATCGATGATCCCATACTGGTCTCTTTTAAATCCGGTACATTTGCTCTTACTAGCAGGAGGTACATCGTACCAGTCACATTCAAACAGGACGACTTCCTTTTGGGTTGGAAAATCAAGTGCATAAATCTTTTTAACAACACCATACCAGTCGATGTCGCCAGCACTACCATCAGCTTTCACAACAACACCACTGTTTTGTGTACTCAGATTCTTCTCTACTTGAGCTATGCTGAACAAAAAACCATTGATTAAGCACCTATTGAAAACGCGTGCGCGATGGTCTGGTCCTTGAGCGAGTGCATGCATCTCATCACTAGTTTTTCCTTCTGCATAGAGTTTGTTGATCTGCGAGCAGTATAGAAAATTATTCCACTTGTCATATAAATTGTATGGATCAAATAGCTAGTGCACATCAGCTACAAATTACAAGGAAACAATTAATTGTATCTCACCGCACGCTCGAACCAGCCTACAAATTGATCCCTATGACGCTTCTCAACATTTTTGTTCGACTGTTTCCTGAGTAAATCAATATGCTCCCTGAAGTTAAAATAGAAGAGGGCACTAATCAGTAAACAAAAAATCATATATATGTGTAGTACAAAGATAAGCAAAGCAACTTACTCGACCCATGGACTGGCCTCGTCACAATTTGTTAATATCCAGTGCCTCATTCGCTGCATATGTGGATCTGGAATTTTCTCCATGGTAAATCCTTTCTTAGTATAATCGATTTTGCCAAATATGCTTAGGCCAGATGGTGGTTCATTTACAGCAGCACTCTCGTGTCGCTCCGGACGGTTAATCTTGGTGTCGACGTCATCCAAGAAGCGAGAGCAAAATGTCATGCACTCCTCTGAGATATATCCCTCAGCTATTGAACCTTCAGGGTATGCTTTGTTGCGCACATAGCCTTTAAGGGTACGCAAATACCGCTCTATTGGGTACATCCATCTATAGCATACCGGTCCTCCTAGTTTAGCCTCTTCAGCAAGATGAACTGGCAAATGCATCATGATATCAAAGAAAGCTGGTGGGAAGATCATTTCAAGACGGCAAAGAGTTTCTCTAATCGAAATGTTCAATTTCTCTAACTCTAGGGTACTCAACTCCTTTGAACATATTGCATTGAAAAACCTACTAAGCTCAATCAATGGGATAGCGACCTCTTCTGGCAATATGTTACGTACTGCAATGGGTAATAGATTCTGGAATATAACATGACAATCATGAGTTTTTAGTCCAGAAAGCTTACACCTCGTCACGTCCACACATCTCTTGATATTAGAGGCGTAACCATCAGGCATCTTCACACCTTGAAGAAATTTGCATAAATATGTCCTGTCATCATCACCCAAAGTGTACAATGCAGGAGGCAAAGTGTACTTGTCATCCTTCACCAATGGATGCTGATCCTTTCTCATGCCCAATTGTTCCATGTCAAGCCGAGCCTTTTCACCATCCTTTGATTTACCAGCAATGTCAAGCAAAGTCCCCAGTATGCTCACACAAATATTTTTTTCAATATGCATCACATCCAAATTATGCCTTACAAGCAATGTTTTCCAGTAAGGGAGTTCAAAAAAAACACTTTTCTTCCTCCAATTATGCCATCTAGTTTCTTCCTCACGCTGCTTTCTTTTTTTGAGGTGGTCCCAAATGTCACTTGCTCAAAACTTTCATACTGCTGCAGCACCTGTTCACCAGTCATTTGCACTGGAGCCTCCCTTGTTTCCACCTGGTTGTTGAAGCTAATCTTGTTGCGGCGCCACTTGTGGCCCTCTGGCAAAAAGCGACGATGACCCATGTAGCAGTGCTTGGACCCAAATTTCAACCATAAATAGTCGGTATCCTTATTGCAATATGGACATGCAAACTTCCCTTTTGTGCTCCAACCAGATAGCATGCCATATGCTGGAAAATCATTAATTGTCCAAAGTAGAACTGCACGCAGAGTGAAATTCTTCTTCACCTTTGCATCCCACGTCTCAACACCTTGTACCCATAGATCTCGTAGCTCATCGATTAGGGGCTGCAAATATACATCGATGTTATTTCCTGGAGATTTTGGCCCTGGTATCAACATTGACATCATCCAGAATGGTTGTTTCAAACACAACCAAGGAGGCAAATTGTAGGGTATTAGGATCACAGGCCATGTAGTGTATGTCACATTTAACATCCCAAATGGATTAAACCCATCAGAAGCAAGACCCAACCTTACATTACGAGGATCTCGTGCAAAAACTTCATATGTATCATCAACGTGCTTCCATGCCATGGAGTTAGCAGGGTGCCGCATTTTTCCATCTTGGACGAGTCCCTCCTTATGCCAACGCATATATTCAGATGTGGTCGCTCTCATGTATACCTTTGTAGGCGAGGAGTAATCGGAAAATACCTCAAGATTTTTTGTGGAACACGCTTTTTGGGTGCAGCATCACTAATCAACGCCTCCTTTTCACTTGAATCAGCTATTTTCCATCTAGACTCGCCACATGTTGGACATGTATCCATATCAGCGTATTTCTTCCTAAATAAAACACAATCATTGATGCATGCATGTATCTTTTGGTAGTCCAGGCCAAGATCACGGACTACCTTTTGCACTTTCTCTAACGTGTCTGGAACACAGTGCCCTTCAGGGAGCACAAGCGAGAACAGCTGAAGAATGGCCTCTAGTGCACTGTTACTGAGGCCAAACATGCACTTAATCTGAAATAGCCTCACAATGAAAGATACCTTAGTAGCCTCCTTGCAACCTGGATAAAGTTCCCTCTGCGCCTCTGTTAATAATTTAAAGAATTTCTTGGCACTTTCATTGGGCTCTTCACTTTCACTACCCATGATGTCTCCATGTATTGCACCACTGATTAGTGAGGAAACCAGATCCTTCATAGAACCACTGTCACCTGTTGCACCATCATTGGCAACCCCTTCACTGGTGCCATCAAACGAATCCTTTTCTTCTCCTTCACCTTGGATGAAACTTTCAGAAAACCCTTTAAAAATCAAATGAGCTCGAACTTGACCGATTGGTCTGTAGGACATGGAACGACATTTCGTACATGGGCAGGGTGCCGTTTCACCTTTGGAAGTGCCAGCAAATGTAGTGTCTATAAATTTCTTGAAACCTTTCTGCCACTCTTCTGTTTGTTGTGGCAGGCGCATCCAAGACCTATCTTCACGTGACGACATGCTCACAAATCTTACCAATGAAAGTGACACATACAAAGTGATCAATTGCCTGCATATGTAACAAAGAAAGGAGAAACAATTAATTAAACTAATATGTAAATCCATGCACGAGTGGTTTTTTCAAAATCTGACATTTGTTATCTCGCAAAAAGAGATATTGTTATCTGAGAAAGTTATTATTGTACTAATCATGATAGCGTGACCTTAGAAGATGGCCTCTAACAGGACACAACAAAATAATAACTTATGTCTAAGTAGGTTTGATTAAATTGTTTCAAGGAAAATAATTGTGACAACTGACTTCTGCGTGTTGGTTTCAGCCTGATACATACATACTAAAGAAACAGAGCTTTTATAGTGTTCAATATCATAATTAATTAACTACCATAATCATGATTTGCAGAGCATTAACTGAATTAGTCCCTAATATGAACTCACCTGCACGTATGGTACGCCTCTGGCATGCAACCGCACTGCAATAAGGTGATATAGCACCTGCCGCACTTGCACTGCTTTGGGGATCTGAGTGCCGGCCTGCTTCCTATCGAGCGCCGGTGGATGAGCTGCAGCCGCTGTACACACAGCGAGCATAGGCCGCCAGGCGTGGCTTGCACATTCCTTGGATTTCACCAGCTTTCAGCGCAAGTGATTCCCAACTCGAAAACAAATCAGCCTGAAGATACAGAGAGCAGGCGTACGTAAGTACCACAACCATGCAACTGTGCAAAGGTTAAATTCACCATCCTTTGACGTAAGAGGAACACCCGCCTGCCGACCGCCGACGACTGCTTGCATGCGATGGAGAGTGTCTCCAAAGGAACCACGCGCGTCGCTGCTGGCCGCTTGTCACCCTGCCTGCCGATCGCCGCCGCCGCGATAGATCGCTAGTGCATTAGGTTTTTTTCCTGGGCCTAGGATCGATACAATGGTGCCGGTTACAGGAGTTAGATTCTGTAACGCTACTGTGCGTGGGCCGTGGCCCATAGGGCACGCACCAGAACACCGAATCAGGGTTGGACACTACCTTGGCCTGCCTATCCGGCTTACACCAGAACGCGTACGACCGGCTGCCGCCGCCAAGCTTTCTCTCCTGGCCATCGCCATCCCTCGGGGCCGCCGCCGCACCCGGCGCGCTCCCCGGCCGGCGACCTTGATCTCGCCGTCCTGTAGCGCTCCACGTGCGTGGCGCCCCGCACGCCCTGGATTGTGGCTCCCTTGCCCTCGCCGCCGCAATCTTGATCCTCAGACACGCCACATTATGGTGGCTGGACATGACAGAGGATCTGCACGCCGACGAGCTTGCTGTTGTGCAACACACTCCATCATCGTAAGTTATACCATTATATTCCTTGTCGATTCTGCAGTTAGTTTTTTTGCATTCTGTTGATAAGTGCACACCCCCGATGCTCCACGCAGATCAAGGCCGTGTTAATCCCAAGTTTGCAGCCTGATCCCTTATTTAAACAGACAGATTGCATCTTGGATGATTTTTTTGCTTTTGTCATCAAGGTGGACAGGATCCAGATTCTTTTTAGCTGCCCCTTGTATATAAATGACCCGCCCCGGATTTCATATTATTTGTTTTCGTGGTAGCTATCTGAATATGTGTTGAAGCAAATGTCATTTTTATAATAAGAATGAAAGTTTGTCATGCAGTTCTCACCGAGAAACCAACCCTCTGCCCATGCAGTTCCAGGGCAGCGGCGAGCGCGAAATCCGGGGCAGCGGCCAGGCCTCTGCCACTTAGTCATCCTGCAGTTCCTTCCAGTCGGCCTCCACCGCCTCCTAAGCCGCCGCCGTAGGCGGCTATGCCAGATCTGCGCCTAGGTACTCATTGCCTCTCACATCTCCTTTTCCACCTCCCACCCATATCTGCATGACCCTAATGTGTCTCCTATCCCCTCCATCTACGACGGGCGAGTGTAGAATCCGGCTGTGGTCTAGGCACTGGATATGGGGCAGCACACCTGGGTTGCACCACGCGACGCGAGGCGTCAACGTCATGAGTATGAGGAAGCGCGTGTGGGAGTGGCACCTGCGGGGGTGCCCTGGCCGGGACGACTTGGGCCGCCGGGGCTGGGGCTCTCGGGTGCTGCTAATGCACTCCACTTGGTTGATGGTGACCCCGACCGCGACTCATCGCCATCGCCATCAGCCACCTGCTCGCATGTGCTCGGGGTGCTCACTGTCCATCGCAGCTTCCACCACAAAAGCTCAAAGCGCATCTCCCATGCGTGGTGCAGCTCCTTCCCCACAACGAGATACACGCTGAATGGCAGCAATGTAGGGGCGAAGCCAACGGTGTCCCCTCTGCATCACAAGCACTGCAGCACGACGGTCGAACCTTTGTCGTGTGGTATCATCCTCTTCGGTAGCCCTTACTAGCGACGTGTGAGATGATTGTGCCTCACAAGTTTTGGGTTGCTTCCATCTGGTTAATTGTCACCTATAAACAGAGTAAGGCTGGTTATAGTTGATTCTGATTAGGACCAAGGAACAGGATTATGAGGTGAGCAGCCATACTGTACTTATATTCAACTATCCAACCTTAAGTTGTTCCCCTTATATTAGGAGTCAATTCAATTGGAATTATGATTAGAATCATTTCTGTACATCTACGTCCCTTTATTTCAGAATCTTTTCTTTGTTTTGTTTAGCCTTGAGGGATTGAAAGTTCCAGTAGTACCCGTATCATTTGAATTTTAATTAGTTTTGGTTATTGAAATTTACCCTTCTTTTGACATGAATAGTGCTTATAATTGAAAACGTATAATGCTATGCCAAAATAACCTAGAGGCTGTTTTGGGGTCATTCTAGGAGATTTCTATCCAAGCATTTATTAAGTATATCTTTGACATAGTACGGCGAAGGACGCCACAGCTCAGATGCCACAGTTATATGTCAAATTGGTTTACATAAGTTCGCCACTTTCACTAATACTGATTGTCTAAATTTTTACTTCTTTTGTACCCATGCGATGTTCAGTTGAGTTATAAAATTCCAGATTCTTGCAATTTATCTCTTCTTGTCTTTAATTGGTAGTGTTTACTTCGGCTGAATACCTATGTATCATATTTCAAGGATTCCTCTAACTGTCATAATAACATTTTAGATATTTTAGCATTTGCATTAGTTTCCAACCTCTGGCCTCAAGCATAAGTAGTGCCTAAATTAAGTCAGCTGGTTGGGCCTTACACCATGCTCGACCTCCCCATATGGGAAAATAAGGAAAAAATCAGTTTCTTTCTTTCTTTGTATATTGTTATTTGCTTCATCGAGATGCGACATGGGAAAAGTAAGAAAAAACCACTCATGCTGTAATTATGGCCTTCGCTGATGATATTAACCTCATATCCAGAAGACTTGCTTTAATCAATGTGTAGATGATAATTTACTTTTTGGTCCTCGCATGTAAATATGATCAACTCAGGCCACAACTACTGCAGCCAATGCAAAGATTAGCACTGCTGGCATAGTTAGCCAGGAGTCTAATGCAGTTGTTTCTCAATATGCTTTATCATCAGTAGAGAAACCAGTGTATTTCGAAAATATTGTGTTAGGGCAATCACATTAGATTGATGTATAAATTCCAAACTTTTTGTTTGTTTTGTAAGCACGTGTAATATCACACTTGTTTGAAACGTCAACAACTGATTCTTGTTGCTCTACATGAGAGGCCATGGAGTTAGCAGGTGGCTTCACCTATCGACCCTATTATTGATTTCATGCAGAACTCTGTTTTCCTACTTGATTTGAACTGGTGATGGTTTAAGACATCGAATGACATGTATAAGCATGATAATTTCAGATTTAGGGTGCCTTGTGTGTTTCACTAAGTTCTTTGCTGAATTTTTAACAAAGAAAGTAAAACCTCACAGGTAATTCTGGATTGTCTGTGCCTTCCTGGACACGATTAAGGCGGGTGCGGTGGCAACTCGTGCCGTCAGACGAGTGCACAGCTTTTCCCGCACGTGGTTCGTCGCCGGTGAGCGAGGTCGAGCTGCAAGGTGCAGCCAACACCCATCAAGTTTAGCGCTGATTCACCGTCGTGGTCTTCATCCGAGTCCCTGGTTAGTGCCTTGCACCCAACTTTTCCCTCTCTTCTTGGTTTTTTCCCCATCACTCATATTGCTAAATCCCAAATTATTAATAGGAGGTTGTCGGATTCCATTGTACCATTAATTTCCAGCCTTTTACTACATGTGCTATTCGGTTGTCATGAGGTTGATCTACATTGCGAATTTGTGATCAAATTAACCTACCTGATGGTTATGTTAGTGTGTAGTTGCATTGCAACACCACCAGTTCATGTTTGTACCATATAATGGAGCCCCTTTTTTATGTGTTTTTTTTCCTCCGGGCAGTTCCGGGTTTGGACATTCTGTCACTTTTGGTTTGTGCAAGTGCATATTTAAGTTCCTAGCTGAATATGTTGACTAAATTTTGGTTGATGCAGATTGCCTAAAATTCATGCTGGATTCTGATCACTTCAACATATGGTTAGGTCCCTTTCCTTCTCTGCTTCAAACCGTGAATTTAGGTGTATATAATTATGCTAAACTGTACTAGACTCCCAATTGCATGAAATATTTTCAATTCAGGGACGACGGAGATAGGTAATGAAATATCAAAGCCCATATTCACGTTAAGAGGGTATACAAATGTGTCAGATATGAAATATTTCAGTCATCCTACAAGATAGTTAATACATTGTTATATGTCCATCTATATTCATATGATCTCTGCCTGTAATTTCTTTCCTACCATTGACTGGCGAGTCTGATTGTCCTTTTTATTGGTTATCACATAAATTCTTTACATAATCAGTGATTGTTGATAGTTGCCAACCTGACACAAAACAACCACAATCCAGATCTGAGCAACATATCGGAACAGAGATATCTGATGCAGAGTGCAGCCAATGCAAGTGCCAATGGACGTGCGGATGGTGACTACATTAACTAATTTGTTTAAATGAATACCTTTTCATATAATACATGTCATTCTAATATGAATACCTTTACACTTGTTTTGATCAAAATTATAGTACACTATTAACTGCTTCGTACCAATTTTGTGATCAAAGATTGTTCTATGGTACTCCAACTATCATTCCGCGAGTACAGTTTATCAAAGCTGCATAATCCAGTTCATCTCATTCTAGGATTGATGACCACTGTAAAGAACAAGGTGCCTGTCTGGTCCATCCAGAATAGCTCATTTCTCTGCCTAGTTGTTTACATCTAACAATAGTGACAAGTGATGCGAGTCAATTTCAATTGCCTGTGCTTTTGAAGATAATTTTTTTATTGGGTCAAGTACTCCTGACTATGTCTCTCCTTTCAAGTCCAGGAAGAGAAATGAGCTATCATATCTTTCTTTTATTAAGTTATACTTGTACATTGAGTCCTGGAATAATTTTCACGGTCAGCCACTGGTTTCATGAGACATCTCCACATCTGAATTCAGATTGTCTATTAGTAATATGATTAGCAGTAAAAAGAACCAACTAATACTATTTGCCATGCGTTGTTTTTGGTTTAGACAGTCACAGTCCGCCTCGATCCTCCCTTTCTCACGGACAACAGACTGCATCCCTTGTATGTTACGTGACGCGAGTGACATAGTGGCCATGCTGCCATCATCCACTAAGATCTTGCCGCTCTCCCATTGCACGGAAAGATAACATACCGCCATTTGAGGGGACATAACAACTTGGGAAACATAACATACCACCATTTGTTGGGTGGATAAAATATCACCTTTTGGTAGCATAGTATAGCATATCGTCTATTGAATGCACAACATATTGCCATTTGGGTGGACGACACACAACCATTTGGGTATACAACTTACCATCTTGGTGGGCACCATACCACAATAAAAGCATGCCATCAGATGGACAACATACCATCATTTTTGGTGGTCTCAACATGCCGTCATTCGGATGGACAACATAACGCCATTTGGGCGGATAAGCAACATACCGCCGTTTGGATCGATAACATACCGCCGTTTGGATTGACAACATGCCACCATTCGGATGGGTACCATAACGCCATTCGGCCCGGCAACGTCCCGCATTTTGAATGCGCAACATAATGCCGCCGTTTTGGATGGGCAAAATGCCGCCGTTTGGATAGGCAAACTGTCGCAGTTTAGATTGACAACATACCGCCATTCGGATGGACACCATAACGCCATTTGGGTGGCCGACATACTGCCATTCGGATGCACAATATACCTTGGGTTCAGCCCATAGAAATGACTCTAACTCCCCTTTTCCAGTACCATTTGGGCAGACAACATATCGTCGTCAGGACCCATATACCATCTGTTGGATATACAACATATCGCTGTTTCAGCTCATAGGAATTACACTAACTCCCATTTTTCAGTACCATTTAGATGGGCAAGATGTTGTTTCTTGGTTTCAAAAACACCACCATTTGGTAGCACAACATACCACCTTTTCGACCTTCTCAACTAGATTTTTTCTGCATACAGTTATGTTTGCCAAGAATTTATTGCAAAACAATGATTTATTTGTTGCAACAACTTAAACTATTGCATACAAATAACTGGCTCAAACTAAGCTTTAAATTTTTTTTCCTACTCGCAACAAATTTTAATTTGGTGGCAATAACCCTAAGTTATTGCAACCATAAAAAATAATTGTAACAACGAAAAACAATTGTAGCAAAAGATTCAGCTACTCCCAACCATAGAGAGTTGTTGCGACAACATCAATCATTTGCAACAAAGATATAAAACTGTTGCAATAATACATATTTAATGCAACATATATTGAGTTGTTGCAGTGGACTCTGTGGCATTAGCCCTAATTTCTAGTAGTGTTAGCGCCGTAGCGCGACCGGTCGCCCAGTAGACTTTCCCCATGAGTATTTTTAGCGCGGTCACAAGTATTTGTGCTGGCGGGCCACATAACTACCCGCCAGCACAAAGGCGTCCATGTGTGCTGGCAGGTAGTTTCGTGGCCCACCAGCTCAAATGGCATCTGTGATGACAGATGTTTACGCCGTGGATCCAAATCCCGTTGTGCTGAATGGTGTCAACAAGGCCCACCAGCACAGTAAATGCAGGCGCCATCAGAACATTTCTGGCCTCGCGGTTGTCATATTGTTGCGTTGCCCATGAATTATCATCTCGTTGCATTGGCAAATTTATTTACATCGTGAAATCCATATAAGGACACTTCTTTGAGCTCCATATTTTTGTTCTAGTCTTCGTTCTGCCTGCCAGCACGGGCCTTCAGCACCATCGTCTCAACGGTGAGCCCCGGCCCAAGCCCCAACATGATGCCCCACTCGCAGTCCATGCCACCGTCTCGCCGGCGCCGCCGCAGCTCGTCGAGAACAAAGATGATCGTCTCGCAAAGTATGTTGCCGTACTCACTCAACACATGCCGGCTGGCCGCAACCGTCTCCGGCTGCAGCCTGAGCGCCGCCTCATAGATATCCAGGACCCCGCGGCCACCGGGGTGCACCGCCCAGAAGAGGTCGTTCCAGCCGCTGCCTCCGGCAAGGCCGAGTGGCGCCACCGCATCGGCCAGGCACCGCTCGATGCTGCCGCGCACAATGGCTGGGACCTCGGCGCGCATGTGGTAGTCAAGGCCTCTCTCACCGACGCTCATCATGATGTCGTGCTCCGTTCCCGGCAGCGTCTCCTGCGCGGCGGCCACCATGTGGAAGATTGGGCGCTCGACGGTGGCGACCATCGGGCCGGCCCCGACGATCACGGCGCCAGCCCCATCACCGAAGATGGAATTAACGACGAGCGCATCGAGTTGTTCCTCATTAGGGCGCGGAAGGCAATGACACTGGTGTTATCAGCACTGACGACGAGCACACGCGCTCCACCGCCACCGCCGTTCTCAGTGAGGTCCTTGGCGATGTGGAGCGCGGTGGTGCCGGCGGAGCATCCGTGGAGGTGGAGAACGGTGCACTGCACGGTGGGTCGGAGGCCAAGGAGCGCCGCCAGGCAGAGGTCAGGGCCCGGCGCGCCGGCGCTGGAGTTGGTGCTGAAGACGAGATGCGTGATGTCAGTGGCCGGGCGGCCCCACTCCGCGATGCCCTTCGCTGCCACCGCCGCGGCGAGCTTATGCACGGCGTGTGACGACTACAATGGGCCGGCAGGCTATGTAATAGGATAGCAGGCCTGCGTGCCTTCGACTGGGCCCATATAAAGATCCATCTATCAGCAACATCAGCATCATATTGGGAACCTGAAAGCTGGCTTTGGAGTGCATAATATTCTTCAAGTGCTGCTGTAGAAAGTGGAAGGTAGAACACGGATTCCAGATTGCCTGTTTCCATGATGCTCTTGACCGAGATGTTAGGATTTAGAGCAAATGAATAAAGCCTCGGAAATTCATGGGATAGGACGTTGTCGGTCCATAAATCATCCCAAAATAAGACAGTTGATCCATCACCGACTGAGCATCTAGCTATGCCACGGTAAAGTACGTTTAGTCTTAAAATGTCCTTCCACCAGAAAGAACCCACCTCCCTAGCACCATGAGGGACTTTGTTTGTGTAATATTTTGTCCAAATGAGATGCACCCAAGGAATGTCAGCTTTGTTATAAAATTTGTTTAGGAATTTCAGCAGGAGGGCATCATTCTGTAACCTGAGGTTGAGCACACCAAGCCCCCCTTTTGTTTTTGGCTTGTGAACCATTTTCCATGCAGCAAGATTACCCCCTTTTTTGTTTGATCATTTCCCCTCCATAGGCACTGCTTCCTTGATCTATCAATATTGTCAATTGCACCAAGAGGTACTTTAATAACTCCAGCCAGGTAGATCACTGAAGGAGTTATTACTGAATTTACCATCTCCAATCTTCCTGTGTAGGAGAGCAAGGATGAACAAGCTGATAATCTTCTCTCTATTCTGTCCATCAGAGGTGTCATATCTTGTAGTCTTGGTTTTGTAGTCCCCATTGGCAGTCCTAAATAAGTAAATGGCATAGATCCTACTTGACACCCAAAAGCAGCAGCCAGGTCTGCCATCTTTGCATCAGAGACATTGATTGGAATCATGAGTGATTTATCAAAATTAACCTTGAGTCCTGTTGACTCTGCAAATTTGTGCAACAAGTCCTTAAGGCAGAGAAGTTGAGCAATGTCAGCTTCCATTAGCATAAGAGTGTCATCTGCATATTGTATGATTGGAAAATCACTGCTTGGTTGGGAAATTGGAATTCTGAGCAAGCCTGATGAACATGCATCATTCATCACATATTGCAGGAGCTCTGCTGCTAATACAAATAGAAGGGGAGAGAGTGGATCCCCTTGTCTAACTCCCCTTTTACATTTAAACAATTTACCAGGGACTCCATTCAGGAGAACCGAGGAGGTACCTGAGGATAAGATTGATTCAATCCATTGTAACCATTGGTTTGGAAACCCCAGATGCTTCATTACTTCTAAAATGGCACTGTGTTCAACTGTGTCAAAAGCCTTTGCAAAATCAAGCTTTACAATAATGATTTCCTTCTTGCTCTGATGACATTGGTGAATGTACTCAAAACTCCAAGCAAGACAATCCTGTATAGATCTCCCTTTGATAAAGCCATATTGATTAGCATGTAGGATCTTCAAAATGATTAATTGTAATCTTTCAGCTAGGATCTTAGTCAACAATTTTAGACTGCAATTCAACAATGATATTGGCCGAAAATCATTCACTGTCTCTGGGCTATTTATCTTAGGAACCAGTGTTATGAAAGAGCTATTTATGCTTTCCAAGTTCAGGTTACCAATAAAGAAGTCTTTAACCAGGGCATAGAACTCTTCTTTAATTAAAGGCCAGCATTTTTTTAAGAAGAGACCATTAAAACCATCTGGCCCTGGGGCTTTATCTGGAGGGATATTTTGGACGATTTTGTCAATTTCTTCTGTGCTGATATTTGCTACCAAGCTAGAGAGATCAACAGCTCTGGACAACAAATTAGGCAAGTCAAATTGCATTTGTGGCTTTGTCGATACACCCATTCTTCCTTTATATGCTGTCCATAAAAGGGCAGCTTTACTTTCATGATCAGAAACAATATTATCAGCCCCATCTTTCAGTTGTGAAATGCAATTTTTCCTAAATGAGATTGTGGCCATGGCATGGAAAAATTTTGTACATTCATCTCCAAATTTGATCCTGTTAACTGTATACCTCTTTCTCCAATAAATGTTTTTATACTTTAGTAATCTAGCCATTTGCTGCTTGATGAGATTTCTAAAGTTCCACTCATATGTATGCAGAGCTCTACACTCCTCAATTGAATCCAGGAAGAAGATAACATTGTTGCATTTATTTATCAGTAGACTCAAGTTGGAAAGGCTCTTGCTCCAATGTTTCAGACTATATCTCACATTCTTAAGCTTACTGGCAATGACAGAGGCTGCATCCCTTTGATTTCTAACAGGCTTATCCCATCCACTTTTGACTGCATCAAAAAATCCTGGATGTTCTACCCAAAAATTCTCAAATCGAAAAATTTTGGATTTTGGAATTTTGGTGTCGATTACCACCTTGCATGGTATATGATCCGAGGTAATTTTGGCCATGGGTAAGACCATAGTGTTGGGGAAAGCCAGTGTCCAATTAACTGAGGTGAAGAACCAATCTAATTGCTCAAGCAGTGGTTCTTGTTGCATATTACTCCAAGTATAGGCCCTTCCTTTGAGAGGAAGTTCAATCAAGCCAAGGTGCCCAATGATGTCATTGAAAACAAAAGTGTCTTGCAGATTACCACCAGGTTTATTGCGATCCTCCAGAGATCTATAAAAATTAAAATCACCCAAAAAGATCCAATTTTCATTATGCTGTATCTGTTGGCTCTTCATCCAGGTAACAAATTCAGATCTTGCTGGCTCTTGGCATGGGCCATAAATATTTGTTAACTTCCAACTCTCTAGATTGTGGACTGAGGTGAAATTCAAAGTGATAGCAAATTGCTTAATGTCTATGATTTGGCCATAGAAGCAAGTGCTGTTCCAAATCACCAGGATTCCACCCGAGGCTCCCACAGATGGCACAAATGCAAACTTATCAAACCTTCGAGGAGCAAATTTCCTGATAAAAGCACTATCAAAGGTTTCTCTCTTTGTTTCTTGTAAACAAATCACTGAACAGGCACTTTCTTCAATTTTATTCCTAACTGCATCCCACTTCCCCATGTCATTAATCCCTCTAATATTCCAACAAAGGATGTTCCAGTTGCGATTCATAAAATCACATTGTAGTCCAGAGAAAAAGAGATGCTATACACAGCATAGCAATGTTATCCTAAACGCTAAACGGTAAACAGTCGGTCACCCTTTGTTTAGCGTTTAGTCCGTTTAAACGGTGTTTAAACGGAGTCAAACGGCCTAAACAGTTTTGCATAGTAACACTAAAACATACATATTTGTGTACTTAAAAGTCAAACTTGCTAGAAGTTTTATATATTTGCACATCTAAAAAGTAAGTATTCTACCAAATAATATTTTTGGGAGAAATCTATATCCTACAACACTTCGTATACTTACGATTTTAATTACTTCGAAGTTCATTATGGTAGTTGTAATCATCCTATTGACTAAATTATGAATTTAATGGTTATTTAACTTATGTAATCATGATTAACTCGAGTGTGTTTAGACGGTTTAGATGATTTTAAACGGTTTAAACGGGTTTAAACGGTCCAACCGTTTAATCCACCGTTTAGGGCTAAACGACACAGTCGACCTCTGTTTACCGTTTAAACGGTGTTTAAACGGACTAAACGACTGTTTAGGCGAACAGAGCAGCATAGCAACAGGGATAATCATAACCTAGACCAGGACCAGGTTGAAAAGAGCATCTCAGGTAACTGAAAAGGGATATAGCATAAAACGTCCAACCACCGAGTTCAACATTTGATAGAAAAGGTCCAACAATCACACAATGACAGGAAGAGAAAAATAGTTCGACAAAACGATGAGATAAACTAGAGCTTAACATCCCTTCTGAACAGAATTCCAAGTTCAAAGGCTTATTAGGCTGGGGAGGTCGTATCATCATTGGAAACCAGTGGGGTTTTCTCCTTGAGGAGGAGCGTGCCGGCAACCTCATCATGAGGAATACCACATTCAACTCCCCATCCCTTTAGAGTTTCCATGGGGATGGGGCCTTGATCAACATTATGCAGTCTTGAGTCCAGCGAGGAAGAATCACCAGTCTTGTCTTGATTGCCCCTTCTACGCTTCCTTGGCTTATCCACCAATTGACAGTGTTTGTAGCCATCACCTGCTTTGTTCAATCTTGGACTCCTTCTGACTTTGTCCTCCACCAATGGTAAGGCAAGATCTCCAATTTCTGTGGGTAGGCTAACAATCTTCTTTGGTGGTCTGGGGGGTAGGCCTTGTCGAGTAGAAGCAGTTTTAGTGCTCACACCTTCAAATGCTGAGAGTAGGTTCTTCTTAGCATTGATAGCTGGTGAGTCAGGCCTTTGAACTACGAAAGAATTTATAACTGTCTGATGTACTGAGTCTTGTCCCTGTGCTGTGAAACCTTGAACCCTCAAATTTCCTTCTGTCGGAGCATGAGAGGAATTTATATCATCATTGTCCATTTGAATTTCTTGAGGGAGCTGAGGAGAATATTCAGCAGATGGGACAGAGGAATTGTATCCCCAAAGCTGAAGCAAGACTGCATGCAGAACTGGTTTATAAGGAACAATAGCTCTACAGTTCTGACCATCATTAGCAACAACAGTTGGTTCTTGTTCAAAGGCAGCACTCCATCCCCTCTTAAGAGGCAAAGAAGGACAAGTAGGAAAAACAACATTCACTGGTAAAGCAATCCTGCTCCAAGCTGCAAGCTGATTTCTCAGATCTGTCGAGATATGCATATTGATGGAAGAATTTTCACTTGAAGCAGAGGTTGTCCTGGACACACTACCAATTTGCCCTTGCAAAGCCATCTCTACAGAGAGACAAACATCAGGGCCTGTGCCCCTTAGGAAGTTCGCAGTTGATCCAGAATGATCAAATGAGATTGTGTCCTGTGGTTGTTCAGGGTGTTGTGGAAACACTGGAAACTGAGCATCATCATCATTTGGGCTGTAGCACCTCCTTTTAAAGCCCAAGTTGAGCGTTTCATTATCCAAACCCTAAAACACCGCACACAGCTCGTCGTCTCGCATTCTCGACCTGTTAGTCTCCTTGCGGCTTGTTTACGCCGCCAGACGAAGCGAACTCGATCTGGCCATCGTGAACAACGGCGCCGCTGCTGTGATCCAAAGACGCAGGCATACAGGGAGCCAGGCGCCCAGGCAAAGGTACGTACTCAGTACTCTGCACCGTAGCTCTGCACTCTGTATTTTGTCCCTGTTCGTTTTGTTGCTAGTTGCTACTTGCTAGGGTTTAGGATTAAGCATTTTCCTATTTCGTTTTACTACAGTAGGATATGTCTGGTGGATCATCTGAGGCCGCTAGTGTGCAAGCTTCTGCTACTGCTAGTGATACTTCTGTTGTTAGTGATGCTAGACTGCGTAAATCTCCTCTTTGGAGGCATGTCAGGCTAGTTGTGAAAAATGGTACTAACGGTGGAAATGCGAAATCACAATGCCTGTACTGCAATCACATGATCCCTGGGAGTTATTCTAGAGTGAGAGCACATTTGTTGAAAGAGGAGGGCCATGGGACAGCGATATGTACTGCTGCAACACAAGAGATGGTTGATATGTTTCGTAGGGAAGATGAAGCAGCGAAAGCAGCAACTCAAGCAAACATGCCAAGGTCTGTTCCCATGCCGGTGCACCTCTCGGTGCCTTCTGGATTACCAAGGGCATCAAAGAAGAAGAAACAGACTGGTATTGTTGAAAGTTTTCACCTTGAACTTCGACAAATGGCTGATGCTATTATTGCAAGAATGTTCTACACTGGAGGTCTTCCTTTCAACTTGGCGAGAAATCCAAACTATCGAGAAGCATTCAACTTTCTTGCAACCAATGACTTCGGTGGGTATGTGCCTCCAGGAATAAAAAAGCTGCGGACAACTCTTCTTCAGCAAGAGAGGGCTAATGTGGACAGGCTACTTGAGCCCATCAGGAACACATGGAACCACAAAGGGGTGACTATTGCAGCTGATGGTTGGACTGATACTCAAAGGCGACCCTTGATAAACTTTATAGCTATAACTGAGAGTGGCCCAATGTTCTTGAAATGTGAGAATACTGAAGGAAAGACAAAGACCAAGGAGTACATTGCTGAATTGTTGTCTGATGTAATTGAGAAGGTTGGATCAAAGAATGTTGTCCAAGTGATCACAGACAATGCTGCAAATTGTAAAGGTGCTGGTTTGATCGTTGAAGCAAAGTATGACAACATCTTCTGGACTCCTTGTGTTGTTCACACCTTGAACTTAGCATTGAAGAACATATGTGCTCCAAGGAATGGTGAAAATCTAGAACTTCAATGGATCGGTGATGTTGCAGCAGATGCTACCCAGATCAAGAACTTCATCATGAATCATGGCATGAGATTATCAATGTTCAATTCATTTAGTAAGCTGAAGTTCCTTGCTGTTGATGACACAAGATTTGCATCTGTCATTGTCATGTTGAAGAGGTTCCTTCATCTCAAGGATGCACTTGAGCGAATGGTAATTAGTGACAAGTGGGCTGCATATAAGGAAGATGATCAGGAAAAGGCTGGATTTGTGAGAGCAAAGATACTTGATGAAACTTGGTGGGATAAGGTGAAATACATAGTTGATTTCACAGAGCCCATTTACTCAATGCTGCGGGCAGCTGATACAGACAAGCCATGTCTCCACCTTATATATGAGATGTGGGATAGCATGATTGAGAAAGTGAAAGTTGTTATTTATCGCAAAGAAGGAAAGGGGGTGTATGAAGAATCTGAATTCTATGAGTCTGTGAGTACAATATTACATGACAGGTGGCTCAAAAGTAATACTCCTCTCCATTGTTTGGCACATTCCCTTGTTCCAAGGTGCGGTTGAACCTTTGTTCTTTTCTTCCCAGTGTTTGTTGTTTAGTTATTTCTTTCTTTGTCTCATGGTTGCCATTTCTAATTATAGGTACTATACTGAACAATGGCTTGCTGAAGTTCCTAACCGTGAAAGTCCCCATGGGGATCCTGAAATTTCAGAACTGAGGAATGCATGTCTTAAAAAATTCTTTCCCATTGCAGAAGACCTGAGAAGAGTTAAACAACAGTTTGCTGATTTTTCCCAAAATAGAGGCATATTTGCTGAACCTGAATCAATTGATGATAGAGCTCATTTTGCTGATCCACTACAATGGTGGGGAACTTATGGGTCTAGGACCCCTGAACTGAAAACTTTAGCTTTTAAACTGTTGGGGCAGCCAGCTTCTTCTTCTTGCTGTGAAAGAAACTGGAGCACATATGGTTTCATTCATGGCCTGAGAAGGAATAAGCTTACACCTGAACGTGCTGAAGATTTAGTGTTTGTGCATAATAACTTGCGTCTTCTTTCAAGGAGCACTGCTGAGTACACATCTGGGCCATCTCACATGTGGGATGTTGGGGGAGATGGCTATGATACATTTGATGGGGTCGGCATTCTTCAAGCTGCTGATCTCAGTTTGGATGAGCCTGAATTCGAGCTGATGATCACTGGAGACGAAGAACCTTGAGCATGAAAGTGATCTGGATGGAATAGTCTTATAACGGCTTGTATCGCTATATTATTTATGAACTAATGTCGTGATGATTAGGCTTCTGAACTTGAACTGCTTGTTAAAATGTTTATTTATATATATGTGCCGTGTCGGCGTATCAAGTTTTTTTGGCACTTGCCGTGTCGACGTATCGCCGTACCGTATCGCCGTACACGTATCGCCGTACAGGAAAAACGTAGCCGGAGACATCATTGGATTTGAATAATACGAGGCTGCAAAAAATATTAATGAGCTCAGAAATAATTCTCACACAATTTGTGCCAACGACCCTGAAAAAAATGGCCTACAGACACATGCCTGTCTAATGTTTATCCTGGCAGACGTTGCAAGCCATTGTGGGCGGAGTGCTGCTAGGATGTGAGCCTTGGTGATTTTTGTTGAGTGCTGGTCTAACATGATGAAAATGGATCTGTGTAAGTTGCACCAACATCCTGAAATGGAAAATGTCACATATGAAAAGTTGTTTTCTGTGTAAGTTGCACCATGATTCTTTGTTAAGTTGCATCGTGGTTCATTTATAAGTTGCACCAACATCCTGAAATGGAAAATGCCATATTTGAAAAGTTGTTTTCTATGTAAGTCACACCATGATTCTTTGTAGAGTTGCATCATGGTTCATGTATAAGTTGCACCATGGTCTCTATTTAAGTTGCTTCATGGTTTATGTTCCCCTACGACAAAAAAAAAAAACTAGATAAGTTGCCACATGGTTTCTCTATATGTACCTTTCCATTCTAGCTGAAGCCTTTAGTCAGCCTTCCAAGAGATGGTGTGGGATTAACGACTTCGAGCTTTCGCTTCGTAGCCAATACTGAAAAAATTATACACCAAATAAATTGTCATTGTGGTAAGTGAATACCCGAATGCCATACCAAATTTGTTGTGGTGCATCTAAACCTGAAAATTTGTTGCATGCCTTACCAACTTGAGGAAAAAACATACTAGCAACTACTTCACCACAAAAAGTTTACTGCATGTCCAACAAAAGAATTTGGCGGGTGAGGATCTTTTTTGTGCTTGAGAGGAATTAGGGGTTGTGGGAAGGCAAGTTTAGTTGCTATGGAATTCATGAAGTATACTCAGTATGCAGATAGTCAATTGCCAACCTGAAAGGGTCCCAAAATTATTGCATGTGAATTGGGGACTTCATCTAAACTAATCCAAATCATCCCAGAAACAAATGTTGAGCCTAAAAAAAATAGAAAAATATGCATCTCCATAATTGTTGCAGTGAATTAGAAAACTTTGTCTAAAGATAATCTCCACACCCCTCTGCTAAACTAAAATCCCTGCATACCACAAAATTCCCCTCAAGCACATGCCAAAAGCCCCTCACTAAACTCATCCCCATACTCCAAAGGAATGGGTTCTAGTCCGTGTCCAATGATGGGATCTCTGACAAGCTAATTACTGGAGCGCAAGATAAAAAAGAGTTGAGGGAGCAGACTGGATGCGTGTCGAGAATCTCACCATGGGGGTGCTCCGTTGCGGCCCCTTGCGTCCAACACTGGCAGTCGTTCACCCCGCGTCTGCCGCTGCCTCCCCACTAGTGTTCGCAAAAGGCGTCTCGATTTGGACCTCGGCACCTCCCCTGGATCGTGTCTGAGAAACCGCACCGGTCGCACGCCTAGTGCCAGCCGCGGTGCGTCGTCCTCCGTACTCCTTTCCTCCGGCGCATCCTGACGCCGCCGGCATGGACCCCGTCGCGGCGGCGCGCTCGCCTGGGAAAAGTACGGTCGCGGCGGAGGAATCTGGACAAGCTCACACAGGGCCACAGGGGCCGAAACAGGGGAGTGCAGTTTCAGTAACAGACAAAAGAGTGGAGCGTGCAGTTGCTCGGGCCGGGGGTCAAGAAGGCCGCGCGGAGGCCTACTGGGCCGAACCAGTCATGCGTTAGCGCCGTAGCGCGACCGGTCGCCCAGTAGACTTTCCCCATGAGTATTTTTAGCGCGGTCACAAGTATTTGTGCTGGCGGGCCACATAACTACCCGCCAGCACAAAGGCGTCCATGTGTGCTGGCAGGTAGTTTCGTGGCCCACCAGCTCAAATGGCATCTGTGATGACAGATGTTTACGCCGTGGATCCAAATTCCGTTGTGCTGAATGGTGTCAACAAGGCCCACCAGCACAGTAAATGCAGGCGCCATCAGAACATTTCTGGCCTCGCGGTTGTCATATTGTTGCGTTGCCCATGAATTATCATCTCGTTGCATTGGCAAATTTATTTACATCGTGAAATCCATATAAGGACACTTCTTTGAGCTCCATATTTTTTGTTCTAGTCTTCGTTCTGCCTGCCAGCACGGGCCTTCAGCACCATCGTCTCAACGGTGAGCCCCGGCCCAAGCCCCAACATGACGCCCCACTCGCAGTCCATGCCACCGTCTCGCCGGCGCCGCCGCAGCTCGTCGAGAACAAAGATGATCGTCTCGCAAAGTATGTTGCCGTACTCACTCAACACATGCCGGCTGGCCGCAACCGTCTCCGGCTGCAGCCTGAGCGCCGCCTCATAGATATCCAGGACCCCGCGGCCACCGGGGTGCACCGCCCAGAAGAGGTCGTTCCAGCCGCTGCCTCCGGCAAGGCCGAGTGGCGCCACCGCATCGGCCAGGCACCGCTCGATGCTGCCGCGCACAATGGCTAGGACCTCGGCGCGCATGTGGTAGTCAAGGCCTCTCTCACCGACGCTCATCATGACGTCGTGCTCCGTTCCCGGCAGCGTCTCCTGCGCGGCGGCCACCATGTGGAAGATTGGGCGCTCGACGGTGGCGACCATCGGGCCGGCCCCGACGATCACGGCGCCAGCCCCATCACCGAAGATGGAATTAACGACGAGCGCATCGAGTTGTTCCTCATTAGGGCGCGGAAGGCAATGACACTGGTGTTATCAGCACTGACGACGAGCACACGCGCTCCACCGCCACCGCCGTTCTCAGTGAGGTCCTTGGCGATGTGGAGCGCGGTGGTGCCGGCGGAGCATCCGTGGAGGTGGAGAACGGTGCACTGCACGGTGGGTCGGAGGCCAAGGAGCGCCGCCAGGCAGAGGTCAGGGCCCGGCGCGCCGGCGCTGGAGTTGGTGCTGAAGACGAGATGCGTGATGTCAGTGGCCGGGCGGCCCCACTCCGCGATGCCCTTCGCTGCCACCGCCGCGGCGAGCTTATGCACGGCGTGTGACGACTACAATGGGCCGGCAGGCTATGTAATAGGATAGCAGGCCTGCGTGCCTTCGACTGGGCCTCAGCCCATGTACCATGTGTGCTCGACTGGCTGACAGCCAAACCTAAATCCACCTCTGTGCACGAGAGACGGCAACCAGAAAAGACCTAAACAACAATTTCATGACTTCGTTGTTCCCTTTCCGCCCTGAGTCCGGCGCCGCTGAGCTCGATGCCGTGCGCAAATCGCCGGTACAGCCATCCTTATCGTGTCGAGCCTTCCAGGATCGTCACATCTGGTATCAGAGCTATCGTCCTGGCGTCTCCTCCAGACGATTACCCCCAAAAATCACCCCGAAATTTGCTTTCCACCTCCATACCCGCCACCGCAGCTACTCCAAGTCGACCACCACCACCGCTGCCGCCATCTCCAACCCGCCAACCTCTACCAAGATGGAAGAAGATTCTCAAGCCCGTCAAGCCCCGCAAGCCAACTCTCACGTTCTGGATGACGACCGTGGAGGAAAAGATCGATGCGGTGCTCAAGGAAGTGAAGAACCTCACGGTGGGGCAAATCAAGCTCACTGCGATGGTGGACACGACCTTCACAAGCATCGACGTGGACAAGATATCCGTCGACCTAGGCACGGAACACAAGAATCTCATTGTGCCTTGAGGTCTTGGAAGCACTATCCAAGCCTCCATCAGGAGCTCCGACGCGTGAGGGAGAGGAGCGGGCCAATGGCCATGGCAAATCCATCGACCACCAGGATACTTCTGAGGGGACACTGCCCACCCAGAATGCGCTGGTCAAGGGTGAGCAATCGGATTCCAAACTTAAGTCTCTTGCTACCTTTGATCAGTTGGGCAATAGTCATAGGAAGGACTTTCACACAAATTATCACCACAACCTTAGGGATTTCAAGTTGCATAAACTAGATTTTCCCAAATTCAATGGGGAAACCCAAGGGTGTGCTGCGAAGTACTTTGCCATGTATGCTATTCCTGTTCAAATGTGGGTTTACTTTGCAACCATCAATTTCAAGGGAAATGCTGAGCTCTGGCTTCAAACTTATGAAACACAGCATGGCATTGAAGGGTGGCCAGAGTTGGGTGTAGCAGTGGAGCAGAAATTTGGGAGAGAATTATATCAAAACGACATGAGAGATCTCCTGAACATTAGATAAATCACTGATGTTCTTGATTATGCTGAGAGATTTGAAACAGCCAAACACCGAGTCCTAGTTCATAACAAGAACATGGGTGAAGTGTTCTTTGTGCAAAAATTTCTAGATGGATTGAATTGTAACATTAGCAATGTTATCTCTTTACACCGTCCAAGAACAGTTGATTCAGCTCTATCCATGGCTCTCATGCAAGAACAAATTTTGGAAGCTTCAAGTAGAAGATTTTCAAGGCTAGCCCAAGAATACAGCAGGAGTGCTGTCAAGATCAATACCTTCTCACAACCAGCCAATGCTACTGGCTCTGGTAGTGGGGGAGCAACAACTGTTGAAGTCCAGCCAAATGCAAAAACTGATAACAAGCCTAGGTGGGATGAAAAGCTATCAGCACTTCGAGAACAAAGAAGAAGTCAAGGCTTGTGCATGAAGTGTGGAGAAAAGTGGAGCAGGAATCACAAATGCCCAAAGCAAGTTCCAATTCATATCCTAGAAGAGGTGCTAGATACAATCCATATGGAAGAATCAGAACCTGACCAAGAGGAAGCATCGATTTCCAGTGATGAGGAAATTCTGACCATATCAGTGCATGCAGTAGAAGGTGTTCAAGGCAGGAAGACCATAAGGCTGCAAGGCTTACCGCAGAAGCAAGAAATTCTAATCTTAGTCGACTCTGGAAGCTCTGCCACCTTCATCAACAAAGACTCTGTCTCTAGACTTGGGTTGCAAACCACTGAATCCGCTGCAGTGCAAGTTACAATGGCTAATGGCAACAAGGTACAAAGCAAATCTATGGTACCTATTGTCACCTGGTGGTGTCAAGGACACACTTTCTCCACAACTGCCAGAGTGTTGGACCTCAAGGCTTATGATATGGTGGACTGGTTAGAGCAATTCAGTCCTATGTGGGTACACTAGAAGAAGAAAAAGATGAGGTTCACATATAAAGGGAAAGGATCCAACTGGCAGGAGTAAAGGATTGCACAACTAAATGCTTGAAGTTGAAGGCGAGGAAATTAAAAGGGTTGCCGAGGAAAGGAGGAGTAACCCAACTTGTGCAGCTATCTCCTGTCATGGACACAACTGCTCAGGATGGAATTCCTGAAGCTATCCAGCACCTTGTTTTGTCGCACCCTGAAATTCCTCAATTTCAGGATGTGAATATAAAGAATAATTAAATAACGATTTTCTCTTAATTTTAAAAATTTTCCAACATTTATTTATTTTACAGAGAATTTAGCGTAGAAAGAAAAACAATTGTCAGTGTTTCTAAAATTAAATAAGTTGTTTGCTATGTGCTGCATTCATGCCGAGGCATCATCGTGTTTCATGAGTGCAAAGTTTTCAAAAATGCGTTTATCCTATGTTTAGTTTCCTCCGAGAATTTTCTGGACTTTTCTATAATTTATTCTCATTTTTGTTTGAGCAAATTCTATTTAATAGAAGGCTCTATAATTCTCTTCATGAGCTCTAAATATTTTATTTGGATTCATCGTGTCCCAAACTACCTTTGAGCCCCTGACAAGCTTCGCCGTCCGATTCATCATCTCCGTCGGCCGTTGGATGAAACCGAGCACCGCCGGCAGCTGCCCATGCCGATCGTCGCCCTCTGTTCAAGTGTTCAGCCGAGATCACCTGCCGGTGAGGACCTGCGCATGTACTCTTCATTCTACTGTCTCTAGTCCATGCAACCCGCGACTCAATTTGTTTATTATGGTCGTGCCTTGTTGTTCCATGCTGAATCAGCTGTTGAGCAACCTCCCCTGTCGTTCCTTTACAGCCATCCCTAGCAAACCATCAGGAGCAAGGTACCGACCAAGGAGGACCAAGCAAAATATAGGCATGGAAGGGAAGCCACGTACGTGTACAGAAGCAAAGAAGCCATCGATCTGCCTTGCAAGGATGACCTCATGGGTGAGCTCATACGTATGCAAGATTTGGACTTTTTCTTTACTAAAGTGTTTAGAATGCTTGTGCACACGTACTTCTTTCCCATACAGCGAAAATCCATAAATCTTTTGATCTTGACTATCTTTAATCTATAGAATAATCTTTCATTTACTTAAATATCCTTGCTCATGTAAGAACCAGTCCATCTATCTACTCAAGTCTGCTTCATGGTTCTTACGTCATGTTCATTAGCTATCTTTTTTTCTTAAAATATATATCTTGTTCAATTCAATTCTAAATTCAGCGTTTCTTGCATTCATACATTCCTGTTCTGTGCGTCCTATCGTTTAGAACGTTCTTTTAAAGCTTTCCTTTTGAATGGTGTATTGTTCTTAGTTGCTCTTGTTTATTTGCTAGTATGATTGTACCGATGTTTGCTTCGAGTAGAAGTGCTGCCGTTTGGAAGCTTGAAGAGTAAGAGTTCAAGTGAGCAAGAGCACAAGAGCAGTAAGAGTACCTTTTCGCTGGAGAAAGGCAAGTGACCCTAACCATCCTTCTATCTATGCTTTTATAAGAATACCATACTTTAATTGGAACATGGGAAACCACCCAGTACTTACAGTACAGCCGTGAGACTAATGGGCTCTGGTATTGGCTAATTAATTAGAAACTCTAGCTTGGGATAGTCTTACCTGGACTGGGCAAGAGGGGAAGCGTTGACGGTGTATAGCCCGGCCCTTTTGGGAGGAAACCTTTTCTAAGGTGTGCCCATTAGAGTGGGTTATGTCTGCTTCGTCTTGGAACCTTAGCGGACTATCATTTGTTAGGGAATCTTTGTAAAGGCCTCGTTGCGTCCCTATGCAGTCACACTTCGGTAGTGTGATACGTGCCTAGCTAGCACAGCGTGGTTGGGTTTACACGACTCATGGTGAAAGTGTACAACCTCTGCAGAGTGTAAAACTGTTATAACAGTCGTGCTCACGGTCACGAGTGACCTGGACCTCCACATGAGTAATTTACTTAAAGTTTACAATAAATCATCTCTGGTTAATCTTTGTGGCCTCGCTGAGTACCAACCATAAGTGTACTCACCCTTGCTAAACCGCTGCTCAGAAAAAGAAGGAGCTTTGGAGTTCTGAAGATGGTGCTAGGCATACGCAACCCCCTGTCGACTGCTTGTAGAGTTGGAGCCTCCGTTTCTAGGATTAAGCTGTGTAATACTCTGATAGTTTTTTTATTTTATATTGTTTTATTCGTGATACTGTCTCTAATGCTCATTTTTGTTTGTCGTATGTGTGAAACTTGATCCTGGCACACATACAGTGTACATTCGGTTTGTTTTTCAGAACCGGATGTGACAGGAATTCATAATAGTTTTGGTTGGTAAGAGAAGGTGAGGTTGTGAGATCCACATAGTATCCTATTCCACATATATGCTTGCTGTTTTTGCATAAAGAACTAATCATGGCAGGTCGGAGATACACCAAACTTCCATTCTATGGAACTACCGTTCCAGAAGAATTTCTTGATTGGAAAGAGAAAATGGAGTATGAACTTTTATTGCAAGATTTTCACGAGGCAAAGAAAGTGTCACGTGTTGTACTTGAATTTGAAGATTATGCTTGTGATTGGTGGAAGCAATATCCACATAAGCGCTTCATCAAGAATTGGGAAGATTTGAGCAAGTCCATGAGAAAATAATTTGTCCCAAGAGAATATGAGCTGATCTTGCTTCGTCGTTTGCAGTGTGTCAAGCAAGGAAGTAAGTCCGTTCAACGTTACTTTGATGAGTTATCTTCTTCCATGCTCCGAGCCAATATTTTTTATGACATGAATGCAATGGCATAATTCATGAGTGGTCTCAATCCTACTATTGCTGCTGCAATTGAAGGAAGATATGCAAGAAGTATGAAAGATCTTTTGGTATATGCAATCAAAGAAGAGAAGAAAACTAAGAAGTTGCAGCAAGAAGAGATTACAAGGTGCATTGATGAGTGCCAAGAGATTGCTGCAAGAATGTGTAAAGAGTTGCAAACCAAAGTGTCCATTGTTGGTGACAAGAAAGAATCAATTCCATGCAAAAAGAAAGGACTTGTTGTTCCCAAGTGTGATTCGATTGATCCTAGTGCTAAGTGTGCTGAAAATAATTGCTTGAATTCTAGCAAGAGCTTTGTTGTGCAACATGAAGACAAGTTTGTGCCACATGTTGACATTGGAAGTAACATGGTAAAAGAGATTTCAACCCATTCAAGAGTGACACCTTGTTTCAATGTTATTGATATCCAAAATTTCAGATTGGACCATGAATGTGAGATAAAAGAAGCTAATGATATTCCTTCCAATGTTTGTTTGAAATCTGATAAAGAACAATTGGAAATTGTTGTTGCACATACCACACAAGAAGTGTTTGAGAAAAACATTATACAAGTTGTGAAGCATCATTCCCCAATTTGTGAATACAGTGAAAGTGTTTCTCAATTAGTGGCTGATGTTTTGAGTGATCAATTTAAGGGAAAAAAGAATCTACAATGCCATAATCATTTGCAAGCAAGAGAAGGCAAGAGGGAAAAGAATTGTTATAGCAAGGAAGAGATTGTTGCTGCTATTTTTCCTAGTGGAAGTACTCATTTTATACAACAAGAAAATGAAGAAACATGTTATCAGATTGAGATTGCAAGAGCTATTGTTCCTACAAGATACGTGCCTTGTTCTAGTGCCATTTGTGGAGAAGTTCAGTGTACTATTGCTATCGAGAATTTTCATATGCAGCAAGGTGCAAACTTGGTGCCAAAATGTGACTTGATGTTTGACACTTCCGTGATTACTAGAGGTGCATCTAATCTGAATGAAAAGTGTGCCCAAATGTTTGGATTTAGAGCTGAATTGGCGAAGAAAAGTTCCGCTATTGGGTCACCAAGTGAACATGACAAATCTATCCAAGAAGAACTTGAGCATAACCACACGCAATTGCAGCTGCAGACCGGTGAAGTTCCATGCTCAAATATTGAGTTAAGATGTGTTCCACCATTTGCTATAGTATATGAGAAATCAATGATCAGAGATGCCGCAATGAAGTGCATTAATATGCTACATGAAGTTCAGCCTGAATGCATGACAAAGACTGAAGATTCTACTAAAATAATTAATGTTCCAATAACATTGGAGATGACCAAAGCTGATTATTTCAATTCCACCATTGTTGATCCATATTCACTAGTGGAGGTCATGAATGGAAGTGCTCATGTACATGTTGTTCCACATATTGATATGGAAACTATGCCACATAATCCATGTGAGAATGAGAGCTACATAACCAAATTGAGTGCAAGTGAAAATGAAAGGGAGTTGTTTGATTCTACAAAATGTGAGGTTGAGAGCATCTACCATGAGAATGAGAGATATGCACCACGCAAAAAGAGAGAGTTTGATTGCAAGACACGTGAGGATGTTTTTGAAACTAACCCACACATCTCTATTTGTACTGTTGTTTGTCAAAGTGTGCAGGGTTTTATGGAAATTGAGCAAGAGGTGTTTGCTCATCAAACCACACCACTTGATGAGAAAAATGAGAAGATTGCAAGCGTAATTGCTGTCCCAAACATGATGCATGAAGATGAAGGATGTAAAAATTCAGAGGAGCAATCCATTCTACATACACAACCATCAAAACTGAAAGGTAATAAAAATGATTCAGATCTGAATATGCAAGGTAAAATGTTGAGTAATCATGATGATACATCTGCTACAAGTTTAATGGAGCTCACTCAAGAACATAGTGCTGATTTGATTCATTCATATGTTGGTACAAGTACTGAAAGTTTGCAAGTTGATAATCATCGTTCTAATTTGCCTTACTCTTATCATATTTTGAGTGTTCAATGTGATACTTATGTCAATAAACCTGACCATATTCAATTGTTTACTCATGCTGAATTCCTTGCAAAGATATGTCCTGTTGAATGTTTGAGTTATACCATGTAATTGATGAAATGCTTGAGAGAGTTTATGAGATAATGTCCATGAGATCTTTTAAAAATACTCATAGCTGCAAGTTTATATTCAATTTGATTGGATATCATGTTGTAGATAAATTCTTTGTAAGTGCTATTTGCATAACATGTGACAAGCTTGCTGATTTCAAATTGAATGTGCGGAATAATGAATCTTGCGGGCCATATTTCTCTGAACATGAAAAGAATGAAATGTTTCATGCTTGCTATTCGGAACCACCCATATTGTTCCCTTGTTCATATTTTTCATTGAATGAAAAAAATCATGTGCAAAGTAATGATCTTCTTGCACCTGAAAGTTTTGTATCCACAACAGGGAGCAGTGAGTTTGCAAGGTATAGTTCTAAGCCTTTCAATCAATTGTACAGCAATAATTTCTTTGATAAAATAAATGCTTTGCCACAATCTTTTCAAATGTTTGATCTTGCAATGATGAAATCTAAGATGATGAATCAATGTTGTTACTTGAAAGAAACTTTTGTTCTCCCAACAACTAAGTTGTTTGCAGGATCACAAATATCAAGGAATTTCCATCATGAATACACGGGAAGAAATAGAAATACTTGCAAAATCTATCCACTCTCTACTTTTTTGGGAACAATTTTCAGGCCAACAAAAGTCGAGGACGACTTTTCTTCAGGGGAGGGAGCATGATACGGATCGTATCAGTCTATCAACATTTACACTTTCATTTGAATGTCCATACAAGGTGAAAGCTATTCTTAACTCCATGTCATATTCTTTTCCTTTAGCATGGCTACTATTTGCACTACAAGGTTTTCCCCCTAATGCAACGCCAAAAATATGTTGCAATATGTCCTAATTGGTTGCAATATGTGCATTTGCAACCAAAAAATTTGGTAAAAAGTCGTGGAAATTACCTCCGTTGTTTAAAGTTTGGACCACCAAATCACTTTTGGCGTTGCAAAGTCAAAACTATTGCCACGAGATGAAGTGTGGCTAGTAATAGCTAAGGTAACGTTTGTGTTGGTGGTAATAGAAACTATTGCAACGCAAGTGGTGTTGTCCTAGCTAGTTGTTGCATCATACCAAAGCATGACAATAGGTATAGTAACAACGAGAAAAGGTGTTGCAAAAACTATTTGCCACGCAACACAAGGGTGGCAATAGGCAGGACCCTCTATTGCCATGCTCGCAGATTCGTTGCTATAGGTGGAACACAGTATTGCCACACTACATGTTTGGTTGCTTTACGTGCATCCCTCTATTGCCACCAAATCATTTTTTTGATATAGGTGAGCTCATATATTGCCACAAAGTATGGTTGGTTGCTATATAAGAACTCTCTATTGCCACAATTAAGACATGGTTGCTAAAGGTGGAGACCACTATTCCATCGATAAATTGTTGGTTGGTACAAATGGACCCTCTATTGCTACAACAAAAAATGGTTCCTATAGGGTAGCGCAACAAAACATGTGTCGTCGCCATATGCTCAACAAATATTGCAACGAAAAATATTTTGTTGCCATATTCCTATGGGATAGCACAACGAAAATATGGATCATGGTCATATGCAATGCCACCGAATATCCAAAATAGAAATTGATGCCACACATATATCATTAAGGAAATCAATCCATCATTCACATATGACAAGCATGATAAAAAGGGATACTGAGCATGCGAAAGTAACTCTTGTCCATTCATGCACATCAATCCTATTAACAAAATATCTAGAAAACCTATAATACTCGCATGCATCAAAATCATGGTCACTCCCAACATCCATGATGTTCAACAACTTTGCTTCGCCTGAAGGTTGAAGGCCTTCTTGCATTCCCACCAAGACCTTCTGTGCAACAAAAGGATGATTGAAAAAGTCAAAGAAAGTGCAATGTTGTGGTAGGCATAAATTAAACAATCATGTTATTTACATCATAACCTGTAGGGACTAGTCAAATCTCAGTCTTATTGCCTCGTCATGGACACATGTCTTACTCAAAGGAAACATGGTTGCCCCAAGAAATTAATTGAACCGCACAGAGGGCATGCCAGAATTTTGGAGATCAAAACATGAGCTGCTAGTTTAAACCAAGTGCATTTGATGAAGCCAGATGATTAGCTAATGCTCAACTGACTGAATAAATAAAGCCTAAATAGTTGAGGCACTATAGCATGAAAGTGACGGCTCTTGAAAATGGTTCTTCTCTGAATCGAACAGGTAAACCTGTTGCTCCTCTGCTTGCCTGCACGAACTGAAGCTGCTGCAGGTAAACAGGTAAACACCTGAGGTTGCTCTGAATAAAGCAGACACAAACCTCGTTGTTTGTCTACTTACCTGCATGAGTTGTCGAGTTGCAGATACCTATGAACAGCTGAAATCGAAGGCACTTGTGTTGCTAGTGATGTTGCTGCGGCGCCAGTTGATGGCAGCTCCTTGCCACTGTTGGTTTGTTGATCGAGCTGCAGCTGTAGGAGAAACACACAATCGAGCCAAGCAAGCTAATGAACTGAAGTTCTCTAAACAAAAGTTGGGGTAGCAGAAGAGGACCATGAGGTAGTGCACGCAAAAGACACCATCTCTGCAACTGCAATCAAACATAAGATGATGCAATAACATACCTCAGGGAATGTTGTTATTTGCACAACATACCTGAAGTAATACACAAAGCTTCCACCTATAAGTCTATAACCGTTTTAACTAATGTAATTAACTCTCCTGAAAGGAAAACAAAAGACTTCAATTCAGGTCATAGAAATTCAATCTGAAGGAAATAAAAAATCATCCATGCTTGCGTAGTTTCATTCGACAGCTAGAGAAATTAGAAATGCTATTTACCTGTCCGCACCTACAGATCACAAAAAAAAAATGAAAGCACAAGTTTTTTGCTATATGACCTCTTGGTGTGGTAAATCACTGATAGAGAACTCACAAACACGTATAACTACATAAAAACAATGATAGCACGAGTTTTTTGATATATGAAAACTATCCCTTTCCTTATATCAATGGTACTGTGATAGAAAGGCTTATTCAGAAAAGAGGTAAAAGGCATGACCTGCTGGTGTGATAGAAAACGTTTGCACTATAGGAACAATGAGAAGCTACGACAAAAAACTGAAAAACTAAATAAAGAAGATAATAGTGCATTGGAGAATGATGAGCTCATGTTAGGTGTCTTTTGTAATATCCCTAGGTTAAATAAAAATAAGTGTTTTGCATTGTACAGTCTATCCAATATAATTACCTATATATGCACATAAACACTAATGAGGCTGCCCATATGGCAAATGGTTCAGATGCTAACTGAAGTATTGAAGTACTACTAGAATGCATCAGATGTCAAAGTTCTCAAATTACATCTTGACAAGCAGTACCTACTCAAGGCTGATCAAACAATCATGTGATGAGTGTATGGTTCCTATGCTTAAAGTGACATATAACAGCAACAGATGGTTAACGCAACAGTAACCTTCACATTTAGTATCTCATTCTTTATCAAACCAAAAAAAAAAATAGAGCCAGTAAATTAAACAATCACGATGGAGATATCCGACCCACCTCAGGAGATTTCGCACCGCACTTGATCAAGAACCACCAAGGTACCCTAGCAATAGCCACCACCTGCAAGAACAGATCCAAATTAAAAAACAGCGGAGAAATTGCATTCCAGGCGAGAAACAAAAAGGAAGAACCAATCCAAAAACAAACACGCGCGGGCTCGTAACCATACCACAAATTGATACAGCAAAAACCTTTTTGTTGGGTGAGAAGGAGCCACCGCCGGCGGACGGTCTTACCACAATGGAGAGGAGAGTCAGGCGTCGGCGGAGAGGAGAGGAGAGCGGCTGCGGCGTAGTGCTCGCCCCTCTCAACCCTAGTCGTGCCTGCTCGGTGCTCCTCCGCGGCGAACAGCCCGGACACCTCGAGGAGATTGAGTCCGCTCGGTTACAGGAAAAGAGAGCCCCTTTCCGCTCGACGAGGGGGGTAGTGGCGGCGTGGGGGTGGAGCGTGGAACCGGCAGTGCAAATGATGTTAGGGTTCAGCCTAGTGGGGCCATATTTTTTTAGGCATCGTGGGACCCACAACACAGTGACGCAATGCAATTTTTTGGCGTGGTTCCTCGAGAGTAATAATGAAGATAAAATGTTTCTTTTAAATATGAGAAAAATAATATGAAGGTGTGTTCTAGCTGCAGGTTATTGGGGGTCTAGTTCTTTTAGACCCCCAATAACCTGCAGCTAAAATTACATGTATCAAAATCTGTTAGTACATCCGGCAAAGGCAAGGTGACTTTTGCTTCACGCACTATATTTTCTAAGTTCCCATCATAGCACTTTACTCCTCACATGATTTGAACACTTATATCTATATTTCACGGTCCCATAAAAGCTGCAACTCTGATGGTAGTAAGAAAAAATATTATTCAAGAGATAAATAATGTGTAAGTGTGTACAAACTCTAAAGTACGCTTAAGTGGTATGAAATAGTGTGACATATGTATTGGTTCATTAATAATGTAGACAGTACTATAGTCTAATTTCCGTGAAATAATTTGAATCCTTCACTAGTTAAGTTACATAAAAAAAAAGAAACGACAAACCAATTTATACAAATTTTGGACCACACTTGTATCTTCTTGTTATTTTTTGGATTTTCAGCTACCAAAAATTTAGTTAATCTATACTAAAAAGAGCCAAAGAATTTTGATGGTCAATCGTCAAAAGACACATTGATCCAACAGGTGGACCCACGGGTCCTGTACATGAGGAGTCAGGACTTTTTCTCATGCTACACGTCAGCCCCAGGACCTTTTCTCACGCTATATTGGTCATGTACGTGAGCAGTAAGACTCTTTCTCATTCTACATTTTTCTCAAGCTATATTTTTCTTAAAACACGTGCCGCCTTTGTGCTAGGTCCTACAAAATAGCATAAAAGCTTGAAACTATGAAACTCCACAGTAGACTTAGA
The DNA here is from genome assembly GCA_015476505.1 of Urochloa ruziziensis. Taxonomy (NCBI): domain Eukaryota; kingdom Viridiplantae; phylum Streptophyta; class Magnoliopsida; order Poales; family Poaceae; genus Urochloa; species Urochloa ruziziensis. Next base: position 40,783,938 of record CM027120.1, on the reverse strand, counting down.
TTGAAGTATACAATATGTTAAAAATGTCTAGGGCGTTATTGTAAAAAAAATAAATACAAATTTGACATACGTAGGAAATAAAAGTATTGCTTAATTCCAAATGCCACTATCTAATTTTTCGAATATATCAAAAATAGAAAAAAAAGTGACAGAAAAGGGAATTGAAACTGAGACCTAGCACATCAAACTATCTTGAACTACCACCACGCAAATTCATCATTTGTGTCAAACTGTTGTGTTATGTTTTAGTTACATGTTTAGCACCATTGCGTCTATTGCAACCAATGAGAGCATATTGCATCGAATGTACACCGTTGCATTAGGTGAAAAACCACGTAGTATGATGACCAATGGTCGTCGGGTGATGTGGCGCAGGTGGCCGGGTGATGTGGCATCTGCGGCCGGGAATGTCACGCTAGTGGCCGCGTGATGTGGCGTTGGCGGCCGGGTGAAGTGGCGATGGCGATCGGGCCGATGTGGCGCTGACAACGGCTGGTGACGTGGAGTCTTTGTGTCATCATGTATTATTGATAGTAAAAACAATCCTAAACATAACTTGATCAAAATTGCTTTACTAGCGCAATGGTTTAGTCATTTCATTGATTAAGGTTGGGTCATGGGTTAGATTCTCCAACCCAACATTTTTTTTGAAATTTTTTATTGTCATGTGTACCACAGGTTCCCTTGGCCAAACGTGTGTCCTGTAACCATTTTCAAGAGTTCACCAAAATTGAAAAAAAAATGCTAGAAAGGGGCCGTGAACACGAGACCTAGCACATCAAGCTAGCTTGAACTACCAACACACCACTTCATAATTTGTGTCAAGTTGTTGAGTTATGTTTTAGTTACATGTTTAACACCCATTGCATCTATTGCCCCATTAAGGTCTTATTGCAACATATTTAGACTAATGCATTAGGTGAAAAACCTTTAGTTTGATGACCTGTGACCGAACGTGGCCTCTACCACACATTTTCTTGCCCGAATGTGCGCCCAGTAACCATTTTCATGGGTTCGGCCAGACATCCTCATTTTTGGTCCCTGGACCCCGACGACCCATTTTTAGCCACACGTCGCCTCTACCTCATGTTTCCTTGGCCGAATGCGCGTCCAGTAACCATTTTTAAGGGTTTGGTCAAGCATCCTCATTTTCCTACTCCGAACCCATGAAAACCCATTGTTGGCCTCCCGTGACCTATACCACACTTTTCCTTGGCCGAACACGGATCCGTGACCATTTTCAAGCATTCGGTCAGGCATCCTCGTTTTTTGTCTCTGAACCCACGATGATCTGTTTTTAGCCTCCCGTGCTCTATACCTTGCTAATATAACTTTGAATTTTGGAATATTATGGTAAACATAAAGTTATGTCCAAATTTGAGATCTATATAACTTTTAAAATGTTGTAAAGTTTGAAAACGTCAATGTTTAGCTAACATTGTATGAAACTATGTCAAAGATGAACAATGCATAGTGCCGCTTTAATAAAATCATTTGTAGCTTTTATGACAAGCATATAGACCCAAATTTTTTGAATCTTATTTGAGTTGAGCAATTGAATTTTTGAAGTATCTCTTTTTTTTATAAATCCAAAACAAAAAAAGTGGCATAAAGGGGCATCGAACTTGAGACTTAGCGCTGCAAAGGGCAGCAAGCACTACCACCACACCGCTCTGTTATTTGTGTCAAGATGTTGCATTTCTTTTAGTTATATGTTTAGCACCATTGCATCTATTGCAACCATTGAAGGCCTATTGCAACACATTTAGGTTGTTGCATTAGGTGAAAAATCTTGTACTATGATGATCTATTGTCGTAAGGTGAAGTGGTGCAGGCGGCCGGGTGATATGGCATCCGCGACTGGTGAAGTGGCGCGGGCGGCCTAGTGATGTGGCATTAGTACCCAGTGACGTGGCTTCTTGGTCCCGTGGTTTCCACGTAGGCTACATGATAAGAAACTATGTAATAAATGTTGATGATCAAGAAAAGGTACGAAAAAACAAGTAGTTCAATGGTAAGTTGTGATATATTTTGTTCCTGAGGTTCGAAGTTCTATCCGTGGCCTCCACCCTTTTTCTAGATTTTCCCTTATTTTTTAATTTATTTTTTGGATTTCATCATCAGATCTCTTTAGCGTATTTCAGGAGTGCAATTTCATCTCCAGATCTCTTTAGCGTATTTAGGAGTGCGCTTTCAGATGAGGCATTGACGTGCGGGACCCACGTGATGATGAGAGATTTATCATCTTTATATCTTTTTTAGTTTTGCCGACGTAGTTATTTTGTATTTTGATTCTTAGTTGAAACTTTGAACATGAATAAAATTCACATAGTTTGTCTAAATAAGGTGATTCTTTGTCCCTTTTAATTTTTTTATCAGCTGAAATAAAAGATCACAGCGATGCTGGTGTAATTGTATGAAACTATCTGAGAGATGAATTTATCTGTGAACAATGTTTACTCCCTCTTTAATAAAATCATGTAAAACTTTTATGGAATCTAATTTGAGTTGAACAATTGAACTGTTTAAGTATCTTATTTTGGTATATATACTTTTATGGAATCTAATTTGAGTTGAACAATTGAACTGTTCAAGTATCTTATTTTTGTATATATAATTTTTTTTTAAAAGGTGGCAAAAATGGGCATTGAACCTGAGACCTAGCACATCAAACTAGCTAGAACTACCACCACACCACTAAATCATTTGTGTCAAGGTGATGGGTTCTGTTTTAGTTATATATTTAGGATCATTACGTCTATTGCAACCATTAAGGGCCTATTGCAACACATTTAGGTTGTCGCATTATGTGAAAAAGCTTGTACTATGATAACCTGTAGCCGCCAAGTGAAGTGGCGCTGGCTGCATGGTGATGTGGCATCCACGGCTAGTGAAGTGGTGCTGGCGGTCGGGTGATGTGACGTTGGTGGCCGGTGAAGTGGTGCTGGTGGCCGATGACATGTCATCTTGCTATTGTGGTTGCCACATAGGCAACATGGTAAGAAACTATGTATATAAATGTTAATGACCAAGAAAAAGTACAAAAGAATAGGTAGCTCAATGGTAGGTAGCGACACATTCTATTCTTGAGGTTCCAAGTTCAATTCTTGGCCCTAGACCCTTATTTTGGGTTTTCCATTATTTTTTAAATTTATTTTTCCAGCTTCATCTCCAGGTCTCTTTAGCGTATTTCAGGAGTGCGCTTTCGGATGAGACATTGACGTGTGGGACCCACATGATGACGATGGATTGATCATGTTCAGATCATTTTCAATTCTTGCCGAAGTAGTTATTTAGTATTTTGATTCTTAATTGAAACTTTGAACATGTATAGAATTCACATACTTTGTCCAAATAAGGTCAATCTTTTTCCCAAATTCTAAAAAAAGTTTCTTTGTCTATTGAAAGAAAGATTAGAGCGATGCTGGTGCATTGGAGGCCTACTAGAAATAGTTGTCTATAGCAACAATAGAAGCAACCCGATAAACACATATTACTGAAACGAAGAGCATGCTTGTTGTAATAAGCGTCTAGAAGTTACAACGACAATGTACAATATTACATCCAAATATTATTGTGGCAATATAAGCATGCTATTGCATCCACCCCATCATTCGATGCAATATCCACCTCCCTATTGCAACACCACAGTAAGATTAATGCAACCCAAAATCACTGTGGCAACAGAGGCACACAAAAAGCAACCAAAACTAATAAGGTTGCAACAACACCTTTCAATTGCAACCAAAAAAACTTCTATTGCAACTCTCAAATGACATGGCAATAGTCCTATCCAATTGCAACAAAAAATCAAAAAAATGGTAGCAACAACACTTTTCTATTGCAACCAAAGTCATACATATTGCAACATAAATCATGTGTTGCATTATGGTCACATATTACCACCAAAATATTGTTTTGATGCAATAAAACCCTCTATTGCAACCAAATTAGTGTCGTTGCTTGTGTGACTCGTGGCATTAGGGGGAAAACCTTGTAGTGTTGGCTTATATGATTGCAGATTCAAGCACCTTGGTATATTGAAAAAGATGCATACGACCACCATAGCAGTTGGTGTAACCCATACAAGAGAATGTGTAAAGTATGGAGTGGTTACACGAAGACGTGGAACATTATACAATAAGGTGAACTCACTCCTTGCTGAATTTAAGTTGCACATGAATGAGAATGATTACTATCTAAGTCTTGTACTCTTATTCTATTAAGGTTTACACATGAGGACATGGATGGCACTCAAGTGGAGAAGAGTGAAAAAGGTTACATGCAGCAAAGGATGAGTTACGTGACGAACAACAAAGGTGCTGTCCAAACTGAGCAAGGTTACATGCACAAGACCCTGAGTTACGCAGTAGATGCTTCAATTTCTTGATCAAGTCTATACCAATCTACAAGGATTCGTGGCTCATGCTATAAATGGTTGGAACTTTCATCAAGTCCACTTTCCAACCCAACAGACAGCTCGTCATTTGGACTTTCCAATAAGGAGTAATGGTCATTTTACTCAGCACTGCCAGGAGCTGAAGAGACGCGCGAGAACTGACGGGAGTTGCATCTCGGGACAACTCTTCAGCTAGCTTATCTCTAAAAACTCCAAATCCATTTCAAACCCAACTAAGAGGGATGTTTCTAGTATAAATACCCTATGTATCTATGATTTTTCCAAGACTTTTGATAATGAAATAGAACCTCATATTGTTCAGCTGTGTGCTAACAATTTCGGAGAGCGATCTCTACCCCTTTCCTCTTGTGATTCCCCATGGATTATAGAAGCGGCCGCTTCATCGGCACCCAATCCGTGCTCCTACTACTTCGTGTTCAGGTTGCGTAGGTTGGTTCTTTGAGAGTGTGATTGGGCAAATTCTTGATCCAGGCTGCCGTATAGAGACGGTGGTTGGCTTCTTGTGCGTGTTGTCAGGTTGCACTAGTTATCGCTGATTGCAACAAGTTATTTTGGCTGTCCTACAGCTAGTTATCGGCTTCTTGAAGCCACTTATCTTATTCAAGATCCTACGTCATGAAGATCGGGACAACATCCGTATCACAGTAGCTAAGCACCACGCCTACCAACCGATCTCTACTGTGATCCGGCCACAGACTGGGGCCCTGTGATGGCACCACAGCACCCGTCTTAAGACAGGACGACGAACCCGCGAGTGGGAGTTCTAACTCAGACACTAGACTCACACTCTAGTGAGAACTAAGCAAAGGAACGAAGAACAAGACTATACTCTAAATAGAATATGCATGAATACTCACTTTATTCTACCTGAAATATAGCACATTCTCCGAGGTATAAGCAAGAGAGGTGAGTGCCAACACCTTGGCACTCCTCTCTAAACAACCCCTCACTCTCTCTTTACACTAGCACTAGCTAAGCCAGCTCCAGGCCTATGCCAGAGAGCTCTTCAGTTCAAGCGAGTTGCAAACTTGGAGTCGGAAGTGATGGTCTCATTTGGAGCCCCCCTAGTATTTATAAGCCTGTGGAGTTCGGTAACCGGAGCATCCACCAGAGAATGTTCCATGGAACCGACGTAGGAGAGGACACATGGCAGCTGGAGATGAGAGGTCCCACCCCTGGTTCAGCCGAACCAGGGGGTCGGCCGACCCAGCCAAACTGCCTTTGTAACCGTCCTTTGGCCAGTGACTGCCCTATGGGAACATTTGTGGGTATGGGTGTGCTTGGGGTGAAATGATACTTTTAGCTCCCGATTGTGGGCCCTTCAATCCATGTGCTTGCACGTGATTGGTCGAGGGAGTGTTTCCTTGCTTGGTGGGCCCTTGGCTCCGTGGGAAGATGATGTGGCAGCCCCTGGTTGGCTAAGATTTGCTATTTGTGTCACTTTGATGCATTTCCAGTTCATTTCCATGGTCAGGTGATCTGCATACAAATATTCATCGACAATTGTGGAAGTTGTTAACAATAACTCCTACCACTATGTTGATGGTCATATTTTATGTGTTTTTTGCAGTAGTTGACAACCTAAATTTGGGACTTAACAGCCGTCAACTGTCCACGGGTCCACGGTGGACCGGTGGCAAAGGGGTACACCCCTTTTAATCTAGGCCGTCCGAAGCAGATCAACGGTCGGCGGCGGCTCCAGCGAACAGGCGGGAGCGGAGGGCGGCGGTGCGTGGTGACGCCATGGCCGGCGAGCGGCGGTACTAGCGGGTTAGCCGCTATGGTGCACGGGAGAGCACGGTGAGCGCACCAAGACGCGGTGGAGCTCAATGCGAAGCTTACCATGACCACGGCGGGCTAAGTGGTGAAGCGAGGCGGCGTCGGTGCTCGGCTAGGGTTTGCGGAGCGGCGGCGGCGCATGGGGAGCTAGGGTTTGGCGAAAAAGTACGCGGGGAGAGCGACGTGAGATTTTATAGGTCGGGCCATGCCTTGGCATGCGAGCCAAGCGGCGTGGGACGTGGCGTGGAGTTGGGCTGGAGCTCGGACTAGAGTCTGGGTCGGAGAGACGTCGCGGCAGTGAGGATGACAGGTGGGACCCATCTGTCAGCGGCGCTAAGCGGCGGGCGCGACCGCGCAGCAAAGGCGGAAAGCGGCCGGGGCGCCTTCAATGCAGACAGCGACACGGGCCGCAATTCGATGGGCTAGCTGGCCAAACTGGGTCGTGCGCAAGCTGAGCTGCGAAGAGAAAAAGGCGGGGCCGAAGCTGAACAGGCCGAGAAGCTCAAGGAGCTAAACCAGACTTGCTGAACTTAACTTAAAACATCATTCAAACTAGTTTTGAATTCAACCAAACTTGAACTGAAGCAATTCGAATAAATATGCAACATCATGGATGCAAGAATTCGAAGCTAAGTTCATTAATTAATTTGGAAAAACATTTTCGGCTCTCGATTAATTCGATAAACTGCTAGAAAATCCTTAACGCCTTAATTAAATCCAAATAAATTCTAGAAAATTTTAAAAATTGCAAAAGTTGAAATTTTGGGTGTTACACTTGTCACAAAGACAAGCCTCACCTTACCTCTCTTCTGGTCACCTTGATGCCATCTCCACTAAAAAGATTTCCACGAAAGAAGGGGGTCTCCACGACGTACGACATACATAGTCGCCGTCACCGCCCCACACCAAGCCGGTGGGTTGAAGACTTGCTTGTGAGTCACTAAGACCCCAAGGCACCGACCACACCTCTTGTACAAGATGGTTTTTCTCAAAGAACCAAGCACAAGACGACAACTCCTTGATTTATCTCAATCTTGGCCTATCCTGGCAATAACACTCTTTTAAGTTGGTGCTAATATAAAAGCTTTTGGATGATCTCTTTACTACTTTGTTGGCATGGATGTGTGTTCTTGATGTGTCTTGCTCTTCAATAAATTGTTGAACACTCCAACAACTCCAAATGGGAAGTACTATGGGTATAAATAGCTCAAGACCTTGGAAGAGTTGTTGCCTAAAAGTTTTCCAACGGCTAGCTAAAAAAGCTATGATCAGATGATCCAGTCAAGATGATCCTGTAACATCCCAGATTTTTCTGGAATGTTTATAATATTAAAAATGTGAATTTAAAAAAAAAATCATGGAATTATTTCTAGATATGAAAAATATAAGGTTGTCTTCATTGGACCTCTCCCAAAATTCTTACAATTAAATAACAAAAAATATTTGGTTAAGGTGTCTATGTCTTAGTGTGAACATTTGGATATTATTTGGAATTTATTTGGATTTATTTGAATGTGATTTGGATTTGAATTGATTCAAATCCAAACCAAATAAAAGTTTAAAACCTAAACCTAACATGGGCCCTAACCCACTAACCAGCCCACTAACCTAAGTCCGGTTTTGGCCCCTCTCTCGAAACCCCAGCCCGACCTCCTTTCCCCTTTCCCACGGCCTGGCGTGGCCCAACCAACCCCGCGGCCCAGCTTCACCCGCCGCGCGTCGTCCCTCTCTTCTCTCTCGCTGACAGGTGGGCCTGACCTGTCAGCTTTCTCACACCTCTCACACCGCGACCGCCACTCTCCTACCCGCCGGCGCCCCATCTCGCCGCCGCCCGCTCCCGCGCGCGAGATCATCTCGCGGACTCCGGGAAGCCTAATCCCCAATCCACCCCTCTCTATTCCGCCCAAAACCCTAGATCGGGGGGCTCCCCCGCGCCATCTCGCGGGAAGCCGCCCCCATCTCGCGCGCGCGCCCTGGCCCGCACGCCAAGACAAGGTCGCCGCCGCGCACTACCCTTGCCTGCTGCCTCTCGCACCGCGCCACGTGTCCCCTCTATCGAACCCTCTCCTCACGCCCCTATCCTCTCCACCCAGCCACGCCGCCACTACAAAGCTGAGGAGCGCCCCGCTCCTCCTCCCATCTTCCCTTGGGCGCTTGCCCTCTCCACCTAGCCGCCGCTGCGCAAGAAGAGGAGGAGGAGAAGGAGAAGGCGAGCGCGAGGAGAAGGAGCCGGAGCCTAGCCGAGCGCCGGAACGCCGTCCGCAGGAGCGCCGCCGCGTCGACCACCCGGAGCAAGAAGAGGAGCGCCCCAAGACTTGATCCTTGTCGCTGCTCTTCTTCCACTACTTCACGCAGGCGCCTTCAACCACTCCAAGCCCAGCCTCGCCAAGCCTTAGGTGAGCTAGTCGCCACCGCTTTTCCCCTTCCCCTTGCTGTCCGGCGCGGTGTCGCCGATGAACCTCCGTAGCTAGGCTGAAACCACCCAAGCCGGCCCCTTTTTATTGTCTGTGGGTTGGCCTTCGCGCCAACCATCGTCTTGTGCTGGAACCCCACGACGTCGAGCCTAGACCCCGACCTAAACCCCGGCTGCCCGTGAAACGCCCCTTTGGGGAATTCCGTCGAGCACTCGCCGTGCACCCGAACCACCACCTTGATCTCACCATAGCCGGCCCTAGGAGCCTTAGCCCGAGCTTTTTCCCCCGTGAACGCCTGTGCGACGCCGTTTGGCGCAGATCCACGCCCTTGGCGTCGGGTTTGGAGGAGTTTGAGTCGCCGTCGGCGTGCCCTCGCCGCATGCGCACTCTGCCGCATGGGATCCGCCCCGCGCCGCAGCCGATCCGGTGGACGCGGTCCACGTGAACTAGAGACACGGCTCGCCGTGGACTCCGTCCACCACCACCGAACCGACGGCCCTTTTTCAAACAGACCCCTGGAATCTTACGCTTTAGCCCCTGGAGTTCCGAAATCGTTTCAATCTAGTCCCTGGCCTGTTCCTTTTTCACCAAGCCCCCTGGACTTTTTAGATTTAACTTCTAGACCCTCGTGCTGACGTCATCTGGGCCCACCGATGATGTCAGCAAGGGACCCACTTGTCAGCTTTGACCGGCCCTACTAACGTCAGCATTTCGGCCGACCCTTGACTTTTTATGGAGAACCCCCTAAACTTTTCCAAAATTACAATTAGGTCCCTGGTTATTTACAAATAGGTCCCTGGCCCCTTTTTCTTTTCTTTTTCGGAATTATTTTAAAATTCAGAAAAGGATTTAAACTTAGAAAATCCATAACTAATTCATTTTAACTCCGAAAAATATGAAACCAGTTTCTATATTTTTCTAAAAGCTTTATCAAGCCTTTGGTGTGAAGTATGAGTCCATTTGGATCTTTCTTTAATTAGTTTTATTGGAGTTAATTGCTATTAGGTCCCTGGTATTTATTTTAATTACATATTTAGGACCTATCGACGGCCAGGAGTTGACCTGAGAGGAGCACTACCCGGAAGACTTCGTGGAGGAAGAGAACTTGCCCTCAGGTTCACGCCCAGCCCATCTCTTGAATGCCTATTAGACATTGCAACTAGATGAGCTAGCACTTTACTTATTGCAATAGGATGATGCTTGAGCCTTGCATAGCCATGATTTAATCCGTGATTGCCTTGTTACCTACCACTATACATATGATATTGCTATGCTGCTGCTTGCATGTATATGGGATCATGTGGATTAGGATTCCTGGCGTGTGTGGGGATAAAACCGGCAGGAGAAGGTGTTTTTGGGAAACTTGGCGGGGGTGAACATTTTATAACAACTCGGTCTTTAACCGAGGTGCCGGGAGACCCCTGCTCTCAAGGGGGTCCCACACCGTACTTGTGGTGGGTACATGGATGGATAATAGCATAGGAGTTGGCGGTGGTACCTATAGTGGGTACCGTGACTTGCGTTCTTCTTCGGAGGATACGCCTTTGGGACGATGACGCTCACCCTGGTCTGAAACCGAGTGGGGTAACTTTATTTGGGCCCCACGTACTTACCGCTTACCCATATGAACGGGTTATAGCCAGCCTAACTAGCGCGATGCCCGGATTGCGAGAAGATCGCGTGGATGGTGTACTGGTACGGGAGAGACCGTATCCCCGAAGGACTATGGCCCCATCTGGCCCTACGAGGGAGAGTTCGACACAGCTTCCGAAGCATTGGATTGCGAGCCGATGGACCGAGACCGGAAGAGCAAGCGGGCATCATTGCGGTTGGGGTCTGTGCTGTGGGTTGCATCTCGAGATGGCGGCCACCATCTCGCAGCCTCGGTATAGCCGCGTCCTCGGTATGGACATTGCCCATTTTCCTTGTTACCTCTCATATTTTGGGATATTCTACCTTCCCCCTTTCTAGACAGATTTGAGAGTGACTAAGGTTCGCAGCCACGGACGGGGAGAAGGAAAGTTTGCTCCCTTTCCTTTCAGGATCCGGTCGTAGCTGGTGAGGTGCAAGGGGAGGGAGCTCTCGCATTGACTTAGACGAGTGTGGAGATGGAGTTGGGAGTCCGGCGTGCCGAAATAGCCCGATGTGGTGAGATCTGGGATGGATGGATATGGAGATACTTATTTTATAATTGCTGCTGCATAGGAAACCTTTAGCCTATCCTTGATATACTTTTATCCCTTTAGATGATAGTCCACTTAAAGCTTGCATACGGTTGGTGACGTGAACCTATCCCATTCCTTAGGGATAGCCTTTGAGTACGCAGGCTCTGATGAAGAGCACGAGTTCAACCACGATGGATGGTACGACTGAGGCATCATCTTGACGCGCAAGTTGCCCGTGGAGGAGATCGAGAAGATGGAGGCTTCTACGCCTAGTTCCGCTGCGTCGGATGTTCTTTTGTTTGTCGTTCAGCCCTGAGGGCTTGTATCAGACGTATTATCACGAGAATGATGTAATAAATGAGATATTTGCACTTTATTCATGGTATGGATGTGATATTCGCTGTGATGAGTTATGTACGTGATATCTACTTGATCCAGGGAGTATCACAATGGTACATGGTAAAAGGAGTCGGGTTTTCGAAATTCGGAAACCCGAGTCGTTACAAATCCGGTCTAGGTAAACTTGTGAGTATAGGTGTTAGACCCCTCTACTGTCTCTAACATCATTCATCAAGTCCACACGTAGGATCCTTCATCAGATCATGTGATCTTGCTTGTCCACCTTGAAAAGTAGCTATCGATTCCTCTAACATTCATCCGATCACTACTACAGAAACGACTTTCAGTACCGTCCGGAAGGCGCGTTTAGTACCGGTTGTGGAACCGGTGTCGGTGTTCTACCGTCGATCCTACCGAGGGGTATCCCGAGGTAGTAGATTTCAGGTGGGATTTCACCGAGATTAGGAACGCAATGGCTACACAACACAAGGTTTAGACAGGTTCGGGCTGCCGAGATAGCGTAATACCCTACGTCCTGTTTGGTGGTTTGTATTGCGTATGGATGTAATGTGTGTCTCTCTGTTAAGAGACTTGGTGGTTCTCTCTGAGTCTATGGTCTATGTCTTCTTCCTTCAAGTGGTTTCTCTACGGGTACTGGGGTTCCATACCCAATAACCGGTACTAACTTTCGAACTAAAGTGTCTCGTCGTTTAGTACCGGTTCCACAACCGGTACTAAACGGTGCACATTAGTACCGGCTGGTAACACCAGCCGGTACTAAATGACTACGGTGCACGTTAGTACCGGCTGGTAACACCAGCCCGTACTAAAAGGCTTTACGCCAAAAAAAGGGAAAAAATATTTTAAAGTGCCGGGAGGATTTGAACCCACGACCTCCGGCCTCGCGCGTAGCTTCCTTACCATCCCACCTATGCATCACTTGTGATTGAGTGGGAGATGCATTCCTTTTAAAGTAACGCCACTTTAGTCCCGGTTTGTAACACTAGCCGGTACTAAAACGCGCCATTTAGTACCAACACAAACCGGGACTAAATGGGTCTCCGAGGCTTCCAATGTTACAAACCGGTACTAAATGGGTCGGTGACCATTTTAGTACCGGGTTTTAGACAACCGGTACTAAATGACAAGGGACCAAAGGTCATTTTTCTTGTAGTGGATCAATTCTTTAGATGTTCATCCAGCGTCATTATTAAATCATTCAGTCCGTCATTCTTCCAAGCATTGCGGCTCGCAACATCTTTGGGTACTCTCCACATAAAACTTGCTTCATCTGTCACTAGATTGGATCATCCAATCACTAAGGCCCCACCCTTGGAACCGCGAACTCACATCCATTATTCATCCAATCCATACAAACAAGGCCCCACTGCATCATCTAGTTGCCAAGACCCTGCTATCCAGAGCTTGCCCTTTTATTCGGACCATTGAACTTAGGGCTGATCGGATTATCTGGTCACATATATCTAGCAATGACTCACTCAATTCAAATCACTTTGAGTCCTTAGCCAAATTCTTTGCTTTTACTAAAAACTACCATTTGGATGACTCAAAATAATCTCTGGTTTCTTGGTATGATTTGGATGAGAATATTGTGACTTGGATTATTGGGCCATGTTTCGTTACAATCTGTCCCTTTTTGTGATTGGTGACAACACAATCGAAGCAACTATAAAATTGACTAACTGAACCACATACACTTGCTTGGATGCTTACAATCATCCAATTTGGACCATGTCGGCCTCCCCCTATTGTCCTTGGCTTGATGTTCATAGTTGAGCCAAATTTGTCCATCCATTCCTCATGATCTCCCATTTAACATGCATCTGTAAAAGTATAGATATAATAGGATTGGGTATTTCATTATTATATGTAACTAGGACTTGGATTCCTATACGTTCTTGTACCTTGTTCCATGGCTATATAATGGACATGCCGGCACACTCACGGGGTCAAGCCATTCTAATCTATTCCACATGGCATAAGAACCACCTTCTCCTACATCTAGCTGGAAATTAGCGATTTATTTTTCGTCGACGATCTACATGGCCTCGACGAGCTCGGCTTAGATGAACTTCAACATGCCGGTTTCTGGGAAAAAACTCACTATTAGGGATATGGAGGACCCAGCCAGCTCAGCCGCCCCAATGGCCCTTGCAGCCATGTAATGGAAACCCTAATGGTTGTTGGTTACCTCACAGATTATATTAGGGTTTAGGAAGAGTCTAGGTATTAGGAAAACTTGGCTTGCAAGTCAAGTAATGTCTAGGTTGCTTATGAGCTAAGTCGAGCCCCCTAAATAATCGAAGGACCTTGTATCAAATTAACTAAGAAATAAATTAAAGGGGTAGTTTCCTTTTGTTTTCTAGCTCCAGGCTTCAGCTCTCTCGCTCCATGTGCCGCTGCCTCCAACGCTGATGCCTTCCATATGCATGCCACTTACACACGCCATGCCGTCGATACTCACCCCTCTGAAGACAATGGCAGCAGCCCTGCTGCCGGCGACCTCCTACCTCTAGGCACGCCCGCTCCTCTAGGGAACTAGCGATGATAGCCCCGCTGCCATCCCGCCCCTCCGTCAGGTGAGGCTAGCCCTAAGGAAGCAGCCCCTCTCCTCTTCGCCACGGATCGGACTCGAAGATCCATAATCCTTACACATGCTATTTAGAGACAACGATCTAACAAGAAATTTCTAGCCAGAAATTTTTCTATCAGGAGAACAGGCTACCAATCCATGTGCCTGATATCCATACACGATCTGCAATGAGCAAGCTCCGCATTGATAACTCAAAGCTTGGCCACATCTTGGAGAGCTTGAGGACCCTCACAGCAGGCATGCAAGGCTTGGAGACACACTTCGACAAGTTCATGCTCGAGTGATCGACCGCAGAGGAGCCCAAGGACATCGCAAGGTGCTAGCAGCTGGAGGAGAAAGCCCTTCGTGATGAGATCTTGTGCATGCAGGCTGAGATCGCCTATAACATCCTCGCCGAGAAGATGGAGATGGCAGCGGCTACCAGATGCACCATTTTGGTGAGGGCAGCCATCAATGTCGCAAAGAAGTTGTTCCCAGATGTGATGGATATCAGCGTGCCATCATTGGCCCTCCTTGGACTCATGGCAGCCCTGCCGATCCTCCGAAATTCCCCATGTTCGGGTATAGGTGTAGGAGTTTGTAAATGAGTAGTCACTTCACTATGTGTAAGTGGCAAGGGAGGCTATTCCCCATGTGTGCCTGGGTGCATAGGCTTAGTCTATATTTGTATATTAGTTCCTGTCTAACATGATTTGTATAGTATATAGGAAGTACATTAGAACCTAGATGCTCGCTCAAAGTACTTCTCCCTAGCCTAGTTAGTCCTGAGATGGTCCAATGTGTTTCAAACTACCCTTTTATCATATATTTTACCACTATCCTTGGTAATTGACTCTATCAATACACTGGTATATTCATGATCGCAATAGTATTCTTTGACCCCCTGCCTTCCTTTGGGAAAACATGATACCCTTGGGAATACTCATGGGTGAAGTATTACAATGGTATATCCATGCGCTTGCAGGTTCATTCGCATTTGTTAGAATACCATATGGCATCTTATAGCGTCATTGTTGGAATCATAATTCTAGTAGCGATGTCAAAAAATGTCAACATTAGTCTAAGTCTTGTGGATGGATCATAGTAGTACGCAGGAGGTCGGCGATGATTACCCTTTGTGTGGTGACAACATGCGGGAGTGAAAAGGCTGAATGAACTTGTAATGTTGAGTCAGAGTATCATGGGAGTCATTGTAGCGGCTACCAAGAGGAGAAGCTTCGAGTAGGAGCGCTTGCTAGTCATTTGAGGTAAAGCTGTGTGTTCCTATGCATTCACGCGCACCACGCAAGGCAATCGTGAGAAAGTTTTAGGGATCAGATAACTCTTTATCATGGTATGAGTTAGATTTGTTACCTTTGGCCGAGTTGCAACTAGAAGATGTAGGCTTATGTTACCTTTGGTTGTGTTACCTCGTGTCGAACTGTTGGGATCAATTCATCTACTTAGCACTCATTTTCGCCCATATGTAATCTACACTTCTTGTTACGATTAGATCCATATAGCTAGATGGAAAGTCTTAGGTAGTTCATCGTCGATCTAAAATTGATAAACCTTGCTACAATGATTCGTGCACTTTGTTGGGATATAAAACCGACTAGCCCGAAGACTAGCCAACAGCCAAGGAACCCAACCACTCAAAGAACGGATCAAGACACTTTGCTAAGTTATAATCCCTTTTCTCCTCAAAATCCGATCCCCTTTTCAGTACAGCAGCCTTCCTTTTATAAGGCGGTCACTTTACAACTTTCTGGTGATTACCCCTCCAACTGCTACATTCCCGGAATATTCCTAGGGCCTAAAGGTCATTTCCTTTTGTTTTACAGCTGTAACTTTACACGTCAATACTTTACACTCCGGGACACTCTTGTCCATCACCACCAGACTTCTCCCATGACTATGAAGTGGATCCCGCCGCTGATGAAAACAAGCACAGCCCCGTGGTCTCCTCCGCTCGTGTGCCTCTTAGGACCATCTCGCGAAGTCCTGCGCCCACTTTCGCAATGTGGGGGATATGGTACCCGGGTGCCTCACGAGCAAGCCTGGCAGCCCACCAAAAGGGGGCAGCCCAGCCCACCGTTCTGGACGTGAAGACGTGCGGGACAAGTCGGCGCACGGAGGAAGGATCTGGAAGGAGAAGTCCTAGTTGGAATAGGAATTATTGTAAAAAAGGAAAGGATCCTTAGAGATAGGATCGGATACAAACCGACTTGTAACCCTGCCCCCCGATATATAAGGCGGGCAGGGATCCCCTCAAAAACAGGGACACCACAGTGGAACGCATCTCAACTCACAACTTACGCAATACAACACCCCAAAACAGGACGTAGGGTATTACGTCGAGTCGACGGCCCTGAACCTGTATAAACCCTTGTGTCTGTCCATCCTAACCATCTTGCTTCCGATCTTTGCGATCTTCCCTACATTACAAATCACTTCCGTGGGCTACCCCGTGGAAGACTGCCGGAGATAATATCACCGACAGTGGCGCGCCAGGTAGGGGATATCGCCGAGATCAATCTGGTAAGCTCGATGGATCGCGTCAAGATCTTGGACAGCTGCAACCTCCCGGACGTCGACGAAGTCGAGATCCAGTTCGGGGACGTCATCACTGCCGCTTTGGATACCCAAGCGGCAGGAGCTACGGTCGCCACGGAGGTCTCCTCTCTGGCGCCGACTTCGGCCATCACGGCCCAATCCGGTCCGATCGCATCTGATCGTGCCGGATCTACCCCGCTGAGTCCATCGCAGAACGCGAGGCCAAACCAGTCGGGAACAGATCTACAATCACTCGGTTCCGATCCGACTCCTGAGAGTCGCGTCGCCGAATCATCGCAGAGCGTAAACGCTCAACCAACACGCGTCCAGAGCCCTGAGGTCATTGCTGTTCAGACCCCTGGCTTTTGCGCGCTTGCTCGGAAGCAAAAGATGAAGGACATCGTCCAGTCGGATGATTACTTCTCTGGGAGCGACTCCTACGGGTTAGATCTACTGGGACCCTCAATCCTGGACGATCTGCCGGAAGGATACACAGTGTCCGATGCCTCTACAGAGCCGGAACTACTAGGATCACTCGGAGAATTGACTCCGAGTAGTTTGGAGCGTTACACGCCCACATCCGACTTCTCCGAGTCCGAGGAAGACTACCTCGCGCAAGAGGGAATCGGGTCATATTGCTACATGGTGGCGCCAGCAACGCCAACCAATCCTGTCTCAGAAGATGAGGTCACTCCTGCTGAGGAGACGACCGAAGCCAGGAACCAGCGTCGAGGACGCAACGCCAGTCGGGCGACTCGCAGAGCCGCACGACCGAACGGAGCCACCGCGTCAGGATCTGGCACTGCTCGACTCCAGGAGCCTCGCTCTGAAGATCATCGTCGCCAACGGGATCAACACGAGCGGAGGAGCACTCGGAACTTGATGCGCGACGGCACGTTCGAGTTCAACGGACACGAGGTCTACGAGACACCGGTCCAGAACCTCGTTACTATCAACGAGGAAATCAATCGGCTGCCGCCTAACACTCCGGGACTGGAAAAGGTAAGGGCTCTCGTGCAGGCCGCCTCCGTCCAGGTTCACCAGATGCAAGGCAGAACGACCACGGACGCTCCTGAACCCGGTTCATCTCGACACCGGGCCGGCGGCGGATCGGGTCGTGATGAAGACCTTCGCACCACGATCAACAGAGATCGAGATGCAAGGGACATCATCACCAACAGCACCGAAGAGCGCCACCGTGAGGAAATCCGACGGCGCGAAGAGTACGATCGGGATCATGGAAATCCCCGTCGTAACCCCAACAGGAGCGGCTACTCGACAGAGTCAGACTACTCTGACCTCTCCGGTAGCCCGAGGCGCGGCAACAATGGCGGTCGACGACGAGTGCTTCCACCACCCAGGCGACCGACTCCACCAAGAGATCGAACTCCACCGCGCAGCAGAGCCTACCGACAGGACCGAACTCCACCCAGGACTCGGAACTATCGGAGGACCCGTTCCCCGCCCAGGGACCGGGATCGCAGGAGGGACAGCACACCCCCAAGAGCGGCTGACGGATCGGGTCCGAGCGATTCCCGCCCTAGAGGTCGGATCGGCGGATTCCAGTCGTTCACCGAGCGCTTGAGAAGCGTGACGTGGCCCAGAGGCTTCAAGCTCTCGGACATCGACAAGTACGACGGGAAATCTGACCCATCTCAATGGCTTCAGATCTACTACACCGCCGTACAAGCGGCCGGCGGCGACGAGGACGTGATGGCAAACTACCTTCCCATCATGCTCACCAAGGACTGCCGCAACTGGCTGGCAGGACTCCCGCAGGACGCCATCGACAACTGGGAGCAGCTTACCGAACTTTTCATCGGTAACTATCTCGGTACCTGGGAAAGGCCCGGGAGCAAGCGGCTCCTCGGTCAGATCAGGCAGCGCAAGAACGAGACCCTGCACGACTTCGTGCGAAGGTTCTCAGAAAAGCGCAACTCCATCACGGACGTCACGGATCAGGAGGTGATGTCAGCTTTCCAGCGCGGCATCTCCGACGGGAGACTGATCCATAAGTGGACCCGGAAGCCACCCGCGACTGTCAATGACATGTTCCGGGTCGCTAGCACGTGGGCGGACGCCGAGATCGCGGAAAGAGAACAGCTCAGCGAGATCAGAAGTCGCTGGGAAGAAGAGAACAAGACAACTCGCAAACGCGACCGCCGCGACGACGAAGACCGACACGACGACCATCGACGCAATGACAGCCAACCTCGCAAGAAGAAGAGCGAGGGAGACATGGTCGCCGCCCTGGACCGGTCCAGAGGCCGGGTAACTCCAGAGGACTTCCAGCGCATGCTCGATGAGCAATGCCCGTACCACAAACACAAGCACTCGGCGCGAGAGTGCTACGGGCTCAAGCGAGCCTTCACCGGGGGCAACAGAGGCCCCCCATACAGAAAGAGGAATGATGGTTCCCCGCGAGACGACAGGCGAAACGACGAGCCCGGCGATGATTTTCAGGAAGCCGACCGAGTGGTCCGCATGATCTATGGCGGACCAGAGTTCGAGTCGAAGCGCCAGCAGAAGCTCACCCATCGCCAGGTCATGCACGCGAGGGAACCACCGGTACCTGAGTACCTCAAATGGTCGGAAGTACGATCACATTCACCCGGGAAGATCATCCAAACTTCATACCGAAGCCCGGGTCCCATGCCTTGGTGGTAGCCCCGACGATCCGCAACGTTCGGCTCACCAAGGTACTAGTCGACGGTGGCAGTGGCCTGAACATCCTCTTTGCTAACACATTGAAGGAGCTCGGCCTGACTACTCTCGACCTGAGTCCCCCCAATCCGCATTCTACGGTTTGATACCGGGAGAGGGGGCAGAACCACTCGGGCACATCACGCTGCCCGTCACCTTCGGAGACCGGAATAATTACCGGACCGAGCACATGCAGTTCACGGTGGCGAACTTTGAAACTGCATACCACGCCATCCTTGGGAGGCCGGCACTCGCCAAGTTCATGGCGATTCCTCACTACGTCTACTTGCAGGTCAAGATGCCAGGACCGAAAGGCGTAATCACCGTCTTGGGAGACGTCCGAGTCGCATACACGTGCGAACAGGAAACTCTCAACGCGGCAGCCGCCCTGGACATGTCCAAGCGCATGGAACAAGTACTGGCTGCATCACAGGAGGTGGACAAAGACGCTCTAGAGATCCCCACCAAGAAGCCAGCAAGAGAAGCCATCGCGCCAAGCAAGGAGACGGAGCTGAAGAGGATCCCCTGGACCTGGACGACCCAAAGAAGACGGCCATCATTAGGGGCAGAGCTGGACCCCAAATAGGAAGAAGTGCTCGTCAAATTCCTAAGGGAAAACGCCGACATATTCGCGTGGAAACCATCCGATATGCCAGGTGTCCCAAGGGAACTTGCCGAGCACTCCTTGAAGGTCAATCCGACTGCCAAACCGATCAAGCAAAGGCTTCG
Organism: Urochloa ruziziensis; assembly: GCA_015476505.1. Lineage (NCBI taxonomy): Eukaryota > Viridiplantae > Streptophyta > Magnoliopsida > Poales > Poaceae > Urochloa > Urochloa ruziziensis. The sequence goes on along the minus strand of CM027120.1, from coordinate 40,764,240 downwards.
TCGATTCGCGCAGGACCGCAAGGAGGCGATTAGGGCAGAAATTACAAAGCTGTTAGCAGCCGGGTTTATTCAGGAGGTGTTCCACCCCGACTGGTTAGCTAATCCAGTTCTTGTAAGAAAAAAGAATAATAATGATTGGAGAATGTGCGTTGATTATACAGATCTCAACAAAGCTTGCCCTAAAGACCCCTTCGTTCCCCCCCGCATCGATCAAGTCGTTGACTCCACGGCAGGTTCCGCCCTGCTCTGCTTTCTCGATTGCTACTCAGGATATCACCAGATAGGCCTGAAGCTGGAAGACCAGATAAAGACCGCGTTCATCACGCCGTTCGGTGCTTTTTGTTACAACACAATGGCCTTCGGTCTGAAGAACGCAGGTGCAACCTATCAAAGGACAATCCAAGCATGTCTGGATCAATTGATCCCAGACATAGTAGAAGCTTACATCGACGACATCGTGGTCAAGATCATGAACCCCGAGGACATGATAGGGAATCTGACAAAGGTCTTCGAACGCCTACGCGTATTCCGGTGGAAGCTCAACCCGGAAAAGTGTGTCTTCGGAGTACCCTCAGGTAAACTACTCGGCTTTATGGTCAGCAACCGCGGGATCGAGGCAAATCGCGAGAAGCTCACGGCCATCACCAAGATGCTACCACCAACCTGTCAAAAGGATGTGCAGAAGCTTACTGGATGCATGGCAGCGCTCGGTCGTTTCATATCACGACTCGGCGTTCGCGGATTGCCGTTTTTCAAACTGCTCAAGAAGCAGGACAAATTCGTGTGGGATGACGAGGCGAAGCGATCTTTCCAGGAACTCAAAGATTACCTGCAGAGTCCTCCCATCCTCGTCCCACCTCAACCAAGAGAACAGCTCTACCTCTACATCTCTGCTACTCCCCGAGTGGTTAGCACAGGTACTAGTGGTCGAGCGTCCTGAAGAAGGACACGCATATGGAGTTCAGCGACCAGTCTACTTCATCAGCGAGGTTCTGACCGTATCTAAGGTACGCTACCCCCATGTGCAGAAATTATTATATGGAGTTCTTATCTCAGCAAGAAAGCTGAAGCACTACTTTGAGGTCCATCCAATCTCGGTGGTGAGCGAAAATCCTTTAGGGGAAATTCTCCATAACCGAGATGCCAGCGGCCGAATCGTCAAGTGGTCAATAGAATTGGCTGCCCATCACATAAACTTTGTTCCACGTACTGCTATCAAGTCTCAGGTCTTGGCCGACTTCGTAGCAGACTGGACAGAAAACCAAGCTCCGGCTGACGACGAGGTAGTTGAGTACTGGGAGATGTACTTTGATGGCTCCCTCCAGATAAAAGGAGGCGGCGCAGGCGTACTCCTGATCTCTCCAAGTGGACAGGAACTAAAATACGTCCTTCAAATCATGTTTCCAGTATCCAACAACACAGCTGAGTATGAAGCAGCCTTGCACGGTCTCCGCATTGCAGTATCTTTGGGTATCAAACGCCTGATGGTACGCGGGGACTCTGCCCTGGTCATAAACCAGGTAAACAAGGACTGGTCCAGGACCAACGAAAAGATGGACGCATACTGCGAGGAAATTAGGAAGCTGGAAGGGAAATTCTATGGCTTAGAGTTCCATCACGTGGTGCGCGATCATAACAAGGCAGCAGATGAGCTCGCTAAGATGGGATCCACCCGTGAAGGCGTCCCACCCGGAGTTTTCATACAAGATCTTATCAAACCATCTATCAAGATAAACCCGGATGGCACTGTCGCGGAGCAACAAGTCGGAGAATCCCCAGAGTCAGCCACATTAGTGGTAGACGAACCATTGGACTGGAGGACACAGATCATCGATTATCTGGATAGCGGCATATTACCCGCAGAGGTCGCGGAAGACAAAGATCTAAACTCGCTCCACGAACAAATCGTGCGGCGCAGCAAAAACTACGTCATCATCGGAGACAAGCTGTATCGTCGATCTGGAGCTTCCCAAATCCTACAAAAGTGCGTGAGTCGCACTGAGGGTATAGAGCTCTTGACTGACATACATAAAGGAATTTGTGGCAATCACGCCGGGGCTAGAACCATTGTTGGTAAAGCTTTCCGGTCTGGTTTCTACTGGCCGACTGCTGTAGCAGACTCAGAGAACATTGTGCGGCACTGCAAAGGGTGTCAGTATTTTGCAAGGCAAATACATGCACCTGCACAACAGCTGCAAACCATACCAGCGTCCTGGCCCTTCGCTTGTTGGTGCTTGGATATGATTGGTCCATTTAAGAAGGCTCCTGGTGGTTTTGACCATGTTCTTGTAGCTATTGACAAGTTTACCAAGTGGATTGAGGTGAAACCAGTCAGAAAGCACACGGCAGCCAAGACCATCGAGTTCTTCACCGACATCACCCACCGCTTCGGAGTCCCAAATCGTATCATCACAGATAATGGTACGAACTTCGTGGCGCAGGAGTTTAAAGACTGGTGCAGCGAGAGGAGCATCAAGCTATGCCCCGCATCCGTGGCACACCCAAGGGCCAATGGCCAAGTCGAAAGAGCCAATGGCGAAATAATCAAGGCGCTCAGGGCCCGGATATTCAAGCAGCTGAAGCAACATGACGGACGATGGATCAAGGAGTTGCCGGCTGTAGTCTGGGGGCTGCGCACACAGCCGAGTCGTGCCACGAAGCAAACTCCGTTCTTTCTGGTTTACGGCTCGGAAGCTATCCTACCAACGGACCTCACATACGGCTCCCCCCGAGTGGAGTTCTATGATGAATACGACGCGCAAGTGGCGCGCATCGAAGACCTCGACAGCATCGAGGAAAAGAGATTGGCTGCCCAGATCCAAGCCGCGCGTTACGCTCAGGTCCTGCGACGCTATCACGATCGATCAGTTAAGCAGAGGTCCTTTGAAGCAGGCGATTTGGTTCTGAGAAGGAAGCAAGACACCAAGGGCGCGCACAAGCTTGCGTCCCCCTGGGAAGGTCCATATATCATCAAGTCAGTAAGTCGCCCAGGCTCATATCGCCTCATGACGGAAGACGGCGTAGACATCCCAAATCCATGGAACATCGAGCACTTACAGCGTTTCTACGCCTAATCCAGTTATGTATTTATCTTTTTTATTTTTAGATTTATTTTTTCCGAGTGATTTTGGAGGGTAGTCACCCCCAGTTACGACTCGGCATGTTCATAATGAGTTATCAATAAAGTTGATTTCATCTTTCATCTATTTCTACTACTCGCATTTCCTCTTTCGCGTCACGCACATAAAGTATGAGGGGAATAAACCTTAAATCGAGAGGGAAAGTACTCGCCAAGTCAAAGCTCTAAACGTACGACAAAGACTCTGCGGCATGAGACTGAGACCAACGAGGCTAATCTACTCCGTAACAGGTCAACCACTCAGAAATTAAGGCTAGCGCAGAAAGAAAGGGAGTTGTAGACCAATAAAAACTTATATACAAAAGTGACAATTCAAACATTGTTCAAAAACAGTACTGGTTCGACCAAATACTACAAATACTTTATTTACATTGCAGGGTCACCAGCACCAGACGGGGCCGCTTCATCCGAGTCATCAACAACGTCCTTGGACAGGACATTGGCGATGGGCTCGACTTCATGGAGTAGTCTGCCCACGTCGTCTTCAGAGGTGCCGGCAGCATACCCGCGGCCGAGTGGCTCCAGGTCTGACGCCGGGAACAGCGACTTGAGCACTGCCAGGACATGGCCACAGCTGGCCTGGCTGATGGAGCAGAGCTGCCGCCGGAAGTAGCGTGGGAGCGCCCGAACGCGGTCGAGGATGGAAGCTGAAGACGATGACGCCTCCGGCTCGATCTCCTCCGCCACCACTCGGATAGCATCCTCCAGCGCTATCTTCTCAGTGCGCAGCGCCTCAGCCTCACCTTGCAGCCGGGCCACCTTGGCAGTGAGCTCTGCGAATTGGGACATAGTCCGATATCGATAATCTAAAGAAGGTTAGATCTGAATAATATTTTCACGTCTGACAGAAAAACAAATAAGGAAGAACATACCTCTGAGCTCGTGCACGGCCTGGGCCTCGTTGAGCTTAGCCTGCTCTACCTCCCCGCATAAATCGCGGGTGGTACGCTGGGCTTCCTCCAACTCAGCCTGGCGCTCGACCGCAGCAGCCTCGAGCTCAGCCACTCGGGCCACCAAAGAGTCGGCCTTAGCAACTGCAGAAGATAATTCTTGAATAACCGAGGCTTTGGCCTCGGCATCAGCAGCTAAGTTCTGCAAAAACAAGTCAGATGACAATATGAATCAATATACCACTCGGTATTTGATATCAACAAGATAAGTAGCTCGGGAAGTACCTTGGCTATGTGGCCCATGCGACGATGAAGGGACAGGAACTCCTCCAGAGGAGTCAGGGGAGCACCACCACTCATAACGCCGACCGCCGCAGAAGAAACCTCGACCGCCGCAGTCTGGGGCTCCTCCACTGCTGCAGTTGGTTCAACCGCAGGAGCATGTTGGGGGCTGCCTTGAGGAACTGGCGGCGGGGTCGGCGACGCCGGTGTAGGACTCGGCGGTGGCGGGGTTGGCTCCCGCTGCGACTCGGGTAGCGGACCCACAGGCTGATCGCTGAGAAGATCAGCCGAGTGGATCGGCACCTCTGGAGTTTGGATTGTTGGGGCTTCGGTCTCAACCGCCGACTGAGGCGGAGGACCCGAGAAGGGGACCTCAGACGGCGTGCTACAGGATAAAGCATATATGGATCACTAATAGAAGAACATAAAGGAAATCAAGAGATGATAAGGATACCTACAGAGTAGAAATGCGCATTCTCAGGCGCTTTCCTTTCCGAGTAGGGGAAGGGAGGTCCCTCGGACTTGCAGCACTCAGAGGCATTACTGCAAGGGGAGACTGCTCCGAGCTCGTGATTGGCGGGTGGAGAGACGACTCGGCGATGCCAGCTTCATCTTTCTCCGAGTCAGACGACTCAGAGATAAGGAGTTGGCGGCGGCCGGGCGCATCCCTGAACACGATCCCAGTGGAGATCTTCCGCTTCTTCAGAGCAGGAGCAGCCTTCCCACCACTCGGAGATTGCACATCGGGGGAAGGAGAGGATGACAGAGTGATATCCGAGTCGCGCAGATCACTCTCACTTTCCCCGACTGCTTCTTCAGATCCAACGGCCCTGCGTCGACGAGGTTGATCCACTCCCTTTGGCATCTCAGGCAAAGGAGGGAGGGATACAAAGGCAACTCGACCCTGCAAAAATTGGGTTCAGTTCTGAGATTACACCCAATGGGTGGAATTGAAATAAAAACAAGAACAGATTGACTAAATACCTCAGGGCGTGGATTTCCCAAGTTGAACGCCGGAGGACAGTCAGTGGTCCTCAGGGACGTTCCGGGTGCGAAGAATTTGCCAAGCCGAGCGGCGGCTTGGACTTTGTCGACGCGCTCGGGGGCTTCGCGCGTGTTGTCCCCCTCGGCGTAATACTCATACGCCGGGTGAGCCCGCTGCTTGAGTGGCTGGACCCGGCGCAGAACGAAGTTGGCTGCCACACCGACGGCAGACAACCCATTGTCCTTCAACTGGGAAATAAGACCCAGGAGCTCCCGAACCTGGTCCATTTCACTCTCCTTGGGAAGAGCGGTCCAGGATTGGGAGGGAACAGGACGAGAGTCAATTTCTGGAGAGATGGCAGGCGAGTGGTTTCCTACGTAAAACCACTCGGACTGCCACCCTTTATTGGAGGTAAGGAAAGGGATATCAAAATACTCCCGAGTTCGACCCTCGCGGAGTTGGAGTCCGGCGCCCCCGACTACTTGTGGGCAGTCGGTTCGGGGATAAGGTTTGAGAAGAAAAAGATGAATAAAAGATTGAAGTGAGGCTCTATCCCAAGATAGGCCTCACAGAGGTTGATGAAAATGGCGATGTGAAGGATGGAGTTGGGATTCAATGCGCAGAGGCAGATCCCATAGTAATGCAGCAGCCCGCGGAGGAAAGAATGTGCGGGCACGCCAAAGCCACGAAGAAAGAAAGATTCGAACACCACCAAATCAGAGGAGTTTGGGGTGGGGAAAGACTCACCGGCGGCGGCGCGCCACTCGGCGGTTTGCTGGTCAGGGAGGACGCCGTCGACGACGTGCTGCTCGAGGCGCTTGGTGGTGGTGATGGACTCCCTCCACTCGGCGGCGCGATCTACGGCGACCTCGGCGGTGGCCTTGGCCTTGGACGACCGGGCCCTGGCCGGCGACTTCTCCTTCCGCTTCGAGGCTTCCTTCCTCTTGGGCGCCATGGCAATGAGCTGTGCTGAAGAGCGAGGAAGAAAGCTGCGGGAGCAGATCTAGGGTTTGCTTTGGCGCAGAGAAGAACTGGAGCGTCGGGGAAGGCAAATGGCAAGTAAAGGAAGAAGAATGCGGCGGGGATGGCTTATAAAGGAATAAACCGTTCCTCCCGCGCGCGGCGCGGCGCTTGTCTCGGGAACTCAACCGACGCAGGCACGTCCCGTCGCTTTGAATTCAAAGATGCGGTAGGGAGTCGCGATATCTCGCGATATCTCGCCTTCCGTAAAGCGACCGTTAGGGACGCAACGGACTTTAAGGAATAATGGGCCTAAATGGGCTGAAATGTAGCACGACCTTTCGGTTCTGTTATGATAATAAATTTGTGGGTTCCTGAGCTAGGGTTCAGGGGCAGAAACCACTCGGTCGTGAGGCTAAAATTGGTCGACGGCCAGGCTTGATTTTGCAATTAATATTGCATCCTCGCAACTGATTTTTACGTAAGGCATGCGATACTATCGCTAAATTGACTCAGAAATCTAGGTCAAATGCCGACAAGTATAAATCTTGTGAGAAGATGGCTTACCATATGGTCAAGCTGAGTCGTGGGACACGACTCGGAAGTCATGCCGAGTTCAAAGAACTTGAGGACAAGATCCTTATAAAGGGGAAATAAAAAAGCCCCTGAAGGAAAAGATTATCTAAAATCCATGTCCAGAGGCATGGGGGCTGAAAAAATCAGTCGGAATTCATGGCTTTCAGAGTCTTGACACGATCATGCTGAGTCGTAACAAGACTCGGGGGCTACACCCAATGGGTGCACCTGGAGGTGCACACCATTGATGGATCAAGTTCAAAAAGAGATTCATAATATTTATTTTTGACCCTCGACCAGAATATTCTATTCTACTCAAGGCTCGGGGGCTACACCCAATGGGTGCACCTGGAGGTGCACACCATTGAAGATCAAGATACAGATGGATAAAAGTTGAAGACCTTTGGCCAATTTCATACTAAAATTGCCCAAAGCCCGGGGGCTAAGTGTATTCACTTCGCTGTCGCGTCGTGAAAAAGAGCACTCCTTCCCCTCATTTTGACTGTAATTGAAGAATTGTTTTCAGGAACGTCTGAGCTGGCACTCGGATCTTCCTTGAAACCACTCGGATCTTCCTCACAACCACTCGGATCTTCTTCGAAACCACTCGGATGAGATCTTAGACAACTTGGAGCATTCGAATCATGCAAGAAAAGATGGAACAATTACAGCCAACGATCGGTCAAGAAGTGCTCGGGGGCTACTGTGGGGGATATGGTACCCGGGTGCCTCACGAGCAAGCCTGGCAGCCCACCAAAAGGGGGCGGCCCAGCCCACCGTTCTGGACCTGAAGACGTGCGGGACAAGTCGGCGCACGGAGGAAGGATCTGGAAGGAGAAGTCCTAGTTGGAATAGGAATTATTGTAAAAAAGGAAAGGATCCTTAGAGATAGGATCGGATACAAACCGACTTGTAACCCTGCCCCCCGATATATAAGGCGGGCAGGGATCCCCTCAAAAACAGGGACACCACAGTGGAACGCATCTCAACTCACAACTTACGCAATACAACACCCCAAAACAGGACGTAGGGTATTACGTCGAGTCGACGGCCCGAACCTGTATAAACCCTTGTGTCTGTCCATCCTAACCATCTTGCTTCCGATCTTTGCGATCTTCCCTACATTACAAATCACTTCCGTGGGCTACCCCGTGGAAGACTGCCGGAGATAATATCACCGACACGCAATCTCTTGTGGTCTTCGAGTCCTGCACCCTCTTCGAGAACCTCTCAAAACCTCGCCTCTTTCATCGACGTCGCTTCCTTATAACTGCAGTCCCGAAGTCCTGAAGCCGTCTTCGCGATCCCCTCCGATCTTCGCGCACCATGAGTGGTATCTGTTATATGTCGAGGTAAAGGAAAAGAGCACCGTTAAGAGGTAATAAACCGGGGACTTTGCAAGGGGTTGCTTGCGGAACTATGTTCCCCAACACACTTGCATTTCATGAATTGGCACGTTAACCGCCGCCAACAGCCGCACGGCGTGCCTGCACCCTGCGCCGCCCATGAGGCAAGTTGCGGCCTCCTGTAGCCGCACCCTGTGCCGCTCACAGCTCCGCGCAGGTCTCCCCTCCAGCTTCGTGCCACCATCCAGCTTCTACTGCTGCCACCACTTAGATGCGGATGGGATTGGGTAGCGCATAGGATGGATGAAGGGGAGGCTGTGCTATTTAGGATAACGCAATGGTAGAATTATCATCAGGTTGCTTTCTCCTTTTTAATAATTTTTCTTCTGGGTTTATTCCATCACGGCTCACAACATCGAGAAATGAGGTAGACATTCATTTCCTCTCTCTTCTCGTTGATGGAGGTGGAGGCAGCCGAGGATCCAGCGCGTGCGGCGGCGGATCTCACGACAGTGACGGCAAAACGGCTGGTGGCACGCGGCACGTGGGGGACGACCTCGCCAGCCAGCCTGCATGCCGCCTTGGCTCCTGCGGCGAAGGGCGGCGGCTCATGTCGACCTGCCGCGGGCAAGCTACGGCGGCCGCGAGCACTCGCCGGCTGTGTCGGTATGGAGGAGCGGCAAGGCTCTCCCCGCCACCAGTTTTTATTTTTATTTTTTATCTCATGTTTTTCTCAAAACTTTTTGCTCAGGATGTTTTTGTCATCATTTTTTGTTAGAATTTTTTTGTTTCCAAAATCTTAGCTTTTCAAAAATTTTGCGTTCAGAAACTTTTATTGATCAAAACTTTTTTCTCTAAATTTTTGTATTTCAATGTTTTATTTTGATTTTTTCTGAGACAGCAGGCTAGCAGCTGTTGAGTGCTACGCAGCCAGAGGGTCTTGGGGGCAGGGACTGCAGCTGTGAGAGAACCGCGCGGTGGGAAGCTCCCCACCGGGCGTCGGTAAATTTGGGGCACGTTTGGATGGTGGGGTAAATGGGACAAATTTGTCACTATTTGTCCCAAGGCGTTAAAAATGTAGAGGTAAATAGGGTGGGGCAAATGTTTTGCTTTCCAAATTTTATTTGCCGCTAAAGACTGTCAAATTGGGGCAACTATTTACCCCTCAATCCAAACACCAGGCCTTGTTCGTTTCATCCCTTACCCAAAGGTATTGTGTGGTATTAGGTCGTATTGAATCCCAACAAGTCAAATACCTCTCGATAAACTCCAATACATCTGGGGAAGGGATGAAATGAACAAGGCCTCATGGGAAATTTGTTAGGAGATTTATCCCCTCAATTCAAACAGGGGCTTGATGTTCCCGATCTTGTCATAGAAGCTTTGCCATCAACATTAGATCTCGTTGCATTAGCCATGAATCGTCATTTCGTTGCACAAATTTATTACTTCTTGATACGGCCACTTCTTTTAGCTCTGGATGCACAATCTTTATTTAGGTATGATGAGCTAGTCTTCGTTCTGCCTGCCAGCAGGGGCCTTCAGCACCATCGTCTCGACCGTGAGCCCCGGCCCAAGCCCCAACATGACGCCCCACTCGTAGTCCACGTCACCACCTTGCCGGCGCCGCCGCAGTTCGTCGAGAACAAAGATGATCGTCGCGCCAAGCATGTTGCCGTACTCACCCAGCACATGCCGGCTCGCCGCCAGCTTCTCCGGCTGCAGCCCGAGCACCGCCTCGTAACTATCCAGGACCGCGCGGCCGCCGGGGTTTACTTTGCAACCATCAATTTCAAGGGAAATGCTGAGCTCTGGCTTCAAACTTATGAAACACAGCATGGCATTGAAGGGTGGCCAGAGTTGGGTGTAGCAGTGGAGCAGAAATTTGGGAGAGAATTATATCAAAACGACATGAGAGATCTCCTGAACATTAGATAAATCACTGATGTTCTTGATTATGCTGAGAGATTTGAAACAGCCAAACACCGAGTCCTAGTTCATAACAAGAACATGGGTGAAGTGTTCTTTGTGCAAAAATTTCTAGATGGATTGAATTGTAACATTAGCAATGTTATCTCTTTACACCGTCCAAGAACAGTTGATTCAGCTCTATCCATGGCTCTCATGCAAGAACAAATTTTGGAAGCTTCAAGTAGAAGATTTTCAAGGCTAGCCCAAGAATACAGCAGGAGTGCTGTCAAGATCAATACCTTCTCACAACCAGCCAATGCTACTGGCTCTGGTAGTGGGGGAGCAACAACTGTTGAAGTCCAGCCAAATGCAAAAACTGATAACAAGCCTAGGTGGGATGAAAACCTATCAGCACTTCGAGAACAAAGAAGAAGTCAAGGCTTGTGCATGAAGTGTGGAGAAAAGTGGAGCAGGAATCACAAATGCCCAAAGCAAGTTCCAATTCATATCCTAGAAGAGGTGCTAGATACAATCCATATGGAAGAATCAGAACCTGACCAAGAGGAAGCATCGATTTCCAGTGATGAGGAAATTCTGACCATATCAGTGCATGCAGTAGAAGGTGTTCAAGGCAGGAAGACCATAAGGCTGCAAGGCTTACCGCAGAAGCAAGAAATTCTAATCTTAGTCGACTCTGGAAGCTCTGCCACCTTCATCAACAAAGACTCTGTCTCTAGACTTGGGTTGCAAACCACTGAATCCGCTGCAGTGCAAGTTACAATGGCTAATGGCAACAAGGTACAAAGCAAATCTATGGTACCTATTGTCACCTGGTGGTGTCAAGGACACACTTTCTCCACAACTGCCAGAGTGTTGGACCTCAAGGCTTATGATATGGTGGACTGGTTAGAGCAATTCAGTCCTATGTGGGTACACTAGAAGAAGAAAAAGATGAGGTTCACATATAAAGGGAAAGGATCCAACTGGCAGGAGTAAAGGATTGCACAACTAAATGCTTGAAGTTGAAGGCGAGGAAATTAAAAGGGTTGCCGAGGAAAGGAGGAGTAACCCAACTTGTGCAGCTATCTCCTGTCATGGACACAACTGCTCAGGATGGAATTCCTGAAGCTATCCAGCACCTTGTTTTGTCGCACCCTGAAATTCCTCAATTTCAGGATGTGAATATAAAGAATAATTAAATAACGATTTTCTCTTAATTTTAAAAATTTTCCAACATTTATTTATTTTACAGAGAATTTAGCGTAGAAAGAAAAACAATTGTCAGTGTTTCTAAAATTAAATAAGTTGTTTGCTATGTGCTGCATTCATGCCGAGGCATCATCGTGTTTCATGAGTGCAAAGTTTTCAAAAATGCGTTTATCCTATGTTTAGTTTCCTCCGAGAATTTTCTGGACTTTTCTATAATTTATTCTCATTTTTGTTTGAGCAAATTCTATTTAATAGAAGGCTCTATAATTCTCTTCATGAGCTCTAAATATTTTATTTGGATTCATCGTGTCCCAAACTACCTTTGAGCCCCTGACAAGCTTCGCCGTCCGATTCATCATCTCCGTCGGCCGTTGGATGAAACCGAGCACCGCCGGCAGCTGCCCATGCCGATCGTCGCCCTCTGTTCAAGTGTTCAGCCGAGATCACCTGCCGGTGAGGACCTGCGCATGTACTCTTCATTCTACTGTCTCTAGTCCATGCAACCCGCGACTCAATTTGTTTATTATGGTCGTGCCTTGTTGTTCCATGCTGAATCAGCTGTTGAGCAACCTCCCCTGTCGTTCCTTTACAGCCATCCCTAGCAAACCATCAGGAGCAAGGTACCGACCAAGGAGGACCAAGCAAAATATAGGCATGGAAGGGAAGCCACGTACGTGTACAGAAGCAAAGAAGCCATCGATCTGCCTTGCAAGGATGACCTCATGGGTGAGCTCATACGTATGCAAGATTTGGACTTTTTCTTTACTAAAGTGTTTAGAATGCTTGTGCACACGTACTTCTTTCCCATACAGCGAAAATCCATAAATCTTTTGATCTTGACTATCTTTAATCTATAGAATAATCTTTCATTTACTTAAATATCCTTGCTCATGTAAGAACCAGTCCATCTATCTACTCAAGTCTGCTTCATGGTTCTTACGTCATGTTCATTAGCTATCTTTTTTTCTTAAAATATATATCTTGTTCAATTCAATTCTAAATTCAGCGTTTCTTGCATTCATACATTCCTGTTCTGTGCGTCCTATCGTTTAGAACGTTATTTTAAAGCTTTCCTTTTGAATGGTGTATTGTTCTTAGTTGCTCTTGTTTATTTGCTAGTATGATTGTACCGATGTTTGCTTCGAGTAGAAGTGCTGCCGTTTGGAAGCTTGAAGAGTAAGAGTTCAAGTGAGCAAGAGCACAAGAGCAGTAAGAGTACCTTTTCGCTGGAGAAAGGCAAGTGACCCTAACCATCCTTCTATCTATGCTTTTATAAGAATACCATACTTTAATTGGAACATGGGAAACCACCCAGTACTTACAGTACAGCCGTGAGACTAATGGGCTCTGGTCTTGGCTAATTAATTAGAAACTCTAGCTTGGGATAGTCTTACCTGGACTGGGCAAGAGGGGAAGCGTTGACGGTGTATAGCCCGGCCCTTTTTGGGAGGAAACCTTTTCTAAGGTGTGCCCATTAGAGTGGGTTATGTCTGCTTCGTCTTGGAACCTTAGCGGACTATCATTTGTTAGGGAATCTTTGTAAAGGCCTCGTTGCGTCCCTATGCAGTCACACTTCGGTAGTGTGATACGTGCCTAGCTAGCACAGCGTGGTTGGGTTTACACGACTCATGGTGAAAGTGTACAACCTCTGCAGAGTGTAAAACTGTTATAACAGTCGTGCTCACGGTCACGAGTGACCTGGACCTCCACATGAGTAATTTACTTAAAGTTTACAATAAATCATCTCTGGTTAATCTTTGTGGCCTCGCTGAGTACCAACCATAAGTGTACTCACCCTTGCTAAACCGCTGCTCAGAAAAAGAAGGAGCTTTGGAGTTCTGAAGATGGTGCTAGGCATACGCAACCCCCTGTCGACTGCTTGTAGAGTTGGAGCCTCCGTTTCTAGGATTAAGCTGTGTAATACTCTGATAGTTTTTTTATTTTATATTGTTTTATTCGTGATACTGTCTCTAATGCTCATTTTTGTTTGTCGTATGTGTGAAACTTGATCCTGGCACACATACAGTGTACATTCGGTTTGTTTTTCAGAACCGGATGTGACAGGAATTCATAATAGTTTTGGTTGGTAAGAGAAGGTGAGGTTGTGAGATCCACATAGTATCCTATTCCACATATATGCTTGCTGTTTTTGCATAAAGAACTAATCATGGCAGGTCGGAGATACACCAAACTTCCATTCTATGGAACTACCGTTCCAGAAGAATTTCTTGATTGGAAAGAGAAAATGGAGTATGAACTTTTATTGCAAGATTTTCACGAGGCAAAGAAAGTGTCACGTGTTGTACTTGAATTTGAAGATTATGCTTGTGATTGGTGGAAGCAATATCCACATAAGCGCTTCATCAAGAATTGGGAAGATTTGAGCAAGTCCATGAGAAAATAATTTGTCCCAAGAGAATATGAGCTGATCTTGCTTCGTCGTTTGCAGTGTGTCAAGCAAGGAAGTAAGTCCGTTCAACGTTACTTTGATGAGTTATCTTCTTCCATGCTCCGAGCCAATATTTTTTATGACATGAATGCAATGGCATAATTCATGAGTGGTCTCAATCCTACTATTGCTGCTGCAATTGAAGGAAGATATGCAAGAAGTATGAAAGATCTTTTGGTATATGCAATCAAAGAAGAGAAGAAAACTAAGAAGTTGCAGCAAGAAGAGATTACAAGGTGCATTGATGAGTGCCAAGAGATTGCTGCAAGAATGTGTAAAGAGTTGCAAACCAAAGTGTCCATTGTTGGTGACAAGAAAGAATCAATTCCATGCAAAAAGAAAGGACTTGTTGTTCCCAAGTGTGATTCGATTGATCCTAGTGCTAAGTGTGCTGAAAATAATTGCTTGAATTCTAGCAAGAGCTTTGTTGTGCAACATGAAGACAAGTTTGTGCCACATGTTGACATTGGAAGTAACATGGTAAAAGAGATTTCAACCCATTCAAGAGTGACACCTTGTTTCAATGTTATTGATATCCAAAATTTCAGATTGGACCATGAATGTGAGATAAAAGAAGCTAATGATATTCCTTCCAATGTTTGTTTGAAATCTGATAAAGAACAATTGGAAATTGTTGTTGCACATACCACACAAGAAGTGTTTGAGAAAAACATTATACAAGTTGTGAAGCATCATTCCCCAATTTGTGAATACAGTGAAAGTGTTTCTCAATTAGTGGCTGATGTTTTGAGTGATCAATTTAAGGGAAAAAAGAATCTACAATGCCATAATCATTTGCAAGCAAGAGAAGGCAAGAGGGAAAAGAATTGTTATAGCAAGGAAGAGATTGTTGCTGCTATTTTTCCTAGTGGAAGTACTCATTTTATACAACAAGAAAATGAAGAAACATGTTATCAGATTGAGATTGCAAGAGCTATTGTTCCTACAAGATACGTGCCTTGTTCTAGTGCCATTTGTGGAGAAGTTCAGTGTACTATTGCTATCGAGAATTTTCATATGCAGCAAGGTGCAAACTTGGTGCCAAAATGTGACTTGATGTTTGACACTTCCGTGATTACTAGAGGTGCATCTAATCTGAATGAAAAGTGTGCCCAAATGTTTGGATTTAGAGCTGAATTGGCGAAGAAAAGTTCCGCTATTGGGTCACCAAGTGAACATGACAAATCTATCCAAGAAGAACTTGAGCATAACCACACGCAATTGCAGCTGCAGACCGGTGAAGTTCCATGCTCAAATATTGAGTTAAGATGTGTTCCACCATTTGCTATAGTATATGAGAAATCAATGATCAGAGATGCCGCAATGAAGTGCATTAATATGCTACATGAAGTTCAGCCTGAATGCATGACAAAGACTGAAGATTCTACTAAAATAATTAATGTTCCAATAACATTGGAGATGACCAAAGCTGATTATTTCAATTCCACCATTGTTGATCCATATTCACTAGTGGAGGTCATGAATGGAAGTGCTCATGTACATGTTGTTCCACATATTGATATGGAAACTATGCCACATAATCCATGTGAGAATGAGAGCTACATAACCAAATTGAGTGCAAGTGAAAATGAAAGGGAGTTGTGTGATTCTACAAAATGTGAGGTTGAGAGCATCTACCATGAGAATGAGAGATATGCACCACGCAAAAAGAGAGAGTTTGATTGCAAGACACGTGAGGATGTTTTTGAAACTAACCCACACATCTCTATTTGTACTGTTGTTTGTCAAAGTGTGCAGGGTTTTATGGAAATTGAGCAAGAGGTGTTTGCTCATCAAACCACACCACTTGATGAGAAAAATGAGAAGATTGCAAGCGTAATTGCTGTCCCAAACATGATGCATGAAGATGAAGGATGTAAAAATTCAGAGGAGCAATCCATTCTACATACACAACCATCAAAACTGAAAGGTAATAAAAATGATTCAGATCTGAATATGCAAGGTAAAATGTTGAGTAATCATGATGATACATCTGCTACAAGTTTAATGGAGCTCACTCAAGAACATAGTGCTGATTTGATTCATTCATATGTTGGTACAAGTACTGAAAGTTTGCAAGTTGATAATCATCGTTCTAATTTGCCTTACTCTTATCATATTTTGAGTGTTCAATGTGATACTTATGTCAATAAACCTGACCATATTCAATTGTTTACTCATGCTGAATTCCTTGCAAAGATATGTCCTGTTGAATGTTTGAGTTATACCATGTAATTGATGAAATGCTTGAGAGAGTTTATGAGATAATGTCCATGAGATCTTTTAAAAATACTCATAGCTGCAAGTTTATATTCAATTTGATTGGATATCATGTTGTAGATAAATTCTTTGTAAGTGCTATTTGCATAACATGTGACAAGCTTGCTGATTTCAAATTGAATGTGCGGAATAATGAATCTTGCGGGCCATATTTCTCTGAACATGAAAAGAATGAAATGTTTCATGCTTGCTATTCGGAACCACCCATATTGTTCCCTTGTTCATATTTTTCATTGAATGAAAAAAATCATGTGCAAAGTAATGATCTTCTTGCACCTGAAAGTTTTGTATCCACAACAGGGAGCAGTGAGTTTGCAAGGTATAGTTCTAAGCCTTTCAATCAATTGTACAGCAATAATTTCTTTGATAAAATAAATGCTTTGCCACAATCTTTTCAAATGTTTGATCTTGCAATGATGAAATCTAAGATGATGAATCAATGTTGTTACTTGAAAGAAACTTTTGTTCTCCCAACAACTAAGTTGTTTGCAGGATCACAAATATCAAGGAATTTCCATCATGAATACACGGGAAGAAATAGAAATACTTGCAAAATCTATCCACTCTCTACTTTTTTGGGAACAATTTTCAGGCCAACAAAAGTCGAGGACGACTTTTCTTCAGGGGAGGGAGCATGATACGGATCGTATCAGTCTATCAACATTTACACTTTCATTTGAATGTCCATACAAGGTGAAAGCTATGCTTAACTCCATGTCATATTCTTTTCCTTTAGCATGGCTACTATTTGGCTTATATGATTGCAGATTCAAGCACCTTGGTATATTGGAAAAGATGCATACGACCACCATAGCAGTTGGTGTAACCCATACAAGAGAATGTGTAAAGTATGGAGTGGTTACACGAAGACGTGGAACATTATACAATAAGGTGAACTCACTCCTTGCTGAATTTAAGTTGCACATGAATGAGAATGATTACTATCTAAGTCTTGTACTCTTATTCTATTAAGGTTTACACATGAGGACATGGATGGCACTCAAGTGGAGAAGAGTGAAAAAGGTTACATGCAGCAAAGGATGAGTTACGTGACGAACAACAAAGGTGCTGTCCAAACTGAGCAAGGTTACATGCACAAGACCCTGAGTTACGCAGTAGATGCTTCAATTTCTTGATCAAGTCTATACCAATCTACAAGGATTCGTGGCTCATGCTATAAATGGTTGGAACTTTCATCAAGTCCACTTTCCAACCCAACAGACAGCTCGTCATTTGGACTTTCCAATAAGGAGTAATGGTCATTTTACTCAGCACTGCCAGGAGCTGAAGAGACGCGCGAGAACTGACGGGAGTTGCATCTCGGGACAACTCTTCAGCTAGCTTATCTCTAAAAACTCCAAATCCATTTCAAACCCAACTAAGAGGGATGTTTCTAGTATAAATACCCTATGTATCTATGATTTTTCCAAGACTTTTGATAATGAAATAGAACCTCATATTGTTCAGCTGTGTGCTAACAATTTCGGAGAGCGATCTCTACCCCTTTGCTCTTGTGATTCCCCATGGGATTATAGAAGCGGCCGCTTCATCGGCACCCAATCCGTGCTCCTGCTACTTCGTGTTCAGGTTGCGTAGGTTGGTTCTTTGAGAGTGTGATTGGGCAAATTCTTGATCCAGGCTGCCGTATAGAGACGGTGGTTGGCTTCTTGTGCGTGTTGTCAGGTTGCACTAGTTATCGCTGATTGCAACAAGTTATTTTGGCTGTCCTACAGCTAGTTATCGGCTTCTTGAAGCCACTTATCTTATTCAAGATCCTACGTCATGAAGATCGGGACAACATCCGTATCACAGTAGCTAAGCACCACGCCTACCAACCGATCTCTACTGTGATCCGGCCACAGACTGGGGCCCTGTGACGGCACCACAGCACCCGTCTTAAGACAGGACGACGAACCCGCGAGTGGGAGTTCTAACTCAGACACTCTAGACTCACACTCTAGTGAGAACTAAGCAAAGGAACGAAGAACAAGACTATACTCTAAATAGAATATGCATGAATACTCACTTTATTCTACCTGAAATATAGCACATTCTCCGAGGTATAAGCAAGAGAGGTGAGTGCCAACACCTTGGCACTCCTCTCTAAACAACCCCTCACTCTCTCTTTACACTAGCACTAGCTAAGCCAGCTCCAGGCCTATGCCAGAGAGCTCTTCAGTTCAAGCGAGTTGCAAACTTGGAGTCGGAAGTGATGGTCTCATTTGGAGCCCCCCCTAGTATTTATAAGCCTGTGGAGGTCGGTAACCGGAGCATCCACCAGAGAATGTTCCATGGAACCGACGTAGGAGAGGACACATGGCAGCTGGAGACGAGAGGTCCCACCCCTGGTTCAGCCGAACCAGGGGGTCGGCCGACCCAGCCAAACTGCCTTTGTAACCGTCCTTTGGCCAGTGACTGCCCTGTGGGAACATTTGTGGGTATGGGTGTGCTTGGGGTGAAATGATACTTTTAGCTCCCGATTGTGGGCCCTTCAATCCATGTGCTTGCACGTGATTGGTCGAGGGAGTGTTTCCTTGCTTGGTGGGCCCTTGGCTCCGTGGGAAGATGATGTGGCAGCCCCTGGTTGGCTAAGATTTGCTATTTGTGTCACTTTGATGCATTTCCAGTTCATTTCCATGGTCAGGTGATCTGCATACAAATATTCATCGACAATTGTGGAAGTTGTTAACAATAACTCCTACCACTATGTTGATGGTCATATTTTATGTGTTTTTTGCAGTAGTTGACAACCTAAATTTGGGACTTAACAGCCGTCAACTGTCCACGGGTCCACGGTGGACCGGTGGCAAAGGGGTACACCCCTTTTAATCTAGGCCGTCCGAAGCAGATCAACGGTCAGCGGCGGCTCCAGCGAACAGGCGGGAGCGGAGGGCGGCGGTGCGTGGTGGCGCCATGGCCGGCGAGCGGCGGTACTAGCGGGTTAGCCGCTATGGTGCACGGGAGAGCACGGTGAGCGCACCAAGACGCGGTGGAGCTCAATGCGAAGCTTACCATGACCACGGCGGGCTAAGTGGTGAAGCGAGGCGGCGTCGGTGCTCGGCTAGGGTTTGCGGAGCGGCGGCGGCGCATGGGGAGCTAGGGTTTGGCGAAAAAGTACGCGGGGAGAGCGACGTGAGATTTTATAGGTCGGGCCACGCCTTGGCATGCGAGCCAAGCGGCGTGGGACGTGGCGTGGAGTTGGGCTGGAGCTCGGACTAGAGTCTGGGTCGGAGAGACGTCGCGGCAGTGAGGATGACAGGTGGGACCCATCTGTCAGCGGCGCTAAGCGGCGGGCGCGACCGCGCAGCAAAGGCGGAAAGCGGCCGGGGCGCCTTCAATGCAGACAGCGACACGGGCCGCAATTCGATGGGCTAGCTGGCCAAACTGGGTCGTGCGCAAGCTGAGCTGCGAAGAGAAAAAGGCGGGGCCGAAGCTGAACAGGCCGAGAAGCTCAAGGAGCTAAACCAGACTTGCTGAACTTAACTTAAAACATCATTCAAACTAGTTTTGAATTCAACCAAACTTGAACTGAAGCAATTCGAATAAATATGCAACATCATGGATGCAAGAATTCAAAGCTAAGTTCATTAATTAATTTGGAAAAACATTTTCGGCTCTCGATTAATTCGATAAACTGCTAGAAAATCCTTAACGCCTTAATTAAATCCAAATAAATTCTAGAAAATTTTAAAAATTGCAAAAGTTGAAATTTTGGGTGTTACACTTGTCACAAAGACAAGCCTCACCTTACCTCTCTTCTGGTCACCTTGATGCCATCTCCACTAAAAAGATTTCCACGAAAGAAGGGGGTCTCCACGACGTACGACATACATAGTCGCCGTCACCGCCCCACACCAAGCCGGTGGGTTGAAGACTTGCTTGTGAGTCACTAAGACCCCAAGGCACCGACCACACCTCTTGTACAAGATGGTTTTTCTCAAAGAACCAAGCACAAGACGACAACTCCTTGATTTATCTCAATCTTGGCCTATCCTGGCAATAACACTCTTTTAAGTTGGTGCTAATATAAAAGCTTTTGGATGATCTCTTTACTACTTTGTTGGCATGGATGTGTGTTCTTGATGTGTCTTGCTCTTCAATAAATTGTTGAACACTCCAACAACTCCAAATGGGAAGTACTATGGGTATAAATAGCTCAAGACCTTGGAAGAGTTGTTGCCTAAAAGTTTTCCAACGGCTAGCTAAAAAAGCTATGATCAGATGATCCAGTCAAGATGATCCTGTAACATCCCAGATTTTTCTGGAATGTTTATAATATTAAAAATGTGAATTTAAAAAAAATCATGGAATTATTTCTAGATATGAAAAATATAAGGTTGTCTTCATTGGACCTCTCCCAAAATTCTTACAATTAAATAACAAAAAATATTTGGTTAAGGTGTCTATGTCTTATTGTGAACATTTGGATATTATTTGGAATTTATTTGGATTTATTTGAATGTGATTTGGATTTGAATTGATTCAAATCCAAACCAAATAAAAGTTTAAAACCTAAACCTAACATGGGCCCTAACCCACTAACCAGCCCACTAACCTAAGTCCGGTTTTGGCCCCTCTCCCGAAACCCCAGCCCGACCTCCTTTCCCCTTTCCCACGGCCTGGCGCGGCCCAACCAACCCCACGGCCCAGCTTCACCCGCCGCGCGTCGTCCCTCTCTTCTCTCTCGCTGACAGGTGGGCCTGACCTGTCAACCTTCTCACACCTCTCACACCGCGACCGCCACTCTCCTACCCGCCGGCGCCCCATCTCGCCGCCGCCCGCTCCCGCGCGCGAGATCATCTCGCGGACTCCGGGAAGCCTAATCCCCAATCCACCCCTCTCTATTCCGCCCAAAACCCTAGATCGGGGGGCTCCCTCGTGCCATCTCGCGGGAAGCCGCCCCCATCTCGCGCGCGCGCCCTGGCCCGCACGCCAAGACAAGGTCGCCGCCGCGCACTACCCTTGCCTGGTGCCTCTCGCACCGCGCCACGTGCCCCTCTATCGAACCCTCTCCTCACGCCCCTATCCTCTCCACCCAGCCACGCCGCCACTACAAAGCTGAGGAGCGCCCCGCTCCTCCTCCCATCTTCCCTTGGGCGCTTGCCCTCTCCACCTAGCCGCCGCTGCGCAAGAAGAGGAGGAGGAGAAGGAGAAGGCGAGCGCGAGGAGAAGGAGCCGGAGCCTAGCCGAGCGCCGGAACGCCGTCCGCAGGAGCGCCGCCGCGTCGACCACCCGGAGCAAGAAGAGGAGCGCCCCAAGACTTGATCCTTGTCGCTGCTCTTCTTCCACTACTTCACGCAGGCGCCTTCAACCACTCCAAGCCCAGCCTCGCCAAGCCTTAGGTGAGCTAGTCGCCGCCGCTTTTCCCCTTCCCCTTGCTGTCCGGCGCGGCGTCGCCGATGAACCTCCGTAGCTAGGCTGAAACCACCCAAGCCGGCCCCTTTTTCTTGTCTGTGGGTTGGCCTTCGCGCCAACCATCGTCTTGTGCTGGAACCCCACGACGTCGAGCCTAGACCCCGACCTAAACCCCGGCTGCCCGTGAAACGCCCCTTTGGGGGATTCCGTCGAGCACTCGCCGTGCACCCGAACCACCACCTTGATCTCACCATAGCCGGCCCTAGGAGCCTTAGCCCGAGCTTTTTCCCCCGTGAACGCCTGTGCGACGCCGTTTGGCGCAGATCCACGCCCTTGGCGTCGGGTTTGGAGGAGTTTGAGTCGCCGTCGGCGTGCCCTCGCCGCATGCGCACTCTGCCGCATGGGATCCGCCCCGCGCCGCAGCCGATCCGGTGGACGCGGTCCACGTGAACCAGAGACACGGCTCGCCGTGGACTCCGTCCACCACCACCGAACCGACGGCCCTTTTTCAAACAGACCCCTGGAATCTTACGCTTTAGCCCCTGGAGTTCCGAAATCGTTTCAATCTAGTCCCTGGCCTGTTCCTTTTTCACCAAGCCCCCTGGACTTTTTAGATTTAACTTCTAGACCCTCGTGCTGACGTCATCTGGGCCCACCGATGATGTCAGCAAGGGACCCACTTGTCAGCTTTGACCGGCCCTACTGACGTCAGCATTTCGGCCGACCCTTGACTTTTTATGGAAAACCCCCTAAACTTTTCCAAAATTACAATTAGGTCCCTGGTTATTTACAAATAGGTCCCTGGCCCCTTTTTCTTTTCTTTTTCGGAATTATTTTAAAATTCAGAAAAGGATTTAAACTTAGAAAATCCATAACTAATTCATTTTAACTCCGAAAAATATGAAACCAGTTTCTATATTTTTCTAAAAACTTTATCAAGCCTTTGGTGTGAAGTATGAGTCCATTTGGATCTTTCTTTAATTAGTTTTATTGGAGTTAATTGCTATTAGGTCCCTGGTATTTATTTTAATTACATATTTAGGACCTATCGACGGCCAGGAGTTGACCTGAGAGGAGCACTACCCGGAAGACTTCGTGGAGGAAGAGAACTTGCCCTCAGGTTCACGCCCAGCCCATCTCTTGAATGCCTATTAGACATTGCAACTAGATGAGCTAGCACTTTACTTATTGCAATAGGATGATGCTTGAGCCTTGCATAGCCATGATTTAATCCGTGATTGCCTTGTTACCTACCACTATACATATGATATTGCTATGCTGCTGCTTGCATGTATATGGGATCATGTGGATTAGGATTCTTGGCGTGTGTGGGGATAAAACCGGCAGGAGAAGGTGTTTTTGGGAAACTTGGCGGGGGTGAACATTTTATAACAACTCGGTCTTTAACCGAGGTGCCGGGAGACCCCTGCTCTCAAGGGGGTCCCACACCGTACTTGTGGTGGGTACATGGATGGATAATAGCATAGGAGTTGGCGGTGGTACCTATAGTGGGTACCGTGACTTGCGTTCTTCTTCGGAGGATACGCCTTTGGGACGATGACGCTCACCCTGGTCTGAAACCGAGTGGGGTAACTTTATTTGGGCCCCACGTACTTACCGCTTACCCATATGAACGGGTTATAGCCAGCCTAACTAGCGCGATGCCCGGATTGCGAGAAGATCACGTGGATGGTGTACTGGTACGGGAGAGACCGTATCCCCGAAGGACTATGGCCCCGTCTGGCCCTACGAGGGAGAGTTCGACACAGCTTCCGAAGCATTGGATTGCGAGCCGATGGACCGAGACCGGAAGAGCAAGCGGGCATCATTGCGGTTGGGGTCTGTGCTGTGGGTTGCATCTCGAGATGGCGGCCACCATCTCGCAGCCTCGGTATAGCCGCGTCCTCGGTATGGACATTGCCCATTTTCCCTGTTACCTCTCATATTTTGGGATATTCTACCTTCCCCCTTTCTAGACAGATTTGAGAGTGACTAAGGTTCGCAGCCACGGACGGGGAGAAGGAAAGTTTGCTCCCTTTCCTTTCAGGATCCGGTCGTAGCTGGTGAGGTGCAAGGGGAGGGAGCTCTCGCATTGACTTAGACGAGTGTGGAGATGGAGTTGGGAGTCCGGCGTGCCGAAATAGCCCGATGTGGTGAGATCTAGGATGGATGGATATGGAGATACTTATTTTATAATTGCTGCTGCATAGGAAACCTTTAGCCTATCCTTGATATACTTTTATCCCTTTAGATGATAGTCCACTTAAAGCTTGCATACGGTTGGTGACGTGAACCTATCCCATTCCTTAGGGATAGCCTTTGAGTACGCAGGCTCTGATGAAGAGCACGAGTTCAACCACGATGGATGGTACGACTGAGGCATCATCTTGACGCGCAAGTTGCCCGTGGAGGAGATCGAGAAGATGGAGGCTTCTACGCCTAGTTCCGCTGCGTCGGATGTTCTTTTGTTTGTCGTTCAGCCCTGAGGGCTTGTATCAAACGTATTATCACGAGAATGATGTAATAAATGAGATATTTGCACTTTATTCATGGTATGGATGTGATATTCGCTGTGATGAGTTATGTACGTGATATCTACTTGATCCAGGGAGTATCACAATGGTACATGGTACAAGGAGTCGGGTTTTCGAAATTCGAAACCCGAGTCGTTACAAATCCGGTCTAGGTAAACTTGTGAGTATAGGTGTTAGACCCCTCTACTGTCTCTAACATCATTCATCAAGTCCACACGTAGGATCCTTCATCAGATCATGTGATCTTGCTTGTCCACCTTGAAAAGTAGCTATCGATTCCTCTAACATTCATCCGATCACTACTACAGAAACGACTTTCAGTACCGTCCGGAAGGCGCGTTTAGTACCGGTTGTGGAACCGGTGTCGGTGTTCTACCGTCGATCCTACCGAGGGGTATCCCGAGGTAGTAGATTTCAGGTGGGATTTCACCGAGATTAGGAACGCAATGGCTACACAACACAAGGTTTAGACAGGTTCGGGCTGCCGAGATAGCGTAATACCCTACGTCCTGTTTGGTGGTTTGTATTGCGTATGGATGTAATGTGTGTCTCTCTGTTAAGAGACTTGGTGGTTCTCCCTGAGTCTATGGTCTATGTCTTCTTCCTTCAAGTGGTTTCTCTACGGGTACTGGGGTTCCATACCCAATAACCGGTACTAAACTTTCGAACTAAAGTGTCTCGTCGTTTAGTACCGGTTCCACAACCGGTACTAAACGGTGCACATTAGTACCGGCTGGTAACACCAGCCGGTACTAAACGACTACGGTGCACGTTAGTACCGGCTGGTAACACCAGCCCGTACTAAAAGACTTTACGCCAAAAAAAGGGAAAAAATATTTTAAAGTGCCGGGAGGATTTGAACCCACGACCTCCGGCCTCGCGCGTAGCTTCCTTACCATCCCACCTATGCATCACTTGTGATTGAGTGGGAGATGCATTCCTTTTAAAGTAACGCCACTTTAGTCCCGGTTTGTAACACTAGCCGGTACTAAAACGCGCCATTTAGTACCAACACAAACCGGGACTAAATGGGTCTCCGAGGCTTCCAATGTTACAAACCGGTACTAAATGGGTCGGTGACCATTTTAGTACCGGGTTTTAGACAACCGGTACTAAATGACAAGGGACCAAAGGTCATTTTTCTTGTAGTGGATCAATTCTTTAGATGTTCATCCAGCGTCATTATTAAATCATTCAGTCCGTCATTCTTCCAAGCATTGCGGCTCGCAACATCTTTGGGTACTCTCCACATAAAACTTGCTTCATCTGTCACTAGATTGGATCATCCAGTCACTAAGGCCCCACCCTTGGAACCGCGAACTCACATCCATTATTCATCCAATCCATACAAACAAGGCCCCACTGCATCATCTAGTTGCCAAGACCCTGCTATCCAGAGCTTGCCCTTTTATTCGGACCATTGAACTTAGGGCTGATCGGATTATCTGGTCACATATATCTAGCAATGACTCACTCAATTCAAATCACTTTGAGTCCTTAGCCAAATTCTTTGCTTTTACTAAAAACTACCATTTGGATGACTCAAAATAATCTCTGGTTTCTTGGTATGATTTGGATGAGAATATTGTGACTTGGATTATTGGGCCATGTTTCGTTACAATCTGTCCCTTTTTGTGATTGGTGACAACACAATCGAAGCAACTATAAAATTGACTAACTGAACCACATACACTTGCTTGGATGCTTACAATCATCCAATTTGGACCATGTCGGCCTCCCCCTATTGTCCTTGGCTTGATGTTCATAGTTGAGCCAAATTTGTCCATCCATTCCTCATGATCTCCCCTTTAACATGCATCTGTAAAAGTATAGATATAATAGGATTGGGTATTTCATTATTATATGTAACTAGGACTTGGATTCCTATACGTTCTTGTACCTTGTTCCATGGCTATATAATGGACATGCCGGCACACTCACGGGGTCAAGCCATTCTAATCTATTCCACATGGCATAAGAACCACCTTCTCCTACATCTAGCTGGAAATTAGCGATTTATTTTTCGTCGACGATCTACATGGCCTCGACGAGCTCGGCTTAGATGAACTTCAACATGCCGGTTTCTGGGAAAAAACTCACTATTAGGGATATGGAGGACCCAGCCAGCTCAGCCGCCCCAATGGCCCTTGCAGCCATGTAATGGAAACCCTAATGGTTGTTGGTTACCTCACAGATTATATTAGGGTTTAGGAAGAGTCTAGGTATTAGGAAAACTTGGCTTGCAAGTCAAGTAATGTCTAGGTTGCTTATGAGCTAAGTCGAGCCCCCTAAATAATCGAAGGACCTTGTATCAAATTAACTAAGAAATAAATTAAAGGGGTAGTTTCCTTTTGTTTTCTAGCTCCAGGCTTCAGCTCTCTCGCTCCATGTGCCGCTGCCTCCAACGCTGATGCCTTCCATATGCATGCCACTTACACACGCCATGCCGTCGATACTCACCCCTCTGACGACAATGGCAGCAGCCCTGCTGCCGGCGACCTCCTACCTCTAGGCACGCCCGCTCCTCTAGGGAACTAGCGATGATAGCCCCTGCTGCCATCCCGCCCCTCCGTCAGGTGAGGCTAGCCCTAAGGAAGCAGCCCCTCTCCTCTTCGCTACGGATCGGACTCGAAGATCCATAATCCTTACACATGCTATTTAGAGACAACGATCTAACAAGAAATTTCTAGCCAGAAATTTTTCTATCAGGAGAACAGGCTACCAATCCATGTGCCTGATATCCATACACGATCTGCAATGAGCAAGCTCAGCATTGATAACTCAAAGCTTGGCCACATCTTGGAGAGCTTGAGGACCCTCACAGCAGGCATGCAAGGCTTGGAGACACACTTCGACAAGTTCATGCTCGAGTGATCGACCGCAGAGGAGCCCAAGGACATCGCAAGGTGCTAGCAGCTGGAGGAGAAAGCCCTTCGTGATGAGATCTTGTGCATGCAGGCTGAGATCGCCTATAACATCCTCGCCGAGAAGATGGAGATGGCAGCGGCTACCAGATGCACCATTTTGGTGAGGGCAGCCATCAATGTCGCAAAGAAGTTGTTCCCAGATGTGATGGATATCAGCGTGCCATCATTGGCCCTCCTTGGACTCATGGCAGCCCTGCCGATCCTCCGAAATTCCCCATGTTCGGGTATAGGTGTAGGAGTTTGTAAATGAGTAGTCACTTCACTATGCGTAAGAGGCAAGGGAGGCTATTCCCCATGTGTGCCTGGGTGCATAGGCTTAGTCTATATTTGTATATTAGTTCCTGTCTAACATGATTTGTATAGTATATAGGAAGTACATTAGAACCTAGATGCTAGCTCAAAGTACTTCTCCCTAGCCTAGTTAGTCCTGAGATGGTCCAATGTGTTTCAAACTACCCTTTTATCATATATTTTACCACTATCCTTGGTAATTGACTCTATCAATACACTGGTATATTCATGATCGCAATAGTATTCTTTGACCTCCTGCCTTCCTTTGAGAAAACATGATACCCTTGGGAATACTCATGGGTGAAGTATTACAATGGTATATCCATGCGCTTGCAGGTTCATTCGCATTTGTTAGAATACCATATGGCATCTTCTAGCGTCATTGTTGGAATCATAATTCTAAATGTCAACATTAGTCTAAGTCTTGTGGATGGATCATAGTAGTACGCAGGAGGTCGGCGATGATTACCCTTTGTGTGGTGACAACATGCGGGAGTGAAAAGGCTGAATGAACTTGTAATGTTGAGTCAGAGTATCATGGGAGTCATTGTAGCGGCTACCAAGAGGAGGAACTTCGAGTAGGAGCGCTTGCTAGTCATTTGAGGTAAAGCTGGGTGTTCCTATGCATTCACGCGCACCTCGCAAGGCAATCGTGAGAAAGTTTTAGGGATCAGATGACTCTTTATCATGGTATGAGTTAGATTTGTTACCTTTGGCCGAAGTTGCAACTAGAAGATGTAGGCTTATGTTACCTTTGGTTGTGTTACCTCGTGTCGAACGGTTGGGATCAATTCATCTACTTAGCACTCATTTTCGCCCATATGTAATCTACACTTCTTGTTACGATTAGATCCATATAGCTAGATGGAAAGTCTTAGGTAGTTCATCGCCGATCTAAAATTGATAAACCTTGGGGAATACTCTAAGGGAAGAGCTACAATGATTCGTGCACTTTGTTGGGATATAAAACCGACTAGCCCGAAGACTAGCCAACAGCCAAGGAACCCAACCACTCAAAGAACGGATCAAGACACTTCGCTAAGTTATAATCCCTTTTTCTCCTCAAAAGCCGATCCCCTTTTCAGTACAACAGCCTTCCTTTTATAAGGCAGTCACTTTACAACTTTCTGGTGATTACCCCTCCAACTGCTACATTCCCGGAATATTCCTAGGGCCTAAAGGTCATTTCCTTTTGTTTTACAGCTGTAACTTTACACGTCACTACTTTACACTCCGGGACACTCTTGTCCATCACCACCAGACTTCTCCCATGACTATGAAGTGGATCCCGCCGCTGATGAAAACAAGCACAGCCCCGCGGTCTTCTCCGCTCGTGTGCCTCTTAGGACCATCTCGCGAAGTCCTGCGCCCACTTTCGCGATCTCTTGTGGTCTTCGAGTCCTGCACCCTCTTCGAGAACCTCTCAAAACCTCGCCTCTTTCATCGACGTCGCTTCCTTATAACTGCAGTCCCGAAGTGTCCTGAAGCCGTCTTCGCGATCCCATCCGATCTACGCGCACCATGAGTGGTATCTGTTATATGTCGAGGTAAAGGAAAAGAGCACCGTTAAGAGGTAATAAACCGGGGACTTTGCAAGGGGGTTGATTGCGGACCGTGTTCCCCAACACACTTGCGTTTCATGAATTGGCACGTTAACCGCCGCCAACAGCCGCACGGCGTGCCTGCACCCTGCGCCGCCCATGAGGCAAGTTGCGGCCTCCTGTAGCCACACCCTGTGCCGCTTGCAGCTACGCGCAGGTCTCCCCTCCAGCTTCGTGCCACCATCCAGCTTCTACTGCCGCCACCACTTAGATGCGGATGGGATTGGGTAGGGCATAGGATGGATGAAGGGGAGGCTGTGCTATTTAGGATAACGCAATGGTAGAACTATCATCAGGTTGCTTTCTCCTTTTTAATAATTTTTCTTCTGGGTTTATTCCATCACGGCTCACAACATCGAGAAATGAGGGTAGACATTCATTTCCTCTCTCTTCTCGTTGATGGAGGTGGAGGCAGCCGAGGATCCAGCGCGTGCGGCGGCGGATCTCACGACAGTGACGGCAAAACGGCTGGTGACACGCGGCAAGGCTCTCCCCGCCACCAGACCAGTTTTTATTTTTATTTTTTATCTCATGTTTTTCTCAAAACTTTTTGCTCAGGATGTTTTTGTCATCATTTTTTGTTAGAATTTTTTTGTTTCCAAAATCTTAGCTTTTCAAAAATTTTGCGTTCAGAAACTTTTATTGATCAAAACTTTTGTCTCTAAATTTTTGTATTTCAATGTTTTATTCTGATTTTTTCTGAGACAGCAGGCTAGCAGCTGTTGAGTGCTACGCAGCCAGAGGGTCTTGGGGGCGGGGACTGCAGCTGTCAGAGAACCGCGCGATGGGAAGCTCCCCACCGGGCGTCGGTAAATTTGGGGCACGTTTGGATGGTGGGATAAATGGGGCAAATTTGTCACTATTTGTCCCAAGGCTGTCAAAAATGTAGAGGTAAATAGGGTGGGGCAAATGTTTTGCCCTCCAAATTTTATTTGCCGCTAAAGACTGTCAAATTGGGGCAACTATTTACCCCTCAATCCAAACACCAGGCCTTGTTCGTTTCATCCCTTACCCAAAGGTATTGTGTGGTATTAGGTTGTATTGAATCCCAACAAGTCAAATACCTCTCGATACACTCCAGTACATCTGGGAGAAGGATGAAATGAGCAAGGCCTCATGGGAAATTTGTTAGGAGATTTATCCCCTCCATTCAAACAGGGGCTTGATGTTCCCGATCTTGTCATAGAAGCTTTGCCATCAACATTAGATCTCGTTGCATTAGCCATGAATCGTCATTTCGTTGCACAAATTTATTACTTCTTGATACGGCCACTTCTTTTAGCTCTGGATGCACAATCTTTATTTAGGTATGATGAGCTAGTCTTCGTTCTGCCTGCCAGCAGGGGCCTTCAGCACCATCGTCTCGACCGTGAGCCCCGGCCCAAGCCCCAACATGACGCCCCACTCGTAGTCCACGTCACCACCTTGCCGGCGCCGCCGCAGTTCGTCGAGAACAAAGATGATCGTCGCGCCAAGCATGTTGCCGTACTCACCCAGCACATGCCGGCTCGCCGCCAGCTTCTCCGGCTGCAGCCCGAGCGCCGCCTCGTAACTATCCAGGACCGCGCGGCCGCCGGGGTGCGCCGCCCAGAAGAGGTCGTTCCAGCCGCCACCTCTGGCAAGGCCCAGTGGCGCCACCGCATCGGCCAGGAACCGCTCGATGCTGCCGCGCACAATGGCTGGGAGCTCGGCGCACATGTGGTAGTCAAGGCCGCTCTCGCCGACGCTCATCACGACGGCGTGCTCCGTTCCCGGCAGCGTCTCCTGCGCGGCGGCCACCATGTGGAAGATCGGGCGCTCGACGGCGGCGACCATCGGGCCGGCGCCGGCGCCGTCACCGAAGATGGAAGTAACGACGAGTGCGTCGAGGTGTGCCTCGTCAGGGGCACGGAAGGCGACGACGCTGGTGTTATCGGCACTGACGACGAGCACACGCGCGCCGCCGCCATTGTTCTCGGCGAGGTCCTTGGCGACACGGAGCGCGGTGGTGCCGGCGGAGCATCCGTGGAGGTGGAGCACGGTGCGCTGCACGGTGGGGCGGAGGCCAAGCAGCGCCGCCAGGCGGAGGTCGGGGCCCGGCGCGCCGGCGCCGGAGTTGGTGCTGAAGACGAGGTGCGTGATGTCAGCGGCCGGGCGGCCCCAATCCGCGATGGCCTTCGCCGCCGCGGCCGCGGCGAGCTGCGGCACGGCGTCGTCAGTGATGCGCAACCGTGCGCCGAGGGACGGCAGGGCGCGGTCGAGGAACTCCGGGTGGGTGCCGATCATCTCCTCTATCTCTATATGGTGGATATGGCGCTTCCTGACGCCTGATTTCTCACCTGGACGGGAAGGCAGGGGAATTGCAGATTACTCAAGCCAAATCTGTGCAATGGTGAAAACAGTTAATATATATAACAAAAGAAAAATGATCAGCGTGTACATATTCTCTTCAACTTGGCCTTGAGCGTGGCGAGGTGGTCGCTCCTGGTGATACGGAAGTACCAGTCTGGGAACTCGTCTTGGAGCACGCAGTTCGCCGGGTTCGCCGTGCCTATGGCCAGCACGGCCGCCGTCCGGTTCTCCTCGAGGACGATTGGTGCCATGGTTTGTCGCTGCAGAGGAAAAGTTGGTCTCAATCGTTTCCTGAGCCGTTGATGTGGTGACAATGTGCATAAGATGGACAACTTCATATAGATACATACTAGAAATTGAATGTGTATGTGCTGGATTTTTCATCATAGGTTGGTTTTTTTAATAAAAAGAACAGATGTGCGTTGGTAGTTGAGCAGCAAGGTCCCAAACTGTTAATAAATGTGAGGACGATGTGACAGCACCAGTTATTATATTTCATTACATTACATATGTCTTGGCATGAATGCATGGATGGATGTCGGCAGTCGGTTACAAAGCTAGACATATGGTCAATGTGATTGCCATAATAAAAGGATAAAGATCAAAAGATAAGTAAAACCAGATGTGCCAACATGATATGGCCACTAAACCAGACCAGAGAGTTACGCCTACCACGATCAACATGTGTGGTATTATGAGTGAAATGTATCGATTTCTTTGCCACTGGATTAAAATCCAACAATTTGGATTTATAACTTTATCAATTATATAAAGTGCAATAAAATAAAATGTCTATTATAATTTTATCTTGGAGAGTTTTATTTCACTACTTGAGTTTTTTTTTTGTTAGCCTGGAACACTGCAAATCCAGAAAGATTTTTGCTAGAAAATATTTTACTTCTCCATATGTGCATATATCATTTTATTATATTCTAATTAATTTATACAAAAAAATTAATGAAATAAAATTAATATTTGAAATAATATCCAACACTATTTATTGAAAATAAACATGTATTTTTCAAACTCAAATATGTAACACTGACCAAGATTCACAATTTTGTCAAAATGTCATACAATATAATAAATTAAAATAATATCTAACATAATTAATTGAAAGCAACATAAATTTCTCTACATCCAACATGCAA
Organism: Urochloa ruziziensis; assembly: GCA_015476505.1. Taxonomy (NCBI): domain Eukaryota; kingdom Viridiplantae; phylum Streptophyta; class Magnoliopsida; order Poales; family Poaceae; genus Urochloa; species Urochloa ruziziensis. Next base: position 40,732,023 of record CM027120.1, on the reverse strand, counting down.
CACGACCTAGGTCTTCAACCATACTTGGGTTGGAAAGTAGGATGCTCTGATATATTTTTTCCTGGTGTAGAAGATGGTGGAGCTGGATTTGGTGGTGATGGAGCGTAGCGCCGCAACAGATCTTCAAGATCAAAACCAGGTTCCTCACCCCTTACAACACTTCTTCATGTTTTTTTGCAAAAAATAAAGTTATGCTTTCACCCAAGCTCATGGTTTTTTGACTTCTCATAAGGTCCTACTGGAGTTTTACCCTTCCCGCGAGACGGACCACGATCAACATCACTGGTCCCACTCCCTCCAGCAATAGCTATATTGATATGACCACAAGGCATTTATTTCTCAACAAAAAAACAACATCTTCTTCAAAAAAATACACAATTTGACATACAAACTATCTAGCAAACATTCTCTCAAAATGAATTAATCCATTCCACATATCTCTAATTAATGCAAAAAATTACATAACAAACTAACTAAAAATAATTAAATTCCATTTATAAAATAAATATTAAAAACATACTCTAATGCATACCTAACAAAAAAATCTAAACCACCATGAACACATATGTATAGCTCTTTCTCTCTCTTCTCTTTTTCTTCACAAATTTCTAAATTTGTAAAATATACTAACAATACAAGCTAATCAAGAACATGAGAGGATGAAATTGTGTACTTGTAGACTCCTTCAAATGAGTGAAAGCTATATAATTTTTGATTTTTTTTGGCAAAATCTCCCCTGAACCCGAGCACACCATGAACACAGCTCGGAGTGTTCATGCTGGCTCAAATGTGAGGAGGAAGAAGGAATTAAATAGATAGCTAATTAGCACCGGTTGTATCCAGCAAACGGTGCTAAATCTGGACATTTAGTACCGGTTGTAGCCAACAACCGGTGCTAAATGTCCCGCGAGATTTAGCACCGGTTGCTGGCTACAACCGGTGGTAAAGGTGGGCATTTAGCACCGATTGCATCCCCCCCCCCCCCACCACCACCACCACACGTGTCGCGTGCTCTTGCACGCGCCTGCGCGCGGTTGCTAGACGTTGGACCCGGTGGTAAAGCCATTTTTGTACCCTTAGCACCGGGTACAAAAATGGTTGCGGCTTATATGGGGGGCGGATAGCTCATTCTCTAGTAGTGATCTAAACTCTAACAAAACGATCATAGTTTCTCTTATCTTAGTTACAAACTATTTAAATTTGGTTTCTACATCGGTTGATCCTCCTTGCGATGCAAGTGTTTACCTGAGCCTATGGCTCCGTGAAGCTTATAAAACTATTCAAATTTCTATTCTTAATACAATGATACGCAGCTCTCCTGCGTATTTGAGAAAAGAACAAAGAAGATGACATGGTCAAACACGGTAATGGTGTATTCAGTAGTCGCAACTATATATTGGTTGTGAAAGATATAGCCACAATAATCCACTCCAACGAAACATAGCCTTATTGGAGGTATTGTAACGCCCCCCTTACACCTGATAAGCTCTCTAGGGTCTCAAGACTTCCCTCACAGACCAACACACGTCTTTTCTGCGCACTTTGTCCTCACTTCTGTGCATCTGGAAAGGACTTCCCGGTCAGTCACCCATCCGAAATTGCTCCAGGCCAAGCATGATTAACCTCGAAGTTTTTTCTAGATTAGCTTCCCAAAAAAGGTTACAATTTGTTGATATTAGTATTCTATCAATCCTATTAAGCCTGAGCCAGGATGTCACATGTATCATAGCACTAAAACATCTTAAGGTGATGGAGTATGATGCTATGTCTATTGATGATGGCGGGCAGGATGAACTGAAGAAGACACATCATCGGTCGGTTGCTAGAGAAGGACAACCGGCCCAAGAAGCTGATCGACAGCCCAAAAGACCTGAAGCTAGTCCCAAATACTTTTGGCCTAGCTAGATATGCAAATTTTATAACATCACTTTGATTATTGAAGAGTCGTGCAACGGCTGATATTGCGGGTTTGTTCGGGTCCAGAGCGGGTTCGGGCGCAGGTGAAGGGCTGCAGGACGTGTCAACAGCCGACTGGAACAGGTGGGTGAGACTCTAATGTGAGTGTCAAACTTAAAATGTGTTTTTCTCTTAAAAGTTTAATCCATTTTGAAATTCGTTTGAACCACCATGCTGTTCAGAATTAATGCAAGAAAATAAGATGCAATACGAATATTTTTAAATCAACATTTGCATTGTACTATGTGAACATTCTGAACAACTACTTCAACATTGCCCTAAAAAACAACTACTTCAACATTTTGGACATGTCACTCCACATTTCCTCACAAAAATGTTGGTCTAGTTTATCCGAAGTGTTGAGATAAGTTTGAGAAAATGTTGAACCTCACATTTATAAATTTTGATGCATTAGTTCCTACAATTTCCAGAAAAAAAAAACCAAATATGTATTGTATCCCGGATGGAGCGGAGAAGAAAGAAACGGTCATTGGACCAGAATAGAGTCGTCCACCACCGAACCGTTATTTATTACGCAAGGCTTGCCTGTTCCCTTCCTGTGTCCCCGTCTGTGTCCCTGCATGCGTGGAGGCCACCCATTCGCCCGTTCCCTCCAGAAACTGGGCCACTTTTTTTTTTCATCTCCGGTTCGACGTCACGAGAAAACGGAGCCCAGTGCGTCGAGTCCCCAGTCCTTCATCCCGTCCCCATTCTGATCGCCCTCCTCTCTGCTCGAACCGTAGGACTCTTGTTCGAGATCTTCTTAGCTACATCAAATCCGTAATCAAGATCTTGTGAGTGATACTTTAACCTAGGACTGTGACAGGCGGTGGCTGTGGATGGAAGCCCTCGTTGAGCGGCGTTGCTTCTTCACAGTTCACCCTGATGATCTTTCTAGACCGAACAATACAGATATATTGTCAAAAAATAAATAAACAAGCTGGCAAATTGCAAAATCGTCTAATAGAAAAAAAAAATCCGGAGAACATCTCCAATTCATAGAACCCACATGAACGACGTGCTCCCGCAATCCAGCATTGTTTCCATGCGAAGCCACACAATTGGGGTTGTTAGCAGTTAGCCGTCCGGGCGCCAAGACATGCAGCATGTGAAACCGTATACTACAATTCGTTGTATGTTTATATATGTGCATGCATACATGCATAGCGCAAAGTATACACGAGTAGCCACGTCACCAACTCATCATCTGCCTACACAGCCAGACAACGACCATGGCAGAGGCAACCAGACCGGCGGCCACCCTCCTGAACGAGATCCGTCGGGCGCAAGCGTGCCGACGGCCCCGCCGCCGTGCTGGCCATCGGCACGGCGGTTCCGGCGAACTGCGTGCGCCAGGACGAGTTCGCCGACTGGTACTTCCGCGTCACCAAGAGCGACCACCTCACCGAGCTCAAGGCCAAGATGAAGAGAATGTGTACTGATTCCATTCAGTTTAATTAATTAATAACACAACATTTCTCACAAACAAAACAAATACGTATGTTTCTTTGTTGTTGCTAGAATAGTAAAATGTCAAATTCTTGCATCGATATGATCTCTCGCAGGTGAGAAATCGGGCATCAAGAAGCGCTACTTCCACCACACCGAGGAGACTATCGTCGCACACCCCGAGCTCCTCGACCGCGTGGCGCCGTCGCTCAGCGCGCGGCTGCGCATCTCCTCCGAAACCGTCCCAAAGCTCGCCGCGACCGCCGCGAAAATCGCGATCGCGGAGTGGGGGCGGCCGGCGGCCGACATCACGCACCTCGTCGTCTCCACCAACTCCGGCGCCGGCGAGCCGGGCGCCGACCTCCGGCGTCGCCGCGCTCCTGGGCCTGAACCCCACCGTACGCCGCACGCTGCTCTACCTCCACGGCTGCTCGGCGGGGCTCGCTGCGATCGGCCTCGCCAAGGACATCGCCGAGAACACCCGCGGCGCGCGCGTGCTCGTGGCCTGCGCGCACGCCACCATCCTCCCCTTCGCTGCCCCCGACGCCGCCCGACCCGACGCACTCGTCGCCATGGCGCTGTTCGGCGACGGCGCCGGCGCGGCCATCGTCGGCGCCGCCGATCCGACAAATCCCATCGAACGCCCCGTGTTCCACATCGCGGCATCGTCGCCGGCGAAGCTGCCGGGGACAGAGAGCGCCGTGACGATCAGCCTCGGCGAGTGCGGCGTCGACTACCGCATGTCCGTCGACACGCCGGCGCTCGTCCGCGGCGGCGTGGAGCGGTGCGTGGCGGACGCCGTGGCGGCGCTCGGCTGCGGCCCGGCGAACGCGAGCGGCGGCGGCGGCGGATGGAACGGACTGTTCTGGGCGGTGCACCCCGGTAGCCGCGCGCTGTTGGACAGCTACGAGGCGGCGCTGGGTCTGGAGAACGGGAAGCTCGCGGCGAGCCGGCGTGTTCTGAGCGAGTACGGCAACATGCTAGGCGCAACGGTCTTCTTCGTCCTAGATGAGATACGGCGGAGTCGGCAAGAGGGTAGGTGACAAGGAGTGTCAATGGGGGGTCATGTCGGGGCTCGGGCCGGGGCTCACAATCGAGACCATAATTTTGCATGCCGCCGGCGGACAGAACGAAGGCTAGCTTGTCATAGCAGCTTCGTTCAAGGATACGCGACCTCGCAAAAATAACAACGGAAGATCTCCTACATCTCTGAGGGACGAAGATGTTAGTGTATTCAAAGTTCTTAGGCGCAATAAATGTATGCCACAAATTATCTTTTACTACCTCCATTCCAAATTATAAGTCGTTTTGACTTTTTTAGTTTTATAATTTTTGTTATGCGTCTAGATAAACGTTAAGTCTCGGTTCATAGCAAAATTTATAAACATAGAAAAGCTAAAACAAGCTATAACTTAGAACGGACAAAGTAGTGGATAGTGATTATTATATATTCACATGGACGTCTTATTTCTAAAAAAAAAATCTTATTTACATCTTCCAGAATACCAAACGGGCTAAGTTGATCTTATAAACCATGTCCGGGCGTTTTCTATGAAGCCCAAAGTGTACAAGACACTTCATGCCACTCTTCCTTCGGCTTCTGGGCCCGTTAGATGTATATTGGGCCACACGGTCTGATTGGACATTTTGTGTATAAGCTCAATTATTGTCACTAAATTGAATGGGGATTATATTATTATTCAAACATATGTTGATAAGTAATTGTGAAATGAAGAGAGAAGCACAGTAGTATACTACCAATTTTTCTCCTTGGTCCAACTCCTACATTGCAGGGATATTTTCTTATCTTTTTTAACTAAATGTGGGAGGCAAACTGAAAATATTGATGAGGACATCACCATGATGGTCATGCACACTTCACAACCTTCCCCAAGTTACAAGTCGTCTCTAACTCAGCTGCCACGTTCGGTTCGGATTTAGCCGACACCCCTGCACGGTTTCGGTGTTACATTACAGACTTCTGGAACATAGCACTGAATACAAAGTAAAGGTGGATACTGTAGAGAATGCTAATATATAAAGCCCGAAGCAAGTATATCTCCCTCATACAACATCGAAACGAGGCGTATAAATATGCGTTGGAAAGGGGACGACAACGCCGTCGTTTTGGTTCTAGTCCAAACTCCAGAACGTTCGTGGATCACTCAGTGTGACCACGACATGGTGGTGCGTCACCTGTTTTGGGCCTTTTCAGGCTTTGTATCGTGTCGGCCTTCGGCCCAAGTTGAGGACGCCCCACCCTAGTGCGCCCCAACCCTATGATGCCCCTAGTTTAATAAACTCAGTAGCCACTCGAATTTTGCTTAGATTATTATGTTTGAGACAGTGTTGCCGTTCATCGGTTTGTGAAACCCCAACTCGTTTGCTTAATCATTCATCTACTGATTGTCGCTATATTTGAGAGCTGCATTCTTTCGAGTTCTTGCTTGTGTTCTTTGTTTCGCAGGCAAGGATTAGCCTTCTTGGCGAGGTCAACCGGTTTGTGAGATGGTTGATAACCAGAGGAGTTGTGCTGCTAAGATTGCGGGGTCCGAGTTTGCTGACTTGAAGCCGGATCGGTGTGTCGTGCTCCTCCCAAAACGAGTTATCCTTCACCTGATGGAAGATCGGGCATCCTAGTTCCCATCAAATATACTATTTGCTTCTCTATTCATTTCATTATCCAAATATACCATAGTAATGCTAACTTGTTCTGTACCATAATTAGCTTCAATAAATCATAGAAATAATGTGCCAAGTATAAATATATTTTTTACCAGGTACATAATAAATCACAAAAAAAAACATAAACCGTCATGCAACGATCACAAAAGATCAATGAATATATATTAATTTCATCCTAGTCGCACAACTAATCACAACGTATATATTGCTTCAAGACTTCAAGACTACAAAGCAAGTCCAACACCTATATTTGAGTACAAAAGGAGTAACTCCGCTAAAGAAGTTTGTTCTCAAGCTGCTTCCTATATATATTGTCATTTCAATGCAACATTTTGACCACATAAAAGGAGAGGCCTTTTCACTATAGATATCATACTTACTATCCAAAATAAATCAAGTGATTGATATGTTATTGTCGAAAGGTTAAGAGAAGGGTTACAGAATCAACAAATGCAAATTCTCGTATTGAGTTTTGCATCATTTGGTGAGATATATTTAGTCAATTCATTTATAAATTTGTATTAGTTTTCAGTTGTTGATGTATTTTTTCCAATTTTCTGGAGTGGTCTTACCCTTGGACGGAATTAGAAATAAGAATATTTCTAAACTAGACATATGGAAGAACAATTTAAGGTCGGTAATATCACAAGAAAACATGAATGGTGGGGCCACATTATGTATCAATAAGTTTATTCGATGTTCATATGATCATTCGCATCAATAAATTTGAGAAGAAATTGTTTGAACTGATCTCTATAGAGTGTTTGCCTTAGTACTTTAAATTGTATGTCATATGACAACTCATTAATTATTTTTGCAACAGATCTATAAAATGTTTATCGTTTGTGTTCAATGGGGCCTCCTTTTTAGTTTCACCCTCTAGCCCAAGGCCTTGGAGAACATATATAGGACCAAACTTAGGGAGGGAATTCTTATGCATGTTCCAGAAGATTTAAGCCAACTTATCTTCAATCGTTTGATATTTACTAGCAGAAGGGCACGTGCCGCAGTCACATGTTTTAAAAAAATTACTAATTTAGATATGTAGTCTACATAGACTCTTTAGATTAATCTAGAGCGTTCGATCATCATAAAATCCGACGGCGTAAGCTCAAAGGTGAGATGTAGTCAACATGAACTCTTTAGATTAATCTAGAGCGTTCAATCATCATAAAATCCGATGGTGTAGAATATAGATGACAACGGATGAAACGAAAATATCGTTGTCATTTATAGTATAGATACAACCCTATATGAACGAGTGACATTGGAACTGGAAGTCTGGAATAACAGCATCTTCCAAAGGGTTTTGGATATTGGGAAGCTATACAAAGTTTATACTTTAAATGATGTTTCTCCAAAACTATACATGCATTTTGAAATCCATACTATCCGTTGGACATAATATAACTATAAATGATATTAGAATTTTTTTGACATTTCAATATTTAAGTATAATAGTTAAACACTTGCAAAATTTAACATGTGCAACAGTTTTTTTAAATAAAATGTCAAACTAGTTTTCCTAGAGTGTTGAATTTATTTTTTGAAATACAAAATTGCATGCCTGGGTGCTAAGTTGGACGGCATGGTTTGTGGGGGTCATGCGATTTCTTTCGTTTTTATCCGCCAACCATGGGCTACTACCCAAAGGAAGAAAAAAAGGTCCATGGGAGAGGCACAATATCAAATGGATGGCAGATAAAGTGTATCTTTTTAGCTTCCCATGTATTTTTAAATGACTTGGGCCTCCAACTTGACTAGGTCACCTTTACTAGCCTTTTCTATTTCTACGCTTTTCCTCAGGTACTTCCTTGTTCTCTTATGTAGCAACCTATTCTCAAAATTACTAAAAGTTCCACAGAAATGAACTCACCTGTTGATTTTACTTCCAAAACCAGATACCCAACCCTCCCTCATCTTTAACAAGTCTGGTTTTGTCCTATATGGTGCCACGTCAACCATCCTTGTGGCGCGATGTCACCCTCGAAGGATGAAAGTGGGACTCTATAGGATAGTTCGAGGTAGTCAAATTGAGTTTATAAAAAAAAGTTAATAAAAAATTTACAATGAAAAATCCTAAATTTGTTTTAGATAAAAAAATATGAATCCGGTTTTATATTTTTATTTCTAAAATGATTTTCTATCTCTTAGTACCTAATTTTTAAAATAACTAGTAGAAAATATACATGACGGTAGTAGAAGATCAAAATAGTTCCAAACTATGCACCAGCATATGGAGCATCATTTTATAAAAAATGAAACTAGTTACATATCATTTCGAACTTATAAATCATGATTTTATGAAAAAAATAAGAAACTGGTTATATATTTTTCTAACAAAAATGAATTTTGTAATATTTTAAAGAATATGAATCATATTTCATATTTTTCCAATCTAAACGATTTTTATTGGAATTTTCAAAATTTAAACCAGATTTTAGGATTTTGAATTCTATAAACTCTCTTAGAAATTGGACATGGCGCCACCACCTAGGACAAAATTGGTCCGGTTTCGAGTGAGGGAGGTCAGGTATGTGGTTTTGAAGTTCAGAAAGTCACTTCAGATGGTTTTTGAGCTAGAGAGAACATCAACTCCTTCGTGTCTAGAGAGGTAAAAAGAACCTTTTCCTTCTAAAAAGGTTCTTCCAAACAGCCCAACTACATCATTTAAAACATTTATAGGGTGATTTAGCCCCTTTTGTAATTTAGAAGAGTGAAACATATAATTAAGTATCCCCTAGGCCCTTCTTGACCCATACGTCGTGCTGGACCTCGCCAAGCCACATTGGGCCATACCATATAGTTTCATTGAAGTACGTTTGTCTAATATCCACCACATTGGGCCACACCATTTTGGCCCTGTTTCCAGAAGCAAGCCCAGCAATTGAGAAATGGGTATTCAAATTGACTATACCTACTGTAACACCCCGAATTTTAAAACATTTAAAAATATACATTTTAAATAATTTCTCCTTAATTAAATATAATTTTCTCTCCCTCGAATATTCAAAATGCAACTTTCCAAATTAACCCATGCATTTAATTTGTCATATGTGATGCATTTGAATGCTTTAGAAATCTTTTCTAATCTTTAAATTCCAAGAAATAGAAACTCCTCGAAAAACCCCTTTCCCTCTTTTAGATATTTAGGATTAATACTCAATCTATTTTGAGTATTAATTTCCAATATCAAACTCCTCTAAAATATTCGATATCTATGTCAATTTCAAGCCTAACATAAAAAATCCCATTCCATTCAAATTTAAACTCAAAACCTATTTAAACAAATAGAAAACACTCTTTTTCCCTAAACGGGCCGCATCCTCCCTTTTCAGCCCGTCCATTCATTCAGCCCATCTCTAAAGTTCGTCTTTACCCCCTAAACTTCCCTCTCCACCCGCTTCCTCCCCTCCCCACCCCGCCGGCCGGCCCACGCTCCCCCACGGCCCGCGCGCCTCCCCGTGGCCCGCGCGCTCCCTGGGCCCAGCTCCCCTCTCTTCAGCCCGCACGCCCCTCCCAGCTCAGCCCAGCGGCCCAGCGGCGCCCCCCCCCAACCCTATCGTCCCCCAGGACGATGCGCCGCCGCTGCCACCAAGCGCCGCCGCTCCGGCGCCCGTTTTTCCCCCAAACCTCGTCGCCGAAGATCCCCTTCCCTTCCTCTCTCCATTTTCCCCTCCTCCATTCTCCCTGATGCCGCCTCCACAGAGCGTCGCCATCGCCCCGTGCCATGGCGGGCCGTTCCATGGGCGCCGCCGTGCGCCTGACCGCTGCCTGGCCCTGCCCCACTGACGTCACCATGCAGACCACCTCGCCCCGACCCCACGTGGCCCAACCCGCCTCGGTTCCTCACTGCCTGGCCTGTGCGCCGCACCACGACCGTCGGGCTCACCCCTGCTCGTTGCCTGGCAGGTCGCTCGGCCACTCCCTGCGTGCCACCTTGCCCCAAGCGCCAACCACCGCGCGCCACGACGCCGCTCACCCCCTACCACCCCGCGCGGCCGCTCGCCCTGCCTGCCTCGCCAGACCACCTCTCACGTGCCCCTGCTCACCTAGCTCGCGCTGACGTCGAAGCTCCGGCACCCAGCGCCCCTGCGAGCGCCTATAAAAGACCCCTCCCGCCCCCCCCTCGCCCCCAACATCCACTATCCTGAGCACACGAGCCCGAGCCCCCCAGCTCTCTGCAAAGATGAGAGCTTCAGCTCTCACGAGAGTGCAGGAGAAGCTCGGCTCTCACATGCGATAATGCACGCATGAGAGCGAAGCTCTCTACACACTGCGAAAAGCACCGTCCACATGCACGTAGGAAAGGTGCGCCACCTGCAGCTCTGCTCTGTTCCCGGGTACGCCCGAAACAGTCTAACCAGCAGCGTAACTATAGCCATATCACACTGCCCACGTACACATAGTAAAGGTGCGCCAACTGCTGCTCTGCTCTGCTCCTAGGTATGTCCGGATCAGTCTAACCAGCGGCGTCGCTTTAGCCATTTAACCCAGCATTGTGGATGATGCCAGTTCGGCTGGCCGCGCAATGCCCAACCCCCACCGCTAAAGCTCGTCGCCACTCGCTGCTTCGCAGCCCTAGCCAAGATACTGCCCGATCCGGGTTTCCAGCTCAGTCCACCATAGCCGTTATAATGCCCAACCAAAACCACTAGCCCCACCTAGCAATTATGCTGCCCAATTCTAAACCCCGGATAGCTCCCGGTATAGTAGTTATACCGCCCAACCAAAAACTCCGGCTATTAAACCCTAGCCCTATATAGTCGTTGTGCCGCCCGAATAAAACCCTAGGTAAAACACAGCCCTTGTGCCGCCCGATTCCTTCCATAATATTCTTAGAAAAATTACTTATTAGTTTTTCGGAATATTACTAGAACCAATCCAATATCCACTAATTATTTAGAAATCTATTTCTAAATAATTAACATAATTACTCAGGAATTATTCAGGTATCTGATAAATCCTAGAGTAATTATTCCTAACCTTTCTTCAAAACCACCCTATCACTTAGACCTCTCCTAAACCCCATTATCCTATCCATTAATTATTATTAAATAATTAATGGATAATTCATCAAATATTAGAATATCCATAAACCCTAGGTATCGATGAAACCTTGAGCGTCCTATCATCCAAATAAGGACCTTCTAGAAGCCCATAACGGTTGTTCGGAAACTATTCCTTAGAAATCTATACAATTTCCGAACTACCGACTATAACCATCTTTTACCATTTCTGGAGAAATTACCCACTAATTTCCCAGGAATTTCCTTCCAAACTCCATGAGCCTGTCCATTAATTATTTATATAATTAATAGATTATTCGTCACTTCATCTCTCATTATTAGGTAAATCCTGGAATATCTATCTCTCCTCTTTATTTCTATTCTATAGGTATTGATTGATGTATTGATTATTATTTTCCCTGTTTTTATCGATAGCATGACCGTGCTCCGACCCAGACGCCGAAGCTCCAAAAGGCCCGAAGCTCAGTGTTGGCGCTCTTAATTGACACACTTTTAGTGCCATCTAGGTAGAGTTTTTGGACTAATTCATATACTAACTCGCCACTTGGCACTAAAATAACCCCGTTTCCACTTGTGTGTTGTATTTTTAGAGCATATTGTGAGGTCCCATGGGCAAGGTGCTGCTCGATAGTGATGTGGAGCTGCTGCACCACCGATCTGGTTGACAAGGTGCCCCTCGGCTCAATCCCCTTGTTACTCTTCTTTAAACTCTAGTTAGTATTGTCTGCTTATGCACCTACGAAGTTTGATTTCTTATTTAGTTTATTCAGATAGATTGGTTTGTAGTTTACAATGTAATTACATTCTGGTTCACTAGGATTCTGGTGGGATTGGTAATCTTCAGTGTTCTAGCGCAAGGTATAGGTTGATTTAGTTATTTTTGCTACATAATGAAGTTATTATCCTAGATTCCAAATGCAATCTGACACTTCGTGGCCAGTGCACAACTTTCCGTTAATCTGGTGGGACTAGTCTTTTATTCTTATTGTTATCCAAGTTGGAAAGGATTGCTATTTTTGCTAGAATGCCTTCCCGACATGCCGAGCTTGCTTTGCCGATCATCCATCAGCTTATTAGCTGAAGGGTATGGTCTTTATGTTTTCACCTCGCCAACAAATTATTTCTTTGTAAAAATGTTAATCTATAAAGTAAAAGAATTGAGCTATTTTACAATGCTTGAAAAGTACCAGGAGGTACCGAGAGGTATCTTTCCTATTTTGGTAAAGGTACCAGAAAGTACCGAGAGGTACCGGGAGGTATCTTTCCTAATTTGGTATGGATTTGGTACTTCATGGTACCTCTGTTTAGGTACCTCTAGGTACTTCTTTGTTTTCACCGTCCGATTTTTCGGAATGGACGGCTCTCATTATTTTCAAGCATCCTAAAATTTTTCAAAAGAATTAGTTTAATATCACAAACACAAAGAGACAAAATGACTCTACACCGCCAAAAAAATTATTTGACGAGAACAAGATGTAAATTATCCTCAGATGTGAGTAACTTAACTGGTCTACATAATGAATAAATAATTAACATAGCAAACAAAGTTGTATATGACACGGCTACAAAGCCAACCATCAGTACCGGTCAGGAACCCCTGTTAGTACCGGTACTAAGTGATGTGCATCAAAGGTCGTTTTTTTGGTAGTGTGAACAAAGTGAAACCATATGAGGAATAAATAGTAAGATCTAAAGAAAAAAATGTTAACATGACGAATAAATTATTCTTCTATGGAAACAATTAAGTCTCTATAACGAACATATAATTTATGTCCCAAATAAATAAGTCGGTATCGCGAACAAATAATTATTATAGAAGGATGAAATGAGAAAAAAATAAAATGTAATGAAAGTTAAACAACACAATGAAGCCGTCCGAGCTGCAACAGTCCAGTGGAAATGCGAGGTTGGAAAACGGTCTTAACATGTCAGATATATGATAAAATGAAAATAGGTTCAACCAAGGCACAAGTTCGAGACGAACCCGACACGGCCTAGGATACAAAAGAAGCTAGCAGGACCTGGGCCGAATGGTGAAGGCCAGCAAGGCCTGCTAGGCCTAGTGGTGAAGGCCTGGCCTGCGAAGTGGCATATGCGTCCTAGATATCCTATAAACTGGCTCCTCTAGTGAGTGGGGCTCTCAACATCAAAAGAGCACCAAAATTCTTTCACTTGAGTTATGAGTATTGATGATTCCATGTAACCTAGTGATTTGCCATTGCCATTAAGATGACAACACTCTTGACCACTACAAGAAAAATGGCTTTCCGTCCCGGTTGGGAAGCCGGGTTTAGTACCGGTTTCACAACCGGGACTAAAGTTTCGAACAAACTTTAGTCCCGGTTGTGGAACCGAGACTAAACAGGGAAATTTAGTCCCGGGTAACAGCACAAACCGGGACTAAATAAATTTTGGTCACGCAAAAAAAAACCAGCTCGCTTCATTTTCTCATCCCTCTGTCCTCTCAGTCCGAGATTAAAATGATAACAAGTCAGAGATGGGATCAGAAAAAATTGAAAAGAAAGAAGGTATGAGAAGCAATATTCATTTAGGTTACAAGCATTCAATCCGAGATTAAAACATTCACAAGTTCATCAGCAAGAAAGATTAAAACGGAAAAGATTCACAAGTTCATATACAACAAGAAAGATTAAAAGGGAAAAAGATTCACAAATTCATCTACAGCCGGAGCTCGCTCTGCCTCTTCGCCGGTAGCTAGGGCCTCCGCGCCCGTGCGTGCCCATGCGCGCCCCTGCCTCCGTGCCCGCCTCCTCACCCATGCGAGCCCCCGCCGGCGCGGCAGCATCCGCCCGCGCGTGCCTCCGGTGCCGGCCGAGCCCCGTCGGGGGCTTCGGCCGCCGCACCAACCGGGCCTCGCCCGCGTGCGCCCGCGCCGGGGCCGCCCGCGGTCTGAGCGGCCGCCGCCATGCACCCCGACCAGACGCCTGCTCACCTGAGAGAGAGGAGAGAAAGCAGGGTGAGAATGAGAAGAAAGAGATAGGATAGAGGAGAGAAGAGAAGAGAGAAGGGATTGTGAGATAAGATAGAGTGGAGGGAGAAGGGAAAAGGATGACCTGCCCGGGATTTGGTACCGGGTGGATTCCTTGCCCGGGACTAAATGTCTTCAGTCCAATTTAGTACCGGCTGAAGCCATTCGCCGGTATTAAATAGTTGCCCCTTTACGCCAATGGCACATTTTAGTACTGGCTGGTGGTTTCAGCCGGTACTAAAGCGTCCTCCGGAGCACTGTATTTGGAAATCGGTCCTAAAATGCAATTTTAGTACCGGCTCGAGCACAACCGGGACTAAATGACCAAGGACCAAAGGTCGTTTTTCCAGTAGTGGACTCCTCAATTGTCACCACTTTGAAAGCCAAGAGATCGAAAGAGATCATGTGATATTCCAGCAGATAAGCCCTCCCATATCTCACTCTCACCTACTTTCCCAGCTTATACTACACAACAAACGGAACGAACTTGCGTATACATCATACCCTGCACACCATTTTCACCATAAGCACAAATAAGGTCACCACCTTCCAGCACTAACAAAAGTCCACAATGCAGTATAGATAGCCATTCATGCCTACAAATGTGTATGTACTTGTGAATAACGTGCTACCTAATTAACGTGCCACTACCATAGTAGCATAATAACTATACATTCACCATCAAACTGATCATACTTATATAGCTTGCACGTCACAATTTATATAAACACGCGCTGCTGATGACAAATTTGATGCGCGACCTAATAATGTGTCTTGAGATTTATGAAAAATCCAAATGGTTCATTCCTCGCGTTACATCGACCACCTGCAACAGCTTGATTTTGTCGTTGCTCAATTGTCCTTGGGACACCGAAGCTGATCGATCGATGAGCGAAGTACAGCTCCTAGTACCTTTTTGATTTTGATGGAAGAACATGAGCGCTTGTTGTACGTTCCAAGGTATTAAAGGGGAGATTATTCGATGGACAAAAGGGGTTGATTGATTAAGGCAGCCTAGCTAGATAGATACGTAAATGTGTTTGGGGTTGATGTGCTCTTTTTGAGCAGGTTTTGATGTGCTGTCTTTTAGGGGTTGGTGAGACACATAAAAAGTTCAAACTAATCCACCGTTCTTATGTTGTTCGATTCAGTACCACATCTAGATGTAGTAGAAAATTATGTTGGTTGTTTTCATGCTTTTTGGGCTGGAATGACAAGACACACCAGCCAAAAAGAAAGGGACGAAAGTTCAACTACGAACTAAGATGGACCTAAAATTGAAAGTGAATATACTGGCCAGAGGTGAAAAAGAATGACAAGATCGATTGAGCTTCATTTGATGGATTTTAGTGGCGCTTTTTTAGGAAACGGGAGGGCTTACCCCCTACTAATTATAAAACAAGTTGTTTTACCCGATTTGGCAGGTTTGCATGTGCATGCAGGCATGCAACAGTCGGTTAGCACAAAATTTGGCTAAAAGATAGAGGCAATCAAGGTCATTTTACATTTTTGTTAATCTGTCCTAATATGTCTAGAATAACTTGTTTCTTGAGACGGAGAGAGTATATATAATTTAACAAAGAGTTGCCTTTGGAATGACATTTTCACTCCACGACAAGTCGAGAAGCTTAGGTCCTGTTTGTTTGAACTTCTACTTTTGAGATTTTGACTAAAACGCTAGCTTTCTGGCTTTTATCTTTTTGGATATATGTACAAGTATGATTTGTGGCGAAGTTTGTAGAAGAGATTCAGGTCACAGGGTAGCAGATCCGCGTGCACCCTTGGCTCTGCGTAGCACCATGAATTACCTCCATCCATGCAGCGGGCGTAGCCTCCGCTACGCTCGCTAGGCGTCGCCTCGCGCCGGAGAGCCGTTGCGTGTGGCCTCCCTCCGCGCATCGCATCCCGCCAGCGCGTCTACTCATTCCGACGTGCGTCCTCTCATTTCTACTCATTTCTCCTCGGTGGAAATGAGAGGACGTACATCTTGGAATAAGTTTAACTGGAGACCCCTCTCGGGATAGATTATATGATAATTGAATACTTTGAAGCACTATAGCCGTGGAGCTAAACATGCCGGAAAGAACGTTGCATAAATATTGTCATAAGTGTATCTACATAACATGACTCGACATTCCCCAAATGGCATGTACGAAAAGGCAGATGCTCTTTCTTTAGGCAAGAAAAGGCATTTGCTCTACGCCTTTTCTATACATAAAAGTGTACAAGACACAAAAAGGTTGATGTGACCATAACCGCTTTGTTATCCAAAGCTTGTGTAACTAAAAACATTCTCTACTTATAAGATAATATAAAATATGCCTATATATGACGGCGACAATATCAATATTGGCACACGCCAACTACTAACAATATTTAAAATGCTACTAAAATAACATGTTCTAGAGCGTACAAGTAACAAAGTTCACAGACTCTTGCAAACGTGCCTTTGACGTCTAACCTTTTCTTGCATACCAGAATTAGACTACTTGAGCCGTTGGGCTTTGGGGAGGCACAAAAGTGTGGGATACTCCACTGGGCCACGTACTGCCAACTGCCAAATGATGTGTGCAAGTGAATGAGGAGGCCCGGCTGGGTATATATGGGGGGAGGAGATGGAGAATGAATTTTCAGACAAGTGCAAGTAACGTAACGTGTAGCATCTACTCCGTATGTTTGGATTTGTGAAAACGGTATCCTGATATGAATACTGTTGTTATTCGACAAAGTTGTAAATAAATGAGTTTTGTTCAAAAAGTAAAAGAGTGTGGTGGATATATACTGCTCTGGTCAACATCCTGTCCCCTGATAAATATAAGGTGGCTTTTTATTTTCTGCAGCTAATGACGGTTGGGATTAAACACACAAAGAAAAGTCAGAACATTGACACCATGGACCAACGATTTGATGAGGATTGGACCGCGTTTCAATAATACCGCATAAAAAATTATCGGGTTCCAAAATTAAGTTGTTCATCCATTTTATTTGCCCCAAAACGTTACGAAAACTTTGATTTGATTCAAAAAGCTGCCAAACTGCTCCAAATATCCAATATACTCCTGCCTCAATGCCAAATTTTAGGTATGCATATATGCAAGTCTCACTGTTGATAGTTCAATGCAACGTTGCTGCTTATATCTGAACTATGTGTAATGTTTAATTTCTAAAGCTCTAGTTCCATACCAAGTTGGCAAGTTGCCAACCAAGCTCTATCTTCACAAACTGAGGCCCGCATAGCTGAAATGGATCGAACTTCACATACCTGCACGCTGTTGGTACAGTGGCCCGTCACTCCAGATCCTTACATGGTTGGGCTTATTTATGAGCATGCTGGAGATGCACTGTGTACCATGTATATTCTCTCTGGCAAGTTCCAAAGCAGCTAGCTCTACAAAGTGCATGACGTATACACTACGGGAACCCAGGTGTTTGCCGAGTGTCTCCGACACTCGGCAAAGACCATAATACACTCGGCGAAGGCTTTGCCTAGTGTAACACTCGGCAAAGAGCACTCGGCGAATGTAGACTCGGCAAAGAGGACCTTTGCCGAGTGTCATCTTTCGTGCACTCGGCGAAGGCTTTGCCGAGTGCTACATCTGACACATGACAAACATTTTTAAAAAATAAAAAAAATTGTTGCGCCGCCGCTCGCCGGCCAGCCACAGGCTGTGCCCCCGCCGCGCAGGATGCCCGCGCCGCCGCCCCTGTCCCCCTTCCTCCGCCGGCGAGAGGCGCTGCCGCCGCCATCAAGCGCCGCCGCCGGACGCGCCCAGGCCGGCCACCACCGTGCAGGACGCCGCGGCGCCGCCCCTGCCCCCTTCCTCCGCCGGCGAGAGGCGCCGCCGCCGCCGGGCGCGCCCAGGCCGGCCGCCACCGCGCAGGAAGCCCGCGCCGCTGCCTTTGCCCCCTTCCTCCGCCGGCGAGAGGCGCCGCCGCTGCCCTCTAGTGCCCCCGCCGGCTCCGCGCGCGCCATCCGGCTGGGGCACCGCTGCTGCGCCGCCCGTGGCCGCTGGAGCCCGGCGCAGTCGGCTGCGCCGCCCGCCGTGCCTCCCGCGTCGGCCATAGGGGAGAGGGGAGAGAGAAAATGAGAGAGATGAGAGAGGAGGAGGCAGGCCGGTCGGCTCTTTGTCTTGGGAGAGAGAGGGATGGACCCAGGTGATAGGGTGTGGACCAATGGGAGAGCTCCGTTTTCAACCTTTAGATTGATGACGTGGCAATGTGTTTCTTTAACTGCCTTTTGATACATTTTAACATGATTAAATGAGCTCAAATCAAAAAATTGTAAACTAAAAAGTTTTATATCTTGTCTAGATCTACAACTTTGGTATAAAATTTATTTACATCCGAAGTCATTTGAAATTTTTAAATTTTGAAATCGAAAGGCTTATAATGATATTTTGAAGTATAAAACATTGTCAAATAAAAAGTGTACAACTATAAAGTCTTAAATCTCGTCTAGCTCTACAACTTTGGTATAAAATTTATTTACATTCGAGATCATTTAGAAATTTAAAACTTTAAAATTTGAAATCGGAAAGCTTATAATGATATTTCGAATTATAAAACATTGTCAAATAGAAAAGTTGTCAACTGCAAAGTTTTACATTTTATCAAGCCATACAACTTTGGTTTAAAGCTTTTTTCATTTGAGATCATATAAAAGAGTTTGTATTCAAAAAATACATTGACTAACTCTTTCACATAGAGTAACACATATACTTCTTGTGTGATGTATCAATTTTGTAAACATCGTTATGACAAAATGTGCGAAATCTTCTCAACTTTTTATCACGGCCTTTACGTATGATACCATCACATCATGCCAAATCTCATGATTTTTAGACTTCATTTGCTTTTTTAGAAATTTAAAAACTCTCATCTTTGCCTAGTGTCAAAAAAATACACTCGGCAAAGAAGCGCTTTCCCGAGTGTCAAAAAATACACTCGGCAAACACGATCTTTGCCGAGTGTTTTTTTTGACACTCGGCAAAACGTTTCTTTGCCGAGTGTTTTCTATTTGCCGAGCGTTTTTTATTTACACTCGGCAAAGCACTTCTTTGCCGAGTGTCCGAAATAATACACTCGGCAAAGATTTGACACTCGGCAACTTCAGGTTTTCCCGCAGTGATACCTTGTATTTCTATATTGTTCTCCAATCTCCATCATGGAACATTAATGTGGTACAGGTTGGTTGTGGACCGGAACAGTTGGTAGCTGGAGACACCTTCAATTCAATTCGTTTCAAATAAGAGAAGTAATATGAGTCCTAATCAGCAGGCTAAATGAATGTCTATGTCACAAAAAAATTTAGCTGGAAGAGAGAAAAGAAGGGAGAGAAGAGAACGAGCGACTGTTTCTTCGCCCGCTGGTCGCAGGCGCATGCAGCCCGCCCGAGGTGCCTGCCTTCTTTCTTTGGAGTCCAAACCAATGATAATTAATAAAATATTTCATCCTACACTCACTTCCTCGCCTGCTCACGTGGGAGATATATTTCGCCCGCAGCGGGCGTTTTTATTAATCTTGCTCTAATACGTACTATGGGATCTCAGGTACGGTTCGTATTACACAGTAAAATTAAAGCTGAGGTTGCTAAAGTTCATCATGCATGCATGTTAGGTAGCATCTGTCAAAAACATATTATGTGCTTCCTCTTAATTATCAACAAAGACATTTTTCACCGGGTGATAAGAACCAATATATAACTAAGTAAGCAACACTTATTGAGAATTCCAACTACCATATTATACGAAAAAATCAACATTTTTCTTTAATTAGCTTACAAGATTATAGTATGTTTATTCGCTTCCGTTTTCACTAAATCCTGATTTATCGAAACCTAATGGGCCAAATATAATGGTTCCATCAAAAACTCTACATCATGTGTGTATAACAGTTTATGAGAACAACACACCCAAAATTAGAATTTGGCCTCAAACACCAGGACACAGTGTTGAGGACGTACAGGAGCTAATTAACGACATGCCTCTCATGCCATTAATCGAATTGAATGCCAGCCAAACCTGTCTTAGAGAATCTACAAGAGTCTCTCTAAATCATTATTTGGACAGTCATTTGCAATAAAATTGTTTTATCTTTCCGTTTTTCAATAATTTTTATATATCTTGTGTGCACTCTAGAAAACTATTCTCTTTTCTATATTTTGCTAGCGAGAAATCCGGAACAGAGTGGCTATATTTGAATAACCAAATAGAGAAGTTGTTGGAAGTTATATTTTTAAACAAAACCTCTAAAATTAACAATTAGAAAGAATTTAGAGAGTCTCTTGGAGTTGCTCTTACGCAGGTATACAATACACCTCACCAACCATCGATTGATTAACACTAAATAAATGGCACTCTTACCCTTGAGCTAGCTATATAGCTCGCCCTTAAATGCCAGGTACCCAGTTGTCTCGGATGTAGCTGGCGGCACATTTGAAAGTTGTGAGGGGCCTAATAGCAAAAGGAAGGCAGTTGTTAAACAACTTTTAAACATACAGTATGAGTATGACTAAATATATTGGCCATTCTCTTGTTTTATTTATTTGGACCAAACGTCTAAGTGGTATTTGTTTTCTTTCTTGTTTCATTAACTGATGAAAAATTATGTTTTCGATGATTATGTTTTTTCTCCTTCAAATTAAACTATCGTAGATTATTGATTATATTCCCACAATGGCCACCGTTTTGTTGAGTTTTCGTATGGACTTTTTCACTTGATTTACGAGTTCCGATGATTCCTTGTAAGTTTGTAACCTAGCAATTTGTCACCGCCATTAAGATGACAAAATTCTTGCCTCTTCGACTAATTGTCACCATTTCGAAATTAGAGAGATCGAAAGAGACCGTGTGATATTACAGTAGATAAGCCCTCTGGCGTCTCACTCTCACCTACTTTCCAAGCTTATACTTGTCACGTCCCAAAATCCATGAACGTGTTTAACAAGTGATCAAGATTGCATAATCATCATTTGAGCTTTAACGAGCATCATGAGCATTTCATTTGAATTAATATTCCTATGTATGTTTTTGTGCACTTGTGAAGGAAGTTGAATTTTGCTACATGAGTTGGCTTGCTGTTATTTTATTCATTTACTTCATGTCAATTGGTGATTTGTTGAATTTTGTCCAAATTTTTGGACTTGGTTTGCTATGCTTAAAAGCTTGTGGAACTTTCAGCTTTAGCTGTTTTGCTTTTTGATTTGCGACCAAACCGTAGCAGTGCTGATGTTGATCTTGCTCTTAATTCGTTCTTGATGTTTGTAGCTTTCCAACGAGTATTTATTTGTAATTTTTGGACCTCGGGAAGGCACCTAATTAGTGGTTCAAAGTTTGAAATCCCGAAAAAGAATTCAAACCGACGCCGGACCCACCTGTCAGCTGCTCTCTCTTCTCTCCCAGTCAGCCGCTCGCCTGCCCGTTGGCCGGCAGGGCTCGAGCGCCACGTCGCTGCCGCTCACCGGCTCTCCGGCCGGGATCTCGCGCTCGCGCTCCTCCTCCTCGCCTTTATAAGCCCAAGCGCCGGCGCCTCCGGAAACCCTAGCTGCTCTCCCTCATTCCGCCGCCACCACCATAACTTGCTGCAGCAGCTCGCCGGACTTCGCCGGCGAAATTAGTCGCCTTCAGTGAGCCTCGTCTCGATTCCTCACGGGCACAGCTTCCCCACAATGTGGCGGACCTATTCCGCCTCTAATCCAGCTTTCTCCTTCGCCGTGTAGGTCGCCCGGCGGCGAGCTTCGTCCTCTGCCCATCGCTGCAGTTCATCCTTCGTTGCTGCTGCTCCCTTCGTTTCCAAGCCACAGAGGGTGAGATGGCATGAGCTGGTCTCCTCCTCTTCCTTCCTTGCGCACGTGCTAGTCCTCTTGGTGCTCCTCCCAAGTGCTGAAGCACGGCAGCCTGCTGGCCGGCTTTCTCCCTGTGCGTGTGTTTCTGTATGCGTAGTGGTGGGGAAGATGTACAGTACAATCTAACAAGGGTAGATTGTTTGTACTTGTGTATGCTTGATTTTGTAAAAATCATAGTAAAATAAATATAGATCCAAAAACAGTGGTTCTTCTTTTGTTGGTTTCCCTATTAGATCTAGTTTATTTACAAAATGAGTTTCCTCCTGTCACTGTTGTATTTATTTCTCTATGATTTACTTTGTGTTAATATGGTTAAATACCTTAAAAGTCACGTGTTGCTCCTAAAATCACGAATTCAATTTTGTTGGCTTCCTTGGAACTTGTCTTGTTTGGATCTGCAGTTGTACTTCTCAGTTGTATAGGTTCTGCAGTAGTTTGGGTTGATTTTCTTGTTTCCTAGGCTGAAAATGGTTTAATGCTTAGTAAATAGAAGAAAAAAGATAAAATGGTAAAACCAATTTTGTCTATCTTGTGTTTCAGTAAAGAATACAGGAAAAATGCCTTCTCTGTTATTACGGTCGATTTACATGCCTTTTACGAATTAATTTGGCTAGTAGTTGTTTTCCGTTTTTATTTTGATATCTCTTTATTGGAAATAGCTTTTGAGGTGAATCCAACTCTCTTGATCTGTTTTAGTGACTCTCTGGTTGTATGATTTATTTCATGATTTTTAGATATCAATAGAATTTCTTTTGGCTTTATCTTGCTTGCTAGTGTATTGCTTAAATTGAGTCACTCTTTATACTTTTGGAATTGTTTGATTAATGCTTTAGCTTCATATGCTGTCATTATTATGCTTTTGGGTGCATATATCATTTCATACTCATGTCACTACATTGCACTCATAGCATCATCACTAATGCATGCATACATTTCATTCTCTTAGCGACCGAAGTGCCGGAGAGTGAGTCCGTTGAGCCCGGATCCGAAGTCGTCGAGGAAGAGTTTGTCGAGTCGGAAGAAAACCAAGGCAAGCAGCTCATATGTCC
This sequence comes from Urochloa ruziziensis, assembly GCA_015476505.1. Taxonomy (NCBI): domain Eukaryota; kingdom Viridiplantae; phylum Streptophyta; class Magnoliopsida; order Poales; family Poaceae; genus Urochloa; species Urochloa ruziziensis. Next base: position 40,709,022 of record CM027120.1, on the reverse strand, counting down.
TATCCTATGATTTTCTTAATTAATATTATGCCGCTATGGGTTGCATGTGGGTTTAGTTGCATTAGAATCCTATCTTTAATCCTTCCTTGTTTTATACCCTTTCTTGTCGCTCGTGTAGAAAAAAGGGCTCTTACTAATTTAATTTGATTAATGCTTAGATGCTTAGTCTTGGTCTAGTCAACTTGGGAGGGATGGGCTATAGGCTAATCAACTTCGTCGCCTTTACTTTGGTTAATTAATAATGAGCAATGTTTATGAGTATGATAAAGTTGAATGCGAGACTTGAACGGGGGATAGGGTCACGAGAACGGAGTCTTGGTGACATAGCCCGTTTGAGTTGGTTAAGGCCCGTCCGATTGTGACGTTGGTTTGAGCACCATTTTGTGCTACCGTTGTCCAATTATTGTTGGGTAAGCCGTTTTCCGATTGTTGTCTCGATCATTGGGGCACGGTCCTAGATACGTGGCTTCAGGCTATGTAGAGGGGTTCTAGGGATGTCCCCGGTGGACCTAGAGCTCCCTCCGCGTAAGCTAGGTGTGGACTCCCAAGGTTTGGGGCTTATTGGGAAGGGTTGACGTGAGTTCATTCTCGTGTTGAGCGGGTAAAGAGTACAACCCTTGCAAGGTTAAATCAATTCGAATTGCCGCGCTCTCAGTTATGAGCAAGCTCACTCCCATGGATCTCTCGTAGAGTTACCGTTGGTTATTGTTGTACTTGTCATATGTTCATGCTCTATGTCATCACGATATAATTCTTGTTTCAACTAAAATATTGTGTGGGCTTGGGCAAGTTAAGTAAAATGAATTAGATGTTTATAGGTTGTTGTTTATCATGCTTATGGTTAAAAATTAAGGATGTCGCTTAGGCTTTTGCTAAATTTTATTTAACCTTAAAGCCTAACCTTGATACATCCTTGCATGGTGCTAAATATTTTCCTTACGTAAGTCTTGCGAGTACCCCACGTACTCACGTTGCTTTCAAAACTCTAAGTTGCAGGTGAACCGGAGCTTGTGTTTGGTTACTTTTCCCCCGCCGATCCAAGGGTGAGTGATGAGTGATTAAACTTGTTGTGGCTTGTGGCGATGGTGTTTTGGGCAACAACACCATTGTTTATTTTGCGTTACTATCGTTTATTCGCTGTGTTTTACTCCTATCGTCTAAGTACTAACCCTCATCTCGATGAAACGGCTAATCGTTCACTTGAGCCGAGTGCAAATTGGGCGGTTCTTACAAGTGGCTATCAGAGCAAGGTTCCATGGAGTGAACTTAAAACTTGTTTAGCGGGGTGGATAAAAACAAACTAAAATGTGACCACTTGCATTAAAATTCATGGATTAAAATTTTGTACTTAAGGTTTTATTTCTATCTCCTTCCTATCTTAGAACTTGTCTTATCTCTTGCTTCATGTTATTAATAATTGTGCTCTTAACTTCTCTTGTCTTTTTATGGGTTAGATGGCCGCTAGGACGTTCGTTATGGCGACTCGTGCTTTGGACACTGTGGGCTTTCCCGCGCTCCTCAATGAAGCGTTGAGGAGGGCAAACTTCGTATACAAGCCCGAGTACGAGGTGCATGCCCGCGGCTATGCTATTGGATTTGATGAGTATATGGCACGACTTTACCTTGGTGAAAGAAAGGACATGGGGATCTATCCTCACGCATTTCAAGCATGCGGGACTGCCCCAGAGATGGTCGTGCAAGAGGTGGCACGTGTGGCACTTATCCATCTTCGCTACGAGCTTCCGGAGCTATGGGGGGTTGTTTTCACCTATCTTCCCATGCAAGGTCCCAGTGATGATTGTCCCTACACCGTCACCATCCCGGTGGGTGCCCCTCCCCGTGAGAGATACATGGTGGAAACAATCTCCATTTATGAGCGGGCCTATCGGAGTGTAAAGGCGGAATTGGATGAGACAAGGAGGCGTCTACACGACTTCCAAGTGGGTGTGGAGCTCAAAGTGAGGACCAAGAAGGCTCCAAGAACATTGCTTGATGATCTCCCAAGGGAACCGCCACAAGAGAACATTGCTCCTTCCCATCGCTTTCCGCATGTGAATGGGGTTTGGGCGGAGACTCGAAGCTACAATCCAATCTCTATGGGGCTTCATGTGCGTCGATTCAATTGCGTGCGCACCACTCGCGAGGCTCTTTTGGGAGCTCCGGAGCACTTCTTCCCTTGAACTAGGAGGTTACCTAGATGTATCGTTGGTCTTTGGTCATGTACCGCGAAGTTGAGACGCTTATTATGTATCGTGCCCTATGTTTTAAAAAAAATTCTTGCGAACCTTGGTGGCTGCAAGTCGTTTAAATTTATTGTTGGTTAAGTTGTGGATCAAGTTGTTTTATGTTCTAAGTTGTTATGTTTAATTTATGCAAGTTCTTGTCTCGTTTAAATAAAATTCTGCTTGCTGAAATTTCTGTTGGAGCCCGGTATATTGCTTAGTACGATGCGAGGAGACGTCATATTGCACCCATTCTTTACATACATGTTCATACATATATGGATCACTTGTTGGAGCAATAATATGGTGTTTTTCTTGCTGTTTTAATGGAAAAATCTGAGCTAAAACTTTGTGAAATACTTGCTGTCCAAAATCTGTCAACAATCATCTACTCACTTCTAATATTCGCACACGTGTTATCTTCATGTGTTTCCAACCTATATCTATCTTGTACCACATCTTTACCCATTTGCTAACCTTTCTAATTAACTTGGACCACAGGATGAGGCACCATCGTTCGGGACACGAGAGTGGTGAACCTTCGGGTGCGGCCAACCAAAACCTACCCAACCCTCCGGTGAACCCGACTCTTGCGGATGTGCTTGCCCAACAAACCAACCTACTTGGGCAAATTGTTCAAAACTTAGGCAATCAAGCGCAACAAAGGGAAGATCCCCCGATGCATGGTCTTGGGGATTTCTTCCGCACCGACCCTCCTATTTTCCGTGGAACCAAGGACCCTCTTGATGCGGATTATTGGCTCGGTACCATTGAGCAAAAGCTTGGCCTCCTTCGGTGTGAGCAACATGACAAGGTTCTCTTTGCCGCTCATCAACTTCAAGATGCCGCCGGAGCTTGGTGGCGGAGTGTGCTTGCCGCACGCCCTCCCGACCACCGTTTTACTTGGGATGAATTTCGGACGGCCTTCTGTGCCTTTCACATCCCCAAGGGAATTATGGATATCAAGAAGAAAGAATTTCTTAGCCTTGCTCAAGGAAACATGGATGTGATGACCTATGTGCAAACTTTCAATACCCTTGCTCAATATGCTCCCGAAGAAGTGTCCACCGATGCGAAGAAGCGAGAACGTCTTTATGATGGGCTCTCGGAAGAATTACAAGACAAGCTTTCCACCACCAAGTTTGAGGACTTCAATGACATGATTAATGTGGCTATCCGGGCTGAGAGCATGATGAAGAGGCTTGAAGAAAAGAAAAACAAGCGCCCGGCTCCTTATTCGGCGGGTGGTAGTGCTTCACGCCCACGCATGGGGCCGCCTCCTCCTCCACCTCGTGCACCGGGTGCTCCTCCTCCACGCCCAATGTGGGTTGTGCGCCGTCCTTATCCTTCTCAAGGGCAACCATCAAGGCCGGCGAATCCTAATTGGGGCAGTGCAAGTGGTGGTCCAAGGGGCCCATGCTACAATTGTGGTGGTTCGGGCCATATCTCCAAGAATTGCCCCTCTCCAAGGCAAGGTGGTGCTCCCAATGCACCAAGGCAAGGCAATCCTCAACCTCAAGCCACACGCCAAGGGGCCAAGAATCAACAAGCCCCAAAGCGTGGCCGCCTCAACTACACCACCGCGGAAGAAATTCCGGAAGATGCCGAAGTGCTCATGGGTACGCTCCTCGTAAATTCCTCTCCCGCCGTTGTTCTTTTTGATTCCGGAGCTACTCGTTCTTTTGTCAACAAGAACCTTGTGTCGCATCATAAACTACAAGTGCAAAACCTAGCCTCTCCACATCTCATAGATTCACCGGGTGGGGAAATCATTGCTAGGCACTTTGTTGATAAGGTTCCAATTATCATAGAGGGACATATCTTTAGGGCTAATCTTCTCATACTAGATAAGTTGGGGTTGGATGTCATTCTTGGTATGAATTGGATGGGTAAGCATGATGGGGTTATCAAGTGTGGACCTCGCACTGTAGACCTCTTACATCCTTCCAGCAAAAGGGTTGTTCTTTCTTTAGATAGAGAAGAGTCTTGTCTCTTTACCATGTCGGGTACCAAAATCACGGCATTGGAAGAAATCTCCGTGGTTTGTGAGTATCCGGATGTCTTTCCGGAAGAATTACCGGGAATGCCTCCCGATCGGGAAGTAGAGTTTGCTATTGAACTATTGCCCGGGACGGCACCAATCTCAAAGCGTCCCTATCGTATGCCTCTCAATGAGTTAGAAGAATTGAAAAAGCAACTCAAACTTTTGTTGGAAAAGGAATTCATTCGTCCGAGCTCCTCGCCTTGGGGATGCCCGGATCTCTTTGTGAAGAAGAAAGATGAAAGTTTACGTATGTGTGTTGACTATCGTCCTTTAAATGAGGTCACGGTCAAGAACAAATATCCTCTTCCTCGCATTGATATCTTGTTTGATCAATTATCCGGTGCTCGTTATTTCTCAAAAAATGATCTAAGGTTGGGGTACCATCAAATCAAAATCCGGAAGGAAGACATTCCTAAAACGGCCTTCTCTACTCGGTATGGACTCTATGAGTATACCGTTATGTCCTTTGGTCTCACCAATGCACCGGCCTACTTCATGTATCTTATGAATAGCATATTCATGGAAGAGCTTGATGTCTTTGTGATAATCTTCATTGATGACATTCTTATTTATTCCAAAACCAAAGAAGATCATGCTCGTCATCTCCATATTGTTCTCCAAAAGCTTAGAGACCATCGTCTTTATGCCAAGTTTAGTAAATGTCAATTTTGGCTTGAAGAGGTATCCTTTCTTGGTCATGTTCTCTCTAAAGATGGTGTTGCCGGGGATCCTAGCAAAGTGCAAGATGTTCTCAATTGGAAGCAACCACAAAGTGTCACCCATATCCGGAGTTTTCTTGGGCTAGCGGGGTATTATCGTCGGTTTATTGAAAATTTTTCCAAGATTGCCAAGCCTATGACCGAGCTATTGAAGAATGGAGTAAAATTTGAGTGGTCTAAAGAATGTGAAGAAGCTTTCCAAACCTTAAAATCCCATCTCACTACCGCTCCGGTTCTTGCTCAACCCGACATCACCAAGAGCTTTGATGTCTATTGTGATGCCTCTCGCATTGGTCTCGGGTGTGTTCTCATGCAAGAAGGCCGAGTAGTAGCCTATGCTTCTCGTCAACTTAAGCGTCATGAAGAAAATATGGCGTCATTATCTCCTTGGTAATCATTGCAATATCTACACCGACCACAAGAGCCTCAAATATTTCTTCAGTCAATCCGATCTTAATATGAGGCAATGAAGATGGCTTGAGTTAATCAAGGACTATGATCTTGAAGTTCATTATCACCCCGGGAAAGCAAATGTTGTTGCCGATGCCTTGAGCCGCAAGGGTTGATGCAATTGCTTAACCATTGCGCCTCATATCAACACTCTTTGTGATGACCTTCGGAAACTAAGGGTTGAAATGGTTCAAGAGGGATTTCTTGCTACTCTTCTTGTCAAATCCGACCTTTATGACCAAATCAAGGAAGCTCAAAGGAATAACAAAGGGATGGCCGGAATTCTTTCTTTAAAGAAGGAGGGCAAGGCCCAATGTTTCTCAATTGATGATCAAGGTGTCATTTTCTTTGGAAAGAGAATTGTTGTGCCTAAGGACCCTAAGTTGAAGGATCTAATTCTTGATGAAGCCCATAATTCTCAACTTTCTATTCATCCGGGTAGTACAAAAATGTATCAAGATCTCAAGCAAAGGTTTTGGTGGACTCGCATGAAGCGAGAAGTCGCACGGTATGTTGCTCAATGTGATGTTTGCCAAAGGGTCAAGGCCGAACACCTCAAACCGTCCGGCGCTCTTCAACCCTTGCCTATTCCATCTTGGAAATGGGAAGATATTAGTATGGACCTTATCGCCGGCCTTCCCAAGACATCCCAAGGGTATGACTCAATTTGGGTAATTGTTGATCGCTTGACTAAGTCGGCTCATTTTCTTCCGGTCAAAGCTACTTATCTCCCTAAGCAATACGTGGAGTTGTATCTCACAAGAATAGTATGTCTCAATGGTGTTCCTAAAACCATCGTCTTCGATCGTGGTTCTCAATTTATGGCTCACTTTTGGCAAAGCCTCCATGAAGCCATGGGAACCAACCTCATTTATAGTACTGCTTATCATCCTCAAACCGATGGTCAAACCGAGAGAGTCAATCAAGTCTTGGAAGACATGTTGAGGCCTTGTGCCCTTATCTATGAGAAGAAGTGGGTAATTTGTTTGCCATTCGCGGAATTTTCTTACAACAATAGTTATCAATCAAGTATTAAGATGTCCCCTTTTGAAGCTCTCTATGGTAGAAGATGTAGAACCCCTATTAATTGGTCCGAGTCCGGGGAAAGGCCTTTCTTTGGCCCGGATTTGGTCATGGAAGCCGAAGAACAGGTGAGAATCATTCGTGAGAACCTTCGCATAGCTCAATCTCGCCAAAAGAATTATGCCGATCGTCGCCGTCGTGAATTATATTTCAAGGTGGGCGATCATGTCTATCTCAAGGTCTCTCCCTTCAAAGGCGTTCGCCGTTTTCAATTCAAGGGAAAATTGGCGCCTCGGTATGTTGGACCCTTCCAAATCACCAAGAGGATTGGTAACGTGGCCTATCAATTGGATCTTCCTCGATCACTCTCCGTCGTTCATAATGTTTTCCATGTCTCTCAACTTAAGAAATGTCTTCGTGTTCCAACCGAAGCCGTCGATCTAGAGGTGCTTAACCTCCAACCGGGCCTTACTTATGATGAGCATCCTATTGATGTCCTTGATCGTGCGGAGAGGAAATTGAGAAAGGAAAATGTCAAAATGGTTAAGATTCAATGGAGTACTCACTCCGAGGATGAAGCTACTTGGGAACATGAGGATAAGATGCGTGAGGAATATCCCGAACTTTTCTCAAATAAGTAAGCTCTCCCTATCTACCTCGCCCCATGCTCTCTTTATGAAGAATTTCATACTCACTTTCTTAGATGTGTACACAATCACCATCATGAAACCTAAGTGTTTTCCCTCACGCCATGATCTTGTTTCTTGGTAGAGACCTTCTAGTTGCTATCTTGTCTAGTTGAATGTGGCCTACTCTAAACTTAGACTTATCATGGTTTCCTTATTGTCCCATCCTTCCTTTACTTTTCTTATCATTTAAATCTCGGGACGAGATTCTCCTAAGGGGGGAGATTTGTCACGTCCCAAAATCCATGAACGTGTTTAACAAGTGATCAAGACTGCATAATCATCATTTGAGCTTTAACGAGCATCATGGGCATTTCATTTGAATTAATATTCCTATGTATGTTTTTGTGCACTTGTGAAGGAAGTTGAATTTTGCTACATGAGTTGGCTTGCTGTTATTTTATTCTTTTACTTCATGTCAATTGGTGATTTGTTGAATTTCGGCCAAATTTTTGGACTTGGTTTGCTATGCTTAAAAGCTTGTGGAACTTTCAGCTTTAGCTGTTTTGCTTTTTGATTTGCAACCAAACCGTAGCAGTGCTGATGTTGATCTTGCTCTTAATTCGTTCTTGATGTTTGTAGCTTTCCAACGAGTATTTATTTGTAATTTTTGGACCTCGGAAAGGCACCTAATTAGTGGTTCAAAGTTTGAAATCCCGAAAAAGAATTCAAACCGACGCCGGACCCACCTGTCAGCTGCTCTCTCTTCTCTCCCAGTCAGCCGCTCGCCTGCCCGTTGGCCGGCAGGGCTCGAGCGCCACGTCGCTGCCGCTCACCGGCTCTCCGGCCGGGATCTCGCGCTCGCGCTCCTCCTCCTCGCCTTTATAAGCCCAAGCGCCGGCGCCTCCGGAAACCCTAGCTGCTCTCCCTCATTCCGCCGCCACCACCATAACTTGCTGCAGCAGCTCGCCGGACTTCGCCGGCGAAATTAGTCGCCTTCAGTGAGCCTCGTCTCGATTCCTCACGGGCACAGCTTCCCCACAATGTGGCGGACCTATTCCGCCTCTAATCCAGCTTTCTCCTTCGCCGTGTAGGTCGCCCGGCGGCGAGCTTCGTCCTCTGCCCATCGCTGCAGTTCATCCTTCGTTGCTGCTGCTCCCTTCGTTTCCAAGCCACAGAGGGTGAGATGGCATGAGCTGGTCTCCTCCTCTTCCTTCCTTGCGCACGTGCTAGTCCTCTTGGTGCTCCTCCCAAGTGCTGAAGCACGGCAGCCTGCTGGCCGGCTTTCTCCCTGTGCGTGTGTTTCTGTATGCGTAGTGGTGGGGAAGATGTACAGTACAATCTAACAAGGGTAGATTGTTTGTACTTGTGTATGCTTGATTTTGTAAAAATCATAGTAAAATAAATATAGATCCAAAAACAGTGGTTCTTCTTTTGTTGGTTTCCCTATTAGATCTAGTTTATTTACAAAATGAGTTTCCTCCTGTCACTGTTGTATTTATTTCTCTATGATTTACTTTGTGTTAATATGGTTAAATACCTTAAAAGTCACGTGTTGCTCCTAAAATCACGAATTCAATTTTGTTGGCTTCCTTGGAACTTGTCTTGTTTGGATCTGCAGTTGTACTTCTCAGTTGTATAGGTTCTGCAGTAGTTTGGGTTGATTTTCTTGTTTCCTAGGCTGAAAATGGTTTAATGCTTAGTAAATAGAAGAAAAAAGATAAAATGGTAAAACCAATTTTGTCTATCTTGTGTTTCAGTAAAGAATACAGGAAAAATGCCTTCTCTGTTATTACGGTCGATTTACATGCCTTTTACGAATTAATTTGGCTAGTAGTTGTTTTCCGTTTTTATTTTGATATCTCTTTATTGGAAATAGCTTTTGAGGTGAATCCAACTCTCTTGATCTGTTTTAGTGACTCTCTGGTTGTATGATTTATTTCATGATTTTTAGATATCAATAGAATTTCTTTTGGCTTTATCTTGCTTGCTAGTGTATTGCTTAAATTGAGTCACTCTTTATACTTTTGGAATTGTTTGATTAATGCTTTAGCTTCATATGCTGTCATTATTATGCTTTTGGGTGCATATATCATTTCATACTCATGTCACTACATTGCACTCATAGCATCATCACTAATGCATGCATACATTTCATTCTCTTAGCGACCGAAGTGCCGGAGAGTGAGTCCGTTGAGCCCGGATCCGAAGTCGTCGAGGAAGAGTTTGTCGAGTCGGAAGAAAACCAAGGCAAGCAGCTCATATGTCCTATCCTATGATTTTCTTAATTAATATTATGCCGCTATGGGTTGCATGTGGGTTTAGTTGCATTAGAATCCTATCTTTAAGCCTTCCTTGTTTTATACCCTTTCTTGTCGCTCGTGTAGAAAAAGGGGCTCTTACTAATTTAATTTGATTAATGCTTAGATGCTTAGTCTTGGTCTAGTCAACTTGGGAGGGATGGGCTATAGGCTAATCAACTTCGTCGCCTTTACTTTGGTTAATTAATAATGAGCAATGTTTATGAGTATAATAAAGTTGAATGCGAGACTTGAACGGGGGATAGGGTCACGAGAACGGAGTCTTGGTGACATAGCCCGTTTGAGTTGGTTAAGGCCCGTCCGATTGTGACGTTGGTTTGAGCACCATTTTGTGCTACCGTTGTCCAATTATTGTTGGGTAAGCCCTTTTCCGATTGTTGTCTCGATCATTGGGGCACGGTCCTAGATACGTCGCTTCGGGCTATGTAGAGGGGTTCTAGGGATGTCCCCGGTGGACCTAGAGCTCCCTCCGCGTAAGCTAGGTGTGGACTCCCAACGTTTGGGGCTTATTGGGAAGGGTTGACGTGAGTTCATTCTCGTGTTGAGCGGGTAAAGAGTACAACCCTTGCAAGGTTAAATCAATTCGAATTGCCGCGCTCTCGGTTATGAGCAAGCTCACTCCCATGGATCTCTCGTAGAGTTACCGTTGGTTATTGTTGTACTTGTCATATGTTCATGCTCTATGTCATCACGATATAATTCTTGTTTCAACTAAAATATTGTGTGGGCTTGGGCAAGTTAAGTAAAATGAATTAGATGTTTATAGGTTGTTGTTTATCATGCTTATGGTTAAAATTAAGGATGTGTCGCTTAGGCTTTTGCTAAATTTTATTTAACCTTAAAGCCTAACCTTGATATATCCTTGCATGGTGCTAAATATTTTCCTTGCGTAAGTCTTGCGAGTACCCCACGTACTCACGTTGCTTTCAAAACTCTAAGTTGCAGGTGAACCGGAGCTTGTGTTTGGTTACTTTTCCCCCGCCGATCCAAGGGTGGGTGATGAGTGATTAAACTTGTTGTGGCTTGTGGCGATGGTGTTTTGGGCAACAACACCATTGTTTATTTTGCGTTACTATCGTTTATCCGCTGCGTTTTACTCCTATCGTCTAAGTTAGAGCTTGGAAGAACATGAATTCACTTATGTTTTATGTTGTCTTGTTGAGAGCTTAAACTTGTTACTTTTGCTCTCTTTTATTTCCTGTTGAAACCATTTATGTAAGAATTTGTAACTTAATTGTGAAACCATGTTGTTTAAAATTGCTCTTTATGGTTCTTTGTGATGATGTGATTTGTAACGGTGGGTGTGCTCGATCTTGGGCGTATGTGGAACACCTACCGGGACTACCGGGTTTGCACTCGTTTGAAGTGAAATTGTAAGAGGTCGTCGATCTTCTAGATGTGGTTGAGTACTTGAATCGTCGAAAGGCGGCTAAGTACTAACCCTCATCTCGATGAAACGACTAATCGTTCAATTGAGCCGAGTGCAAATTGGGCGGTTCTTACAATACTACACAGCAAACTGAACTTTACATACATGTGCACACCAGTTAGACCGGAAGCACAAATAAAGTCGCCACCCCTCCTGCAGTCCTGCACTGACAAAAAAGGTCCACAGTAGATAGCCATCCAAGTCTACAAATGTATATACTCCCTACCGTTCTCTCTCTATCTCTCTCTCACACACACACACATATATATATATATATATGGAAAATCCTTTCTACACGCGCGTGTAGCTACTCTTACCTACGTATATCATGATACATGATGTATCTGACCCAACTAAGAGTATGTAACATGTAGTATGTGATGATACTAGACCATCTGTGGTGGTATATACGTTAAGTATGTGAGCATACATAAAGTATGTATACATACTAATTTTTATATATTAGTAATAAGGTGCAATCAAAATAAATTAAAAACTAGGGATGCTTTTGAAATTTTTCATGAATATCCCTTTGGATTATCTTAGAATTAGTATGTGGACATACTCAAAGTGATAAAATAATATGTACACATACGTATGGTGGTATTTTGATGATGAGAGTAGCTACACGCGCGTGTAGATAAAACACGTCCTATATATATATACTCCCTCCGGTTTGGCAAAAGAAGTCGTTTAGGACATCGACACGGTCTCCAAAGTACAACTTTGACTTCTTATTTTTACAAAGATATTTATTAAAAACTAACATATGTATACTTTTATGAAAGTATTTTGCAAGACAAATCTATTCATGTAGTTTTCACATTTTCAAACTCAACGACTTAAAAGTTATTCATGATTTATATTCCCAATGTTTGACTCAAACCTTGTCCAAAACGACTTCTTTTACCAAACCGGAGGGAGTATATATATATATATATATATATATATATATATATATATATATATATATATATATATATATATATTCTCACATATATATATACAGAATAGCCAATAGGTACACATATATATGTGTACCTATTGGCTATTCTGTACCATAAGCATTACGGTAATAGCAGTAAATTAGAAATCAGCTATTTATTGCCCGGCCCATGCCGTCTCCGTCTGCTCCCGTCAACCCGTCAAACTGCCGCCTCCGTCTACTCCCGTGAACCAGCCAAATAGAGCAGTCCCGTAAACTTATATATGATGTTTAGGACAAGCAAATTAACTACTACTTCCTCCGTTCCAAATTATAGGTCGTTTTAGGTGTTCTAGCTTTGTAAATTTTGCTATGAATCTAGATATAATGTTTATCTAAATGCATAACAAAGATTATAAACCTAGAAAAGCCAAAACGACCTATAATATGAAACGGAGGTAGTAGTTTATACTAAACATCATATATTTATGGACGGAGGTAGTATTCGTGAACATGCTACCTAACTCACTAGCATCCCGTATACATACAGTCACAATCAAACTGATAGATCATATATATAGATGGCATATCACAATATTGTGTAAAACACATGCCGCTAATGACAACTTGACGCACAACCTAATAATAATGTGTGTCTTGAGAATATTTTTTGAAAAAGTCTACAGGGTTAGTTCTTCCTCGTTACGACATCACCTGCAACAGCTTCAGATATTGTCGTTGCTCAATTGTCCTTGGGACAGTACCGATCCAAGCTGATCGGTGGGCAAAGTACAGCTCCTAGTACCTTTTTGATTTTGATGGAAAAAGATGAATGCTTGTTGTAGGTTCAGAAGGTAAAGGGGAGATTGTTGGATGGACCCGTTGATGGATTAAGGCAGCCTAGCTAGAAAGATTGATAAATGTGCTTGGGAATTTGATGTGCTCTCTTTCAGGGGTTGGCGAGACACGTAAAAAGTTCAAACTGATCCACAGGTCTTTTGTAGATTATAAGAACGTGTTCGATTCAGTACCACATTTGGATCTACTAGTAAATTATATATTGTTTCTTGTCATGCTTTTTGTGCTGGAATGACCAGAAACCAGCCAAAAGGAAAGAGACAAAAGTTAAACCACAAACTAAGGGTACTGACCTCAAAATTGAAGGTTAATATATGTAGAGTCAATTCCTTTAGTGACCCAAAAATTAAACGCGCCACTTCTCTCAGTGCCACAGCGAATTTCCCTCAATGCAACAAAAGTTATAACTTTTCCCTCAGTGCCATTTCCGTCCGTGAGATGTTAATAAATGGGTATTAAGCAGACACGGAAAAGACCTGATTACCCCCATCTCCTCTCCCTTCTACATGGGGCCCACATGTTAGGCTCTTGAGACCAGCCGCACGCTAGCGTGGCGGAGAAATTCATCATCCATGGTGATCAGTCTCTAATTAATTCCTCAAAATCGAAGCTTCCTCGATCTAAGGCGAACCCATTTGAGCATCCATCTTCACAAATCCATGGCAAGGGTGGCTAGAATATGGTAGGCTCTCCCCCTCACACTGTTTTTCTTAGGGGCTTGGCAACCACCATTGTCTTCCTAGACACCCGCCATCCTATTCACCTCCAACACCGGTCTACTCCCCTTTCTTAGCTGCGCTGCATGCCACAAGTGCCACCACCGTTATGTTGTGGTCCCCCATGCCAGTAAAGCCTCGAAATGGAGCATCGCGAATGGCCCCAACCCCTTTGCGTCACCCGCCCATGAACCCCAGCCACCAGAGCTTTGGCAAGGCGGGCGAGCAGAGCCGTTGGCCCCCATGGTCCTGTGATGCCATGGATAAGGCTGATTTGCAAGAAACACCCTGAGGCAAAAACACCCTTTGGCATTGACAGATGAGCCCAGCTAGGAGCAGAAAGGGGTAAAATTATCTCCTCCAACCACACTTAACAGAATGGCACTGAGGGGGATAAATCAAAATTTTAGTGGCATTGAAGGGATTTCTTAAAATTTTGTGATATACAAGAAAGTCATCAAAATTTCTGTGGCACTCAGCAAATTGGCACTAATATAAAGTGAAAAGGAATAGAAAGGTTGAGCTTTATTTGACTGATTCGAGTGATCTTTGTAGCTCTTCTCTGTGTGTAGTGAATGACATTTTAGCATCACACAAGAAGCTGTTACAATCTAAGTACACAAAATTATCAGTCAAGCAACTAGTACATGCTTGTGCTCCACGGTCCTTTGACCCAATAATACAATGCGTGCGTTGTCAGCACATCGTCATCCCTCCTACATAACAGAAAGCTTCAAGTCACCTACCACACGCGTGCACAACAAATGCTGCTCTCAGCCTTTCCCTATAAGCATAGAAACTAGAAAGTATACCCCTTGTACGTACCGGTAGGCATATGCATGCTTTCTTGATCTGGATAACGCCCTGCTTGGCCTTTGCTTAGGTCATTATATATGTTGACCGCACAGTGCCGGTCGGTTGGTGATATTGGTCCCCAGCTCTTTGCTGCTGGGGCTTACATGGAAGTAATGTGACGGCGCCACTGATCAGTAGCTCATGAAAGTATGCGTCATTTTTACACGTTTTGTAGTGCCTCTGTAGTCCCTTTCAAATTGTTATGTTGTGTTGACACTTGTTAGTTAGAGTTCGAAATCTGAATCTATATTGAGCTATTACGTATATACACCAGTTAGTAAGGTAATTAAAATGATGGGGAATTTGCTTATAGTTTCACACTTTCACACATGTACATATGTAGTTTTGCATCTCCTGGCTGTTTGAGTGGTCAATGTTCCTCAACTGCAACAGCTAGCTATAATATAACTAAACCAGTTAGATGTAAATAGTATCGTTAAATTCATTTTGCGAGCAATTTCAAAAAACTTTTGGGCATGTTTGTTTGAGCTGCAGCTTTTGGAGATTTTTTAGAAAAGGTGTTGCTAGCTTTTGATTTCTGAAAAGCAACAATAACTTTTAAAAGCTGTTTTTAGCTTTCTGAGCTTAATTAGAAGGCTACAAAAAACTTAGAACATCGAGCTTTTCAACTTTCTGTATATAAACTCAACTTTTTTTGGCTTCTAGCTTTTCAGAAGGCACGCTGGAAGTTTGCTATTTGCTTGAGCTTCTGGCTTTTCATGCTGAGAAGCTCAAACACACATGCCCTTATTATATAATCCGGTTTCTTACATTTTGTATTGGAGAAATCAATGATCAATGCTGCAACTTTTGCATTGCATTGTACGAATTCCACTAGTAGAGAATGTGCTATCTGCACTGGTTGGAAAACCCCATTTAGCACCGGTTTTCCAACCGGTGCAGATCTTTCGGTGCTAAAAGGGTGCTCCTTTAGCACCGGATCAAATACCCAGTGCTAAAGGCCCCTCTTTAGCACCGGTTCCAACCATCACCCGGTGCAAAATGTTTTGATGCGAAAAAAAATACTTATTCTATTCTCCGTTTCTTTCTCTCTCCCATTTCCACCACCACCGCATCTTTTCTGCCCCCTTCTTCTGTTCAACTGTTCTTCCCTTCTGTTCTTCTTCAAGAACATGTTTTCCAAGAACTTGTTCATGTTCTTGAGAACATAAAGGGGAACAAGGAATGGTAGGAAGAAAAATAAAAGGAGAAAGAAAGAGACGAGGAGTATAAAAATTCCATTAGGTTGAGTAACCCAAATTACAACATTCCAAATCCAACACAAACAAGATTTAGAATGAAAGTAAAAAAAAAAGAGACGGCGCCGCCGCTAGGCGCACGCACGCTGCCGCCAGCGCCCCACGCGAGCGCTGGCCAGCGGCGGGGCGGCGCGCGGTCGAGGCCAGCGCTGGCCAGCGTGCGTGCCCAAGCCGCCGCCTGGCCCGCGCCGCCGCCGGGCCGCTTGCCCCCCGCGCCGGAACGATGGCCATGGCTAGTGTGACAGGAGAAGGAGATCGAGATTGCTGGAGAGATAAGGTGAGGAGAAGGAAGAAAGGAAGGAAAGGAGAGATAGCTTTTGAGAGTAAAATGGAAGGGGAGAGTAAAATATAGACCAGGCGTCACCACCCATCTTTTCTGCACCGGGTGGTGGTAAAACCCGGTGCTAAAGCTATTGCATCAGCACCGGGTGCACCCACCAACCGGTGCTAATATATTAGCACCGGTTGGTAGGTGCACCCGGTGCTAATGGATAGGTTTTAGCACCGGATTTTACCACCACCCGGTGCTAAAACCTTCCTACCTTATTTCTATCTTGTCTTTCAGGCTCCTAGTCATTGGACTCGGTGCTAAAGCCCGATTAGCATCGGGTCAAAAAATAGCCGCTGTTTATGGAGGCTGCGGATGCCTCATTCTCTTCGAAGAAGCATGTGTTGATTGCCTCTTGCTTGCCTTGCTCTCACACAAGCACAAAGTGACACTTCACTTAACAGTGAATGAATGAACAGATTGTGAAAGCTAGATTGATACGTATACTTAACTTCGACATTTATAAAACACAGTTGATACTAATCTGTCGATACTGGAGCCTTTAGAAGCTTTTCTTGCTTTTGCTAGAGACAAATGATTCGTGCATGCAGCGGTCAGGAAGTCCTCATTTGGCTGTTGGAATGACAGCAACAATGCGGAAAAATGATATCGATCAGAAGGAAGCGTGTCCATGGGAAACATCTAAAACGTGCTGTAGACATGAACATTCTCTCTTGATTTGGGCCTACGCGCCTTACAGGCCATATATGATCCTTAAAATTGACCCATTACCTAATTAATGCTCTGACCTATACAGGCCCAAAAGAAAAGAATCTCATATGCAGGCAGCTTTGCTTTTTTGCTCCGAAGCAGATTCATGGTAATGCATGCATAAAGCAACCCCCTATATATTTAGGCTGTTGGTATGACATATCCAGATCATTCCTTCCAGTACCAGTCACGCCGTGCATGGAAACCTTATGAAAAAGCTAATCTAATATTACATGAATCTTTCTCTAAAGCTCATGTTCCTCGTTTGTGGTAGGTGAGGATGCTATCTCATACTCCCTCCGTTTTTATATACCTATTTCCTATCGCACGCAGACCAGGAAGATCGTTAAAAAGCACCTCAATTTTCTCTCCTGTTATTGATTTTGCATGCCTCCGTGGAAGTCCATATTGTAAGAGCCAGCTGTAAGTTTGTAAGTTGGCTAAATGGTGAGGTGGAGAAAAGAGGAGAGGAAAGAGAAAAGAAGTGGGTTGTAAGCTATACAACCCCTTAGCGCAGTCCCAACCCTCCAACTAGGATGATTTTCATAGCATTAATTAAATTACTGCATAAGACTTTTAGCTTAGGTGGCACTATATTAAATAAGAGAGATGGTAAAGAGATGAGGAAACTATGTCTTGCATGAGACTCAGTTTCTACACGAGAACCTATGTACCAGACACTATCAAACTTTGCATTGAAGGATGATTGTTTCTTCGTGATCGATGAAAAACAAATATGATTGGAAGAGAGGAGAGATGATGAATTTATTGATGACCCATATTAAGAAACCATGGGTTGGGGAGTATAGTTTCTAATCTAGTTTCTTGTTGATGTGGTATCATATAAACTACCCATAGACACTATAGGTTGGGACTGCCCTACAAGAACCAATAAACTTTGTGAGAGAGGGCAGGTGGGCCATTTATTAATGATGAAGAGCTTAACTACTCACTACTACAAAAAACATTAACGGAGACGGTTTTTTTGCATTAACGGAGGCGGTTTTGGCAACCGTCTCTAAGCTGGGGTCTCTGTTAATCATCAATTAACAGAGACGGTTTGGAAACCGTCTCTGTTAATACGCATTAACAGAGACGGTTTGGTTACAAAAACCGCCTCTGTCTATTATGGATAAACACATCACATCCATTCATGCTCTTATTATCATCACACATAAATGTTCAAATTGGAAAAATGAACAAATTGTTGCACTAAGAACAGCAAGCATTGTTGCACTAAGAACAGCAAGCATTGTTGCACTGATCACATCAATATAAGTATGCTTATTTACAATCTTAAGGCACAACAGAAAAATTTTCCTATGTTCTTCCTGAAAAGAATGAAACTACATAATCTCAGAAGAATATCACTTCCAGGTTACCTGTAATCGTATTGGTTCCAACAGAGAAATTTTCCTATGTTCTTCCTGAAAAAGGATGAAACTACATAATCTCAGAAGAACAATTTGATGTTTGATTTATCAGTTTCCTACAAGATGAAAAGATATGTAGGCTAAGAAACTGACATTGCATCTTCAGTCTCACAAACAAGTGCTTAAGAAACCAATGGCAGTGTGTCAAGATCATCTATTTCATATGGAACAATGTAACCTTCTGTAATTTTCAGGTGTACAATGCACTGAACAATATTTCTATTTCATTTAGTCTATGAATAACATGGCTGCTCTTTGGATCGCTTGCGTCTGTTGCTGATCAGAATAAGAATAGCAGCTACCTAAAGTATGAAATAACTTAGGAGAAAGAAACAATCGATAACATGAATCCTAACATGCCACTGATCTGAATTAGTGCATATGGTAGGACACTCTAATTAGTAATTCAGTACAAGGAGAGAAGGTGTATTTACTTGAGCCAATGCCTGAATTGAGATGGCCTCAAGCTTACCTACAAGTAACTAGGAAAGCTCTCCCTGCACTTGACAAGATAAAGTACAGTAAGTACTTGTTCAGAGGAACATTTAGAGAGTAGGTAATTATACACCGAAAATAAATCAGCAGGTCAAATAGATATTATCTAGGCAGTAAAAAAATAAGAGTCACTACAGAACTACAATATAGCTACTGTCAAAGTCGAAATAAACAGTTTTGAAGATTCTGACTTGTCTACTCAGGTCCACTTATGAATCAACATTGTCAGTTGTCAGTTTATCTATTATACTTCTCAAACTGTTGGTCAGTGATAAGTTAACGGTTGCAAAAAAATTAACAGCAGAAATAGGACCAGAAAAAATTAACAGCAGAGATAGGACCAGAAGAATAGACATATGGACCAGTACAGAGCAAATAAGAAAGTGAAACAGATATATTTTTTGGAAAAGGAAAAAATAGAGATCTCAACTAAACAGATATATGCTTAAGTTCATTTAGAGAAAAATCAGTAGGAATACCTAAACTTTTACTTACCTGAACTTTTACTTACCACGATTGTAGCTCAATCACCATCCTTGGGCTATTACCATGAGAGTGGCACTTTCCGGTTTGTAGTTCACTGCACATGTAAATAGTATGAAATTAATATCATGCAAACTGAACAATAGAAGGAAATGTTAAGAGCAGTTTTATATTCATATGAGAATGAATGGCACTTGCTGATTTGTAGTTCACTGCACATACAAGTGCATAGCATCACATACTGAACTATCTCTCAGTGTTAAACTCAATGTAAAGCAAGACAAAGATTAACCAATAACTATATTTGCATATCAACAAATCAAGCAGATTGCAATCACACAGTACTAATGAATTAGCAATGTCAGTCAGTTACTTTGTCTCCATGTAAATATCACAGAAGAAGTTTTCAGCTGGAGAATTAGCAATAAAGGGCATCTTTTCTATAAGCTAGCAGTGTTGTTTCCAAGGCCTAATGAAGTCTAAACTGGAATCCACTCATTAGTTCCTCTGAAAAAAGGCCTATACTTATAAGTTTGATGGTAGTTTAGCTAATTGAGTACTCCTAGACGTGTACAGCATGGTACTACACATGTGGTTGCAGCTATCTCTGTCCTGATGATGCTCTAAATCCACACATTCCCAGCATAAGCATCCAATCTCCAAACGCTATCAACACCATAATAGGAACAGCAAGTTGGGCTATATATCAAAAAAAGATGCAACCAGCTTATTCTTGAGCTGGCATTTCATCGAACACATAAAGTGCAAGCATCAGTAAACAGCACAAGCACAGCAAAGTCACCTGGGTGTGGCAACCATCGGTAGGTCGACGTGGATGCAGTCAGCTGGTAGCGCTTGGGAGTGCTTCCTGACGTTGCAGCATCTCCCATAGCCCATCTAGCGGCAGCTTCCACGGCCGAAATCCTAGATCGAGACTAAACTTATTGGAAATCAGAGGGAGAGAGGAGGAAAGGGATGGAGGATGAGAACGAAATGCCAGACCGTCGCTGGATGAGGACATGAGGAGCAGCAGCAGTGGGAGGCCCCCTCACCCTAGCGGTCGTGCCCGCTCGAAGCCAAGATCCATGGGCGCCGCCGGCGGGCGAAACCCTAGCTGCGGAGGGAAGGGTGCGCCGGCGGGGGAAGGAGATGCGTGGAGCGGCCAGAGCCGTCGCAGCACGGCCGCAAACGAAGAGGAGGAAGAGGCGCGGCCGAGGCCGCCGCCGCCGGTTATCGGAGAGGAGAGGAGAGGCGGAGAGGTGAGTGGGAATCAGGAGACGGAGAGGGTGGGGCCGTGGGGACTCGTGAGTCAGGAGAGGGAGGGGATCCAGACGCGACGCATGGGTCAGACTCCGTTCGGTGGGTGACGCGGACGTGAACTGGTTCAGCTAAAACGGAGGCGGTTGCAAAAACCGTCTTCGTTAATGGATCGTCTCCGCCTCCGAAAATGATGGGCATTAACAGAGACGCACGCATTTTGCAAGTGTCTCGGAAAATGTTTCGGCAGTGTCTCCTAAAATGTTTTTTTAGTAGTGACTAGTATATGAATGAGTTGAGAGAAGGCTACAAAAAATTCTTACAGTCAGCCGTTGATTATATTATTAACCTTGCTCTAAGTAGTGACATATACACAAGATTTGCACTCCTATCTATATAATTATACTTGTCATGTTTGCATTAAAATATGTCTACTCATTCTGTTTCAAGTTACTAATCGTGTTAGTTTTATTCTTAATCAAACTTTTTAGTTTTTGACTATGTTTATAGAAAAATGCATAAATATCATCAACATCAAACTAGTTCCATTAGATAAACCATAAATATATCATAGCACGTTTATTTGCGATTCTAATTTTTTATATATTTTTCTGTAAATTTAATCAAACTCAGACAAGTTTAACTTTGGGCAAAACTAAAGCAACCTGTAATTTCGAACAGAGTAAGTAATTTTTATCTAAAGTCCTTTTACAATTGCTTTAAAAGTACCGACTACCGAGAGCGAGAGGTACCCAAAAGTACCTAGTTTTTAACTAAAAAATTAAATTAAATATAAAAGGGGCATTACAGTAACTTTGCGTACAATATGGCCTGACTGGGCATTCAGTTCGGCAGGCCTTCGGTCTGTTGGTCAACACGTACACGTACTGGTAGTCGCCGGCCACCAGCTGCTACCACCTGCCTCGTCTCTGCTAGTCCGTCGATTCACCCATATCGTTCCTTCGTTCGTTCGTTGTCAAACGCTAATCCGTCGCTCTAGTCTAATGTTAGCCAGAGCTCGTTCATGCCCTTCCTCGCTCAGAACACTGCAAAGTCTACTCATGTTCTCCGGATTGATATTCATGGCCTGATCTCTCCTCTGGCCTTGGAGCGGCCCACGCACTCGTGCTAGAGGCCTAGAGCACGGCAGCGGCAGCGAGGTGGCCGCGGCGCGGAGCGGCGGCACATGTAGGCAGTGGCGGACCCAGCTGTTGTATAGCCTGGGAAGAGTAAATTACAGCTAAAAAATAAGTGCCGTTGAACGCTATTGATGCGACAAAGTTGCATGGCTCTACTCACCGTCGAGGGTCGCCGAGCGCTGGGACCGCCAGTGGAGTCACCCAAGGCAGTCACCCAGGTTGCCGAGTGCCCACGGCAAAGAGCCAAAAACACTCGGCAAACTCTTTGTCAGGTGTAATACTAGGCAAAGGTCACTCGGCAACTATATACTCGGCAAAGAGCTCTTTGCCGAGTGTCTTTTGTCGCGAACTCAGCAAATAGTTTGCCGAGTGCAGTTCTGACGCTCAGCAAATAATTTTTGAAAAAAGAAAAAAAATTCCTTCGGCCCTCACCGGTCGGCCGCTACTGTCGGGGCCGCGCCGCCGTGGGGCTGGCCTGCACGTGTGCTGCGGTGGGGCCACCGCTATCAGCAGCCACCGTGGGGCCGACCTGCCCGCGCGCCTCTTGCGGGGCCGCCATACCGACCGTCACGTCGGGGCTACGCCGGCTGCCGCTTGCTGCCGCCGCCGTCGTCGGAGAGGGAGAAGAGAGAGGAGGCCGAGAGAGGGAGAGACGGGGAGAGGGAGAGAAAATGAGAGAGATGAGGCCAGCGTGGGAAGGAGAGAGGGGTTATGGATCCGGGTCTAAAGAGTTTGGACCAATGGGAGAGTACCATTTTGAGGCATTGGATTGATGACATGGAGGAGTGTCTTTCTTTGATGGCCTTGTAATGCATTTTTGGATAGCTAAACGAGCTCAAATTACAAAGTTTTATATCTCAAGGAGGTGTACAAATTTGATATAGCACTTATTTACATCCGATGTCATATAGAAATTTTAAATTTTTCAAATTTCAAATTGAATGGCTTATAATGATATTTTGAAGTATTAAAGAATCTCAAATATAAAAGTTGTCAACAAGAAAGTTATAGATCTCAACGAGCCGTACAGATTCGGTATACAACTTATAATTATGATTTCAAATTATATAACTTATAATTATATTTTAAAATAATCAACAATCTCAAATAAAAAAGTTGTCAACTACAAAGTTTCTTATCTCGTCGACCTGTGCGACTTTGGTATAAAGTGTTTTTTTTCATATGAGATCATATAGAAAAGTTTATATTCAAAAATACATCAACTAACTATCTCTCATACAATCACACATATACTTCTTGTGAGATGTTTCGATTTTGTAAACATCGTTGTGACAAAATGTGTAAAATCTTCTCAACTTTTTATCAAAGCCTCCACGTGTGATATCATCACATCATGGCAGATCTCATAATTTTTAGACTTTATTTTCTTTTTTAGAATTTAAAAATCATTCAACACATGTTAGTGGTTATATTTCTTGAACAAGTTGTTTGAATTTTCTTTTTCATTTTATGGGTAGGGCTTCAAAATGGGCTCAATAACATGAATATAATTATTCTACTCATTGTATTCTGTTATTTCAATAACTTACAGTTCAAATTTGACTCGATTCAAAAAATTACTTGAAATGTATTTAATTAATCAAATATAGAAAATAAATACAAAAATATACCAAAATTTAACATGGAGTAACACATGATGTATGTGGAAAGTAGGAAAAGTTTTGAGATTGGAATCGGCAAAGGGCTCTTTGCCAAGTGTATTTATTTTGCCGAGTGTTTTTATATAACACTCGACAAAGACCTTGTTTGCTGAGTGCCTAAAACAATACACTCCGTGAAGATTGAGGCACACGACAGACTAAGGATTTCCCATAGTGGTTGTACCTTTCAGCGCGCATCTAGGCACATGTAACATGGAGCCACACCACAAGAGGTGCTCACGCATGGCACATGAGATCGTTGAAGATAAGAAGAATGAGGCCAATCTCAACGAAGGTTTCACGAGATTTTATGTGTATTAATTTTTATATATACTACATTGTCAAATTGCTGACTTGGCAACATCATTAAATGAGAGAGTTTCATAAGACAAGAGATGAGTTTTATCACCTCAAAACTCTACTGGCACAGTTACCTAATTCTAAAACTAGGTAAGCGTTCAACGAAACTGTGCCACTAGAATGGCCTGATGTGCTTATGACTCGGTTGAGCGTCTTGGTACCTTGGTGGTTCCGTACCTCTCCTGTCTCTTTAAGTCTCCGGTTCATCGGTACTTGTGCATACATTAATTAATGTCTAATTATTATTTTGGGAATAGGCGATATATTTAATTGGCCTATCACTACACATCATTTAGATATGTACCCACAATAAAATATGTCTCCTTTTATTATAGTGGCCCACCATCATTTTATCCTAGTTAACTGTCTCGCACGTCCATGCCTGGCACTAATCCAGGCAAACCATTTAATGCCTTCAACGCTCCGTAGTCCCCAGATCAGAAAAATTCGCCCGCCGGCGGCAACCCATCTAGTCTCCTTCTTCTCTCATCCCATCATCTGGCCGGAGCTCCATAGGGTCCCAATTGGTGCAGGCAAAGATTGCAATGGCGGTTGGTGTGCGGCTGGGCGGCGCACTGCATCCCTGCGTTCGAAGCGGCGGTTCATCTCGATGGAGCTTGGGAGCACAAGGCGATCATGTTCTTATGGATATCGTCGCCAGAGCATCGCAAGGATAAACGCATTTTTGAAAACTTTGCACTCATGAAACACGATGATGCCTCGGCATGAATGCAGCACATAGCAAACAACTTATTTAAACACTGAAAATTGTTTTTCTTTCTACACTAAATTCTCTGTAAAATAAATAAATGTTGGAAAATTTTAAAATTAAGAGAAAATCGTTATTTAATTATTCTTTATATTCACATCCTGAAATTGAGGAATTTCAGGGTGCGACAAAACAAGGTGCTGGATAGCTTCAGGAATTCCATCCTGAGCAGTTGTGTCCATGACAGGAGATAGCTGCACAAGTTGGGTACTCCTCCTTTCCTAGGCAACCCTTTTAATTTCGTGGCCTTCAGCTTCAAGCATTTAGTTGTGCAATCCTTTACTCCTGCCAGTTGGATCCTTTTCCCTTTATATGTGAACCTCATCTTTTTCTTCTTCTAGTGTACCCACATAGGACTGAATTGCTCTAACCAGTCCACCATATCATAAGCCTTGAGGTCCAACACTCTGGCAGTTGTGGAGAGAGTGTGTCCTTGACACCACCAGGTGACAATAGGTACCATAGATTTGCTCTGTACCTTGTTGCCATTAGCCATTGTAACTTGCACTGCAGCGGATTCAGTGGTTTGCAACCCAAGTCTAGACACAGAGTCTTTGTTGATGAAGGTGGCAGAGCTTCCAGAGTCGACTAAGATTAGAATTTCTTGCTTCTGCAGTAAGCCTTGCAGCCTCATGGTCTTCCTGCCTTGAACGCCTTCTACTGCATGCACTGATATGGTCAGAATTTCCTCATCACTGGAAATAGTGCTTCCTCTTGTCAGGTTCTGATTCTTCCATATGGATTGTATCAAGCACCTCTTCTAGGATATGAATTGGAACTTGCTTTGGGCATTTGTGATTCCTGCTCCACTTTTCTCCACACTTCATGCACAAGCCTTGACTTCTTCTTTGTTCTCGAAGTGCTGATAGCTTTTCATCCCACCTAGGCTTGTTATCAGTTTTTGCATTTGGCTTGACTTCAACAGTTGTTGCTCCCCCACTAAGAAGGTATTGATCTTGACAGCACTCCTGCTGTATTCTCGGGCTGGCCTTGAAAAACTTCTACTTGAAGCTTCCAAAATTTGTTCTTGCATGAGAGCCATGGATAGAGCCGACTCAACTGTTCTTGGACGGTGTAAAGAGATAACATTACTAATGTTACAATTCAATCCATCTAAAAATTTTTGCACAAAGAACACTTCACCCATGTTCTTGTTATGAACTAGGACTCGGTGTTTGGCTGTTTCAAATCTCTCAGCATAATCAAGAACATCAGTGATTTGTCTAATGTTCAGGAGATCTCTCACGTCGTTTTGATATAATTCTCTCCCAAATTTCTGCTCCACTGCTACACACAACTCTGGCCACCCTTCAATGCCATGCTGTGTTTCATAATTTTGAAGCCAGAGCTCAGCATTTCCCTTGAAATTGATGGTTGCAAAGGAAACCCACATTTGAACAGGAATAGCATACATGGCAAAGTACTTCGCAGCACACCCTTGGGTTTCCCCATTGAATTTGGGAAAATCTAGTTAGGCAACTTGAAATCCCTAAGGTTGTGGTGATAATTTGTGTGAAAGTCCTTCCTATGACTATTGCCCAACTGATCAAAGGTAGCAAGAGACTTAAGTTTGGAATCCGATTGCTCACCCTTGACCAGGGCATCCTGGGTGGGCAATGCCCCCTCAGAAGTACCCTGGTGGTCGATGGATTTGCCGTGGCCATTGGCCCGCTCCTCTCCCTCGCGCGTCGGAGCTCCTGATGGAGGCTTGGATGGGGCTTCCAAGACCTCAAGGCGCAATGAGATTCTTGTGTTCTGTGGCTAGGTCGACGGATATCTTGTCCGCGTCGATGCTTCGCTTGTGAAGGTCGTGTCCACCATCGCAGTGAGCTTAGTCAACAACATGAAAGCCAACATTACCGTACTCCCATACTCGGATCATGACAGAGCTATCAAGCTCTTGCAAAGCACTTGATAGATCCGTGTAGGGTGCCAAGGTTGAGGCGATCATGGAGTCGGCTAACTATGAAACTTTGTCTGTTGATGAGCTTTTCTCGAAGTTGAAGTCTTCTGAGGTTGATAGACAGCTGCCTGCCAAGGCTAAGAGTCCGACTGATCCCCATAGTCTGGCTCTAGTCGGTGGCTCTGGTTATGGACATGCTAACACTCCCAGACACTTTGCTTTGTCCTCTCTTGTGTCTCTTCCAGATGAGGAATATGAGGTGCTGAGCGAGGAGGATCTCGCGTTGCTCACGAGGAGGTTCGAGCGGATGTACCAGAACCGGAAGGGTTTGAGGCGTGCCGGGAGTACGTGCTACAGATGCGGGAAGACGGGTCACTTCATCGCCGAGTGCCCCGAGGAGATCAAGAACGACTACAACCGCAAGCATCGCCCGTGAGATGACCACAAGCACCGTTCCAAGGACGAGTACCGCTCCAAGCACAAGAACAAGGAAGAGAGACGGTCGAAGAACAAACACGGTGGACACAAGAAGAACCGATCTCGAGCGATGGTGGCAGATGCGAGCGACATCGACACAAGCTCCACCAACACGTCATCAAGCTCGAGCAGCAAAGATGAAGATCACGGCCACCGCAAGGAGAAGAAGAACGTGAACCGCAACTTCAACGGCATCTCCTTCGCCGCCATCGACTACTGCACCATGGCGCACGACTCCATGAAGAGCAAGGACGACTCCGAGGATGAGGTATTGACCGATCCCACCTCTTTGCGTAAGGAGATTGCTAGGCTAGAGGAGTTGGTTGATGTGACACCCTAGAAATTAGAAAGCATTTAAAAAGGAAATTAAGAATATTTTTAATATTAAAAACTAGATTCACTTTAATAGGATAATGCATTAGAAAAATGAAATGCATTAGATTATTTTGAAACCAACCATATGCACATGCTTATTCTAACTTTAGAATAATCCTAAACCCTAAGACCTAGCCAAAAACTCAAGTTAGATTTGAAATGAAACTCAAATTCAAATTCAAACTTAAAATAGAAAAGAAAAGAGAAAACAGAAAAAGGAAAAAGGGAAAACCTTACCCTGGGCCGAAACCTGGCCGCACGGCCCAGCTTCACCCCGCCGGCCCAGCAACCCAGCCCCTCTCCCCCGCCATCCCGCGGCCCAAGCCAACCCCGCCTCCCTCTCCCAAAGTCCACTCCACCCTCTCCAATTTCCGCGCGCGCGCATTGCACACCCCTGGTGACGTCGCGCTGACGTCACCATCCTTCTCCCCTTCTTCCTCCCCTCGCCGCCGCGCCCATCTCGCCGCCGCGGCCGCCCGATCCGCCTCCACCGGCGCGGATTGAGCCTAGGGGGACGAGCACGCCGCGTGTCGTCCCCACGGCCCTCCACCGCACCACGGGTGCGGCGCCGACCGCGCCCGCAGCTCCTGTGCGGAGCTCGCCGCCGGGGGCACGCGTCGTCACCCCGTGCCGCCTCCTCGCCACGCGTCCGGCCGGGGAAGCGCCGGAGGAGCTCCGGGAGCTCACCCCTGGCTATAAATAGCCCAGGGCGCGCTCCCTTGGAGATCCATCCCCACACACACACTCACTCCCACACACCACGCACGCGCACAGCCGGCGCCGGTCGAGCGCGAGCCGTTCCGCCGCCGGTGACTAGCTGAGGCCACGCCTAGAGACCGCGCCGCCGTACTCCGGTGAGTACTACCTCCGCCGCGTCTCGCTGTTGCCCTTTCTCCTCTCCGCAGGCGCCACCGGCCAATGGTCGCCGGACTCCGAGCGCCGCTGCACTGCGGTGAGCCGCCGGCCAGCTTTAGCTGCGCTCCGCCACGCCTGAGCACTGCTGCCGTGCTCAGTGCGCCACCAGTCGCGTTCCCGCTGCTTTATGGAGCCCAAAACCCCTCCCCGCGCCTTTTCCCCTTTTGCACCGCCCGCCGCTCGAGCTCTGGCGAGCTCGAGCCGCTGCGTCAAGCCCCGCCGCTGCACCAGGGCATGCCGGACCCCGCCGCCGCACCACCCTTTCCCTCTGCGCCGAGCCGTAGCCGTCCCCGTGACCCAGCATGGCCCGGCGCTCAACTCCGGCGAGCACCCCTGCCTCCGCCGTCGCCCGCTGCTGCTCCCCTCTTCTCGGCCCAGCTGGCGCCCACGTGGCTGCCACGCGTGCCGTGGCCCCACGGGCCAGCGGCACGGTCAGCCACCGCAGCCGCCACCTCATCCTCTTCCCACTCCCTGCCCCAGTCCTCGTGGACCGCTGACCCAAGGAGGTCACGGGTCCACGGGCCGTGGTCCATTGGTCCACAGCACAGTACTCAGCGCGGGCCGCGCCCGCAGGCCCCGCCTGTCTGTCTCTCTCTCCCCTGGTTAATTGCTAGGTACACCCGGCTATTTGCACACAAGAAATTAATTCTCCACCTTAGAGCTTTCCAAAAATTCCCAAAA
Source organism: Urochloa ruziziensis (assembly GCA_015476505.1). NCBI lineage: Eukaryota > Viridiplantae > Streptophyta > Magnoliopsida > Poales > Poaceae > Urochloa > Urochloa ruziziensis. The sequence continues at coordinate 40,680,588 of CM027120.1, read as the reverse complement.
ATTCACCAAAAATCCTAGAATAATTCTTAAGCCTAGAAATACCTTTCTTTCTCAAAAACCTCACCCACAACCCTTAGAACAAATAATTGCTCCTTTTAGGTTTAAATCTATTTTAATAGGAAAATCGCCCGTTAACCCTTGATTGATGTATTGATTTTTGTGACTAACTCACAGACTCTGACCCCGAGAACAATGCCGAGGATCCAGATTATGAAGAGGAAGCAGGGGACGACCCCGACGCTGGACAGGGCAAGTCCCGTCCACATTAATAATTATGAAATTACTTCTGTTATATAAGCATGCCCAGATAATTGAATTTGGAGAACCGGAACTTGATTACACAGTCTTTATTTTAGACCGGGAAGTGGAGGGAAGATCCCAAGGAAGGGGATTCTGTCCTAAGAGCCACCTCGGGTCGCCACTAAGGACCGGTTCGCGGGAGAATCTTTCCATTGCCTAGTACAGTCCCGCATGCCAAAAAAGCATGGCCTTTGGGAATGCTTATTTATGTGAGGCCTTGATCCACACCCCACTAGCCAGCCTTAGTAAACTGTCCCAAGGGGCCATGGTGGGCAACAGGACTATTGGAGATAGACCCCGACAGAGGGCTGGGTCTGGCCGGTACGAGTCGCAGGTGACAGGGTCGGTAGGACCTGGTGGCGGAGTGCCACGTTATATATATATATTCTTGATGCATCAAGAATCTTTCCCCGAGAAGGTCCCTGTGTGGACGTGCGCGACTCCTACTTAGGCCCCAACAGTTTCCATGGTAAGAGCTAGGCAGTGGCTGTCTAGTGATAGACGCAGGTGGGAATGGATCTCGTAGGGCAGTTCCGCCAAAGTACACGGTACGGGCTGACCGAATGTGGGACAGAGAAGTACGACCTCTGCAGAGCGACAAACCTATCTGGATAGCCGTGACTCCGGCAAGAGTCCAATTGGTAAAAGTCCCCGTCGATTAGATCACTAAAATGAACATGACCCGAGGGTTCCCCTTACCGCAGGTTGATATACCTTTGTTCACTAAACGGGACTGGTAGGAGGTTATGCCCCTCCAGGACCAAACTTAATTAATCTATTAAATTACTTTGGGACTTGTTGAGTACCCCTGTCAAGAGTGCTCACCCTTGCTTCTACTTTATACCAGAGGACTTCACCGAAGACGGAGCAGACGACGAAGGACCAGAATGGTGACGTGCTTCCACTGCGATGCTGAGGCTCTACATAGTACTGGTAGTTTTATATTTTCTGAATAAGCGAAGGCCTTGAGGCCCGCTTCTAACCCTTGTATAGACTCTAAGTTGTACATCGATGTAAATTATCAATAAAAGGTTATTCGATGATGGTTTCGATACCGCTTGTGAAGAACTACTTGCATTAGGGCTTCCAGGACTAATGCAGGTACTTGGGGAGTCCGTTTCATGGGCGTGCCCCACAGCAGTGGTATCAGAGCCAGCCGGACTTTAGTGCCCTTTAAGATGGCCCGAAAAAGAGAGCTAGCAACTCTTTTAAGTCTTTCCTGTGCTATTAAGTTGAGTAGGATGACTTCTAAATAATTCCTTAATCTTCTGGGATAGGATTATGGACGGAGATACGTGGACCGACGAGAAGGGTTGGTTGCACTCCGACTGCAACAGGAATATCGGCTTTCCACGCCTCCTGAGGAATGCCCTTAGGGAACTAGGCTTCTCAAACACCCCGCGATACAAAGGACAAGAGTTTGTGGCCAAAGGAAACCTGTCCTGTGAAGTCTGGGTAACCATAGGGCCAGCTCCTAGACCATCTTCGGGAAAAGTATGGACTATCAGCGCCTTTGGCTCGCGATTTTCGGATACCTTGCAGTCAGTGGCCAAGAAGGCGGTAATGGCAATTTGCCGAGATAAAGTAACTGGTACTGTGAACACGTCACTTCGCTATCTTCCAATAGGTAATACCACTAGGACGGCTTGGAATTATCGCATGAAGGTTCTCTTCACTGAATCCGTTGTCCCCGACCAAGCCACTCTAGTTACTACTTTGGACTATCTCTTGAGCTTAGAAAATCTGTTCGAAAACCTAAGCATACGATATCGAGAAGCCCGACGTCGCGCTGAAATATTGGAAGATCGCCTTATCGTGACTAAGGATCGTATTGCTGAATTGGTGGACTATGTTGAAGCAACAGAGAAAAGGGCGTTAATGGCCGAGCAATTAGTAGAGGGGGCTAAAGATGATCTAAGCTGGGAATTACTAAAAATAACTAAGAAGGCAAGAGGAAAGAACCCGCCCAAGACCCCGAAGACTACTAAATTACGGGCTAAGGCAGACTCGGAGATTGCTAAAACTACTCCTCTCCCTCCTATTACTGAACAACCGAAACTCGAAGCCGAAGCTTCGAGTCAACCGATACCAATGGAAACTCACTCCGAAGAGGAAAGGCTAACTCGGAGCAGGAAGGGTAAGGAACCAATGGGGGAAGCAGATGCAAAGGAAAAGAATGGTGGCATCATGTTTGCTCAAGAAGAATGTGGCGAAACCTCAAATATGGCAAGCGAAGTGATAGGTACGATCGATGGATTTGGGATAGATATCCCTATACAATCACCCCTACTATCAACTACGCCTGTACCGATCGATGAATTGAACATGGAAATCATGGAGCTCCTCCAGCAAGCTGACTTTATGAATGACTGGAGGTCGAATCAAGTGACCGCTGAATCCTTCGCAGGCTCCATGTGGGATGCGTCGACTTCCGAAGGCCAGGACTTCTGGGAAGACTTCACTTAGGAGGAAAACGAGATGAGAGAGGCTTTCACCTGTAGATTAGATACTTATAGTGTATAATAGCCTTGGATAGCTAGTCACGTATGGTGTATTGCGTGCAAGGGACTTGAGTTCCCCTCCTGGAAATAAATAAAAGTACATATGGTTGCGCATGGCATAAAGCATTTTCCTTAAACTCACCTTTTTCTGTAGGAAAGTTGGTTTAGATAATATTACCCCTCTCTTGTTAAGAACCGTCCTTCTTATGGAAATTAACATGCAGATGAAGCCCAAGAGGTCGGTTAGGATACAAGAACGGCGAAGCCGACAAGCCAGAAGCTCCGAATGCCAACCAAGTCAAGGCCAATCCGAGGAGGAAAGCGTGCATGGCAGGGCACGCGTCCGGAAGAAGCGAGACCATTCCGCCGATTCTCAAGAAGAGCTCAACGGAGACGCGATGGACATCTCAGGAGGATGAGGAAGGAAACACTGAAGGACAACATGAAGCCCAAGATCCACCACCCCCACCGATGGTTGATTCAGTGGCGGTTATGGCCAATCATACCCGCCTAATGGAGACCATTGTTCAAGGCATGGGTCAAACTCAAAATCCTCGTCCAGGGAATGAACTGGGACAGCCCCGCAAGATTATAGAATTCATCCGGACCAACCCACCCACCTTTGATAGTACTGATGAACCCCTTGAGGCCGACGACTGGCTGAAGACTATTACCAAGAAGCAAGAAGCCATTCATGCTGAAGGCAGAGATAAAGTGCTACTGGCGGCTTATCAACTACAAGGATCTGCCAGTGAGTGGTGGGATAATTATTGCATGGCAGCAAACAATGCCACCGATATTACTTGGGAAGAATTTCAGGAAGAATTCTGACGTTACCACATTCCGGAAGGAGCCATGGACCGTAAGGCTGATGAGTTTAAAGCACTCCGGCAAGGTGGTATGACAATATCCCAGTATCATCGGAAATTTATGAAGTTAGGCCGCTATGCTCCTGATGAAATCAGTTCCGATAAGAAGAAGCAAGGTCGGTTTAAGAAAGGTCTCAATAGCATATACCGACAACAGATGACCCCACACATATATCCAAACTTCAACGTCCTAGTCAGTCAGACTATTTTAGCCGAGACTGCTCATGATGAAGAGGATCGCAAGAAGAAATACTAGACCCAACGTACCCAGCAGCAGAATATACGGGCAACAAACTTTTCAGCACAACAAACCCGTTTCAACCCAAGCTATGCACCCTGAGCATCTGGCCGTAACACCCTTGTACAACCAGCTACTTCCGGACGTACTTACAACACAGGCAAGCTTCTTATGCCAAAGCTGCTACTGGCCCCGCCGCTAGCGTGGGAGACAAGACTTGTTTCCATGGCCGTGAACCGGTCATTTCATAGCCAACTGGCCTACAAGAATAAAGCATCCGCACCGGCCGCTTCAGTGGGAAGCTCACGCCCGGCCTCCAATGGGCGAAATGGCAAGCAAAACAAAAAGCCCGTGTCCTCTTATTCTCAAGGACGCCTGAACTATGTGGATACCGAGGAAGCTCAAGCTGCTCCCGATGTAGCACTCGGTAAGTTCCCAATCAATTCCCATCTCACGAATATTTTATTCGATTCCGGAGCATCGCATACCTTCATTACTCTAAAATTCGTTAGAGAAAATCAATTACCTACCACCCCACTAGAAAATCCAATCTTAGCTACAACCCCTGGGGCCAAAATACCCTGCCAACTGCGAAGCCCAGGAGTTCGAATCCTTTTAAGTGCGGTAGAATTCTTAGCAGATCCAGTGGTTCTAAACTCAGAAGGTATAGACTTAATTCTGGGAATGGATTGGTTAAAGAAGCACGATGGACAGATAGATTGTGGAAAGGGGATAGTTACCCTTACTAGCCCTGACCATCAAATGGTACAATGCCAGGTGCAAAATAAGTATATATCCACCATGATCTATCAAATGGATGTTACTGTGATTGAACAAGTACCGGTGGTTAAAGAATATCTTGATGTCTTTCCAGAAGAATTACTCGGGTTACCTCCAGACCGGGACGTAGAATTTGTTATAGACCTATTACCAGGCACCGCCCCGATAGCCAAAAGACCGTATAGAATGGCTATCGATGAATTGGAAGAACTAAAGAAGCAACTTAAGGATTGTTGGAAAAGGAATTCATACGCCCAAGTTCTTCACCCTGGGGATCACCGGTGTTATTTGTGAAAAAGAAAGATGGGACCCTAAGAATGTGTGTCGATTATCGATCACTTAATGAGGTCACTATCAAAAACAAGTATCCGTTGCCAAGGATCGATGATTTATTCGATCAACTGAAAGGAGCAAAATACTTTTCTAAGATAGACCTTAGATCCGGATATTATCAACTCAAACTTCGATGGGATGATATACCAAAGACGACTTTCATGACGAGATATGGTCAATACGAGTATACTGTTCTCCCCTTTGGTTTAACTAACGCCCCGGCATACTTCATGAACTTGATGAATAAAGTATTCATGGGGAAATTGGATAAGTTTGTGGTAGTATTCATAGATGACATATTAATTTACTCCAAAACGGCCGAAGAACATGAAAGGCACCTCAGGATTGTTTTGGAAAGACTGCGAGAGCATCAATTATACGCCAAGTTCAGCAAGTGTGAATTCTAGCTAGAGAAGGTCGCTTTCCTTGGACACGTCATAACCCAACGAGGTGTTGAAGTTGATCCTTCAAAAGTAGAAGCAGTTCTGGAATGGCAACAACCACGAAACGTACATGAGGTATGAAGTTTCCTTGGATTAGCCGGCTACTACCGAAGATTCATTAAAGGATTCTCCAGCCTAGCCAAACCCATGACAGAGCTAACCAAGGAAAAAGTAAAGTTTAAATGGACAGTAGCTTGTGAAAATAGCTTTCAAGAACTGAAGCAAAGATTGGTAACCGCCCCGGTGTTAGCTCTGCCAGATATATATCAAAACTTCGTGATATACTGTGACGCTTCTCGCAAAGGACTAGGGGCAGTTCTCATGCAGAATGAAAGGGTAATAGCCTATGCGTCACGACAATTGAAGACCCATGAAGTGAATTACCGTACTCACGACCTAGAATTAGCTTCGGTGGTTCATGCCTTAAAAATCCGGAGACACTATCTATTGGGCAAACGATGTGATATCTACACAGACCATAAAAGTCTTAAGTACATCTTCACACAAAAGGAGTTAAACTTAAGGCAGCGAAGATGGCTGGAACTAATGAAGGACTATGACATACAACTACGATACCACCCAGGAAAAGCTAATGCCGTAGCAGATGCCCTAAGCCAGAAGTCTAGCTACCGACCAGAAAAACTAGCCCTGGAAATGCGAGCTTTAAATCTACAAGTAATACCCTTCGGGTATCTTGCCAACATCTATTTACAACCTCTGCTCCAAGTGCAAATTAAAGAAGCTCAAAAGGGAAGAAAGGAGGTCATGCTGCTTCAGGATTCTATTAGACTAGGAAAAGGGCCAGAACTTCGAGTGGATAAAGAAGGTACCCTTTACTTCCGAAACCGAATCTGCGTACCACCCCAGGATGAATTACGAAAAACAATCATGAATGAAGCTCATAACTCGGCCTACTCTATACACCCCGGATCCACCAAGATGTATCAAGACCTAAGAGAATCCTATTGGTGGCCAGGCATGAAAAGGGACATAGCCGAGTATGTAGCTAGTTGTCATGTCTGCAGGACAGTCAAAGCTGAGCATCAGAGACCAGCCGGATTACTGCAACCGCTACCCATACCTGAATGGAAATGGGAAGAAATTAGTATGGATTTTATCGTTGGCTTACCAGGACAGCTAAAGGAAATGACTCGATCTGGGTAATTGTAGACCGTCTAACCAAGGTTGCTCATTTTATTCCCGTAAAAACAACCCATGGAGGCGACGAATTAGCCTGGCTATATATAGACAATATTCTGAAACTTCATGGAGTACCTAAGAGAATAGTAACCGATGGAGGGCCACAGTTTACCTCCACCTTCTGGAAAACCATGCATAAAAGCTTAGGATCTACCTTGGATTATAGCTCGGCATACCACCCTCAAACTGATGGACAAACCGAGCGAGTAAATCAAATACTAGAAGACATGTTGCGAGCCTGTGTTCTGACCTATGGAAAGGACTGGGAAGAAAGCTTAGCGTATGCAAAATTCTCATACAACAATAGCTACCAAACTAGTTTGCAAATGTCACCCTTTGAAGCCCTGTACGGCAGAAAATGTAGGACCCCTTACTATGGTCAGAAACCGGAGAAAGGTCATTGTTTGGGCCAGCTATATTACGGGATGCTGAAGAGAAAACCAAACAGGTTCAGGAGAATTTAAAGATAGCACAAAATCGACAGAAAAGTTATGCTGACACCCGAAGAAAGGAATTGACCTTCGAAGACAATGACTTTGTGTATCTGAAAGTAGCTCCTATCCGAGGGACACGAAGATTCCAAATCAAAGGAAAGTTAGCACCCCGGTATATCGGGCCCTACCGAATACTAAATAGAATTGGAAAAGTAGCCTATCGACTGGCATTACCAGAAGAACTGGGAGATATACACCCGGTATTTCATGTATCTCAACTAAGGAAATGCCTAAGAGTACCCGAGGAACGAACAGCTCCGGAGACAGTAGATCTACAACCAGATTTGAGGTACCAAGAAAGACCCACACGAATATTGGATACAACCATTAGACAAACCCGAAGAACGGCGGCTAAGTTTTGCCGAGTACAATGGAGCAATCACACAGAGGCGGAGGCCACGTGGGAAAAAGAGGAAAATCTCAGAAAAGAATTCCCGTGTCTATTCCAGGAACCAGACGAATCTCGAGGACGAGATTCACTTTAAGTGGGGTAGGTCTGTGACACCCTAGAAATTAGAAAACATTTAAAAGGAAATTAAGAATATTTTTAATATTAAAAACTAGATTCACTTTAATAGGATAATGCATTAGAAAAATGAAATGCATTAGATTATTTTGAAACCAACTATATGCACATGCTTGTTCTAACTTTAGAATAATCCTAAACCCTAAGACCTAGCCAAAAACTCAAGTTAGATTTGAAATGAAACTCAAATTCAAATTCAAACTTAAAATAGAAAAGAAAAGAGAAAACAGAAAAAGGAAAAAGGGAAAACCTTACCCTGGGCCGAAACCTGGCCGCACGGCCCAGCTTCACCCCGCCGGCCCAGCAACCCTGCCCCTCTCTCCCGCCATCCCGCGGCCCAAGCCAACCCCGCCTCCCTCTCCCAAAGTCCACTCCACCCCCTCCAATTTCCGCGCGCGCGCATTGCACACCCCTGGTGACGTCGCGCTGACGTCACCATCCATCTCCCCTTCTTCCTCCCCTCGCCGCCGCGCCCATCTCGCCGCCGCGGCCGCCCGATCCGCCTCCACCGGCGCGGATCGATCCTAGGGGGACGAGCACGCCGCGTGTCGTCCCCACGGCCCTCCACCGCTGTGACATCTCTGATGTCTAATCACCTCATTAAGGCTTAATGGGCAATTAAACTTGTGGTTAAGACCAAAGTCAACGCATGAAATAATGGATTAAAGATTACATGCACCGAACCTTTAGAGCTTGAATTGATTTGAATTCAAAATTTCGCTTAAAAACTTGAAAATCTGTCAATAAGAGAGTTGTCCCAAATTTTATAAGGAACAACTTTGTCAATTGGTGGTTTTCAAAATTTTGAGTGGAAGATGATCTAAATCATGGTCAAACAGCAGTCAAACCTGTTTTTCAGCCAACACTTAGAAAATTTTCTAAGTCTGGACAGCAGCAGTTTTTAACAAAAGTTGAGGCTTGCCATTTGGATTTCCATATATAAATTTTCATGAACTTCTCTCTAAGTTGAATCATTGATGTTTGGACTTGCCCTTGGTCATGTTCTCCATCAAGTATTCACACTCTAAGCATTTTAAATTTGCTTGGGAAGAGGGTTAAGTCGAATGAACTCCTGGCAACTCGGTGAACTTTGACCTTTCTCGGTTGGCATGGTTCAAATTCGAATTTTGCCTTAAGAACTCAAAAATGTGCCAATACAAAGTTGTTCACATTTTCATGGGACACGACCTTTGTCAATTGGAGCTTGATGAGATTTTGAGTGCAACATGCCTAAAAACTCAGTCGAAATCAGTCGAACCTCAGAAGTTCACCCAGACCGACACAGAAGTTCACGCTGTCTTCGTCGCGCGCTCCAGCCCAAACCAAGCCGTTTTCCTATGGTCGCCCTTTACGAAAGTTGTAGAGGGTACTGAGGGACACGACTTTCGTATTTGGAGATTTTTGAGTTCAGTTCAAATATTGGAGAATTTGCCTGCGAAACAGCGCACATCAGGTGTTCGGCTGAAATGACGAGCTCACGCCGGCGCTCGCGTTCACTCGCGTTCGTCGCGTCCGCCACCTGGCACTCCGCCCCTGGGTCCTACAAGTCATCAGACCTTGACGTCCACGTGGCCAGCGCACCGGGACGCTGTCCCCCACCTTGCTCCCGATCAGCTCCCGACCGTGCCGCCAGCGACGCCACGCGGCGTTCCGCCACCGCCGCTGCTCCGACCGGCCGCATGCCTATCTCCGACCGTGACACGATGCCTGCCTGTCTCCACTGCATGCCGACCCGCGCATCGCCTTGTCCCTTGCCCCCTTTCGACGCGACGCCGCGCGCCACGTCGCGGAGGCCCGCTCGTCGCCGCCAGACCCTGCTCCCCCGCCTCCGACGACCACCTTGGCCAGCCAGGGACGGAGGCTTAGCCTCGAAGGGAACCCCCACCTTCTCCGCCTATAAAACCCCGTGCCCAAGCTTCACCGACCCCCCTGCTCCGCCGTGCCTTCCTGCCGCCAGGCCGCCGGCGTGAGCCCCCGTCCAACCCTCCTCGTTGCCTTCCAGGAGCTCAAGGGAGTCCCTTCCGCCCCACTCCACCTTCCCAAGCCGCGGTCCCGTCTCCTCCGCCACCAATCTCACCGGAGACCGAGCAGAGCCGGCCATAGATCCGCTCCTTCATGGCAACCCTCCTTCCGGCCATCACCAACCTCAAATCCCGCATCAAACCGGTCGCAGGTGAGCCCCTAAGCATTGCCGTGCCCTTCTCCGGCCGAGTCCGACCCTCACCTCGCCGGAATTTAGGCCGGATCATCACCGGTGTGCCCAGGGACCACATTGCGAAGATCGAGTTCTTTCTAGGGTCTTTTCTGCAAATTCCAGGGACCTGTCCGTAAGGATCGAGTTTAAGTTTTTTTGATCTAGTCTGTGAACTTCAAAAATCGGTTAAAAATCGTAGAAAAATCAGAAAATGCAAACCCAATTTTGTTGTACTCCTGGTATTGTGCTCTACCTTTCCTAGAAAGCATGTATAGGTGTTTGTGCTTAGTATTTTGAACTATGTTCAAATCTGTTCAAATTTAAATTTGTGCATAGATTGAAATCTACTGCTTTGTTTGTGCTGATTTTTGGATATGTTATGCTCTGAGTAGTTTCTAGCTTGCTGTAAAATTTGGCACAAAGTTACACACTAGGGTTTGACTTATGATTTAATAATCTGTCAGCTCACATCTGGATCTATAATTTGTAATAATTAATCTGTTCAGCTAATGAGCCCAAACTTTTTACAGTAGTTCTATAATGTCTTGATGCATGCCTGGTAAGAAGTACAGCTTAGTTCGAGCTGGCTAACGTGCTCTTTTAATTAATAACAGTTTAATCTTGGCTAATTCAAACAGCAAGATCCTTTGATCTTTTTAAGCTACCCTTTGGCATGTGATCTTGTCTAGACTAGTATAGGCTCTGGTAATTTTCTAAGGACCAATTGATAAAGTGTGATTTACTAGGATTTATTCTTGATGTTAGTGTGCTGGTATTGTTTGATTTATTGTGGTAGATGTATAAATGCTTTTGAGTTGGTTTTTGGTCAGTAAATCCATGTTGTTATAGACAGTACACTGTAATTTTCTCACATGAAAATAATACACCAAACCACCAGAATAAACTGTTAAAGTTTGATGTGTAAACGGCTAAATAAAAGAAGCAATCACATGTTTAAATTGATGAAATATTTTGATCACATGTCACCACCACACACCTTGCTGTTTAATGCTAACAACAAACTTGAGAACATGATGTGTACACAATCACCATCGCAAACCCAAGTTTCTTTTTTGAGTAATTACAAACTTAATTAAAGAATGGAAATGTTAGACAAAGTTTGTCCAGGTGAATGTGCCAATCAATACACCCCGGGTTTATCGTGTGAAACACGATGCTCGATATAACATCATTCTCTTATGCATTGCACCTCGTACAGGAACGACTCTCGCCGATGGAAGCCACAAGCCGATTCCGACGCAAGAAGAAGGACGACACGAGGAGAAGCCGAACGTCGTCGCAAGCAAGTCAAGACCCGAACCAAGTTCGGAAGAGTCAATACTAACTTAGCTCGGGATTAAGGCAAGCCCCGGAGCATGACCCATATTTTGAATATATGCAACTATGTTTGTTAAGTTTGCCTGTGCATTTACGTTCAGGAGTTGAATTGAAACCCTAGTTGCATGATCCTAGGTACCTATGCTATGCAATACTAGTATGATAGGTCGATAGCTGCCCCGCTATAAGGACCCGGTAAAAGTCGAGTGATTTCCTGTCACTCGCGAGATATAGGAATCAACTGCTTTACTTATGTTGGAATCATAAGGAGGACAGGCGGGGATTTTTGTCAGGTAGATGCCCCGTCCGTGTATGCTAATGTTGGTTAAGGCCGAATGGTGTGGTACCGACGGTTAAGTTTTTGAAAGTACTAAGCACTTGTCGATTCTATGGGGTCGGTAAGTTTAGTACCTACATGACTTCAGGGTGCAGACTTTTTCCTGCTCCTTCCGGGAACATTTTCCCCATGCCTCAAACATGTGGGTACGAGGGGCGTAAGTGTTGGTTCGGCCAGCCTTAGACCTCGTATGCCAGGGGGAGTTTGGTCCTGGACGCGACTGGGGGATTGATGGGAACTACCTGGTAGCGCTAGCCTTTGGCTGAGTGCGATGATCCGAGTGCTTGGGTCCACCTTGCAAGGTTAAAATCGGTTCGAACTGCCTGTTTCTCGCAGCTAATGAGACTACTTGACCCCGCTGCTACATTGAGTAAGAAGTGGAACATGATGATGGAAAGAAACTTGATGCTTGCTTAATTGCTTGCTCCACTTGCTTGATTAGTACAGGTTGCTTACCTAGAATGGTTAACTTAACTAGAACTTGATGCTAAAATATTGAAAGTAAGGATCCACTATTAGTCGCTCTTTGGCAAAACAAACCCACCAGCCAAAAGCCTTGCATGTCTAGAACTTGGTGACGTAGCTGTCACCCGACGGTTAAGTCTTGCTGAGTATTAGTATACTCAGCCTTGCTTGTTGAAATGTTTTCAGGTAGTGCTCTTGAGGAGATGGTTGCAGGTCTTACCTGGCCAACCACCCTTCCTCCTGGTTGGACTGTCATGTGGGACGAGGATGCTTCCGTGTGATGTCACGACGGCTTCACGTGACGTCATTCCATTCGAATAAAATTTGTTGTTTTCCGCTGCTTTCAAAACTCTGAAATAACAGTTACTTTATGCACTGAACTTGGTTTGTAATAAATTACCTCAAGTGGGACCTATTTAATACTTGTGGATTGTTGTAATCTCTGGGATCCACCTTCGAGTGGGTATTTGTATGACTTGTTTCGATCGAGGTAACTGTTCGTGGTTGCATCGGGCTCGACCCCACAGACTGTCAGATTACTCCGATTTAATTGCGTGACGACCAATGGAAGGTTAGCGCACTTAAGCCAGATTAATTTGAGCGGTTCTACCACAACCGCACCACAGGTGCGGCGCCGACCGCGCCCCGCAGCTCCGTGCGGAGCTCGCCGCCGGGGGCACGCGTCGCCGCCCCGTGCCGCCTCCTCGCCACGAGTCCGGCCGGGGAAGCCCCGGAGGAGCTCCGGGAGCTCACCTCCGGGCTATAAATAGCCCCGGGCGCGCTCCCTCGGAGCTCCATCCCCACACACACACTCACTCCCACACACCACGCAGCACACGCCGGCGCCGGTCGAGCGCGAGCCGTTCCGCCGCCGGTGACCAGCTCAGGCCACGCCGGAGACCGCGGCGCCGTACTCCGGTGAGTACTACCTCCGCCGCGCCTCGCTGTTGCCCTTTCTCCTCTCCGCAGGCGCCGCCGGCCAATGGTCGCCGGACTCCGAGCGCCGCTGCACTGCGGCGAGCCGTCGGCCAGCTTTAGCTGCGCTCCGCCACGCCTGAGCACGCTGCCGTGCTCAGTGCGCCACCAGTCGCGTTCCCGCTGCTTTACGGAGCCCAAAGCCCCTCGCCGCGCCTTTTCCCCTTTTGCGCCGCCCGCCGCTCAAGCTCCGGCGAGCTCGAGCCCCTGCGTCAAGCCCCGCCGCTGCGCCAGGGCATGCTGGACCCCGCCGCCGCACCACCCTTTCCCTCTCCACCGAGCCGCAGCCCTCCCCGTGACCTAGCATGGTCGGGGCGATCAACTCCGGCGAGCACCCCTGCCTCCGCCGTCGCCCGCCGCCGCTCCCCTCTTCTCGGCCCAGCTGGCGCCCACGTGGCTGCCACGCGTGCCGTGGCCCCATGGGCCGGCGGCACGGTCAGCCACCGCAGCCGCCACCTCATCCTCTTCCCACTCCCTGCACCCGGTCCTCGTGGACCGCTGACCCAAGGAGGTCACGGGTCCACGGGCCGTGGTCCATTGGTCCACAGCACAGTACTCAGCGCGGGCCGCGCCGCGCGGGCCCCACCTATCTGTCTCTCTCCCCTAGTTAATTGCTAGGTACACCGGCTATTTGCACACAAGAAATTAATTCTCCACCTCAGAGCTTTCCGAAAATTCCCAAAAATTCACCAAAAATCCTAGAATAATTCTTAAGCCTAGAAATACCTTTCTTTCTCAAAAACCTCACCCACAGCCCCTAGAACAAATAATTGCTCCTTTTAGGTTTAAATCTATTTTAATAGGAAAATTGCCCGTTAACCCTTGACTGATGTATTGATTTGTGTGACTAACTCGCAGACTCTGACCCCGAGAACAACGCCGAGGATCCAGATTACGAAGAGGAAGCAGGGGACGACCCCGACGCTGGACAAGGCAAGTCCCGTCCACATTAATAATTATGAAAATTACTTCTGTTATATAAGCATGCCCGGATAATTGAATTTGGAGAACCGAAACTTGATTACACAGTCTTTATTTTAGACCGGGAAGTGGAGAGAAGATCCCAAGGAAGGGGATTCTGTCCTAAGAGCCACCTCGGGTCGCCACTAAGGACCGGTTCGCGGGAGAATCTTTCCATTGCCTAGTACAGTCCCGCATGCCAAAAAAGCATGGCCGTCGGGAATGCTTATTTATGTGAGGCCTTGATCCACACCCCACTAGCCAGCCTTAGTAAACTGTCCCAAGGGGCCACGGTGGGCAATGGGACTATTGGAGACAGACCCCGACAGAGGGCTGGGTCTGGCCGGTACGAGTCGCAGGTGACAGGGTCGGTAGGACCTGGTGGCGGAGTGCCACGTTATATATATATTTTCTTGATGCATCAAGAATCTTTCCCCGAGAAGGTCCCTGTGTGGACGTGCGCGACTCCTACTTAGGCCCCAACAGTTTCCGTGGACAGAGCTAGGGAGTGGTTGTCTAGTGATAGACGCAGGTGGGAATGGATCTCGTAGGGCAGTTCCACCGAAGTACATGGTACGGGCTGACCGAATGTGGGACAGAGAAGTATGACCTCTGTAGAGCGACAAACCTATCTGGATAGCCGTGACTCCGGCAAGAGTCCAATTGGTAAAAGTCCCCGTCGATTAGATCACTAAAATGAACATGACCCGCGGGTTCCCCTTACCGTAGGTTGATATACCTTTGTTCACTAAACGGGACTGGTCGGGAGGTTATGCCCCTCCAGGACCAAACTTAATTAATCTATTAAATTACTTTGGGACTTGCTGAGTTCCCCCGTCAGGAGTTCTCACCCTTGCTTCCACTTCATACCAGAGGACTTCACCGAAGACGGAGCAGACGACGAAGGACCGGAATGGTGACGTGTTCCACCGCGATGCTGAGGCTCTACATAGTACTGGTAGTTTTATATTTTCTGAATAAGCGAAGGCCTTGAGGCCCGCTTGTAACCCTTGTGCAGACTCTAAGCTGTACATCGATGTAAATTATCAATAAAAGGTTATTCGATGATGATTTTTTATACCGCTTGTGAAGAACTACTTGCATTAGGGCTTCCAGGACTAATGCAGGTACTTGGGGAGTCCGTTTTATGGGCGTGCCCCACAGTTGATAACCGTGATGATGTGCTTAGCAAAACCAACAAGGAGAAGAGAGAGTTTAGGTCTTTGCTAGGAGAGTCGAAGGAGAGAGTAGCTGAGCTTGAGGCCTTACTTTCTGAGACTGGAAAGAAGGCGATGGACCTTGAGTCTTTGCTTTACGAGTCTAGGGAGAGAGCAGCTAAGCTTGAGTCAGAGATTACTATGTTGAAAGATGCTCCTGTTATTTCTGATGAGGTTGAGTGCTCTTTCTGTGATGTGCATCTTGCTGATCTGGTTGTTCTTAAGGAGAAACACATGACATGCTTAGATGATCTAGAAGATGCTAGGGTTGAGATTGCTGAGTTGAAGTCTAGATCTTCTTTGCTAGGTGCTTGTACTTCTTGCCCTGCTTTACATGCTCAGTTGCTTGAATCTTGTACCATGATCAGTTTGCTTGAAGCTCAATTGAAATCTCCCATTGCAAATTCCTGTTCTGCTTGTGATGTTGTCGCTTTGAAGAATGTTGAGCTAGAACAATGTGTTGATCGTTTGCAAGATGAGAATGATGAGTTGCGACAGTGTTTGGGTTGATTATTGGATCGCGAGCCACAGCTTAAGATGTTGATTGCTGGGTTCAAGAGAGCTGATGGTCGTGGTCTGGGTTCTGAGAAAGTTGGTGAGTGTAGTGGTGAGAAAGAGAGAGAGAGCAAACTAGTTCCACCACAAATACCCCAACACCACCAGAGAAAACTCCACCAAAGAACATCTTCTCACCTAAACCCAACCACCTGTTGAACAAGCTTGACACCACTCTAGATCCTCCCAAGTTTCCACCAAAGACAAACAACTTCCAGAGGAGAGTGACCTTTGTGAGGAGTGGGGTTTACCAGCCAAGAGAGAGGCCACAGCCGAGAGAAACCCCAAAGCCAAAGCCAGTCTGCTTCCATTGTGAGCATTGTGGAAGGGATGGACACCTTGAGGAGTTTTGCTGGAGGAAGAAGAGGGAGGTGAGACGGGAGAAGGAGATGGGGAACAGGGACAGGTACTACTCTTCCCGTAGTGTGCCTGTGTCTCGTTCACCCTTGCCTAGAGGAGAGGCCTTTGTGCGTACAGTTCCCTCGTTTTGTAGTCGTGGTGTTCCAGCTAGTCGTGAATTTGCTAGGCGGCCTCCAGTTCGTGGTCAGTTTGGTTCAGGGAGGTTCGACCGTAGCTTTGAGGCGAGGAGAGAGTCTAGGCCACGTTTTCCCCCGCGTGGCGCTAGAGGTCCGATGGTGAGAGACGAGAGGGTTTCACATGGTAGAGTTGATTTTGCTAACCCCTCTTTTGAGCAGATGGCCCGACACTGGTTTGACTCTTTTTGTGCTAACCCCAGTGTCGAGTCATTCGCTCATTCTCGTTCTCGCTCTTGATTGTGTAGGTGGGAGGCTTGGAGAACTTTTGGTTGATGGACTCTGGCTGTTCGAGACATATGACAGGTAATAGAAAGTGGTTCTCCAGTCTCACCCCGGTGGTGTCCAGGCAGTACATCACTTTCGGGGATAAGGGTAGAGGTAGAGTGTTGTCTGAGGGTGCTATTCAGGTGAGTGACAGTTTTATGTTGAAGCGGGTTGCTCTTGTCAAGAATCTTGGATTTAATTTGCTTTCAGTTTCTCAGCTTCTTGATGAGGGTTATGAGGTTCGGTTTAAGAGTGGTGATTCTCGAATTCTTGATTCTCGAGGTGACCTTGTGTGTATGATCATTCCCGAGGGACAGATTTTTCGTGCTGATTTTTCTCGATCTTTTGGTCCTTCACGGTGTTTGATCGCTGGTACTTCTTCTGAGCTTTGGAAGTGGCATAGGAGATTGGGTCATGTGAGCTTTGATTTACTCACACGCTTGAGTGCTCTTGACCTTATCCGAGAATTGCCCAAGCTCAAGTTTGAGAAAGATTTGGTTTGTGCACCTTGTCGGCATGGTAAGATGGTTGCTGCTTCCCATCCACCTTTGACAGATGTTATGACTGAACGTCCAGGGGAGCTTTTGCAAATGGACTTGGTTGGTCCCGCTCGCGTTCGTTCAGTTGGTGGGAAGTGGTATGTTCTTGTGGTTGTGGATGACTTCTCTCGGTATGCTTGGGTGTTCTTTTTGGCGTCGAAGGATGAGACATTTGATTTTGTTCGAGATCTGATTTTGAGGTTGAAAAACGAGAGTAATGGTGGTGCCATGAGAGCTATACGCAGTGACAAAGGTACGGAATTTAAGAACACTCGTTTTGATGCCTTTTGTCGTGATCTTGGTCTCGAACATCCATACTCTTCGCCATATGTTGCTTGCCAAAATGGAGTTGCTGAAAGGAAGAATCAAACGCTTTGTGAGATGGCTAGGATGATGCTAGATGAGCATAGGACTCCTAGGAAATATTGGGCCGAGGCGGTGAACACAGCTTGTCATGTTTCAAATCGGATTTTCCTTCATGCCTTCAAGAAGAAAACTTGCTATGAGCTTTTCCATGGTCGTTCCCCACGTGTGAGTCACTTTCGGGTTTTCGGTTGCAAGTGTTCATTCTTAAGAAAGGAAATTTGGACAAGTTTGAGTCTCGTTCGATGGATGGAATTTTTCTTGGTTATGCTAATCATTCTCGAGCATATCGTGTGCTCAATCTTGAGACTAACCAAATCATGGAGACTTGCGAAGTCACTTTCGACGAGACCATTCCGTGTAGTTCCTCTGTCTTTGAGTGTGCAGGTGATGACGAGTTGGGACAGTCTATCTTTGAAGAAGAACAGCTTGATGAAGAAGATGATGAGGAGAATCGTGCACCGTGTGGAGAGCTTGTACCTTCTACTTCCACTACTACCACGACGCTCGACGACGGCCCCTCTGCTACACCTTCGTCGAGTCGCGCACACGATCGAGTTCAAGTGGAAGCTGATGTTGAGGGGGAGGCAATCTCGAGGCGAGAAGCTCCCCGGCTGGTACAGGAAGAATCATCCACCTTCAAGGATCATAGGTGACTTGGATGAACGCACTACACGGTCGAGGTCACAGAACATCTCTCATTTCAGCTCATTCTGCTTTTGTTGCGTCTTTCGAGCCCAAAAATGTTGGACACGCTTTATCTGATTCTGATTGGGTCAATGCCATGCATGAAGAGCTTGAAAACTTTGAGAGAAACCAAGTGTGGGAGTTAGTAGAACCACCTCCAAATTGCCATCCTATAGGAACCAAGTGGGTGTTCAAAAACAAGAGGGATGAGGGTGGTGAGATTGTGAGAAACAAAGCGAGGTTGGTTGCTCAGGGGTTTTCGCAGCAGGAGGGGATAGATTATGAGGAGACCTTTGCTCCTGTTGCCCGTTTGGAGGCAATTCGAATTCTTCTAGCATTCTCTGTTGCTAAAGGATTCAAATTGTACCAAATGGACGTGAAGAGTGCCTTTCTGAATGGGGTGATCGAGGAAGAAGTGTATGTGAGGCAGCCCCTAGATTTTGAGAGTGAGAGATACCCACACCGAGTGTACAAACTCCACCGAGCTTTATATGGCCTAAAGCAAGCACCCAGAGCGTGGTATGGTAGGTTGAGGGGGTTCTTGCTTAGCAAGGGGTTTGTGATGGGGAAGGTTGATAAGACGCTCTTCTTGTTGAGAAATGGCAATGATCTCTTAATCGTTCAGATTTACGTGGATGATATCATTTTTGGTGGCTCTTCTCACAGTCTTGTTGCCAAGTGTGCAGAGGATATGAGCAGGGAATTTGAGATGGCGATGATGGGAGAGTTGCAGTTCTTTCTCGGCTACAGATCAAGCAGACCAAGGACGGGACGTTCGTGCACCAAAGCAAGTACACGAAGGACATTCTCAAGAAATTCGACATGAGCGACTCCAAGCCGATGACTACACCGATGAGTACGACTACAGCTTTGGATGCGGATGAGGACGGGGAACCAGTGGACCAGAAGGAGTACCGGAGCATGATCGGCTCCCTTCTCTACTTGACGGCAACGAGGCCGGACATACAGTTCAGCGTGTGTATGTGCTCTCGTTTCAGGCTTCACCGAGGACTTCACATCGTCAGGCCGTCAAGCGGGATTTTCAGGTATCTCAAGTTTACTCCTGAGCTGGGTCTTTGGTATTCTGCTGATTCCACACTTGCACTCCATGGTTTTTCTGATGCTGATTTTGCTGGGTGTCGTGTTGATCGTAAGTCTACTTCTGGTCTGTGTCAGTTTCTTGGTTCCTCTCTGTGTCTTGGTCTTCTCGCAAGCAGTCTAGTGTAGCCCAATCCACCACAGAAGCCGAGTATGTTGGTGCTGCTAGCTGTTGTTCCCAGTTGCTTTGGATCACCTACACCTTGAGAGACTTTGGCTTAGACATGTCCCATGTACCACTTCTTTGTGATAGCACCAGTGCCATAAGCGTAGCCAAAAATCCCGTGCTTCATTCCAAAACCAAACACATAGAAGGAGTACCATTCTGAGAGATCATGTGGAGAAAGGAGATATCGAGCTTGCCCATGTTTCTACCCAAAACCAGCTTGCAGACATTTTCACTAAGCCACTTGACCAAGTTACCTTCACCCGCTTGCGAGGAGAACTTGGTGTGTGTGCGGTTTTCTAAGCTGAGTTTTGGAGGCTTCTCTTGTAGCATATGTATTTATTGTACCATCTTTGTCTCTTGATGTACATTTTCTGCTTTTTGTATCTTGATGTATAGTTTTCATCTTTGCATCTTGTGATATATCAAGTTGCATTTGTGTCATATCTTAGGATGAGCTTCTCCTATATGCAGTGATTACTACAATTTGCTACATTTTAGAGTTGAGGCAGGCTGGCTAGGGATTGATTGTATGGATGGCTATGCTCTTGATGGTTTTGACATATATTCTATTGAGATAGTCTCCTTTTTGAATTAAAATGACAAACTGAACTTATACTCTTTCACCCATGAGTAAATGCCTTTGCATGTCTTGTTTGAGCCGAAATGGCTATATCTTGCTTAAGATCATGCTAGGATATGATATTCTTTTCAATTAGGTCAAAGTCCTTTGTCATTGTAAATGTTTAGCCCATGCTTTATCTTGTGGAGGAGCATAAGCTTCTTTTTGCCGCAAAGACATTTCATGTACCATGCTTAATTTGAAAAACTTGAAAAAAAAATGAGATGTCTATGCATGAAAGAAGAAAGATGAGAAAAAGATATACTTGCTGAAATTATGCTCCTGTCTCTGTGCTTTCACCATTGCACACACTTGCACACATGGGTGCTAAGCGGTTGCATGTTGTTTGCCAGAGAAGTCTCCCATGAAAAGTGAACACATGGCTCCGTGCTTTGACATGACATGAGATAGAACTTGGACGTTTATGATGATCTTTTGTCAAGAATGCTTGTGCTTTCATGTTTTTTGTGAGATGAAGTTCATTTTTGCTTGAACAATCCATGGTTAGGACTTTGCTCATGTGGTGACAGTTTCGATAAAACTACACAAATTGATCATAGCTGTGTCAATTGACTATATGTCTTTACCTTCTTGATGGCAATGCCCGTGTCACACGATGAACTATCTTGTTTGCCGCTTCTCTAACTTGTAGCATTTGTATTGCTCATTGTATATTTGAGAAGCTTGTAGTTGCATTTTGTATATTTTTCCTTGATTTGTGCATTGTCAACAAGGGGGAGAATTTCTGGAGCATTTTGTAAGGGGGAGAAGTGCTAAATTAGGGAGAAAGTTTTGAGCATTATCGAGTGTTTTCGCACGCACAAGTTCACTTGTTCAGGGGAGTGCATCTTTGCAGGGAGAGTGCTGTGAGTATCTGAAAAGTGAATTGGAGATTGTGATTTGTGTTTGTGCTTTTGCTCTTTTGCCGATGGTGTTGAGCCCTTTCGCTTCTTCTTGAAGGGTCGGCGTTTCTGGAGCTTTCTCTTGCGAAGTGACTTCGTTCTTGCTTGTTCTTGCTTTTAGTCACTTGCTTGAGCGTTGTTTTCGATTTCTTTTCTATTTTCTTTTTTGATATCTATGTGACTATGTGTGTGTTGTCAATGCACTCATCAAGGGGGAGATTGAGGACCCGGTGTGTCCGAGGACCGGTGGATGGTCGCTTCCTGGTGTGATGAGTGATTGACAACGTGGTGTGGATTGACGTTTCCCTTGGCTCAAGTATTGCAGGTGTAGAATGCGGCTTGATTGCATTGGTGCAGGTGAAGAACAGGCGCGAAAGGTCTTAGCCATGGCGGCCTCCGAGGAGCGGAGAGACAAGTAGGCTTGGTTCGAAGGGACCCGGTGGCCAGATGGATCAAGTGCGGTTCACATGGTGCAAGAACGAGCAAGGGGACGTGGTTCCGGTGCGAGGTAGCGGCTCACAACCGAAGCTCGTACGCGGACATGAAGCCGGTGCAAGGTAGCGGCTAACGACCGAAGCTTGTACGCGGGGTTGGTGATTTGGCTACAAAATCATCAGGAGGACGGTTTCTTGGTTTGGGCCCTCAAAACCAAGCCCGAGGACTCGACGAGGCGAAGTCTGGGCAGCTGGGTCGAGGTGACCAGCCAGGCCCAAGTTCGGCGTCGAGGAGCTTCGATCCGGAGGACACGCGGCGTGACCGCAAGGCTTGCGTCGGAGGGAAGCTAGCTTGCGGTGGAAGGTGTCCCAGCCCGAAAAATTCTGAAACCAAATGTCAAATTTGCCCCTGAGGGGTATGTATCACTTAGGGGTAGCTTGTCTTTAGAGCACCACCACTTGGACTATATAATAGACCCCCTAGGGTTGTTGGCTGCTATCTCTTTGCACCTAGACCTATTTCGAATCATTGTCAGTTTGTATAGGTGAATTCCATGTTTGGATGATTGAGTTTGTGCTGCTCATCTTTGTGCCATGATTTGAATTCCACGATCCTCCTTTTCTGTTCCTTATTTTCGGAGTGTATTTCGAGCTATTTTTGGGTGATTTTCATTCTTCACTCCTTGGGCGTGGTTCTCGGATTTCTTGGAGGATTCACGTATGAGTGCCTTGTGCCTCGTTTGCTGGTGATCTCTTGCCCCCAAACGCCGGGATCGCTTTGGATTTGAAGTTTTTTGGAATGAACTCGAGTTCTTGGGTGTCTTCACGAGATCTGTGACCTTCCAGGCGTTCTAGGAGGTTTGGGGCCAAGATCTTTGGGGCTTAGCCCCGTCCGTGCCTGCTAATGGTTAAGGCCGAATGGTGTGGTACCGACGGTTAAGTTTTGAAAGTACTAAGCACTTGTCGATTTCTATGGGGTCGGTAAGTTTAGTACCTACATGACTTCAGGGTGCAGACTTTTTCCTGCTCCTTCCGGAACATTTTCCCCATGCCTCAAACATGTGGGTACGAGGGGCGTAAGTGTGGTTCGGCCAACCTTAGACCTCGTATGCCAGGGGGAGTTTGGTCCTGGACGCGACTGGGGATTGATGGGATACCTGGTAGTAGCGCTAGCCTTTGGCTGAGTGCGATTGACCGAGTGCTTGGTCCACCTTGCAAGGTTAAAATTGGTTCGAACTGCCTGTTTCTCGCAGCTAATGACTACTTGACCCCGCTGCTACTTGAGTAAGAAGTGGAACATGATGATGGAAAGAAACTTGATTGCTAATTGCTTGCTCCATGCTGCTTTTAGTACAGGTTGCTACCTAGAATGGGTAACTTAACTAGAACTTGATGCTAAAATATTGAAAGTAGGATCCACTATTAGTCGCTCTTTGGCAAAACAACCCACCAGCCAAAAGCCTTGCATGTCTAGAAACTTGGTGACGTAGCTGTCACACCGACGGTTAAGTCTGCTGAGTATTAGTATACTCAGCCTTCCTTGTTGAAATGTTTTCAGGTAGTGCTCTTGAGGAGATGGTTGCAGGTCTTACCTGGCCACCACCCTTCCTCCTGGTTGGACTGTCATGTGGACGAGGATGCTTCCGTGTGATGTCACGACGCTTCACGTGACGTCATTCCATCGAATAAAATTGTTGTTTCCGCTGCTTTCAAAACTCTGAATAACAGTTACTTATGCATAACTTGGTTTGAATAAATTACCTCAAGTGGGACCTATAATTAATTGGGATTGTTGTAATCTCTGGGATCCACCTCGAGTGGGTATTTGTATGACTTGTTTCGATCGAG
The DNA here is from genome assembly GCA_015476505.1 of Urochloa ruziziensis. Taxonomy (NCBI): domain Eukaryota; kingdom Viridiplantae; phylum Streptophyta; class Magnoliopsida; order Poales; family Poaceae; genus Urochloa; species Urochloa ruziziensis. Next base: position 40,657,404 of record CM027120.1, on the reverse strand, counting down.
GTAACTGTTCGTGGTTGCATCGGGCTCGACCCACAGATGTCAGATTACTCCGATTAATTGCGTGACGACCAATGGAAGTTAGCGCACTTAAGCCAGATTAATTTGGCGGTTCTACCCAACCGCACCACAGGTGCGGGCCGACCGCGCCCTGCAGCTCGTGCGGAGCTCGCCGCGGGGGCACGCCTCGCCGCCGTGCCGCCTCTCGCCACGAGTCCGGCCGGGAAGCCCCGGAGGAGCGCGGGAGCTCACCTCCGGGCTATAAATAGCCCCGGGCGCGCTCCTCGGAGCTCATCCCCCACACACACTCACTCCCACACACGCAGCACACGCCCGGCGTCCGGTCGAGACGCGAGCCGTTCCGCCGCCGGTGACCAGCTCAGGCACGCCGGAGACCGCGGCGCAGTACTCCGGTGAGTACTACCTCCGCCGGCCTCGCTGTTGCCCTTTCTCCTCTCCGCAGGCGCCGCCGGCCAATGGTCGCCGGATCGAGCGGCTGCACTGCGGGAGCGTCGGCCAGCTTTAGCTGCGCTCCGCCACGCCTGAGCACGCTGCCGTGCTCAGTGCGCCACCAGTCGCGTTCCGCTGCTTTACGGAGCCCAAAGCCCCTCGCCGCGCCTTTTCCCCTTTTGCGCCGCCCGCCGCTCAAGCTCCGGCGAGCTCGAGCCCCTGCGTCAAGCCCGCCGCTGCGCCAGGGCATGCTGGACCCCGCCGCCGCACCACCCTTTCCCTCTCCGCCGCCGCAGCCCTCCCCGTGACCTAGATGGTCGGGGCGCTTAACTCCGGCGAGCACCCCTGCCTCGCGTCGCCCCGCAGCTCCGCTCCCCTCTTCTCGCCCAGCTGGCGCCCACGTGGCTGCCACGCGTGCCGTGGCCCCATGGGCCGGCGGCACGGTCAGCCACCGCAGCCGCCACCTCATCCTCTTCCCACTCCCTGCACCCGGTCCTCGTGGACCGCTGACCCAAGGAGGTCACGGTCCACGGGCCGTGGTCCATTGGTCCACAGCACAGTACTCAGCGCGGGCCGCGCCGCGGGCCCCACCTATCTGTCTCTCTCCCCTAGTTAATTGCTAGGTACACCGGCTATTTGCACACAAGAAATTAATTCTCCACCTCAGAGCTTTCCGAAAATTCCCAAAAATTCACCAAAATCCTAGAATAATTCTTAAGCCTAGAAATACCTTTCTTTCTCAAAAACCTCACCCACAGCCCCTAGAACAAATAATTGCTCCTTTTAGGTTTAAATCTATTTTAATAGGAAAATCGCCCGTTAACCCTTGACTGATGTATTGATTTGTGTGACTAACTCGCAGACTCTGACCCCGAGAACAACACCGAGGATCCGATTTACGAAGAGGAAGCAGGGACGACCCCGACTGGACAAGGCAAGTCCCGTCCACATTAATAATTATGAAATTACTTCTGTTATATAAGCATGCCCGGATAATGAATTTGGAGAACCGAAACTTGATTACACAGTCTTTGTTTTAGACCGGAAGTGGAGGGAAGATCCCAAGGAAGGGGATTCTGTCCTAAGAGCCACCTCGGGTCGCCACTAAGGACCGGTTCGCGGGAGAATCTTTCCATTGCCTAGTACAGTCCCGCATGCCAAAAAGCATGGCCTTCGGAATGCTTATTTATGTGAGGCCTTGATCCACACCCACTAGCCAGCCTTAGTAAACTGTCCCAAGGGGCCACGGTGGGCAATGGGACTACTGGAGACAGACCCCGACAGAGGGCTGGGTCTGGCCGGTATGAGTCGCAGGTGACAGGGTCGGTAGACCTGGTGGCGGAGTGCCACGTTATATATATATTTTCTTGATGCATCAAGAATCTTTCCCCGAGAAGGTCCCTTGTGGACGTGCGCGACTCCTACTTAGGCCCAACAGTTTCCGTGGACAGAGCTAGGGAGTGGTTGTCTAGTGATAGACGCAGGTGGGAATGGATCTCGTAGGGCAGTTCCACCGAAGTACATGGTACGGCTGACCGAATGTGGACAGAGAAGTATGACCTCTGCAGAGCGACAAACCTATCTGGATAGCCGTGACTCCGGCAAGAGTCCAATTGGTAAAAGTCCCCGTCGATTAGATCACTAAAATGAACATGACCCGCGGGTTCCCCTTACCGCAGGTTGATATACCTTTGTTCACTAAACGGGACTGGTCGGGAGGTTATGCCCCTCCAGGACCAAACTTAATTAATCTATTAAATTACTTTGGGACTTGCTGAGTTCCCCGTCAGGATTTCTCACCCTTGCTTCCACTTCATACCAGAGGACTTCACCGAAGACGGAGCAGACGACGAAGGACCGGAATGGTGACGTGTTCCACCGCGATGCTGAGGCTCTACATAGTACTGGTAGTTTTATATTTTCTGAATAAGCGAAGGCCTTGAGGCCCGCTTGTAACCCTTGTGCAGCTCTAAGCTGTACATCGATGTAAATTATCAATAAAAGGTTATTTGATGATGATTTTTGATACCGCTTGTGAAGAACTACTTGCATTAGGGCTTCCAGGACTAATGCAGGTACTTGGGAGTCCGTTTTATGGGCGTGCCCCACAGTTGATAACCGTGATGATGTGCTTAGCAAACCAACAAGGAGAAGAGAGAGTTTAGGTCTTTGCTAGGAGAGTCGAAGGAGGAGTAGCTGAGCTTGAGGCCTTACTTTCTGAGACTGGAAAGAAGGCGATGGACCTTGAGTCTTTGCTTTACGAGTCTAGGGAGAGAGCGCTAAGCTTGAGTCGGAGATTACTATGTTGAAAGATGCTCCTGTTATTCTGATGAGGTTGAGTGCTCTTTCTGTGATGTGCATCTTGCTGATCTGGTTGTTCTTAAGGAGAAACACATGACATGCTTAGATGATCTAGAAGATGCTAGGGTTGAGATTGCTGAGTTGAAGTCTAGATCTTCTTTGCTAGGTGCTTGTACTTCTTGCCCTGCTTTACATGCTCAGTTGCTTGAATTGTACCATGATCAGTTTGCTGAAGCTCAATTGAAATCTCCCATTGCAAATTCCTGTTCTGCTTGTGATGTTGTCGCTTTGAAGAATGTTGAGCTAGAACAATGTGTTGATCGTTTGCAAGATGAGAATGATGAGTTGCGACAGTGTTTGGGTTTGATTATCGGATCGCGAGCCACAGCTTAAGATGTTGATTGCTGGGTTCAAGAGAGCTGATGGTCGTGGTCTGGGTTCTGAGAAAGTTGGTGAGTGTAGTGGTGAGAAAGAGAGAGAGCAAACTAGTTCCACCACAAATACCCCAACACCACCAGAGAAAACTCCACCAAAGAACATCTTCTCACCTAAACCCAACCACCTGTTGAACAAGCATGACACCACTCTAGATCCTCCCAAGTTTCCACCAAAGACAAACAACATCCAGAGGAGAGTGACCTTTGTGAGGAGTGGGGTTTACCAGCCAAGAGAGAGGCCACAGCCGAGAGAAACCCAAAGCCAAAGCCAGTCGCTTCCATTGTGAGCATTGTGGAAGGGATGGACACTTGAGGAGTTTGCTGGAGGAAGAAGAGGGAGGTGAGACGGAGAAGGAGATGGGGAACAGGGACCAGTACTACTCTTCCCGTAGTGTGCCTGTGTCTCGTTCACACCTTGCCTAGAGGAGAGGCCTTTGTGCGTACAGTCCCTCTGTTTGTAGTCGTGGTGTTCCCGCTAGTCGTGAATTGCTAGGCTGCCTCCAGTTCGTGTTAGTTTGGTTCAGTGGAGGTTCGACCGTAGCTTTGAGGCGAGGAGAGAGTCTAGCCACGTTTTCCCCCGCGTGGCGCTAGAAGGTCCGATGGTGAGAGACTAGAGGGTTTCACAGGGTAGAGTTATTTGGCTAACCCCTCTTTTGAGCAGATGGCCCGACGACACTGGTTGACTCTTTTGTGCTAACCCCAGTGTCGAGTCAGTCGCTCATTCTCGTTCCCGCTCTTGATTGTGTAGGTGGGAGGCGTGGAGAACTTTTGGTTGATGGACTCTGGCTGTTCAGACATATGACGGTAATAGAAGTGGTTCTCCAGTCTCACCCCCGGTGGTGTCCAGGCAGTACATCACTTTCGGGGATAAGGGTAGAGGTAGAGTGTTGTCTGAGGGTGCTATTCAGGTGAGTGACAGTTTTATGTTGAAGCGGGTTGCTCTTGTCAAGAATCTTGGATTTAATTTGCTTTCAGTTTCTCAGCTTCTTGATGAGGGTTATGAGGTTCGGTTTAAGAGTGGGGATTCTCGAATTCTTGATTCTCGAGGTGACCTTGTGTGTATGATCATTCCCGAGGGACAGATTTTTCGTGCTGATTTTTCTCGATCTTTTGGTCCTTCACGGTGTTTGATCGCTGTACTTCTCTCTGAGCTTTGGAAGTGGCATAGGAGATTGGGTCATGTGAGCTTTGATTTACTCACACGCTTGAGTGCTCTTGACCTTATCCGAGGATTGCCCAAGCTCAAGTTTGAGAAAGATTGGTTTGTGCACCTTGTCGGCATGGTAAGATGGTTGCTGCTTCCCATCCACCTTTGACAGATGTTATGACTGAACGTCCAGGGGAGCTTTTCATATGGACTTGGTTGGTCCCGCTCGCGTTCGTTCAGTTGGTGGGAAGTGGTATGTTCTTGTGGTTGTGGATGACTTCTCTCGGTATGCTTGGGTGTTCTTTTTGGCGTCGAAGGATGAGACATTTGATTTTGTTCGAGATCTGATTTTGAGGTTGAAAAACGAGAGTAATGGTGGTGCCATGAGAGCTATACGCAGTGACAATGGTACGGAATTTAAGAAACACTCGTTTTGATGCCTTTTGTCGTGATCTTGGTCTCGAACATCCATACTTCTTCGCCATATGTTGCTTGCCAAAATGGAGTTGCTTGAAAGGAAGAATCGAACGCTTGGTGAGATGGCTAGGATGATGCTAGATGAGCATAGGACTCCTAGGAAATATTGGGCCGAGGCGTGAACACAGCTTGTCATGTTTCAAATCGGATTTTCCTTCATGCCTTTCAAGAAGAAAACTTGCTATGAGCTTTTCCATGGTCTTCCCCACGTGTGAGTCACTTTCGGGTTTTCGGTTGCAAGTGTTTCATTCTTAAGAAAGGAAATTTGGACAAGTTTGAGTCTCGTTCGATGGATGGAATTTTTCTTGGTTATGCTAATCATTCTCGAGCATATCGTGTGCTCAATCTTGAGACTAACCAAATCATGGAGACTTGCTGCGAAGTCACTTTCGACGAGACCATTCCGTGTAGTTCCTCTGTCTTTGAGTGTGCAGGTGATGACGAGTTGGGACAGTCTATCTTTGAAGAAGAACAGCTTGATTAAGAAGATGAAGAAGAGAATCGTGCACCGTGTGGAGAGCTTGTACCTTCTACTTCCACTAATACCACGACGCTCGACGACGGCCCCTCTGCTACACCTTCGTCGAGTCGCGCACACGATCGAGTTCAAGTGGAAGCTGATGTTGAGGGGGAGGCAATCTCGAGGCGAGAAGCTCCCCGGCTGGTACGGAAGAATCATCCACCTTCAAGGATCATAGGTGACTTGGATGAACGCACTACACGGTCGAGGTCACAGAACATCTCTCATTTCACTCATTCTGCTTTTGTTGCGTCTTTCGAGCCCAAAAATGTTGGACACGCTTTATCTGATTCTGATTGGGTCAATGCCATGCATGAAGAGCGTGAAAACTTTGAGAGAAACCAAGTGTGGGAGTTAGTAGAACCACCTCCAAATTGCCATCCTATAGGAACCAAGTGGGTGTTCAAAAACAAGAGGGATGAGGGTGGTGAGATTGTGAGAAACAAAGCGAGGTTGGTTGCTCAGGGGTTTTCGTAGCAGGAGGGGATAGATTATGAGGAGACCTTTGCTCCTGTTGCCCGTTTGGAGGCAATTCAATTCTTCTAGCATTCTCTGTTGCTAAAGGATTCAAATTGTACCAAATGGACGTGAAGAGTGCCTTTCTAAATGGGGTGATCGAGGAAGAAGTGTATGTGAGGCAGCCCCTAGATTTTGAGAGTGAGAGATACCCACACCGAGTGTACAAACTCCACCGAGCTTTATATGGCCTAAAGCAAGCACCCAGAGCGTGGTATGGTAGGTTGAGGGGGTTCTTGCTTAGCAAGGGGTTTGTGATGGGGAAGGTTGATAAGACGCTCTTCTTGTTGAGAAATGGCAATGATCTCTTAATCGTTCAGATTTACGTGGATGATATCATTTTTGGTGGCTCTTCTCACAGTCTTGTTGCCAAGTGTTGCAGAGGATATGAGCAGGGAATTTGAGATGGCGATGATGGGAGACTTGCAGTTCTTTCTCGGACTACAGATCAAGCAGACCAAGGACGGGACGTTCGTGCACCAAAGCAAGTACACGAAGGACATTCTCAAGAAATTCGACATGAGCGACTCCAAGCCGATGACTACACCGATGAGTACGACTACAGCTTTGGATGCGGATGAGGACGGGGAACCAGTGGACCAGAAGGAGTACCGGAGCATGATCGGCTCCCTTCTCTACTTGACGGCAACGAGGCCGGACATACAGTTCAGCGTGTGTATGTGCTCTCGTTTTCAGGCTTCACCGAGGACTTCACATCGTCAGGCCAGTCAAGCGGTTTTCAGGTATCTCAAGTTTACTCCTGAGCTGGGTCTTTGGTATTCTGCTGATTCCACACTTGCACTCCATGGTTTTTCTGATGCTGATTTTGCTGGGTGTCGTGTTGATCGTAAGTCTACTTCTGGTCTGTGTCAGTTTCTTGGTTCCTCTCATGTGTCTTGGTCTTCTCGCAAGCAGTCTACTGTAGCCCAATCCACCACAGAAGCCGAGTATGTTGGTGCTGCTAGCTGTTGTTCCCAGTTGCTTTGGATCACCTACACCTTGAGAGACTTTGGCTTAGACATGTGCCCATGTACCACTTCTTTGTGATAGCACCAGTGCCATAAGCGTAGCCAAAAATCCCGTGCTTCATTCCAAAACCAAACACATAGAAGCCTAAGAGATCATGTGGAGAAAGGAGATATCGAGCTTGCCCATGTTTCTACCCAAACCAGCTTGCAGACATTTTCACTAAGCCACTTGACCAAGTTACCTTCAACCGCTTGCGAGGAGAAAGTTGGTGTGTGTGCGGTTTTCTAAGCTGAGTTTTGGAGGCTTCTCTTGTAGCATATGTATTTATTGTACCATCTTTGTCTCTTGATGTACATTTTTCTGTTTTTGTATCTTGATGTATAGTTTTCATCTTTGCATCTTGTGATATATCAAGTTGCATTTGTGTCATATCTTAGGATGAGCTTCTCCTATATGCAGTGATTACTACAATTTGCTACATTTTAGAGTTGAGGCAGACTGGCTAGGGATTGATTGTATGGATGGCTATGCTCTTGATGGTTTTGACATATATTCTATTGAGATAGTCTCCTTTTTGAATTAAAATGACAAACTGAACTTATACTCTTTCACCCATGAGTAAATGCCTTTGCATGTCTTGTTTGAGCCGAAATGGCTATATCTTGCTTAAGATCATGCTAGGATATGATATTCTTTTCAATTAGGTCAAAGTCCTTTGTCATTGTAAATGTTTAGCCCATGCTTTATCTTGTGGAGGAGCATAAGCTTCTTTTTGCCGCAAAGACATTTCATGTACCATGCTTAATTTGAAAAACTTGAAAAAAAAATGAGATGTCTATGCATGAAAGAAGAAAGATGAGAAAAAGATATACTTGCTGAAAATTATGCTCCTGTCTCTGTGCTTTCACCATTGCACACACTTGCACACATGGGTGCTAAGCGGTTGCATGTTGTTTGCCAGAGAAGTCTCCCATGAAAAGTGAACACATGGCTCCGTGCTTTGACATGACATGAGATAGAACTTGGACGTTTATGATGATCTTTTGTCAAGAATGCTTGTGCTTTCATGTTTTTTGTGAGATGAAGTTCATTTTGCTTGAACAATCCATGGTTAGGACTTTGCTCATGTGGTGACAGTTTGATAAAACTACACAAATTGATCATAGCTGTGTCAATTGACTATATGTCTTTACCTTCTTGATGGCAATCCCGTGTCACACGATGAACTATCTTGTTTGCCGCTTCTCTAACTTGTAGCATTTTGTATTGCTCATTGTATATTTGAGAAGCTTGTAGTTGCATTTTGTATATTTTTCCTTGATTTGTGCATTGTCAACAAGGGGGAGAATTTCTGGAGCATTTTGTAAGGGGGAGAAGTGCTAAATTAGGGAGAAAGTTTTTGAGCATTATCGAGTGTTTTCGCACGCACAAGTTCACTTGTTCAGGGGGAGTTGCATCTTTGCAGGGAGAGTGCTGTGAGTATTCTGAAAAGTGAATTGGAGATTTGTGATTTGTGTTTTGTGCTTTTGCTCTTTTGCCGATGGTGTTGAGCCCTTTCGCTTCTTCTTGAAGGGTCGGCGTTTCTGGAGCTTTCTCTTGCGAAGTGACTTCGTTCTTGGCTTGTTCTTGCTTTTAGTCACTTGCTTGAGCGTTTGTTTTCGATTTCTTTTCTATTTTCTTTTTTGATATCTATTGTGACTATGTGTGTGTTGTCAATGCACTCATCAAGGGGGAGATTGAGGACCCGGTGTGTCCGAGGACCGGTGGATGGTCGCTTCCTGGTGTGATGAGTGATTGACAACGTGGTGTGGATTGACGTTTCCCTTGGCTCAAGTATTGCAGGTGTAGAACGCGGCTTGATTGCATTGGTGCAGGTGAAGAACAGGCGCGAAAGGTCTTAGCCATGGCGGCCTCCGAGGAGCGGAGAGACAAGTAGGCTTGGTTCAAGGGACCCGGTGGCCAGATGGATCAAGTGCGGTTCACATGGTGCAAGAACGAGCAAGGGGACGTGGTTCCGGTGCGAGGCAGCGGCTCACAACCGAAGCTCGTACGCGGACATGAAGCCGGTGCAAGGTAGCGGCTAACGACCGAAGCTTGTACGCGGGGTTTGGTGATTTGGCTACAAAATCATCAGGAGGACGGTTTCTTGGTTTGGGCCTCAAAACCAAGCCCGAGGACTCGACGAGGCGAAGTCTGGGCAGCTGGGTCGAGGTGACCAGCCAGGCCCAAGTTCGGCGTCGAGGAGCTTCGATCCGGAGGACACGAGGCGTGACCGCAAGGCTTGCGTCGGAGGGAAGCTAGCTTGCGGTGGAAGGTGTCCCAGCCCGAAAATATCTGAAACCAAATGTCAAATTTGCCCCTGAGGGGTATGTATCACTTAGGGGTAGCTTAGTCTTTAGAGCACCACCACTTGGACTATATAATAGACCCCCTAGGGGTTGGTGGCTGCTATCTCTTTGCACCTAGAACTATTTCGAATCATTCGTAGTTTGTATAGGTGAATTCATGGTTGGTTGATTGAGTTTGTGCTGCTCATCTTTGTGCCATGATTTGAATCCACGAACTCTTTTCTTTTCCTTATTTTCGGAGGTATTTTCAGAGCTATTTTTGGGTGATTTTCATTCTTCACTTCCTTGGGCGTTGTCTCTCGGATTTCTTTGGAGGATTCACGTATGAGTGCCTTGTGCCTCTTTTGCTGGTGATCTCTTGCCCCCAAACGCCGGGAATCGCTTTGGATTTGAAGTTTTTGGAATGAACTCGAGTTCTTGGTGTTCTTCACGAGATCTGTGATTCCAGGAGTTCTAGGAGGTTTGGGGCCAAGATCTTTGGGGCTTAGCCCCGTCCGTGCATGCTAATGTTGGTTAAGGCCGAATGGTGTGGTACCGACGGTTAAGTTTTTGAAAGTACTAAGCACTTGTCGATTCTATGGGGTCGGTAAGTTTAGTACCTACATGACTTCAGGGTGCAGACTTTTTCCTGCTCCTTCCGGGAACATTTTCCCCATGCCTCAAACATGTGGGTACGAGGGGCGTAAGTGTTGGTTCGGCCAACCTTAGACCTCGTATGCCAGGGGGAGTTTGGTCCTGGACGCGACTGGGGGATTGATGGGAACTACCTGGTAGCGCTAGCCTTTGGCTGAGTGCGATGATCCGAGTGCTTGGGTCCACCTTGCAAGGTTAAAATTGGTTCGAACTGCCTGTTTCTCGCAGCTAATGAGACTACTTGACCCCGCTGCTACATTGAGTAAGAAGTGGAACATGATGATGGAAAGAAACTTGATGCTTGCTTAATTGCTTGCTCCACTTGCTTGATTAGTACAGGTTGCTTACCTAGAATGGTTAACTTAACTAGAACTTGATGCTAAAATATTGAAAGTAAGGATCCACTATTAGTCGCTCTTTGGCAAAACAAACCCACCAGCCAAAAGCCTTGCATGTCTAGAACTTGGTGACGTAGCTGTCACCCGACGGTTAAGTCTTGCTGAGTATTAGTATACTCAGCCTTCCTTGTTGAAATGTTTTCAGGTAGTGCTCTTGAGGAGATGGTTGCAGGTCTTACCTGGCCAACCACCCTTCCTCCTGGTTGGACTGTCATGTGGGACGAGGATGCTTCCGTGTGATGTCACGACGGCTTCACGTGACGTCATTCCATTCGAATAAAATTTGTTGTTTTCCGCTGCTTTCAAAACTCTGAAATAACAGTTACTTTATGCACTGAACTTGGTTTGTAATAAATTACCTCAAGTGGGACCTATTTAATACTTGTGGATTGTTGTAATCTCTGGGATCCACCTTCGAGTGGGTATTTGTATGACTTGTTTCGATCGAGGTAACTGTTCGTGGTTGCATCGGGCTCGACCCCACAGACTGTCAGATTACTCCGATTTAATTGCGTGACGACCAATGGAAGGTTAGCGCACTTAAGCCAGATTAATTTGAGCGGTTCTACCACAACCGCACCACAGGTGCGGCGCCGACCGCGCCCTGCAGCTCCGTGCGGAGCTCGCCGCCGGGGGCACGCCTCGCCGCCCCGTGCCGCCTCCTCGCCACGAGTCCGGCCGGGGAAGCCCCGGAGGAGCTCCGGGAGCTCACCTCCGGGCTATAAATAGCCCCGGGCGCGCTCCCTCGGAGCTCCATCCCCACACACACACTCACTCCCACACACCACGCAGCACACGCCGGCGCCGGTCGAGCGCGAGCCGTTCCGCCGCCGGTGACCAGCTCAGGCCACGCCGGAGACCGCGGCGCCGTACTCCGGTGAGTACTACCTCCGCCGCGCCTCGCTGTTGCCCTTTCTCCTCTCCGCAGGCGCCGCCGGCCAATGGTCGCCGGACTCCGAGCGCCGCTGCACTGCGGCGAGCCGTCGGCCAGCTTTAGCTGCGCTCCGCCACGCCTGAGCACGCTGCCGTGCTCAGTGCGCCACCAGTCGCGTTCCCGCTGCTTTACGGAGCCCAAAGCCCCTCGCCGCGCCTTTTCCCCTTTTGCGCCGCCCGCCGCTCAAGCTCCGGCGAGCTCGAGCCCCTGCGTCAAGCCCCGCCGCTGCGCCAGGGCATGCTGGACCCCGCCGCCGCACCACCCTTTCCCTCTCCGCCGAGCCGCAGCCCTCCCCGTGACCTAGCATGGTCGGGGCGCTTAACTCCGGCGAGCACCCCTGCCTCCGCCGTCGCCCGCCGCCGCTCCCCTCTTCTCGGCCCAGCTGGCGCCCACGTGGCTGCCACGCGTGCCGTGGCCCCATGGGCCGGCGGCACGGTCAGCCACCGCAGCCGCCACCTCATCCTCTTCCCACTCCCTGCACCCGGTCCTCGTGGACCGCTGACCCAAGGAGGTCACGGGTCCACGGGCCGTGGTCCATTGGTCCACAGCACAGTACTCAGCGCGGGCCGCGCCGCGCGGGCCCCACCTATCTGTCTCTCTCCCCTAGTTAATTGCTAGGTACACCGGCTATTTGCACACAAGAAATTAATTCTCCACCTCAGAGCTTTCCGAAAATTCCCAAAAATTCACCAAAAATCCTAGAATAATTCTTAAGCCTAGAAATACCTTTCTTTCTCAAAAACCTCACCCACAGCCCCTAGAACAAATAATTGCTCCTTTTAGGTTTAAATCTATTTTAATAGGAAAATCGCCCGTTAACCCTTGACTGATGTATTGATTTGTGTGACTAACTCGCAGACTCTGACCCCGAGAACAACACCGAGGATCCAGATTACGAAGAGGAAGCAGGGGACGACCCCGACGCTGGACAAGGCAAGTCCCGTCCACATTAATAATTATGAAAATTACTTCTGTTATATAAGCATGCCCGGATAATTGAATTTGGAGAACCGAAACTTGATTACACAGTCTTTGTTTTAGACCGGGAAGTGGAGGGAAGATCCCAAGGAAGGGGATTCTGTCCTAAGAGCCACCTCGGGTCGCCACTAAGGACCGGTTCGCGGGAGAATCTTTCCATTGCCTAGTACAGTCCCGCATGCCAAAAAAGCATGGCCTTCGGGAATGCTTATTTATGTGAGGCCTTGATCCACACCCCACTAGCCAGCCTTAGTAAACTGTCCCAAGGGGCCACGGTGGGCAATGGGACTACTTGGAGACAGACCCCGACAGAGGGCTGGGTCTGGCCGGTACGAGTCGCAGGTGACAGGGTCGGTAGGACCTGGTGGCGGAGTGCCACGTTATATATATATTTTCTTGATGCATCAAGAATCTTTCCCCGAGAAGGTCCCTTGTGGACGTGCGCGACTCCTACTTAGGCCCCAACAGTTTCCGTGGACAGAGCTAGGGAGTGGTTGTCTAGTGATAGACGCAGGTGGGAATGGATCTCGTAGGGCAGTTCCACCGAAGTACATGGTACGGGCTGACCGAATGTGGGACAGAGAAGTATGACCTCTGCAGAGCGACAAACCTATCTGGATAGCCGTGACTCCGGCAAGAGTCCAATTGGTAAAAGTCCCCGTCGATTAGATCACTAAAATGAACATGACCCGCGGGTTCCCCTTACCGCAGGTTGATATACCTTTGTTCACTAAACGGGACTGGTCGGGAGGTTATGCCCCTCCAGGACCAAACTTAATTAATCTATTAAATTACTTTGGGACTTGCTGAGTTCCCCCGTCAGGAGTTCTCACCCTTGCTTCCACTTCATACCAGAGGACTTCACCGAAGACGGAGCAGACGACGAAGGACCGGAATGGTGACGTGTTCCACCGCGATGCTGAGGCTCTACATAGTACTGGTAGTTTTATATTTTCTGAATAAGCGAAGGCCTTGAGGCCCGCTTGTAACCCTTGTGCAGACTCTAAGCTGTACATCGATGTAAATTATCAATAAAAGGTTATTTGATGATGATTTTTGATACCGCTTGTGAAGAACTACTTGCATTAGGGCTTCCAGGACTAATGCAGGTACTTGGGGAGTCCGTTTTATGGGCGTGCCCCACAGTTGATAACCGTGATGATGTGCTTAGCAAAACCAACAAGGAGAAGAGAGAGTTTAGGTCTTTGCTAGGAGAGTCGAAGGAGAGAGTAGCTGAGCTTGAGGCCTTACTTTCTGAGACTGGAAAGAAGGCGATGGACCTTGAGTCTTTGCTTTACGAGTCTAGGGAGAGAGCAGCTAAGCTTGAGTCGGAGATTACTATGTTGAAAGATGCTCCTGTTATTTCTGATGAGGTTGAGTGCTCTTTCTGTGATGTGCATCTTGCTGATCTGGTTGTTCTTAAGGAGAAACACATGACATGCTTAGATGATCTAGAAGATGCTAGGGTTGAGATTGCTGAGTTGAAGTCTAGATCTTCTTTGCTAGGTGCTTGTACTTCTTGCCCTGCTTTACATGCTCAGTTGCTTGAATCTTGTACCATGATCAGTTTGCTTGAAGCTCAATTGAAATCTCCCATTGCAAATTCCTGTTCTGCTTGTGATGTTGTCGCTTTGAAGAATGTTGAGCTAGAACAATGTGTTGATCGTTTGCAAGATGAGAATGATGAGTTGCGACAGTGTTTGGGTTGATTATCGGATCGCGAGCCACAGCTTAAGATGTTGATTGCTGGGTTCAAGAGAGCTGATGGTCGTGGTCTGGGTTCTGAGAAAGTTGGTGAGTGTAGTGGTGAGAAAGAGAGAGAGCAAACTAGTTCCACCACAAATACCCCAACACCACCAGAGAAAACTCCACCAAAGAACATCTTCTCACCTAAACCCAACCACCTGTTGAACAAGCTTGACACCACTCTAGATCCTCCCAAGTTTCCACCAAAGACAAACAACTTCCAGAGGAGAGTGACCTTTGTGAGGAGTGGGGTTTACCAGCCAAGAGAGAGGCCACAGCCGAGAGAAACCCCAAAGCCAAAGCCAGTCTGCTTCCATTGTGAGCATTGTGGAAGGGATGGACACCTTGAGGAGTTTTGCTGGAGGAAGAAGAGGGAGGTGAGACGGAGAGAAGGAGATGGGGAACAGGGACAGGTACTACTCTTCCCGTAGTGTGCCTGTGTCTCGTTCACCCTTGCCTAGAGGAGAGGCCTTTGTGCGTACAGTTCCCTCGTTTTGTAGTCGTGGTGTTCCAGCTAGTCGTGAATTTGCTAGGCGGCCTCCAGTTCGTGGTCAGTTTGGTTCAGGGAGGTTCGACCGTAGCTTTGAGGCGAGGAGAGAGTCTAGGCCACGTTTTCCCCCGCGTGGCGCTAGAGGTCCGATGGTGAGAGACGAGAGGGTTTCACATGGTAGAGTTGATTTTGCTAACCCCTCTTTTGAGCAGATGGCCCGACACTGGTTTGACTCTTTTTGTGCTAACCCCAGTGTCGAGTCATTCGCTCATTCTCGTTCTCGCTCTTGATTGTGTAGGTGGGAGGCTTGGAGAACTTTTGGTTGATGGACTCTGGCTGTTCGAGACATATGACAGGTAATAGAAAGTGGTTCTCCAGTCTCACCCCGGTGGTGTCCAGGCAGTACATCACTTTCGGGGATAAGGGTAGAGGTAGAGTGTTGTCTGAGGGTGCTATTCAGGTGAGTGACAGTTTTATGTTGAAGCGGGTTGCTCTTGTCAAGAATCTTGGATTTAATTTGCTTTCAGTTTCTCAGCTTCTTGATGAGGGTTATGAGGTTCGGTTTAAGAGTGGTGATTCTCGAATTCTTGATTCTCGAGGTGACCTTGTGTGTATGATCATTCCCGAGGGACAGATTTTTCGTGCTGATTTTTCTCGATCTTTTGGTCCTTCACGGTGTTTGATCGCTGGTACTTCTTCTGAGCTTTGGAAGTGGCATAGGAGATTGGGTCATGTGAGCTTTGATTTACTCACACGCTTGAGTGCTCTTGACCTTATCCGAGAATTGACCCAAGCTCAAGTTTGAGAAAGATTTGGTTTGTGCACCTTGTCGGCATGGTAAGATGGTTGCTGCTTCCCATCCACCTTTGACAGATGTTATGACTGAACGTCCAGGGGAGCTTTTGCAATGGACTTGGTTGGTCCCGCTCGCGTTCGTTCAGTTGGTGGGAAGTGGTATGTTCTTGTGGTTGTGGATGACTTCTCTCGGTATGCTTGGGTGTTCTTTTTGGCGTCGAAGGATGAGACATTTGATTTTGTTCGAGATCTGATTTTGAGGTTGAAAAACGAGAGTAATGGTGGTGCCATGAGAGCTATACGCAGTGACAAGGTACGGAATTTAAGAACACTCGTTTTGATGCCTTTTGTCGTGATCTTGGTCTCGAACATCCATACTCTTCGCCATATGTTGCTTGCCAAAATGGAGTTGCTGAAAGGAAGAATCAAACGCTTTGTGAGATGGCTAGGATGATGCTAGATGAGCATAGGACTCCTAGGAAATATTGGGCCGAGGCGGTGAACACAGCTTGTCATGTTTCAAATCGGATTTTCCTTCATGCCTTCAAGAAGAAAACTTGCTATGAGCTTTTCCATGGTCGTTCCCCACGTGTGAGTCACTTTCGGGTTTTCGGTTGCAAGTGTTTCATTCTTAAGAAAGGAAATTTGGACAAGTTTGAGTCTCGTTCGATGGATGGAATTTTTCTTGGTTATGCTAATCATTCTCGAGCATATCGTGTGCTCAATCTTGAGACTAACCAAATCATGGAGACTTGCTGCGAAGTCACTTTCGACGAGACCATTCCGTGTAGTTCCTCTGTCTTTGAGTGTGCAGGTGATGACGAGTTGGGACAGTCTATCTTTGAAGAAGAACAGCTTGATTAAGAAGATGAAGAAGAGAATCGTGCACCGTGTGGAGAGCTTGTACCTTCTACTTCCACTAATACCACGACGCTCGACGACGGCCCCTCTGCTACACCTTCGTCGAGTCGCGCACACGATCGAGTTCAAGTGGAAGCTGATGTTGAGGGGGAGGCAATCTCGAGGCGAGAAGCTCCCCGGCTGGTACGGAAGAATCATCCACCTTCAAGGATCATAGGTGACTTGGATGAACGCACTACACGGTCGAGGTCACAGAACATCTCTCATTTCACTCATTCTGCTTTTGTTGCGTCTTTCGAGCCCAAAAATGTTGGACACGCTTTATCTGATTCTGATTGGGTCAATGCCATGCATGAAGAGCGTGAAAACTTTGAGAGAAACCAAGTGTGGGAGTTAGTAGAACCACCTCCAAATTGCCATCCTATAGGAACCAAGTGGGTGTTCAAAAACAAGAGGGATGAGGGTGGTGAGATTGTGAGAAACAAAGCGAGGTTGGTTGCTCAGGGGTTTTCGCAGCAGGAGGGGATAGATTATGAGGAGACCTTTGCTCCTGTTGCCCGTTTGGAGGCAATTCAAATTCTTCTAGCATTCTCTGTTGCTAAAGGATTCAAATTGTACCAAATGGACGTGAAGAGTGCCTTTCTAAATGGGGTGATCGAGGAAGAAGTGTATGTGAGGCAGCCCCTAGATTTTGAGAGTGAGAGATACCCACACCGAGTGTACAAACTCCACCGAGCTTTATATGGCCTAAAGCAAGCACCCAGAGCGTGGTATGGTAGGTTGAGGGGGTTCTTGCTTAGCAAGGGGTTTGTGATGGGGAAGGTTGATAAGACGCTCTTCTTGTTGAGAAATGGCAATGATCTCTTAATCGTTCAGATTTACGTGGATGATATCATTTTTGGTGGCTCTTCTCACAGTCTTGTTGCCAAGTGTGCAGAGGATATGAGCAGGGAATTTGAGATGGCGATGATGGGAGACTTGCAGTTCTTTCTCGGACTACAGATCAAGCAGACCAAGGACGGGACGTTCGTGCACCAAAGCAAGTACACGAAGGACATTCTCAAGAAATTCGACATGAGCGACTCCAAGCCGATGACTACACCGATGAGTACGACTACAGCTTTGGATGCGGATGAGGACGGGGAACCAGTGGACCAGAAGGAGTACCGGAGCATGATCGGCTCCCTTCTCTACTTGACGGCAACGAGGCCGGACATACAGTTCAGCGTGTGTATGTGCTCTCGTTTTCAGGCTTCACCGAGGACTTCACATCGTCAGGCCATCAAGCGGGTTTTCAGGTATCTCAAGTTTACTCCTGAGCTGGGTCTTTGGTATTCTGCTGATTCCACACTTGCACTCCATGGTTTTTCTGATGCTGATTTTGCTGGGTGTCGTGTTGATCGTAAGTCTACTTCTGGTCTGTGTCAGTTTCTTGGTTCCTCTCATGTGTCTTGGTCTTCTCGCAAGCAGTCTACTGTAGCCCAATCCACCACAGAAGCCGAGTATGTTGGTGCTGCTAGCTGTTGTTCCCAGTTGCTTTGGATCACCTACACCTTGAGAGACTTTGGCTTAGACATGTGCCATGTACCACTTCTTTGTGATAGCACCAGTGCCATAAGCGTAGCCAAAAATCCCGTGCTTCATTCCAAAACCAAACACATAGAAGCCTGAGAGATCATGTGGAGAAAGGAGATATCGAGCTTGCCCATGTTTCTACCCAAAACCAGCTTGCAGACATTTTCACTAAGCCACTTGACCAAGTTACCTTCAACCGCTTGCGAGGAGAACTTGGTGTGTGTGCGGTTTTCTAAGCTGAGTTTTGGAGGCTTCTCTTGTAGCATATGTATTTTATTGTACCATCTTTGTCTCTTGATGTACATTTTTCTGTTTTTGTATCTTGATGTATAGTTTTCATCTTTGCATCTTGTGATATATCAAGTTGCATTTGTGTCATATCTTAGGATGAGCTTCTCCTATATGCAGTGATTACTACAATTTGCTACATTTTAGAGTTGAGGCAGGCTGGCTAGGGATTGATTGTATGGATGGCTATGCTCTTGATGGTTTTGACATATATTCTATTGAGATAGTCTCCTTTTTGAATTAAAATGACAAACTGAACTTATACTCTTTCACCCATGAGTAAATGCCTTTGCATGTCTTGTTTGAGCCGAAATGGCTATATCTTGCTTAAGATCATGCTAGGATATGATATTCTTTTCAATTAGGTCAAAGTCCTTTGTCATTGTAAATGTTTAGCCCATGCTTTATCTTGTGGAGGAGCATAAGCTTCTTTTTGCCGCAAAGACATTTCATGTACCATGCTTAATTTGAAAAACTTGAAAAAAAAATGAGATGTCTATGCATGAAAGAAGAAAGATGAGAAAAAGATATACTTGCTGAAAATTATGCTCCTGTCTCTGTGCTTTCACCATTGCACACACTTGCACACATGGGTGCTAAGCGGTTGCATGTTGTTTGCCAGAGAAGTCTCCCATGAAAAGTGAACACATGGCTCCGTGCTTTGACATGACATGAGATAGAACTTGGACGTTTATGATGATCTTTTGTCAAGAATGCTTGTGCTTTCATGTTTTTTTGTGAGATGAAGTTCATTTTTGCTTGAACAATCCATGGTTAGGACTTTGCTCATGTGGTGACAGTTTCGATAAAACTACACAAATTGATCATAGCTGTGTCAATTGACTATATGTCTTTACCTTCTTGATGGCAATCCCGTGTCACACGATGAACTATCTTGTTTGCCGCTTCTCTAACTTGTAGCATTTTGTATTGCTCATTGTATATTTGAGAAGCTTGTAGTTGCATTTTGTATATTTTTCCTTGATTTGTGCATTGTCAACAAGGGGGAGAATTTCTGGAGCATTTTGTAAGGGGGAGAAGTGCTAAATTAGGGAGAAAGTTTTTGAGCATTATCGAGTGTTTTCGCACGCACAAGTTCACTTGTTCAGGGGGAGTTGCATCTTTGCAGGGAGAGTGCTGTGAGTATTCTGAAAAGTGAATTGGAGATTTGTGATTTGTGTTTTGTGCTTTTGCTCTTTTGCCGATGGTGTTGAGCCCTTTCGCTTCTTCTTGAAGGGTCGGCGTTTCTGGAGCTTTCTCTTGCGAAGTGACTTCGTTCTTGGCTTGTTCTTGCTTTTAGTCACTTGCTTGAGCGTTTGTTTTCGATTTCTTTTCTATTTTCTTTTTGATATCTATTGTGACTATGTGTGTGTTGTCAATGCACTCATCAAGGGGGAGATTGAGGACCCGGTGTGTCCGAGGACCGGTGGATGGTCGCTTCCTGGTGTGATGAGTGATTGACAACGTGGTGTGGATTGACGTTTCCCTTGGCTCAAGTATTGCAGGTGTAGAACGCGGCTTGATTGCATTGGTGCAGGTGAAGAACAGGCGCGAAAGGTCTTAGCCATGGCGGCCTCCGAGGAGCGGAGAGACAAGTAGGCTTGGTTCAAGGGACCCGGTGGCCAGATGGATCAAGTGCGGTTCACATGGTGCAAGAACGAGCAAGGGGACGTGGTTCCGGTGCGAGGCAGCGGCTCACAACCGAAGCTCGTACGCGGACATGAAGCCGGTGCAAGGTAGCGGCTAACGACCGAAGCTTGTACGCGGGGTTTGGTGATTTGGCTACAAAATCATCAGGAGGACGGTTTCTTGGTTTGGGCCTCAAAACCAAGCCCGAGGACTCGACGAGGCGAAGTCTGGGCAGCTGGGTCGAGGTGACCAGCCAGGCCCAAGTTCGGCGTCGAGGAGCTTCGATCCGGAGGACACGCGGCGTGACCGCAAGGCTTGCGTCGGAGGGAAGCTAGCTTGCGGTGGAAGGTGTCCCAGCCGGAAAATATCTGAAACCAAATGTCAAATTTGCCCCTGAGGGGTATGTATCACTTAGGTGTAGCTTAGTCTTTAGAGCACCACCACTTGGACTATATAATAGACCCCCTAGGGGTTGGTGGCTGCTATCTCTTTGCATCCTCTCTAGTTATCTCTCTGTTTTTCCTTTGGACTTGTATTTCCCTTTCATCCTTTCCACCTAGAACTATTTCGAATCATTCGTAGTTTGTATAGGTGAATTCATGGTTGGTTGATTGAGTTTGTGCTGCTCATCTTTGTGCCATGATTTGAATCCACGAACTCTTTTCTTTTCCTTATTTTCGGAGGTATTTTCAGAGCTATTTTTGGGTGATTTTCATTCTTCACTTCCTTGGGCGTTGTCTCTCGGATTTCTTTGGAGGATTCACGTATGAGTGCCTTGTGCCTCTTTTGCTGGTGATCTCTTGCCCCCAAACGCCGGGAATCGCTTTGGATTTGAAGTTTTTGGAATGAACTCGAGTTCTTGGTGTTCTTCACGAGATCTGTGATTCCAGGAGTTCTAGGAGGTTTGGGGCCAAGATCTTTGGGGCTTAGCCTCTCCTTGAGGTGTATATCATCTACCCAAAATCTTGTCTCAAGACTCCAAGTCGTTTGGGAGATCCATTCTCTAGTTGACCTTTTCACTGCGTCGATCGATCGATCCGATCGGTTATCCTTGACTGGGTCGGATCAATCGACCGCTAGGAGTTTGCTGCCCTGCAGTCTTGAGTTGAAAGTTTCCTCTGTGTTGATCTATCGATCCGATCGCTTCTTCCTGGCTCGGTTGGATCTATCGACCGCTTGCCTTCGCAACCTTGCAAACTCTCTGGTAGAAGGTTGATATTTCGATTGAATCCTCCGATCGACTCTTGGTCGGATCATCCGATCGCGCTGAGAGAAAAGTGAGTTCAGTGACTCGACTGTTGACCTATTGATCCGATCGGTGTCTCTTGTACAGGTCGGATCAATCGACCGGTGCTTTTCATTCAACAGCGGTCGGAGCATTGGCGATCAATCCGACCGATGCTTTTCTTGTGCGGTCGGATCAATCGACCCATGCAAATGTCGCTGATTCGATCTGTTGTTTTCTCCCAGTGACGGTCGGATCATAGGGTGTAACTCCGATCGACTTTTTCCTTACACGGTCGGATCAATCGACCTGTGTATTTTGCGCAGATTCGATCCGTTGTTTTCTCACAGTAGCGGTCGGAGCATTGGTGATAACTCCGACCGGTGCTTCTCCTGTCCGGTAGGATCAAACGACCCGTACAATTTTCGCTGAACTCTTCCTGCTGAGGCCACGTCTTGTGCTCGATTTGTTCGAATCTTTTTCCGCTGCTTTGATCTAGTTCCTAGGGTCAGTAGCTTCTCAGTAGCTACGTGATCTTGGCTAGATCGTTTGGTTGGCTTGGAGTTGATTTGGGAAAAGCCAGATTTGGGAAAGAAATTTTATCGGCTCCCATTCACTCCCCCCCCCCCTCTGGTCGCCTAATCGGTCCTTCAAGTACAATGCTACAAAATTCTCATAGTGTACATATACGGAGAATTAATCATTTAAGAGTTGTTGTCTCTCAACAAAATGAACATGTTTATATGTCATTTGTAAAAGAATGTTGCTATGT
The DNA here is from genome assembly GCA_015476505.1 of Urochloa ruziziensis. Lineage (NCBI taxonomy): Eukaryota > Viridiplantae > Streptophyta > Magnoliopsida > Poales > Poaceae > Urochloa > Urochloa ruziziensis. Next base: position 40,635,918 of record CM027120.1, on the reverse strand, counting down.
AATCACCTTAGTATTTCTACTTTCAAATTTTAACTTAATTTTTTGTTTGAAAAATCCCGCAGCAACGCGCGGGGTATCACCTAGTGTATATATATAGGCCCAGCAGCCGAAGGGAACGACAATGACGACGCTCACGAGGCATGACTAGCTAGCTGTTGTTGAGGTCGATCCAGTACGGGACGATGGATGGATTCGTGCTCAAGTAAAATGCCTCGGATCGATCTTGCCGTTTCTTCATCGGTCAGGCCGGAGGAAACTAAACTGGAGTAATTAACTGCAGTACTTTATTTACTGTATTTTGCTAGATGTTGCGTCTGGTGCATCTTGCATTCTTGGTTAATTTCAAGGGTTGTTATCCGTTTTATTTACTTATCTTTTTTGTCGATGATTTATACGTATCGATATGGTGCTTCACACACTAACTAATTTATGTTTACGTGCAACGTTCGACTCGAGCTTTAGATGGCAGCGATTTCTATGGAGAAACATGCCCACAATATGCCAGAATGCACCTGAAGTCTAAATACTAAACAATCAAATGTCCATGTTTGGCCAACATAAATTGTCTTTCAACCCGTGCTCCCTCACGGGCTAGCACTTTAGGTTTCTTAAATATTAGAAGCTCTTGTATAAATTCATCGAGGTGAGCAATTAATCAAATTGGCTTTTTTTTTCTTGTCCATGTTAATTTTCTAACATTTATAGCATCCTACGAAGGAGAACACATAATTTTGCAGCATAGACAATAAATAACTTAGGTAACACATACAATGTAATTCAAGATGTGCAGGTAAATCAGTCAGAAAACTTAGGTATTTGAATGTCTGACTGCCAAGTAAATTATTTGGAGGGCACTACAGAAGATATTTTTTAGTTAAGCAGAAGTGTTGGTAGCATGAATATAAACAATCGGTTCGAGATAACGGAGAGCGTAACCCGTTAACGCAGACTCGCTAGAGGATCGATGGAAGTACACGGTTAGGTCAACTACGTAACCCAGTGCATTGCTTAACCCATTATTACCCTAGAGTCGGATCGATGGAAGTACAGCGTAACCTGTTAAGGCAGACTCGCTAGAGGATCGATGGAAGTACACGGTTAGGTCAACTGCGTAACCCAGTGCATTTCGGTTACGCAGATTCTAAGGTTCCAACGACGGTTACGCACTATCTCCGGGGTCCGGCCTCCCACGCTAAAGGGTACTCCAGTAACCTCGGCTAGCAAGTTCGCGTAACCTGGCGCCTTCTCCTTCTAGGGTATACACACGATACTTGTAGTACATTGGATCGGGAGCCCGTAGTGCGTAACGGTCGGTACGGTGCAACCATTTATGCTTGCGTAACCCTGATGTGATCTGGTTATTACCCTTGCAAGTTGTTGATGGACTCCCTCCAGAAAACAAACATGCGACTGAGGTGCAACAACACCAAGCCTGATCACAGTTCGGCAAAAGGAAGGATGATCCTTGTGTAAACACCATTAGCAAGTGCGGCATAGTAGTAATCATCGTTTTAATGGACTATTAGTAACAGATTTGCTCCTTGTCAACCGGTTGATATTCTGTTTAATCAACAACTATATACTGAAGGGCCTGCGTAACAAATATGAAAAAGAAAATTACCCTAGAGTTGGAGACGACGGAGTGCGTAACCTTTTACGAAGACTCGCTAGGCGGCTAGGGGATGTAACTACAAGAATCGTCCGTTTGGCTTAGGATGATGATAATTACTGTTCTTGTATACTAATTTATTTTTAACATTAATTGTTGTATTCCTGCAAACCTAGAAGTATTAATTCACATTTTAACTTGGCTAAAATCTTGAAAGTAAGGAACCACTTTTAGTTGCTTTTTGGCAAAACCAACCCCAGAGCCAAAAGCCTTGCATACTAGGAGTCTTTTCGTCAGGTAAGTCTGGCTGAGTATTAGTTGCTCAGGGTTTGTTGCTAAATTTATTTTAGGTGACGTCTCTTCTCTGTGATATCATATCGGTGGGCTCGATGTGTTGTCATCTGCTGGTCGTTGTTGATAGTTCATCGCCTAGCATATCTTTACCTTTGATTTCTAGTTTCTTTCCGCTGTGCATTCAAAACTCTGTATTATGGTATATTTGAACTCTGTTTGTAAAAGTTCAGTGTTGTACTTCATTTTTTGTAAACCCTGTGGTGTTGGTATTATCTTTGCTCACCTTCGTGTGAGACTTGTGGTGTATTGTTTCGATCGAGATATTCAGTGGTGGAATCGGGCTTGACCTGACAGACTGTCAGATTACACCGTTTTAAGTGCGTATCGACCGGATTAACTGTTAAGAGGATAGTTAGCGCACTTAAGCCGGTTTAATTTGGGCGGTTCTGCCACAGTTACACTGTGAAAATTGTATACGCACATCATGTGCCGAACTGGGTTACGCGGTATCCCTACGATACTAGTAGTACGGGTTACGTCTGTTACATGTATTGCAGTTACATCCTCTAGCGAGTGCAAGTCTGCGTAACCTGTGTAACTGGTTACACAGTCCGTCGTCACCCACTCTAGGGCAATAACCTAATCACATCTTGGTTACGCTGGCGCAATCGTTGCACCGACCGTTACTCAGTACTGGTTCGCGCTCCAAGGTGCTGGAGAAGGAGTAGGCAGCGGCAGGGACGGACACGGACCTACTCGACTTTGCGAAGCACCAGGCTGGACCACCGCGTGCAGTGGCGGAGTTGGCGAATTTCAACGCCTAGGGCCACTTTGACAAGCGCTTAAACTACCTAAAATCTCAGGCTATCCCGTATAGCGATAAGCGCAATAGTGATAGTCCATATAAGTGCTTGTTTTTTAAATTAACATATATAAGCGTTTAAAATGCATGGTCTAGTGTACATCACCATTCAAGGTCTAATTGTACAATAAAATTGATAAAAGAAATGCTTAATCAGTCTACAAAGGTTTACTGACCATGAAAAAATGTAGAGGGTATAAGAAATTTTTTAGGTCACGTCTAGGGCCGTGGCCCTAGCTGCCCTAGTGGCAAATCCGACACTGACCGCGTGGAAACTGAGCAGTGAGCACAGGCCTAATTTCTCCACCTTTTGAAAGCACTGGTTTTCACCTCATCATTTATTACTCTATTATTTATGACCTGAAGACCATTAACTTGTGTCATTGAGAATACCGAAAATCTTCAGCATAACATGTATTCTCAGGAGTTCTCACCTTCATAAAAAACAGAAATGAAAACAAGACTCAGTCGTAAACTGTGCAAGCAAGTCTCATTGCGAACAAATAATAGTAGATACCTTCAAGCTTCGAAGATATGCAAAACATCTACGGCCGACCCTGCTAGCACCCTCAACTGACTTGATGTCATTGCCATGCCAAAGAGTGAAACGGGGTTCACCAATAGGCGGTGTGATATCACACCGGATGTTCCAGCCAATCCAGTAAATACAACTGTGGCACATGTCAAAGGTAGTAAAATAAACAACAGGCAGTGCAAATGAGAACTTGCCAGCAGGTACAAGATATTTCTTACCCCAAGGAAATAAGTGGATCCTGTAATCGAGAACGGACCATGTCTGACTGCATGCTCTTGTGCTCTTTTGGCACTGTTTCTAACATCATCCAAAATGTAGCCTACCCAGTCATAGGACATTATATTGTTCACGTCGAGGCAAACATTCAGCAATCCTGGTCTGAGAACACTACGGGAGAAAGGACTTTCGGTCCCTCTCTCTTAGTACCAGCTGGACGGAGCCGGTACTAAAGGGAGCCTTTAGTACCGGCTCTAAGCAACAGTGGCAAAAAAGTCAGGTTAGTACCGGTCGAGGCCACCAGCCGGTACTAACGTGCGTCATTTAGTACCTGCTGGTGTTATTGGCCGGTACTAAATGGGCACGCCACTTTAGTACCGGTCAATAACACCAGCCGGTACTAAATAACGCACGTTAGTACCGGCTGGTGGCCTTGACCGGTACTAACTTGTTCTCCAAAAATATCTGCTGCCAACCTAAGTCTTTTTATTCCCACCTCCGTCCTTCACCTGTCTCTCATACCTTATCTCTTCTCTATCTTTCTTCCCTGCCAGTCTCCGGTGGTGGCCATGGCTGGCGCGCGCGGCCAGGCGCGTGCGCGGGTCCAGGCCAGGGACAGGCGGCGCACTGGGGCGCGGCTGCCAGATCCCAGGTGCGCCGGCGCTTTGGGCAGGTGGAGCAGCAGGGCGCGGCGGCGCTCCGGCCAGGAGGAGAAGCGGGGCGCAGTGGCCAGGCCAAGCGCGGCGGGCCAGGAGGAGGAGCGGCTGCCGGGGTCTAAGCGCGGCGGCGCGCCGAGCCAGAAGAAGCAGCGGGGCGCGGCAGGGCGCGGCGGCGTGCCGGGCCAGGAGGAGGCCGGAGCAGCGGTCGGGGCCTAGGCGCGGTGGCTCTCTGGGCCAGAAGAAGCAGCGGGGTGCGGCGGGTCAGGAGGAGGAGCGGCTACCGGGGGCCAAGCGCGGCGGCGCGCCGGGCCTGGAGGAGCGGCCGCTGGGGCCCAAGCGCGGCGGCCGGAGCCTAGGCGGGTGCCGATTTTTTTTTTTTAATTCCGTTGGGATGTGGTATGCTCATCAATTGAGATGTATTATCATGATTCTTGTGCAATCTATGTCTGAATTTTATTGTCTGTGGTGGAATTCTTTGTTTGCGATGACTGCACCACAAGAAAAGAAAAAAAAAGAAAGAAAATGAGAAAAGTAAAGAAAAAAGGAAAAGAAAAAGCAAAGGGGAGGAAAATCTACGCTTGGGAGGCAAATCTATTAGTACCGGTCTGTAAGATTGACCGGTACTAAACGATCTTCTTTTAGTACCGGTCAGCATCACGTTAGTACCGGACCTTTAGTACCGGCCACAGCGACCGGTACTAACCCGTCCTGTGACCGGTACTAAAGGCCAATTTTCCTATAGTGGAAAGAGAGATGTGCTAGGAGTAAAGATCTTGCATACCAATATTGAAGCCCAACAGGTGACAAAAAGGTCATCATCAAGACCATCAAGGATTCTCTCTTTTATGTAACTGTCCCAGTTTGTCGTGTCTAGAGGAATGCCCAAGCTTGTTTTGAAGTATACAGTAGATTGTTCATTGTACGTCTCCACAACTTGCTTTCCCATGTATGGTAAACCAGTCAGTCTAGAAAGACTCCTCCGATTCAAAGGGATACATTCACCATTGCCAAATCTAAAGCACGTATCTTTTACATCCAGGTGCATTAGCATCCAAAGACCAATTTCCATGAGTGGGTTACTAACTTTCAAGTTCAAATAGTCACCAAAACCAGCACTTTTAAGTTTGGCCACCTGATTTGGATTCAACCTTCTTGTGATATTAATGACTGTTCGTGGACTGCACCTACTCCCCAGATTTCCAAAAGTATAAGGTGGTTGATGCAATGTACGAAAGCAGCGAAGGAATGTGGGGCAGATGATGAGGTTGTGCCAATTCTTACAGAAAACCGAGGCCCAAAGAATGGAACTAGGGTTAGGCGGTAGGCGAAGGAAAATCTCAACTAGGATTTCATCTGGCAGTAGGCAAATATTAGACCGAGAATGCTTCCTGATATACTCAGCCACCAGATCAACTGTACCCTGTAGAAATGCAACTGAGTCGGTAAACCACCATACAAATGATATGTTTAAAACTTTCGTTTAAAATGTACGGGTGAAATGCAAAGAGATCATAAGGGCAAGTCTATTATAGAATTAATTATATGTAATAGTAGTACAATAGTTTTAGGATAACACGAATTTAAAGTGGATGACTTCAAACACTAGTAGAGAATGAGCTATCCACCCCCTTCAAATGTCTCGGTCATTTTTGGACCCGGTGCTAATCGGGCTTTAGCACCGGGTCCAATGGCTAGGAGCCTGAAAGACAAGATAGGAAGAAGGTAGGGAGGTTTTAGCACCGGGTGGAGGCAAAATCCGGTGCCAAAACCTACCCATTAGCACTGGGTGCACCCACCAACCGGTGCTAATATATTAGCACCGGTTGATGGGTACACCTGGTGCTGATGGATGGGCTTTAGCACCGGGTTTGCCCACCACCCGGTGCTAAAGCGGCGAGCAGATCGAGGAGTCTGGCAACGCGGGCACCGAGCGCTTCTTCCTTCTTTTGTCTTCCTCTCTTCTCCTCACTTCTTCCTTATCTCTTTTCCTTTTCTCTCTTCTCCTCACTTCTATCGTCCTCTCTCTTGCAGGCAGGGGAGCGCGGGGCGCAGGCCGCCGGCGGGCGGGCGCGCGTAGGGGCCAGTGGGCGGAGGCGGCTGCGCGCGTGTGGCAGGCCGCGTCGGCGGCTGCGCGTGGGGGCCAGGCGGGCGGCGGCGACTGCGCGCGCGTGGAGGCTGCGTGTGGGGGCCAGGCGGGCGGCGACGGCTGCGCGTGGCCACGCGTGGAGGCGGGCGGCCGCATGGCAGGCCGCGGCAGCCAGGCGGGCGGCAAACGGGCGTGCGCGCGGGGGGAAGGCCGCAGTGGCGGCCGACGGTGTCCCGACCCCGGCGGCGTCATGAGTCAATTTTAGTTGAAACTGTTCTAATTTTGTGAGTCAATCTTGTGTGACATGGTTACTTGTTGTAAAATTTGTAAATCTTGTATGTTGTAATTTTAGATTTGATGTTATAATATAAGTGAGTCAATCGTTGTTTCTCTTTTCCTTTTCTGTTCTTGATTCAAGCAAGTTCTTGAAGAACAATAACAGAGAAACAAAAATATACGATGGGGAGAAGAAAAGAGAGGAGCGAGAAAGGATGATTTAATTTTTTGGTGCGCAAAACCTTTTGCACTGGGCGGCCCGGTGCCCCTTTAGCCACTTCTCCAGTAGTGAAAATGAGTAAAAGGTACTAACTTCATAATCTTTATTGCCAATCCCACGCGACTTCTTTGCAAGTAGATGCTCCACACGTACCCACCGTACTATCCACTGACTGGGCAACATGTCATATTCATTCTGCAGGAGAAACAACATTTTTAGATGCTTTAGATTTACGTCCAATGGTAATGAGATCGTTGGGTTTTGCTGGTCTTCTTCTTGACCAGCATACGAAGCAGATTTAGTTAGTCGGCCCTCGTCTACTCCACTCTTTCCAACGCGCCGACGATAGCTCGGCCACACGGCCAGCCGCCGCCACGCTAATGCTTCCTGTTCCTCTCCCGCAGCGCGACCGCATCCCACCGGCCGACCCCCACCGCACCGGCTGGCCGGCGGTGCCCTCGCACCCGGCCGGCCTAGGATAAAAGGGGGAAATAACATAAAAAAATAAAGATTGCTGATCACAAAAGAAGGGCGATAACTCACCAGATTCGCTGGTGGAATACGTTGGTCGAACTTCTGGGGGAATGGGATCCCATGATCCTGGAGAGCGAATTTGGGTTGAGGGATGGGGGAGGCGCAGGGTTGATGACGAAATAATCGAAAAGCTGCGGCGATGCCACTGATACTGGTCTACGTCTTGCGAGCCCTACAGCGTGTACAAGATGACGGACATCACCTGACCTGACGCTTCCTCTCGTTCATATGCAGGCCAGAAGCTCCTGCACAACCGGTTTGGAAGCCAGAAGGAGAAGGCACCCAGGTTACGCGAACTTGCAAGCCCAGGTTACGCAGTCCTCAAGCGAGTGGTCCACCGTGTACTTCCATCGATCCTCTAGCGAGTCTGCGTTAACGGGTTACGCTCTCCGTCATCTTGATCCGACTCTAGCGAGTCTGCGTTAACGAACGATTCCTGTAAAACTGGCTTCTAAGCAAAATAAAATATTGTCAACTCAACTTTAGTACTATGATGATATTATCCTTGGTGTACGTACAGCAATCCCTGGAGCTCTGTTTACGGCGCGCGTAAATGATAGCAGCCTGGTTTTACTGTCTCCTACACCTAGGTTGCGAGCTTGGCTGATGCAGCTGACGGTGCCGAGGCAGTTGCCGAATCTGCGTCGTCGTCGTCGTCGCTGGAGGCAACAATGGAAGAAGCAGGATCGGAGAAGTACACGTCCTCCAGATCGTCATCCTCCTCCGGCTCCGTCTCGGCACTCTCCGCCTCTGCCTGAAGATCTTCGTTGGCGGTGGGCTCCTTGTCATCTTCGCTCGGGTACTGAGCCGCATTCTCGAGGAACGATTGGACGATGTTGCCATGATTGATGCTGGCACCGTCGACGGGTGCAGGACGCTGGACATGGACTCCATATTCGCTCTTTTCGTCACAGGAGATCTCGTTAACCTCCTCACCGCTGCCATGGTGCGAAGATCCCATGGCTATGTAATTAAAGTACCTAGCCAAATCTAGCTAGGAGGAAGTAGCAGGCGAGGCGAGATGGTGGCTCTGGCTATGCGTATATATGCGGAAGGAAAACACAAGGCATCTCTCTGGTCTCTGGTAACACTATCATGAACGGCTGCTGCTCTTCTTCGCACCATCCTATAATTCATACGGAGTATATAATCCATTGATCACCGCCATATCAAAACTTAAACTAAGCCCAGATCGAGAGCGTAACTGGGTTCCCTTCGACCTGCCGAGCGAATCGCGTAAACAACGATGCTCACATAGGGTATCCTACCCAGAACGGACCGGCGGAGCCAGCGTGATGAATCTGTATTCCGAGGAATAACCAAGTTTTCCTTGAAAAAAACTAGCATATACGAAGTATACATGCATGTATATATGGTATGTTGTGCCACATTCTCTATTTCCTCAGCTACAACTCAGCCCAACTCGTCCCTCCGCACTGTCCGCGGATCCGCATGGTCCATCCACTTTCACTCCCACCCAGTCCGGCTCAAGGCCCACAAGTCCCGACGCTCGTTCAGTTCTCTAGTTTCGTCCAAATTCTGCAAATCAGAGTCGTGGGATGGAAGGTGTGAGGGGCGTGAGGCAGCGTTTGTTGAGCACGAGCGGCTCAGCACCGGCGCCGGCAATTTGGTGAGTAGTGGATTATTTATCATTCGCTGATTCGGCGATTGGGTGAGGAAAGTAGAATTACGTGCCACATCAGGGCTGCAACCAACTTTAATTCGAGAGTGAAAATCTTGTTACTCCTGTTGATCGGTTAGACGGTTACCATTGAGAGTTAGGCTCAAAATCAAGGTAATCCTTCCATTTAAATTGAGATAGCAACTCTCAAAGGTAGAGACGAAAGATTTGAAAAAGTGAGAAGTTTTGCTAAGCATTCTATTATAGTTGTTCAAACAAAAATGCACCTTAGAAATGATATTTACGAGTTTTTGTATTGGTGCTAGTACTTCATTACTAATTGCTAGTGCATCGAGTTTTTTCCTAAATGAATTGAGAAATAGATTGGCGAATCAGCTCTATAATTTTCCTTTACTCTATAATTTTCTTTTATTTTATGGACAACTTAGTCTATAGAATTGTGGTCTTGCACGACATGTGCCTTTCATTTGCAATATTGTGATGAGAGGAATTTTACAATACTTGAAACAAATAAGGATCGTCTATCAGACTAAAATCAACGACTGAGACATAAGAAGTACCTAAAAAAGGTACCAAAATAAGTGGGATCCATACGAAAATAGGAAAGGTACCTCTCGGTACCACTCGGTACCTCCTGGTACTTTTACCAAAATAGGAAAGGTACCTCCTGGTACTTTTCAAGCATTGTAAAACAGCTCTTGTGATGAACTATTTTGTACTTTTGGATTGAGCATTTTCTCTAAAAAGACAGGAATACCCAACATTGAAATGCTGGCTCCGCCACGATTCCTTTTAAAATTGTGCATCACATTGGGTTACGTCTGGTACTTGTGCTGTATTTCACGTCCGCTAGTCAGGCTACGTAACAGGTTACGCACTCGTTGTCTCCGGTTCCAGGGTAAATAACCCGAGCACATCTTGGTTACACAAGAACGGACGTGAGCCGCAGTATTACACAAGAATCGTCCGTTTGGCTTAGGTTACCCTATGTGAACTGACGTGAGCTGGAGACAAAGATATGATCAAGTTATCACCCTAGAGTCGTCGGAGACGACGGAGTGCGTAACCTGTTACGCAGACTCGCTAGATGATGTAAGTACAGTACATGTAACGGACGTAACCCAACGTGAGCCGCAGTGGTCACAAGAATCGTCCATTTGGGTTAGGTTACGCTATGTCAAAATTGGTTACGCACTTCACGATAGAGGATTATTTTGATAAGACGGAGCCGGATGGTTACGACCGTTACATTGGACGGGGTCCTGTAGTGCGTAACAATCGGAGAAAGGGTAGTTGACAAAATTCGATTACAAAATGGTAAATTACAACGGGAAAAAAGATTCAACTGGAACTCCATGATATTTTTATTACAAATAAACTGTAGCATCTAGTATGCATCTATAGGCTAAGGTGCAACATATATTTGATCTTTTCATGGACGGGTTGGACGAAACCGCATTGGTGTCCTAAATGTATATTCATCGAACAGGCGATCCTCCTCATCGACGACCGGATAATCTTGCATCTTCAATAGAGCGCCACCCTCCATGTGAAATACGGCGATGTCAAACTCAGACATATTGGCTACATACACACAGTTAGGTGTAATACCACTCCACGTGCCCCAGAATGGGTAACTTAACCCTAGGAATAATGAATGGCCGAATCCAATGGTATGAATAGGTTCCCATGTGCCGTCAGAGTCGTCAGACTTGTGTAGCGTCATGCCACCAATCTCCTCAAGCCAATCCTGTTCAAACTGTAAAACCCTATTCGACGGCTTGTAAGACGGTGCAAGATTGCCATGCACACATATGAGCATTAGCTCATCTCCACATGATTTGGCAAGGTAGCAAATTTGATCGTAGCATCCCGCCTCAACTGCGGTAAAATTAGGTGGCACTACAACACAACATTTATTCTGTGACGGAATCATTCTGTCGCGGATTGTCAAATTTCCGTCACAAATAAAATTTCGTGACGGTTTCGGTTTCTGTTATTGATTGAGCGTCATTGATTAAATCTGCCGACGATTCTTAAAAAACCGTCACGGATTGAGCAATCCGTGACAGTTTTTTACTGTCGCTGATCAGCCCGAAGCCCACTCAGTCCAGCCCAAAGCACAAATTTAGCGACGAAAATAACCGTCACGGATTGCTGCTGACATGTATAGTGATGTGGCTGCCTATGTGGACGCTGACGTGTCTGCCTACGTGGGCGCTGACATGGACGTGCCATGGCTGCTGACGTGGCTGCCAACGTGAATGATGATGTGTCTGCGGACGTGGATGCTGACTTTTCATTCGCAGGCCAATAATTAATAGGTCGGTTATATGGACCACTTTTTGGCCCATTAATATTTCAGCCCAAAACTACTTCAGTAATAAACATTTCAGCCCATCAAAATTCAACCCGCAAAATCAATAAGCCAATAATTCGAACGGTCGTTTCAGCCCAAAATACAATCAGAACAGCAACAAAAAACATCCAGAACCAGGTACAAAATCAGCCCAATGTACATTGACAGTAAACTTAAGTTACACATCATCAAATCAGATAACAGACCCAGCAGGTTTCCATGTCCTTACAACTTCTTGTAACTGGATGCAGCTCCTTGTGGCATGACCTAAAAGAGCACATTGTTAAAAACTTGTTAGAGGGCAATGTTTGTGATAGAAATTATTAAAATGCTATGCATATAGGTATCAACATGGACCGAAAAAGAACAATGGTAGAACAAAATGATCTACTCAACTAGATACAGTGTTGAAGGAAATGCAATCAGAAGTATAACAAAATAATGCACATGGTCCATCTCAGATTCTTTTGATGTTCATGGCAGTTACCCAATGAAATAGCACAATTTAAGAAAAAAAAAACAGAGCCAGACAACCAAGGATATGCAGAACGTTGCCATCACTCAAAAGTCACTCAATTATTCAGTCATACACTATAGGTTTGCATAGCAGTGTGCCATGTTAACAATTAAACATAAATAATCTTGATAAAACCTGCAGCTAGAACCAAATGTGGCTAGAATGGACAGAAATGTAAACGATGAAGCCCGTCCCAACAGTGGCACTAACTCATTACGTAATTACTAACTGATGCATTTAATTATACAAGACAATAAACTAATGGTACACAGGATTAAATTGAAAGCCAATTATATGAGAAAACATGTAAGGCATGCTCTAAATTTGCATGTAGAATTCAACAGTATGCTTTATGAAATAAGTGTACCATCTGTTTGGTCGTTATGCTCAGTTTCTCGCATCTTTCCTTCTGCAATCAGCAAACACAAAAAGAAAACCTATTAGCTGGTAGTGTAGATGTATCTAGAATTGTTCTAGTTACTGCCAGACAGCCAGCACAAAACACTTTACTGCTCAACTGAATTGTTGCTTAAATTTCTAGAACAACGTGTTGCATTAAGCCTAGCATACAAGTTATGTCTCAAGAGTTCTAGTTACTGCATACTGCTAGCATGGTTTGACTCTCGCTGGCTAAGCTGCTAGTTTCAGCTAGGTTAAGACATATACAGAAGCCCATGATCAAGACACCCATAGCAATGTAGTAGTGGAGGGGATTTGGGGGATTGAGGTTGGAGCTCTTATCTGTGGTCATGAGACGGGGATCGTCAACCAATAAGATCATCCAAGTTACAAACTTCTGTTTCTTGCATCTGATCTGCCTGAAAAAGGGACGTTATCAAATTATAACAGCAAGTTATTGATTTAAATTACTGGAATTAAAGTAGTATCGAATTTGAATAGATTACAGTAATATCAACTTTACTTAAAAATATTGCTTTGATAGGCACATCAGACCTTCTAGACCAATACAATCAGTACTTCACATTAAAAGTAAAATAGGAGTATTTGACACCGAATGTAAACCAACAAGGTAGAAGGTTAACCAAAGGACACAAGCAAAATACACTATGCACTTCTTCGCAATCGGTCATTAACAGTTTGATTTTAACTATGTAAATTTAGTTATATTCCAATTTATAATTGTTGTACAGAGGTTAAGTGATAAGCTCATTTCTCAATTTTCACTCACTATCGAGAAGAAAACATAGAATAACCTACTGCATTCCAAGACAGGGAACTAAATAATGTATACTAATTATTAAACACTTCACTTTTGGGCATTGGCAAATGAAAACTAACATAAGCAATCGATGGAATAGGAGGAATGCACCCACAACCTAGATGTCATCTATTCCTAAGAACACTAACACTGGATGGTCATGCTGCAACATAAAGAAAAAACTGTTTTAACCTTTCAAATGCACGGCACAGCAGGTACAGCAGCTTCTTGTGCAGATTCTCCATTCTGCGTAGGAACATGCCGCATCAGACAATTGAAGTCCAGTGTCAAAGCATCAAAGGTTAATTGACTAGTTTCAAACTCAATCACCACCCAACTACCCATAAGCATATGCAAGTTGATTTCCCAATTTTTTCAAGACAATTTAAGGCCAATTAGTATACCTACTAGTTTCTAAATCAAGGCTCGCAGAAGAACAGAATCACGGGAAGGGAACAGGTTACCTTGACGGTGACGAGCTCGCAGAAGAGCTCGAGGATCTATGCACGAGCCTCGTGTTCTCCTCCAGGATGATGTGCTTCACCTGCAGAAAAAGCAGCCAAACTACGAATTAGATAGGCTGAAGTCACCCCAAATCCAGGAACGTGAGACCAAACCCAGTAGTGGCCAGACCACCTCCACAGGCTAACATCCCGAGCCCGCGGCCGCCGAGCCCCTGCCCTGCGCCGAACCCCGAGGCGGAGCCCTCCTCATCGTCGACGCCGTCGGTCATTGTCGCAGAGCCGCCGAAGAAGGACGCGCAGATCTGATGAGAGTGGAGGCGCCTTGGTGGCCATGGACGTGACCCTGTCGCGGTCTCCAGGCTCCATCGTCGCCGCGATGGCCGCCGCACCGAGCCGCCTCAGTCGTGCGCCCGTGCGGCTAGATCTGGTCCGCGACGGCCAGACCTAGGGCCGCTGCTGCCAGATCAGGCGCCGGCCGGCCCCATGGTCGGGCCCCGGCCGCCTCGCATGGCCGTAGCGCCACAGGTTCGCCGGGAAGGGGAAGGTTGTGGCGAGGAGGGACGCGGCTGGAGGTGAAGGGAGCTCGCGGCGAGGGTGGGGAGGGACCGAAGGGGCGGTGACAGAGGAGGAGGAGGGACCGAAGGGGCGGCTAGAGGTGGAGGCAAGGAGGGGCGTGGCCGGAGGAGGTGGGGGCACGGCGGGAGAGATGGATACGGGGGTTAGGGTTCGGGGGCGCTGCGGCGGGATGAGGGAGCGGGTGCGGCTGGAAGTGGAGGAGGGAGGAACTGAAGCTAGGGTTTGAGGCTGAAGTACCCTGTTTTATATCATGAGAAGGCGATCACAACCATTGAATCGAAGATGGACGGCTAGAAATTGTTGGGCCAATTGGGCTGAATGGGCCTTTTATCATCCCTTATCTGCTAAACATTTTTTTCTTTTTTCTTTTTATTTTATTGCACCATTTTGAAGTATTACTATTTGAATTACATGTATCTCAAATAATTTTAAAATAAATTCATAAAATATATTTTAAGTATCTCAGTTAGATTGTATCTCATATCGAGAAGATGGATGAAAAATTTAAATGTTTGCTAATGATAATTCAAAGTTCTACTTGTAATCTTATTATAAAATAGTGATAACAATACCTAAAAGTACTCTAAAAATACTATAAATTGTCATAGAACCGTTTTATGAATGTATAATCTTAACATAAAAGTTTCATGACCCTTCACAATGTTTTGAGTATACATTGTTCACAAATGGACACATCTCTCACATAGTTTCTAATAACTCAAGTCATACTTTGAGATTTAAGTAGCGTTTTATATTTTTGAACTCATATACACCTCAAACTTGGGTAGAACTTCATGTTTATCATAACATTAGAAAATATAAAGTTACATTATAAATTGTTATGCGAAAAGTTGTTTTTATCTAATCTTTTTCGATGGAAGAAAAGACACCATATAAAATGATACATAAAATAGCAATTGTATTGTAAAAAGATGATACTACATGAAATATTGCAATTTTATAGAAAATCAGCAAAAAAATGAACAAATTTGGAGTTATTATGATCGAGAAAAACCAGTTACAAGATTTAATTCTAGATTAAAAAGAAAAAAAAGTTGTGGGCAGCAACCTCAGAGTGCCACGTGGTCCGTGGTGAAGCAACTCAACCATCCAAGTGCTGCCACGTGGTCTCGAGATGTCAATTAATAACTTATATAAAGCTGCTATCCTCACACATTCGCAATTGAAGTAGTAGCGCAGTGGTAGTGCTTTCACCCTCCATCTGTTAGGTCCCTGGTTCGATTCCCTGCGCTCACCTTTTTTGTAGTGTCTTTGGTTTTCTCAAAGGAACGAAGAGAAAAAATGTTAAATAACGTGGCTGCGTATAACAGATAATATGCGGCATGGCGGTAGTCGTGCTGCACTCTAAGCCGAAAGGTGCTGAGTTCGAACCGCTTTTTCGTCGTTTTTTTGACCTTCAAGGCGCAATATTTCTGGGTTAATGTTTCTCTGTATGTCCTGTACACAAATATTATATAATTGCTAAGCTTCTCATTGAAACACAACTAAACGAGTAGCTCAGTGGTACAGCGCGTGGTTCTCTTAATTGCTTAAGGTCACGGGTTCGAACCTGCTGTCCGCCACCTTTTTTTGCGCCGAGCCTTTAAAATCAACAGCGGCGACATGGCACGGGCGGATGGGTGAGCTGGTTGGGGCGGCCGATGATGCGGCAGAGGGGGCCGGGTGACTTGGCCGGGCGGCCGGCGACGTTGACACGGGGGGTTGGTGACGGGGCGCGGGCGGCTGGGTGAGCTGCCTTGGGGCGGCGGATGATGTGGCAGAGGGGGCCGGTTGAGCTGGCAACCTGGCGGAGGTGTCCGGGTGGGAGGTGAGCTGGTGATTTTTTTCTTAAATAATTTTCTATATCTTGATATATCTGTTTGTGGCAGTAAACATGGACTGATTCATTGCGTGGTGTAGTGGTATGACATTCTTTTGGTAAAGCTAAGACCGGGGTTCAATTCCCCCTTGTTGCATAGTTTTTTTATTTTTTACTACAGGCGATATGACATTTTTAATTCAATGTTCGTGATAGTTTTTTTATTTTTTTCTACAGGCGATATAACATTTTTAATTCAATGTTCGTGACGGATTTGTAAACCGTTGCAGTGTCTGGGCCGGACTGGGCTCATGTGGGCTTAGAGGTAAAATGCTAACGTTTCTAAAACCGTCGCCAGAATTCCGTCACAGTTTTCTGGGTTTATTTGGGCTCAGAGCAAAATGCTAACGTTTTCTGAAACCGTCGCCAGGATTCCGTCACGGATTAAATGGTATGTTGTAGTGTGGTGTGATTACCAAAGGGTGCTCACGATGATTATCCAAGTCCCATGAAAGGACAAACCCGTCGTCTAACTCCATAGCAAAAACCTTACCCTTATGCAGAAGGGCATCCATGTAAACCAGTGGATAATCCTTGAAACCAGACCAGTCTACTAGGTGCGCAAACAGTTTGCAAATATTGTCCCTCTTGGTCGTGAAAGCTAGCAGTCCTACATCAATCAGAGCAATAGCTATGTGGCCAGAGCTACTCGACGGGGATTGACAAAGTACTACACGACGGAGTCTAAGTTTGCCTTTCCCATAAGGCTCCCATGAAGTCTGCTCCACATTAAAGTGATATTCATTAATTTTGGCAGCATCGACAACGGATAGCGACGGAAGGGGGACTGTATCTCTAGTTATGGGGGTCAAGAGATTCGGCGAGGACCTGTTATCTGTGATGACGATCGTCCAGTCATCGTTGCCGCCGATCCACACCTTGTCCTCCAGACACTTGTTATGGATGCAGAAGAACCTCCCTTCAGAAACATCATGTAGGCCGAAAGTGCCCTCGTCAATGTACCATCATCATTATCTGGATCAGAAGTCAACAGTGTTGGTTGACCTGCAAATTAAAATGTAGATAGAATACCCGAGTTTTGGTCCGTTGTTTGTAGAGAAGTAGTAGATCCATCACAAACAAATAAACACCTATATATAGATCGATGGACATCTCATTATTACCTGACTTTAGAAGTTTGATTTTGAGATGACAGCACACGACCGACCAGGATCTGCATGTGGCCGAGAAGTTTAGCCCGTCTAGTGCGTCGATGCGGTATAGAATCTTGCCGCATAGATCGTTAGGGAGTTCGCACCAGTTGGCACGCATCACCTCTGCTCCGGAATGGGAAGACATGCCTGCTTCAATGGATGACAACGCAGGGGCTTGATGGGTCGCAATGTTCACTTCTCCAAGGGATGACAGGCTTAGGGTTTGACTGAATTTGATTGTGACTCATGTAAATTATATATAGCCACGCCCTTCCCCTGCCCACGATGTGCGTCACCAACAACGCTCACATAGGGTATCCTACTCCTACCTAGAACGGACGATTCCTATTAACACTAGGTACTTGTGCTGAGTTCACGTCCCGCTCTCCAGGATGCGTAACAGGTTACGTACTCGTCGTGTCCGATTCCGCACATTGGTTACGCAGGCGCACTCGTTGCACCGACCGTTACGCACAACGGGCTCCCGCTCTCCCAACTACAAGCATCTTAGTGGGACTGCGTAACCCATTGAGTAATGGTCGTAACTAACGCTCCGTCTCTAGCTCCAGTTACGTTAGGGTTAGGCCCCCCTCCACAAGCCCGCGAGATCTGGTTACGCTAATGCGTCAGCGAGGTTACATTGTTTTCCCTAGGTGCTCGTGTGCCCGGCCACGCATGGTGACGACGTGTGCAAGTGCAAAAAACGGACGTAACCACATGCGTTTTGGGTTGGTGACCGGTTACGCTCATGTCATATGTTAGAGCTGAACGGACGTTGGTGCATTACGGTGTAACCCATGCAATTATTATCTACTCCTAGCTACTCCTGAAAATAATATTATCCCGTAGAAAACGGACGTAACCATACGTGATGGCGGGATCAGCGGGAACCTGCCACGCACATTATGGACACTTTTATTTATGGTGGTGTTATAAAAAAAATAAAAGAGAAGGTAAAGAAAAAAAAAATCTCGACGAGTAACTGCGATTCGTTTGCTTTACGAAAAGCATATTTTATCTGCGAGGGCTCTGTCCTCCTTCCATCCTCATATTGCGTTTGCAACGGCCGACGGCTCCATAGCGCACGCTACTGCGGGCCATCAACTCCACAATGCATTCCTCGTCGCCTCTTGGAGGAGCGGGCAGGGGATCCCCCAACCGTACACCTACGAAGCGTCCACAGGCGATATGCAGCGGGAAGTGCTCTCCGTCCAAGAGGCGGTTTGACACCGGCACCGTCAGTCCATCCGCAGCGCCTACAAAAGACACCATCGATTCGTATGGCCACAATCCGGCAAGCTGTGCAGGCGAAGCCAACGTCTCGGTGGCAGCGAACCATGTCAAGACGTCGCCTCCAGTTCCCCTGTCTACGCCTGCAAAGGTCGATGAAAAGGTTCATTTTTTCCTTTTGTCCCCTCCCTTTCTGAACTTGGAAGATTGTACTAGGTACTGTAGTTAGCACTACTACAAAAAACATTTTAGTAGACACTGCCAAAACATTTTAGAAGACACTTGCAAAATGCGTGCGTCTCTGTTAATGTCCACCATTTTCGGAGGCGGTGACGATCCATTAACGGAGGCGGAACAAATTAACCGTCTCTGTTAATAATATTAACAGAGGTGGTTTTTGTAACGCAACCGCCTCCGCTAATACTACATTAACGGAGGCGGTTTCGTTACAAAATCCGCCTCTGTTGAGCTGACGAGCGAGCACTCTGCGCGTGAGGTTGGCGGCTCTGGCCATTTTGCAAAAAAACCCTTCACCTTTTCCTCCTCAGCCCTCACGCCCACCAGCGCCTCCCTCTCTTTCTTCCTCAGCCCTCATTCTTCCTCAGCCCTCACGCCCGACTCCCTCCCTCTCTTCAGCTCTCTCCCTCTCCTGGATCTCTCCCTCTTTTCCGTCCCTCCCCTCCCCCTTCCGCTCACCCCTCACCGCGTCAGTGATGAGCGGCGGTAGGGCGAGGCGTGGCGACGATGCACGAGAGCTGGCGGCGAGGAGGCGCTGGTGGCGTCGGCGGCGAGATCTGGATCTGGAGCAGATGCGGCGACCGCCACGGCGGGATCCGGTGGCGGGCGCTCGAGGACGAGTATGGCGTCGGCGTGCCGTCCCACGCAAGATCTCCCGGAGCACTCGGCGGCCAGGAGCCCCATCGCCGGCCAAGTTCCCGAGGTCGTACCCCACCCCCCTCGGAGATGGTGCTGGATCTCAATGTGGCGTCGTCGGAGGACTCGGGTATGTCGAGCTCATCCGTCCTCAACTCCGGGGACGGCGGGTTCCGTTTCGGCCTGCTCGGGAGCCCTATCGACGACGACGACTGCTCCGGCGGGATGGCGCCTGGCGCCTCCTCGGGATTCACGACGCGGCAGCTCTTCCCGGCGCCGGCCCCACCGGCCGAGCCGGAGCGGGCGGCGGCGCCGGTGCCTGTCTAGCAGCCGCGCCGCGCCGAGGATCTCGCCGTGGCTCAGAGGCCGGTGGCGGCCGCGAAGAAGACGCGGCGCGGGCCGAGGTCGCGGAGCTCGCAGTACAGGGGCGTCACCTTCTACAGGAGGACGGGCCGATGGGAGTCGCACATCTGGTACTCAGACTCTGACCTCGCCTGCTTCGTAATTAGCTTCTTCTAATCCATCTGCTCATGGAACTCCTAATCACTTTCTTCTTTTTATTCTTCTCCTTCTCCTGCTGCTGCTGCTGCTGCTGCTTGATTTGGGCAGGGATTGTGGGAAGCAAGTCTACCTAGGTGAGCACCTGAGTTCTACAAGTTCGAGAGCTCAAGCTTCCATTAGCTGTTGACTTGTCTACGCGCGTTTGACCTTTTACTGATGCTGTTTTTATCCGGTGGCGTGACGCTGCACAAGTGCGGCCGCTGGGAGGCGAGGATGGGCCAACTTCTTGGCAAGAAGTAAGCTGACAGTAAATTTGATCTGCATATATACAGTAAATTTGATCTGCAAATTATATTTGTTGAAATATGGACGGCTTAATTTGTCGTTGGGCATTAGTACTGCGTGATTGCAATCTGCTTGATTTGTTGATATGCAAATATAGTTATTGGTTAATCTTTGTCTTGCTTTACATTGAGTTTAACACCGAGAGATAGTTCAGTATGTGATGCTATGCACTTGTATGTGCAGTGAACTACAAATCAGCAAGTGCCATTCATTCTCATATGAATATAAAACTGCTCTTAACATTTCCTTCTATTGTTCAGTTTGCATGATATTAGTTTCATACTATTTACATGTGCAGTGAACTACAAACCGGCAAGTGCCACTCTCATGGTAATAGCCCAAGGATGGTGATTGAGCTACAATCGTGGTAAGTAAAAGTTCAGGTATTCCTACTGATTTTTCTCTAAAGGAACTTAAGCTTATATCTGTTTAGTTGAGATCTCTATTTTTTCCTTTTCCCAAAAATATATCTGTTTCACTTTCTTATTTGCTCTGTACTGGTCCATATGTCTATTCTTCTGGACCTATCTCTGTTGTTAATTTCAACTTTGACACTAGCTATATTGTAGTTCTGTAGTGACTCTTATTTTTTTACTGCCTAGATAATATCTATTTGACCTGCTGATTTGTTTTCAGTGTATAATTACCTACTCTCTAAATGTTCCTCTGAACAAGTACTTACTGTACTTTATCTTGTCAAGTGCAGGAAGAGCTTTCCTAGTTACTTGCAGGTAAGCTTGAGGCCATCTCAATTCAGGCATTGGCTCAAGTAAATACACCTTCTCTCCTTGTACTGAATTACTAATTAGAGTGTCCTACCATATGTACTAATTCAGATCAGTGGCATGTTAGGATTCATGTTATCGATTGTTTCTTTCTCCTAAGCGATCCATATGATTCTACTCTAATATATTGGTTCTATAATCTGATTTTACCATATATTTTACTGATTCATGTTCTTATCTTGCAGAACACAAGTGATTTTTATGGAAAGTTCTTCAAGTCTATGACACTACCTTTTACCAGCAAATGTGAGTACTTCAAATGTGAGTATTTACTTCTCTGTTTGAGTTGCCGTTGATCAGTCTCTCTATTTGGTTCAGATTCAGAACATTTAGAGCTCCCAAAATTTACATGGTAGTTTAACTCCAATTTCTTTGTAGCTGTATATACTGTAACTAAGTGCTATGCCATTCAGAACAAGATAATTAAATTTATAGCTGTGTGGTTCTTTGTAGTAACTCATGGGCACTATGCACTGAACCACAAACCAGCAAATCTGTCAAGTTTAGAACTCTCAACTTCACCATATCTACTATCTCTGGCATCGCTGCATTTTAGTTAAGTGTAGCTATCTGTTTGACACAGGCAGTCATGGGTAGCAGGTTTAGCTGATGGCTTGCTATTGTTGCTTCCTCTTCTCTTTGTAGTAACAGTGTATTCCAAAATTTTAAGTCTCAAAGTTGTTTAATTTGGCCCTGTAACTTTGCAGACATGGATCAAACAAGGTATGACAATTGGAAGGAAGTCCAAGCTATGGCAATCTTTTCTTTGTTTTCAGTTGTATTTGTTAGGAGGAATGTAGTGAGAACATAGTTTGATGTGTATAGGGGTATGATCTGCTACATTTTGGATTGAGGTTAACATAGTGAAAGTTATTAGATGTATGTAATATGTGTGGTCCGACAAAATTAGGATTCAAAATTATTTTTTTATATGTAAAATCATTAACAGTGGCGTTTTTTTTACAAAACCGTCTCTGTTAATAGGCATTAACAGAGACGGTTTTTGTAACAAAACCGTCTCTGTAAATACCTATTAACAGAGACGGTTTTCAAACCGTCTCTGTTAATCGATGATTAACAGAGACCCCAGCTTAGAGACGGTTGCCAAAACCGCCTCCGTTAATAAAAAACCGTCTCCGTTAATGTTTTTTGTATGCAGTGATAGAATGACATCACAGAGATTCAAATCCACACGGCAAAGCATCCCATAATATAACTAGATCGCTGTTTTTTCCTGCCTTCTTGTCGTGCGGTGTAAGTCCCTGGACAATTTTCGCATTCATTCTCTTTCCACCATGCCAGAAGCGAATTTCATTAATGATAAAAATAAAAGCAATGAACTGACAAGAACCGATCACTTAGGGACACTTTTTTGTCTGTTAATACTAGTACTAGGCCATAACTATAACATATCATATTATCTAGAAAAAGAAAAAGAAAAACTCAAATGACTCGCCAAGCTAAATTTTGGTTACTCAACACCAAAATAGCTTTCCAACAGACTAGCCATCCAACTCATCAATCCATCCGACTCTCCAAATTGGCCCCCTCACTAGCCAATCTTGGCTAGCCAGTTTGGCTAGCCAATCTGGTTTGCCAAGTGTGGGATGACACATGGGACCCCACGCGTTAGTGTGTGGAGAGGGATTTGGAGAGTGGGAAATGGAGAGTCTGTTGGAGTGAGATGCTCAATATGGGGTGAAATCTTTATGTAGCGGCAAATAGAGAGTCAAATAGAGAGTCGAAAATGGATAGTCTGTTGGAGATGCTCATGGATACACAGTAAAGTAGAATATATTCTTCGTGTATAGACTCTGATTATCTCGGCATTTGCAGGTCTCGGCCCGCTGCTCCCGTAGCCTATTCTACCCTAATGATGTAGTCACTCCACTTTTACAAGTGCCGGTCGACAACCCTTTGGTAAGAAGAGCCTCAATTTTCCAGCGTTCTGTTCCCAAGCAAATTATCTTCCACGCGTTTTCACAACCTTGGAATGTTATGTTTCTTTTTTTTTTATCATTCATAGGTTTACGCAGCTGTGTCAGATGATGATGATGCAGTGTGCCATGTACATGTTCCTGGGGTAATAAGCTCTGTGTATCGTCCAAGTCTCGCACGAACAATTTAGCATATATATAGCGAGTGCAAGTTTGCTGATTTTTTTTTCCACTTGCCTATTTTACATTACATGTGCAGTGTAGCTACTCTGCTACTCATGTATTCACAATGCCACGTCAGGCCATCCTAGGTGAGATTGTTCGAAGGTTGGGCCTGAAAGTGCACGATAAGACAACATTTGAGTTGGGGAATGGTGAAATGATTATAATGAAGACAATAGATGTTCCTGCTGATATGTCCTCAACGACACAGGAGAAGGCAAAGGCCACCAGTTCATGAGCGACCCAAAAAAGTCACTGTATGAGGCAAAGGAAGATCTCAGCCGACAAGTGATTGAGCACTTGGAACAACATGCAGGCGTGACCATTGATGATTACAATCATGCTAAGGTCCTCGAGTTGCATGATAAGTGCCTCCAGTTGCAGCATAACCGGAGCAGGGAATCATTCTTTTCCAACTATTTCTGTGGCAAATGCACTGAACATGAGAAAAAGATTGACTATCTCAAGAATGGCATCACCTCCATTTGTTCCACATTTGTAGATATACTACCAATTGGAGTCACTGGTGATGGAGTGTTTACATAAACAGGAGTAAGCGCGCCCACCAATGTAACGCCCAAAAATCCATCACAAAAGAAATCATAGTAAGCAAAAAAAAGGGTTTTGATTTCTTTAAGGATTTAATAATGTATCAAATAAATCTTGGGCAATAAATATTCAAACAACATTTAAAAATAATTTTAGAATCAACAAGTGATTGATGCATTCATGCTGCTGCATTTATTTTGTAATGTTTGAATTCAAATTTATTTGAATTCAAATTTATTTGAATTCACTTGTTTGAGTTCTCCTTTTAAATATATTAGGCTTTCTCTTTTTCTTTTAACCAAACCGGCCCACTCCTCCCTTTCAGCCCAGCAGCCAGCAGCAGCGCCCGCGGCCCACTTCCTAGCGCTCGGCCCGCGCGGCCAGCCGGCCCAGCACGGCCTGCGGCTGCCCGCGACCGTGCCCGCCACGTCGAAGGCGCCCCGCGCCCTTCCGCCTTCGCCCCGCGCCACTGCCAGCCGGGCCCCGCCCGTCATCCTCCTCCTCCCGCTCGCGCCGCTCCCGGACGCGCCACCGCCACCTCTCCGCCTCCTTCGCGCCTGCTTAACTCGCCCCCTGGAATGTGTCGCGCCGAACCGCACCGCTAACCGCCGTCGCCTCGCTTCCCCTCCCCGACCTGTAACGGTCGCCTTCATGACCCCCCATTCGTGCGCCATTAATGGCCGCCGAGCTCAACCCGTCGGCCGCCCTTTTCCCCTCCCCTCGGGCCGCCTCCGTTCCCCTCCTCGCCCCTATAAAAGACCCCGCACCCCTGCCCGAGCCCCCTAATCATTTCCCGCTAGGAAACGCCACCCAAACGCGCCGGCCGGAGCTCGCCGGAGCCCACCGCCGCCCGTGCTCCATCCTCTCAGCGTAAGCCACCGCCGCCGCTTCGACCTCTGGTGAGAACCCCTCAGCCTGCTTCCCCGTCGTTCTAGCTTTCTCTAGGGCCAAACCGCGTCGCAAACCGAGCTTCCTAGCTCGCGGCCGAGCCACCGCGCGCCGCCGTCTCCGCCGCCAGCGCGCCGCCGCACCCCGCCGGATCGATCCTAGCCACCCACTCCAGATCCAACGGCTCAGATCGGAACCAAACCAGGTCAATACTGGTCAACCTAGCCGCGCCCTGGTTCTTTTGCAAAGAGCCCCTGTATTTCTCTGTTTTTGCTGCGCCGTCCAACCAAGTTCAAAAGTATTTAGAAAAGAGCCCCTGGTTCTTTTGTTTTAGCCAATGTCTTTCTGTTTAATCCTGTCAGCCATCCTAGCTTTGTTCTTTTGCACGTTAGCCCTTCTGTTTTTATACGTAATTAGATTTTAGCCCTCGGTTTCTTCCTATTTAGCCCTGGGAAACTAAGTTTTCTTGCCAGCAAGTCCCTAAACCTTGTTTAGCTCTTATCTTAGCCGTTTTAATTCCATTTTGAGCGATTTTTGCGCTCACGGAATCGTCTCTGCATAAGCAACAGTTTTATATGCTTGTTTTGTTCTGTTTATTATTTTGGTGTACTGTTTCTTTTATTTATTGTATTGCTTGTGGGTTCTTGTAGAGAACGTGATCTTTGAAGAAGGACAAGAGCAACATTTTGAGGAGGACCAACAGCAGTTTGTGGAGGAAGGCATATGGCTTTTCCCCCTTCATATTCTTTTTATAACCCAGAAATGACATCTTAATTCACCTTTACATTTACATATGTTTTTGCATAAACTTGACGGGTCCTATATTAAGGTTTGCCTAGATTTTATCCATATACCTTGTCAAACCGGGTTTTCCTTTATGTTGGGTAGAAATGCTAGTTGCTATATGGTTCATGGTGGTTTCTAACGAACAAATGTTAAACTTGATTTATTTATGTTGAACTTTGGTAATTTCAAGATCACTTATTTTAATCGAAACATGGAGAACCACCCGGGAAAACAGTGCATCCATAAGTGTCATATGGCTCTGACTTTGGCAATTAACCAAGTGAATTTAGTACTTTATAATCTTACCTGAAAAGGGCAAGAGGGGTGGCATTGACGGGGTATAGCCCGGTCCTCTTGGTGTAGCAGCCTTTGCTAAGGTGCTGACCATTAGGGAGGGTTATGCTCTTCGATGACTTTGAGGAGTTCTAAGGCAGGCGTTCACCAGTCAAGTGCCTGTGGGAGAAGTTTGCTGCAGTTTACATTTTAAGTTATCGTTAAACGATTAAGACCTTCGAGTCTTCCGTGAGGGTGTAATAAAGTTACTCTATCTATTCTTACGTTTTGAACACTGTCTTATGATATTATCACTTATGACGTCAACATATGTGTGTAAATGGATCCTGGTGCACATATGCTATGCATTCGGTTTTGTCCTAAAAAACCGGGTGTGACAGAAGTGGTATCAGAGCTGTATTTACTGCAGGACGCTAGCCTAGATAGAAATGGTCGAAATAAGGATTTATGATCTAGCAAGCCAATCAGCTTCAAAAACATTTCCTTATTTCCGCATAAAAATCTATTTTATTTGGTTTATTTGTATCTCTTGTTTCAACTTATTTCTGAGTTTGCTTCTTAATCTGTCAGATGGCCAGGACTAAGAAGACTGCTCGCAAAAGCACCGGAGGACGTCAGGTTCGCATCGCCCCTCCTCAGCCGGCTCCTCCTGCTTCCCCCGTGGAGGAGGAACCAGCGGAGATGTACTTCTACGTTGAGTGGAGGATGGTCGCATTATGGAGATGGGACCAGACGGACAGCTGGTGACCCCAGTCGCATCGCCAACACCAGCTCCAGCATCACCCATGCTAGTAGCGGAAGAAGCACCAGCACCACCTGCTGCTCCTGGTCCAAATGCTCCAGCACCTGCTGCCGCTGGAGGAGATCCGGATGATTCTGGAGATGATAGCGATGATGAAGATGAAGATGGAGATGATGATGGTGACTCCAACAATGAGGATGACAACAACAACGACGTCCCCGACAACAACAATGATGCTAATGGCAATCAGGGTGATGATCCTCAGGAGATGGAGACGACTTGCGAGGTTATCACCTCGGTGGACGAGCATGGCTACTTCTCCGCTCTACTTGAGGAAGTGCTGCATGAGTTGGGCAGCACCGTGAGGCCGCACTACGTTACCCAGCGCGTCTCTGACCCCGTAGTTGACGACTACTACTTCACCCGCGTCCACATCTGGGAGCGCGTGGAGACTTCCGGAGGCTTCAGGTCTCGTTCGATGCACGACTCCAATACGCCCAATGGTACCTACGCCGCTTCCATCAG
Source organism: Urochloa ruziziensis (assembly GCA_015476505.1). Taxonomy (NCBI): domain Eukaryota; kingdom Viridiplantae; phylum Streptophyta; class Magnoliopsida; order Poales; family Poaceae; genus Urochloa; species Urochloa ruziziensis. Next base: position 40,609,140 of record CM027120.1, on the reverse strand, counting down.
CGAAGCCGCCAGGCGGGCCCTATGGTCCATCTGCTACGCGCATCGTCTACAGCTGAGCATCACCGACTTCCGTCACCTTCCTCGTCGTCCCAGGGGCACTGAGCAAACTAACGTGATGATGGGAGAAGTGGAAGAAGACCGCATCAACATCCTCACTCGTGTGACCGCTGCTTTGAACACCGACCTAGACGGAGCCACCGCTGAGCTTGCCCATACTCATGACCAATTGCTGAAAGCCAACGCCAAGATTGCGCAGCTGGAGGCGCAACTTGCCGGACAGGAGCCATCCGAGAGCACAGAGGAGGAGATTCCCTGCCCCGCTGCTTCACCACCCCGCAAGAGGCTTCGCTATGGCACTCCTGGTTTTATCACCGGCATCCTAGGCTAGGCTCCTAGCTTAGCTATCTGAATAAGTTATCTCGTTAGAACCGTTCCTGCGAGGACGTGCGATGTTTTAATGTTTGCTGTTTGAACAAGTGCTTGATTTGGAGTTTTGTAATGACTGAGATGTTTTGTGGTGTGATGGTCGCAAATACATCATGAAATAAAATAAGTTAAGTATCTTAAGTTTAAATCTTAGCCCCTTTTCTTTCATCTTTCTAGCACGATGCAATTCTGTTCACGTCACCACTCAGACACAGCAGCACTGTTTGATTTTTACCCGAGCCTCCAGAACTCCGATCGACATGAAACCAATTGGGTTGGAATAAGAATTTAATAAGTTATTTTCTGGTAAAATATCAAGATTTTAGGACTCTCCGTTCGTGAGCTATGCACCTGTCTTTACAGCGATCAGAATCTGTCTTAGCTGCCTGTCACAGTCAGTTCTTTATTTTATATCTCGAGTTACAGACATTGGATTGGGGTGATTCAACTTGGGTTAGTTTCAGAATTTTATGAACTACCTCCTGGCAAAAATAGACGATTTTTAGACATACTGTCTAAGAGTTACAACCAATTTAGTGGGGAAGACAGAATCTGTACAATCTGAACATTTGTCAATCTTTCAATCTTTGATTACTTATGCTACTTTACCCCTTTGTCTACACCGATCTGAGTCTTATGTTTCTAACAAATCAGATGGTGAACACCAGGTCTGGAGGAGGACAAGACGTTCCAAGTCAAAGGCGTGCACATATAATCAACCAGCAGATTCCAGCACTGCCACCTCCACCGAATCATCAAGCATCGCCTCTTCAACCAGATCCAGCCATGGAACAGTTCTTCGCAAACCAGGCAGCACTATTGCAGAACCTCACTGCCGTTGTTCAAATTTGCAAGCTCAGCAGAACCAGCAGCCACCAAATGCACCACCGCCGCCACCACCACCCAGAGACAAGCACCGGGAATTTATGAGTCATCACCCTCCTACTTATTCTCACTCATCTGATCCCTTGGATGCTGATGAGTGGCTAAAAATCATCACCAAGAAGTTGGAACAGACACAGTGCACCGATCGTGAGAAGGTTTTGTATGCTTCAGGTCGTTTGGAAGGATGTGCATCTGACTGGTGGGATGCTTTCACTGCTGCACATGCTGCTCCCGACACCATCACTTGGGAAGAATTCAGGACTAGTTTCCGCACACACCACATCCCAGCTGGTGTGATGAAGATCAAGCAGAGGGAATTTCTGGCCTTGACTCAGTGTAACATGACTGTTAGTCAGTATGGGGATCAATTCACTCAATTGTCTCGTTATTCACCAAATGAAGTTGACACGGATGAAAAGAGGCAGGAGCGTTTCCTGAATGGTCTGATAGGGCCGCTCAACTACCAATTGCAAAGCCACACCTTTCCAAACTTTCAGATGCTGCTAGACAAAGCCATTGGTTTGGAGAGCAAGTGTAAAGAACTTGGTGAGCAGAAGCGAAAGTTTCAGTCTCAGGGGCAATCTAGTGGCAATAGCCGCCCTCGCTATAACTCACCGCAGGGATTTCAGAATCGCTTCGGAGGATAGAGTGGAAACTATCAGCAAAATCAACAGGGTCAACGTTCTTCTCAGCAATTCCAGCGTTTCAACCAACAGGCACAACGCACTCCCAACCAGCAGCAGAACCGGTCAGGCAACGCCATAGGTGCACCAGCATGGGCTAACAACCCAGTCACCCCCGTTCGACCTAATGGCTGTTTCAAGTGTGGTGAAGTGGGGCATTATGCCAATAACTGTCCCAAGCGCAACCATCAGGCTCCTCGGAATCAGAGAAGCAATGCCCAGAGGTCTGTTCAGCAGTCTTCTCAAGCTCAAGGCAACAAGGGCCAACAAAACTTCATGCGTGGGAGAGTGAACCACGTGATGGCCGATACTGCCCAGGAAGCTAATGATGTTGTGCTCGGTACGTTCCTCATCAACTCTGAACCTGTCTCAGTTTTGTTTGATTCTGGAGCATCACATTCGTTTATAACGGATCAATTTGTGGCAAAGCATGACATACCTAAACAACCAATGAGAAAGATGTTACTAGTTAATTCCCCGGGCGGCGAGATGAAAGCTAGTCACCTATGCCCGCGGGTCAATCTTAAAATTTTGGGGATAGATTTTCCATCCGACCTAGTGGTCTTAAAGTCCAGTGGTATTGATGTGATTCTAGGAATGGATTGGTTAGCGGCATATGATGGAATTATTCAGTGTGCCAAAAAGTCAGTGTTACTAACCAGCCCTCAAGGGAACAAAATTGAATTTGTTGCCTACTGGCTCATCTAAGGAAGAGGGTACAGTAAATCATCTAAAAGGAAAAGCGTTAGAAGATTTCAAAATTGTCTGCGAATATCCAGATGTCTTTCCAGAAGATTTACCAGGTATGCCACCTGACCGCGATATCAAGTTCTCTATTGAGCTTATACCTGGCACTGCACCCATATCTAAAAGACCCTATAGAATGGGTGTCAAAGATCTAGAAGAACTTAAGAAACAAATAGAAGAGTTGTTACATAAGGGTTTTATCTGCCCTAGCTCGTCACCTTGGGGAGCGTCTGTTCTCTTCATTGATAAAAAGGATGGCACCAGAAGGTTGTGTGTGGATTATAGAGCTCTCAACGATGTGACTATCAAAAATAAATACCCACTCCCTAGAATCGAAGATCTATTTGATCGAAATGAGAGGTGCAAAAGTGTTCTCCAAAATTGATTTACGATCAGGCTATCACCAATTAAAAATCTGAGCGGAAGATATTCTGAAGACAGCATTCACTTCCAGATATGGTCTGTATGAGTTCCTTGTGATGTCCTTCGGGTTGACAAATGCTCCGGCGTACTTCATGTACTTGATGAATAAGATTTTTATGGAATACCTCGACAAGTTTGTGGTAGTTTTCATTGATGACATCTTGGTGTTCTCTAAGAGTGAAGAAGAACATGAGGAACACCTGAGATTAGTGCTACAGAAGCTTCGGGAAAACCAATTGTACGCTAAATTTAGCAAGTGTGATTTTTGGTTGAAAGAGGTTTCCTTTCTTGGACATGTTATCACTGATGGTGGAATCATGGTAGACCCGGGTAAAGTTCAAGATGTGTTGAACTGGAATCCGCCTCAGAATGTGCCTGAAATCAGGAGTTTTCTTGGATTAGCGGGTTACTACCGTAGGTTTATTGAGGGATTCTCAAAGATCGTAAAACCCCTCACCTCATTATTGGAAAAAGGAAAAGAATTCAAGTGGGATGCCGCATGCCAAGCTAGTTTTGAAGAACTGAAGAAAAGATTAACCACTGCTCCTGTGCTAATAATGCCTGATATCCACAAAGGGTTTGACGTTTACTGTGATGCTTCACGTCTAGGTCTTGGATGTGTTTCGATGCAAGAAGGCAGAGTGGTAGCCTATGCCTCTAGACAATTGAGAAAACATGAGCAGAACTATCCTACTCATGATTTGGAGTTAGCTGCCGTAGTGCACGCATTAAAGATTTGGAGACATTACATGGTTGGTAACAAATGTCAGATCTTCACTGACCATAAGAGTTTGAAATATATCTTCACTCAAAAGGATCTTAATCTGAGACAACGCAGATGGCTAGAATTGATTAAAGATTATGATTTAAGTATTCAGTATCATCCTGGTAAGGCGAACGTTGTAGCGGATGCCTTGAGTCGAAAAAGTCAAGCTAATACGACCATAGCCAGATTGATACCTCAAGAGTTGTGTTGGGAAATGGAGCGACTCAACTTAGGAATTCTTGCCCAAACTGAAGTCATGACCATGGAAATTGAGCCTACCCTTGAACAAGAAATTAGAAAGGGACAATTGACAGACGCCAAAATCAAAGAAATTAAAACCTTGATTAGTTTTGGAAAAGCTCCAGATTTCACTGAAGATGACCAAGGAACTATTTGGTTCAGAAAAAGAATTTGTGTACCCGACATTGACCGTCTTCGTGAGCTCATATTGAAGGAAGCACATGATTCAGCCTATTCTATTCATCCAGGGAGTACTAAGATGTATCAGGATTTGAAAGAGAAATACTGGTGGTATGGTTTGAAAAGAGATGTAGCTACTCACTGTTGCCTTGTGTGACATATGCCAGAGAGTAAAAGCAGAACACCAAAGGCCAGCAGGTTTACTTCAGCCATTGAAAATACCTGAGTGGAAGTGGGAAGAAATTGGTATGGATTTTATTGTGGGATTACCTCGCACTCGTGATGGCTACGACTCCATATGGGTTATTGTGGATAGGTTAACTAAGGTTGCTCACTTCATACCAGTCAAAACCACACATACAGGGGCCAAGTTAGCAGAATTGTATATGTCAAGGATTGTGTGTTTGCATGGTGTTCCAAAGAAGATAGTATCTGATCGAGGCACTCAGTTCACGTCACGCTTCTGGCAAAAGTTACACGAATCGATGGATACAAAGCTTAATTTCAGTTCCGCGTATCATCCACAAACAGGATGGTCAGACTGAAAGGACCAATCAAATCCTAGAAGATATGCTGAGAGCCTGTGCATTAAAGCATAGTGGCAGTTGGGATAAAAGCTTGCCGTACGCAGAGTTTTCTTATAACAATAGTTATCAAGCTAGTCTCAAGATGGCTCCATTTGAAGCTCTATACGGGAGAAAATGTAGAACACCTTTGTATTGGAGTCAGACGGGAGAAAGTCAGGTTTTTGGACCAGAGATTCTTCAAGAGGCCGAGAAACAAGTCCAAATGATCCGAGAATAATCTTAGAACTGCACAGTCCCGACAGAAGAGTTATGCTGACACTCGAAGGAGGGAATTGACATTTGAAGTTGGAGATTACGTGTATCTCAAGGTTTCGCCTATCAGAGGTCTCCGAAGGTTCAAGGTTAAGGAAAGTTGTCACCGCGTTATATTGGTCCTTTTCAAATCTTGGAAAGGAAGGGTGAAGTGGCATATCAACTAGAATTGCCTGCTCGATTGTCAGATGTACATGATGTGTTTCACATCTCTCAGTTGAAAAAGTGTCTGAGGGTACCCGAAGAGCAATTACCTTTGGAAGAACTCAATGTGCAAGATGACTTGACCTATACGGAACATCCTATCAAAATATTAGAAACATCCGAAAGAGTCACTAGAAGCAAAGTGGTCAGAATGTGCAAAGTTCAGTGGAGTCACCACTCCGAGGATGAGGCTACTTGGGAGAGAGAAGATGAGCTTATTGCAGAATTCCCTCAGTTGTTTCTCAATCCTTCCGAATCTCGAGGACGAGATTCTCTTTAAGGGGGTAGGATTTGTAACACCCAAAAATCCATCACAAAAGAAATCATAGTAAGCAACAAAAAAAGGGTTTTGATTTCTTTAAGGATTTAATAATGTATCAAATAAATCTTGGGCAATAAATATTCAAACAACATTTAAAATAATTTTAGAATCAACAAGTGATTGATGCATTCATGCTGCTGCATTTATTTGTAATGTTTGAATTCAAATTTATTTGAATTCACTTGTTTGAGTTCTCCTTTTAAATAGATTAGGCTTTCTCTTTTTCTTCCAACCAAACCGGCCTGCTCCTCCCTTTCAGCCCAGCAACCCGCACAGCACCTGCGGCTCACCTTCTCGCGCTCGGCCCGTGCGGCCAGTGGCCCAGCATGGCCTGCGGCAGCCCGCGACCGCACCCGCCGCGTCGAAGGCGCCCCGCGCCCTTCCGCCTTCGCCCCGCGCCACTGCCAGTCGGCCCCGCCCGTCATCCTCCTCCTCCCGCTTGCGCCGCTCCCGGTCGCGCCGCCGCCACCTCTCCACCTCCTCCGCGCCTGCTTAACTCACCCCCTGGAGTGCGCCACGCCGAACCGCACCGCTAACCGCCGTCGCCTCGCTTCACCTCCCCGACCTGTAACGGTCCCCTTCATGACCCCCCATTCGTGCGCCATTAATGGCCACCGAGCTCAACCCGCCGGCCGCCCTTTTCCCCTCCCCTCGGGCCGCCTCTGCTCCCCTCCTCACCCCTATAAAAGATCCCGCACCCCCACCCAAGCCCCCCTAATCATTTCCCGCTCGAAACGCCACCCAAACGCGCCGGCCGGAGCTCGCCGGAGCTCACCGTCGCCCGTGCTCCTTCCCCTCAGCGTAAGTCGCCGCCGCCACTTCGACCTCCGGTGAGAACCCCTCAGCCCGCTTCCCCGTTGTTCTAGCTTTCTCTAGGGCCAAGCCACGTCGCAAACCGAGCCTCCTAGCTCGCGGCCGAGCCAACTCCGGCGAAGCGCCGCCGCTCCGCCGCCGCGCGCCGCCGTCTCTGCCGACAGCGCGCCGCCGCACCCCGCCGGATCGATCCGAGCCGCCCACTCCCGATCCGACGGCTCAGATCGGATCCAAACCGGGTCAATACCGGTCAACCCAGCCGCGCCCTGGTTCTTTTGCAAAAGAGCCCCTCTATTTCTCTGTTTTTGCAGCGCCGTCCAACCAAGTTCAAAAGTATTTAGAAAAGAGCCCCTAGTTCTTTTGTTTTAGCCCCTGTCTTTCTGTTTAATCCTGTCAGTCGTCCTAGCTTTGTTCTTTTGCACGTTAGCCCTTCTGTTTTTATACGTAATTAGATTTTAGCTCTCGGTTTCTTCCTGTTTAGCCCCTGGAAACTAAGTTTTCTTGCCAGCAAGTCCCTAAACCTTGTTTAGCTCTTATCTTAGCCGTTTTAATTCCGTTTTGAGCGATTTTTGCGCTCATGGAATCATCTCTGCATAAGCAACAGTTTTATATGCTTGTTTTGTTCTGCTTATTATTTTTGGTGTACTGTTTCTTTTATTTATTGTATTGCTTGTGTGTTCGTGTAGAGAACGTGACCTTTGAAGAAGGACAAGAGCAACATTTTGAGGAGGACCAACAGCAGTTTGTGGAGGAAGGCAAGTGGCTTTCCCCCCTTCATATTCTTTTTATAACCCAGAAATGGCATCTTAATTCACCTTTACATTTACATATGTTTTTGCATAAACTTGACGGGTCCTATATTAAGGTTTGCCTAGATTTTATCCATATACCTTGTCAAACCGGGTTTTCCTTTATGTTCGGTAAAATGCTAGTTGCTATATGGTTCAGGGTGGTTTCTAACGAACAAATGTTAAACTTGATTTGTTTATGTTGAACTTTGGTAATTTCAAGATCACTTATTTTAATCGGAACATGGAGAACCACCCGGGAAAACAGTGCATCCATAAGTTTCATATGGCTCCGACTTTGGCAATTAACCAAGTGAATTTAGTGCTTTATAATCTTACCTGAAAAGGGCAAGAGGGGTGGCATTGACGGGGTATAGCCCGGTCCTCTTGGCGTAGCAGCCTTTGCTAAGGTGCTGACCATTAAGGAGGGTCATGCTCTGCGGTGATTAGGAACCTTAGCGGATTATTTTGTACTAAGTGGATTTGGCGAAAACCTCAATGTGAATCCCTAGCCATTCACCTCGGTAGTGTCTAAGGGCCTTGCAAACCCGGGCGACATGGGAAACACTACTTATGGTGAAAGTGTGCAACCTCTGCAGAGTGTTTAAAACTGATATATCAGCCGTGCTCACGGTTAAGAGCGGCCTGGACCCTCACATGATAATTAAACTGGAAGATGAAAATAAATTGTGGTTTCTTTGGTTCTGAGATGATATGGTTTTCTTTATGTTTAAGGGGTTGGTATAAACTTGTATCTAGTAAATAGGCGCTTGCTAATAAAATATGACCAACTAAAAATGCTAATCGCCATAAACCTTAGCCTTTCCTTGGAAACTTTGCATTTCCCCCACATGTTGAGTACCAACCATAAGTGTACTCACCCTTGCTCAAACTTCTGTTCAGAAGAGTTTGATGATGGAGAATTCTTCGATGACTTTGAGGAGTTCTAAGGCAGGCGTTCACCAGTCAAGTGCCTGTGGGAGAAGTTTGCTGCAGTTTACGTTTTAAGTTATCGTTAAACGATTAAGACCTTCGAGTCTTCCATGAGGGTGTAATAAAGTTACTCTATCTATTCTTACGTTTTGAACACTGTCTTATGATATTATCACTTATGACGTCAACATATGCGTGTAAATGGATCATGGTGCACATATGCTATGCATTCAGTTTTGTCCTAAAAAATCGGGTGTGACAACCAAATGCCGTGAAAAAATAGCTAAAGTACTTGTTGCTCTCAGCCGCGGTGAGTACACAGTATTATGTGCTACTATTTCCCATTTATCTGATTTAATCAATGAATATCCGTGTCTGGCATTTGAAATTAAATATCGACACAGGCATGGCGCTGCCCTTGGCTTTTGAACCCGACAGAAACGACGATGACAGTTAAGGATGGAGATGATGTCTGGACATCCGAAACATCCGTATTCGTATTCGATAAAAACGTAAATATGAATATCCGTATTCGTATTCGATTTTAATATGGATGTCAAATGGATGTATCCGAATTCGATTTCCAACAATTTTCTCTATCCGATTCCACATTCGTATTCGAGAAAAATCCGAAACATTCGGCATTCGACATTCGTATTCGAGAAAAATCTGAAATATTCGACATAAATTAACTTCTCTTTTTAACTAACTATTAATTATAAATGATATAAACCGTTTAATCAATTTAAAAATTATCTACATGATAATTACTAATTATATTGATTATAATATTACTAATGGTATATAAAATTTAATCAATTTTAACTACTTTAATCTATTTATCTAATTAATAAATTATATTTTACTTACTAATGTACAATTTTCTTATTAAAATATTTTATATATTATGAAAATTATTTATATTTATATTTGTATATTTAATTATTCAAATCTATACTATAAAGGATGACGAAATTTTAGTACCAGTGTTACTCTTACCCCTCTAACACCATTGGATTTTATAATGACGATCGAATGCTCTAGATTAATCTAAAGTGTCCAAGTTGACTACAATATCTCACCTTCGAGCATACGCCATCGGATTTTATGATGATCGAACGCTCTAGATTAATCTAAATAGTCAATGTAGACTACATCTCTAAATTAATAATTTTTTAAAACACGTGCCTGCGGCACGTGCCCTTCTGCTAGTATATATAAAATACATGAGATATATACACATAATTTACTCTTAAAACAATTCATAAAGTGAAATAATACACACTAAGACATTTTCTGTCAAAATCAACTAAACATCCGAATGCGAATCCGAATTCGAACTATTCGTTTTGTATTCGTATTCATATCCGAATTCGAATTAAAATGTGGTAAATAGTGGTATCCGAATTCGAATCCATTCGTATTCGATCCGAATCCATCCTTAATGACAGTGACAACGAAGAGCACTGCAAGGTATACATTTTTCTTTCCCGAATTTACCTGGAATGTGTACGGCTGTACGCTCCTTGAGATGGCCACGCGCATCCTTTGCCCTTATTTCATTTTATCTATAGAAAGTCAGCAAGGTTACCCGCCTACTTGGTGATGTTGAAGCCGGTTTGGCCAAGGTTGATAGTATGGTCACCGTGTGACGTACCATGCTTGGGTGGCAACACTTTGTCTCCCCTTTCTCATTCCGAGGCCAGTGGTTCACACAACAGCGGTGAGTGATTTTGGCATTTGGTTGATAAACATTTACTATTGTTTGCCTCACTAATTCCTCTGTTGTCAGGTGACAACGATCCTACTGATGGTTGCGATAACGACTCGGAGTAGATCTGCACCGTGCGTGAAATGTGGAGGGTGAACTGAAAGTCTTCAGAGTTTTTTTTTTTTTTTTTTGAAAAATTAAAGTCTTCAGAGTTGTAAGATGTGATGCGACCGATTGAGAGGCAGCAACGACGACAGCTTGAGGAAATAAGCCTGTGCCTGTTACCGTCCCTTTCGTTTGTGTTCTTTGGATCAACTTTTTTATATATTTATATAAGAGATGTTTAGTTTCCACCTACTTTCAGTGAGCTTTTTATTTAGACGTTTAGCTATTGGGTGCTCCTATGTGACGGTCCAGTCGTAACCAAGGCACAAGATGTGCGTAACCACGGCTCAGATAGGGTAACCTAAGCAAAACGGACGGACGATTCTTTGTTAACAAACACTGCACATCACATTGGGTTACGTGCTTTTTTATTACTATTATTTTTTTTTTGTGTCAGGTGGATAGCAACGGCCGTCCTGCGTGCGCGTCCCAGCGTCCGTGTTGAGAAACCTATGCTCGGCAAAAACCTATGCTCGGCTCGTTAAGAAACTACAGCGAGCCGAGCCTAGCCAGCTGCGTGTTGAGCGAGCCCTGCCTTCGCTTGACCTGCCATCCTGAGCCTGCTGATGTCAGGATCGTTTGGCTCGCAAACCCGCTCGCAAGCATCTCATCAAGCATATTGATTTTTTCAAATCCCCTATCGCCGAATCCATACAAACACCATCACCGAGTCCATGTCAGCTGTCAGTAGGGACAGACGGATGGCTGCAGCGGGACGTGACGAGGCCGGGCTCTGACGGGTGATGGAACGGCGCCCACCAGTCTCTCTGCCCACCCAATGGATTCTCACTCATGACTGGAGTACCTGTGTAAGCACTATGAGCCAGGTTACGCATACTACTGGCGTTAGATATTTTGTTGATCAACCTGGTGCCCGCCCTTGGTCCGCTGGCGTGGGAAGAGGGAACGCGTGTTCCTCCTATCGTGTCGCTGGAACCTTTGCACCTGCGTAAGCACTACTAAGCCAGGTTACGCAAACTGGCATCAGATATTTCGTCGATCAACCAGGTGACGCACTCTGGCATGTGCGTAACCAATTGCGTGTGTAGTGTGTATCTACTCTGTCTTACACCGTGTTCATCCGTAGCGGTCTAGCGGGCGGCCGCGGAAGTCTGGAACGTTTGCAGCTGAGTAACCATCATGCACTTGGTTACGCACTCTGGCATACCATATAGTTAATAGTTTATGAGTCGGAGTCGGAAGCGCGTAATCGCTGGATCCTTTTTGCCTGAGTAACCTGATGACACTAGGTGGTGTGGTGTGGCCACTCTCGTAGCATAACCAAAAGGTGGTGGTGGCATATACAGAAATACATACAGACCAAGTACAGTACACTGCAAGGTATATGCATGTGTACCTGCAATCCGACGGGAGGGATCATCGACATGATGCCTAGTATAAGTATATTGTTATTGGTTGTGGCTAGCTTATGGGGCGGACGGCTTGCTAGCAAAGCTTGCCCAGGCCAAGAGCTGCTGTCACCCAGGGCCGCGTGTCGGACGAGTTGTCACTGACAAGCCTGGTGGCACTGTACGCGCCGGACCGCTAGAGATGCTTACATCCGACCGCTTCGTTGACGCCGGTTGAGCTCTGTAGCATGTGGATAGTGTGATGAGGGCTCAAAGGCAGCGCGTAACTACTGGTCCCATACCACAGCGTGTGTCAGCTCTACCATGTGGACTGCGTAACCGTGGCTCACAGCAGGGTAAGGGATCTGTTACGATACTGGATGATCTCATCCAAGAAGCAACTGTCCAGGAGAAGGGGCACCCCCTGGTTACAACCGTTCCCAAAGGACGGTTGCCTTTTCATTCACACCCATTCACCATGTATATAAGAAAACTCAGATTAATGGAAAGACCACTGGTTCATTTGTCAATCTTTTGTCCATTTCACTTTTACATTCAACACGTCATCAGCACTTGCTCTCCCAACCGAGAAGATCAAGGCCAAGAACACAACAAGAACATCAAAGAACAGGAAGAACAGAGCCACTGTCTACTCTCCATCGGAGGTACAATGCCAAGGCACTCATCATTTTTTTCCTGTTGTTGAATCAATCTTCAACTTCTCTTGCCATGAACGCATTCACCGCCTTCGCCAACTCCTGCACCATCAAGTGCAGGTCTCTCAATGCAGCCGTGCCGCTGCCCGTGCACTCAGAGGCATGGAGCACCCTCGCTGTGGCCATGGCATTCGCCATGGCGCAAGGATGCGGACGGGTGGCCGTGGAGGACGCCGTAATCGAGCATCTGTTGCTCGTCGCGGCCACACTCACGTGCATCTTCCTCCTCCACCCGACGCCTGCATGGTTCCCGGCCGCATCCTCATCCATGATCCCCGCCATTGCTCAGTCCACGGCTGGACAGCCGTGTTGAGGATCGAGGATTACCCTCGGTCGGAGATGTTGCCGGCGATTGTCTCCTCGTACTCGACGCAGTACGGGTGGATGAACTTCACCCGCGACGAAGCCGGTCCCTCCTCTGCTGCGCCAGTGTCGATGGCGGGCGCTGCTTCATCCTCGCGCCTCCAGGCGCCCATGGCCGCTCCGCCGGCCCGCTTCCCCGCGCCACCACCGACGAGGGCCGCACGCCGAGGCGCTTCGCCGTTCTACAACAGCAACACGGCGGCGGCCGGGACCTCGGACTCCGTTGCCCCTTCGTCTCCTCCACCATCCGCGCGCGGACACTGGCCACCACCCCATTCCCAACGGGAACGGCGGCCTCCCGAACGGGACATCCGGCAACAGATACCTCCCCTCCTCCGACGAGGAGGAGGCCTGACCGGGGGCGGGATGAGGTCTAGGAGGCGAGGGGGAGGGCGGATCTGGGCGGAGCAGTGGCGCATCAACGACGGCGGCGGCTAGATCGGCGGCGGCGGCGTCTGGTCGACGGCGGCGGCGTCTGGATCAGCGGTTGCTAGGTTGGCGACGGCGGTTGTGGGTCTCCAACCCTAACCGCCCGATTCCCCCAGCCTCTTAACCGCGGGCTCCACGGGCTGGCTGGACGGCCTGCCGTGCCCTCCCTTGGGCCGGCTGGGCGACGGCCTGCAGCGCCCCCTTCCACGATGGGCCGCTGGCCAAGGCCTGCCGCCCCCCCTCCCCCCCCGATGGGCCGCGGCCTACCGCGCCCCCCCCCCCCCCCCCACTCCTCCCCTTCGGCTGGCTGGACAGGAAGCGGCGGTGGGCTGAATTCAGTTGATTTCGGCCCACCGCCCAATTATCTCTTTATTATTTTTCCGAATTTCCAATTTCGCAGTACATTTCTAAATTAGCCCCTGAGCTTTGTGTTATTTAGTACTGCTAGTTCATCAGTTATTGTGAGTCCTTGTATCTTTACAATAGGACCCCTGATGTTCTCTGTTATTGTAAATATGTGTCTTGTACTCATGTTTGGTCATTTCCATGTCATGTTCAATAAAATTCCTTTGCAATATTTTCTTTATTGCCCGTGTCTAAATTTTCCATGTCCATTACTATACTTATGCAAATTAATTCTCTAATTTGGCATAACTTATTCCAAAAAATTTTGTATTGGTCATACACGAGGTGCGTACGTTAGTACCACCGTGGGATCTACACAATGTCTCTACATAGTGACTATCCCTAAGTGTTTAACCAAACTCAATTTTTTGGAAATTGGTGTTCATCTCCATTAGGTGAGAACACATAAATTCAATTATTCAAATTGGCCATACACAAGGTGATATCCCCATATATCACTGTGGGATCGACGCTATGTTCTACATAGTGAATATCCTCAAAGTGCGTACCCAATTTGAATTTTTGAATACAATAGGCCTACACTAACATAGACATTACCTTGATTTAATTTTCAAATTGGCCATACACAAGGTAGTATTCCTATACTACTGTGGGATCTACGCTATGTTCTACATAGTGAATATCCTCAACGTGCGTACCCAATTTTGAATTTTAAATTATAGGGTCTACTCTATCTTAGTTATTGCCCTCAAAAGTTATCCAAATTCACTGAGAATAAATGTTGGTTTTTCAAGCTCTTCTTGAATCCACATTCTCTTTTGCATTCATTATGCCAAATTATACTCAAAACTTTGGCATCTCAAATTTGTAGGAGAAATGGCCGGCAAAGAGTTTGAAACCCTCGCTCTTGACGGTTCCAATTTCCCTCAATGGGCTATGGACATCGAAGTTGGTCTAACGACCCGTGGACTCTTCATGTGTTTATCAGCACCTCCAGCAGGTGCACCGCCAATACCGGATTATGTGAAGTTTGGTGCCTTATCCATTATAAGGAACAATCTTCATCCGGATGTCAAGGCTGAATACATGTATGAGAAAGATGCACAAGTGTTTTGGGAATCCCTTAAGCAACGCTATGAACAGCAAAGGGCTAGCGTCCTTCCGGAAGCTACACATCAGTGGAATCATTTACGCTTCCAGGATTTCAAATCCATGGATGCGTACAACCATGCTGTTCACAAGCTATGCACGAAGCTCCGGTTCTGTGAAAAAGAACCCACTGATGCTGATAAAATTGAAAAAACCTTATCAACAATGCTACCTTCACAGTGGATTCTTACTGAACAGTACCGTGAGAAAGGTTTCACCGTCTACTCTCGATTGATTCAATCATTACGACAGTCAGAGAAAAATCATGAGCTCTCCGCATGGAACTCACAGCAGCGTCCTACGGGAACCGCTCCTGCCCCTCTGCCTGAAGTACATGCTAACATCGAGAAGAACGGTAGAGATGGTTTTAACAACCACTCTAGAAACCATTCGAGCAAAAGTAAGCGTCGCAAGAACCGCAAATCACGCGGTTCATTCAACAAGGGAAAAGGCATTTCTAAACCAAAGAATGGCAACAACAACAACAACAACAAGAGAGACACCTGCTACAGGTGTGGTTGTTTTAGCCATTCAACTAGAAATTGCCGCACTCCAAAGCACTTGGCAGACTTATACATGAAGTCTATGGGTCATGACCGCAAGACCTCAGACAAGAGGTATGAAGCACACTTCATCACCCAAGAGCATGGGAATGATGCCAAGACCACTTCCACAGAAGCCGGTCCAAGCAACACCACATCCATACATCAGGGGGAGGCTTCTTCGGGCAACGACAAGATAGTCGTGGAATACGATTCCAACGACATGTTTGGAGACCTCAACTAGGATCACAAACCTTGGAGACTTTTCAAAGACTCCCTATCTTGTAAATAAGTTATCTTAGATTGCAAGGGTTGTAATAATGACATGACGTTGTCCTTACATTTGTTGTACTAAGCACATTTATTACAATAATTCTATAGTATGTGTATTCTATCAATATGCATGAATTTTTATTCAGTAAAATTCTGCATTGTATAGATTCCTACGGGCGTCAATCCGATGGAGGAAGAACTATGCCTAGTGGACAGTTGTACCACTAACACTGTACTTAGGGAAGTAAAATATTTCCAAACTCTCACAAGGAGACAAGGAAATGTTCTCACCATCGCCGGAAGCGATGCAACGATAGTTGGCTCTGGACGAGCCATTGTCGTACTTCCCATGGGTACGCAGATCTGCATTGAGAATGCACTCTTGTATCCCAATGCGACACGTACCCTACTAAGTTACAAGGATATCCGTGCCAATGGTCTTCATGTTGAGACAAATGAAGAAAATAAAGAGGAGTTCCTTCTCTTTACAAAAGACACGGGATATGGCAAAGAAACCCTCGAAAGAGTCCCTTCACTCTCATCAGGATTATATTACACATACATCAAGCCCATAGAACATGTTGCATACAAAGTGATTTTTCAGAATGTTGATGCATTCCAAACTTGGCATGATCGCATTGGCCATCCTGGTATAGGGATGATGAGAAAAATCATTAGCAACTCTATTGGTCACGCTTTGAGCAATGCTAAATTCCCACAATCTTCGGATGTCATATGCACTTCGTGTGCTACTGGGAAACTGATTTTGAGACCCTCATATCTCAAAATTAAGACTGAACCAATTCAATTCCTTGAACGCATTCAAGGAGACATTTGTGGACCCATTCAACCTTTGTCTGGTCCGTTCAGATATTTCATGGTTTTAATTAACGCATCTACAAGATGGTCACATGTGTCTCTCTTATCGACACGCAACCATGCATTTGCAAAGTTGATTGCTCAAGTTATCAAACTTAGAGCACATCATCCTGAACATAGGATCAAAACAATTCGAATGGATAATGCTGCTGAATTTTCATCCAAAGCCTTCAATGATTATTGTATGGCACTAGGAATCGAACTTCAGCACTCTGTCCCATATGTTCATACCCAAAATGGTTTAGCAGAAGCTCTTATTAAGAGAATCAAGCTCATTGCAAGACCAATATTGCAAGGTTGTAATCTTCCAACTTCATGTTGGGGTCATGCGGTATTACACGCTGCTGATTTGATACAACTTCGCCCAACTGCATACCACTCAGCCTCCCCGCTGCAATTGGTACGTGGTGATCCTCCTAGTATTTCCCATCTGCGGAAATTCGGTTGCGCTGTCTTCGTACCGATCTCACCACCCAAGCGAACGTCTATGGGCCCTCACAGGAAAATGGGGATCTATGTGGGATTCACATCTCCGTCGATCATTAAATTCCTGGAGCCCCTCACAGGGGACTTGCTCACAGCCCGATTCGCTGATTGTATCTTCAACGAAGATCATTTCCCGGCATTAGGGGGAGAATATAAGTATCACACCGAATGCCAGGAAATAAATTGGGATGCACAACATGCCCAAAAGGAGGATCCTCGTACTCAAGAATCTGAACTTCAAGTTCAGAGAAACATAAATTTGCAAGACATTGCAAATAATCTGCCAGATGCATTTACTGCTGGTAAAGGTGTCACAAAATCCTATATTCCTGCAAGGAATGTGCCAGAAAGAATAGAGGTACCAAAGAAAACTATTCATCCTCCCACTTTTAACAAGAATGGGAAGAATACGACAATTCCTACAGGCAACGCTTCTCGCAAGCGCAATAGGAAACAGAGGGATGATCCCTCCATACCAGTAAATGCAACTCAACCACATGTTGAGAGACACCAAATGGATGATCCACATCCATATCCCACATCAACAGTGCACTTACATACTGATGTTGGGACATCGGAACACCCAGACGCGATTGTATTGGGAAATACCGATCCGTCATTTGGGGTTCAAGAAATTTCCATCAACTACGTTGATACTGGAGAATCTTTCAATCGTAAGACTACGGTTGCCGACTTGCCGGCATATACTTCTCTCAATCGATTGCCAAATCCCTTCAAAGTGATCCAGATCCCAAAACCATGGTTGAGTGCCAAAAGCGCTCAAACTGGAACAAATGGAAGGAAGCAATCGAAGCAGAGTTAGCCTCGCTCACTAAAAGAGAGGTATTCTCATTAGTAATACCTACACCTCCTAAAACCTTCCCTGTGGGTTTTAAATGGGTTTTCGTTCGGAAACGGAATGAAAACAATGAGGTGGTGAGATACAAAGCAAGGCTAGTAGCACAAGGGTTCACGCAGAGACCCGGGCTCGATTTCAACGAGACATACTCTCCAGTTATGAATGGAATCACGTT
The DNA here is from genome assembly GCA_015476505.1 of Urochloa ruziziensis. NCBI lineage: Eukaryota > Viridiplantae > Streptophyta > Magnoliopsida > Poales > Poaceae > Urochloa > Urochloa ruziziensis. Next base: position 40,591,429 of record CM027120.1, on the reverse strand, counting down.
CCGATATCTTATATCTCTGGCAGTGCAAAATCGTCTACACATGCAGTTGATGGACGTAGTGACCGCATATCTTTATGGGTCACTTGATTTAGACATCTACATGAAGGTTCCTGATGGAATCTCTATACCGAATCAGGGCGCTAATCGCAACATGTATTGTGTAAAACTGAAAAGATCATTATATGGTCTTAAACAGTCGGGCAAAATGTGGTACAACCGACTGAGAGAGTACCTTCTTCAGAAGGGATACTCTAACAATGATGATTGTCCATGTGTATTCATCAAGAAGTCCTCTACAGGATTTTGCATAATATCAGTATATGTTGATGATTTAAATATCATCGGCAGTACACAAGATATTGATGAAGCACGCAATCATCTATCGACGGAGTTTGAGATGAAGGATTTGGGTAAAACCAAATTCTGTTTGGGTTTACAACTCGAACACCTTCACTCAGGGATACTAGTACACCAGTCTGCATATATCCAAAAGGTATTGGAGAAATTCAATATGGATAAATCATATCCAGCAAAGACTCCTATGGTTGTTCGATCCCTTGAAATAGACAAAGATGTCTTTCGACCTCGGGATCATGGAGAGGAGATACTTGGATCTGAATATCCTTATCTCAGTCTCATTGGAGCACTCATGTATCTTGCAAATTGCACACGACCTGATATTGCATTTGCTGTCAATTTACTTGCAAGATACTGCGCGGCTCCAACAACACGCCATTGGACTGGGGGTAAACAAATCCTTAGGTACCTTAACGGTACTAAAGATCTTGGATTATACTATCAGAAGAATTCAGACCCCTCTTTGATTGGATACACCGATGCTGGCTATATGTCTGATCCCCACAATGCCAGATCCCAGACAGGTTTCGTATTCCTACATAGTGGAACCGCCATCTCTTGGAAATCATCCAAACAAACTCTAGTGGCAACTTCCACAAATCACTCTGAAATCATTGCATTATATGAAGCATCACGTGAATGCGTATGGCTTCGTAGAGTGATCAACCACATAGAAACATCTTGTGGTATTGGTTCTATGGGGAAACCCACCATTATCTATGAAGATAATGCTGCTTGTATTACACAGATGCAACAAGGCTATATCAAGAGCAATATCACTAAGCATATAGCTCCCAAGTTGTTTTATCCTCACGAGCTTCAGGAAAGTGGGGAAATTAACATCTTACAGACTAAATCTTGTGACAATCTCGCTGATCTCTTTACTAAATCCCTTCCTACCTCTCTGTTTGAGAAATACGTTTGGGGGATTGGTATGAGAAGATTGAGAGATTTACAAGAATCAGGGGGAGTATCCTCCCGGTGATATGCCTTGTTATCACATCACATTGTACTCTTTTTTCCTTCTATGAGTTTTTATCCTCACAGAGGTTTTTCTCATATAAGGTTTTTAATGAGGCAATGTTAATACAAGTAAATTGTTCACTAGAACTACTTTAAGTTCATGGTGGAACAATCAATATCCATATTATTCTTCATTTTCCCACAGGATTTTGGAGAAGTAATATTTTCATTAATCTAGAGGTGGATTCGATCAAGGGGGAGTGTTACGATACTGGATGATCTCATCCAAGAAGCAACTGTCCAGGAGAAGGAGCACCCCCTGGTTACAACCGTTCCCAAAGGACGGTTGCCTTTTCATTCACACCCATTCACCATGTACATAAGAAAACTCAGATTAATGGAAAGACCACTGGTTCATTTGTCAATCCTTTGTCCATTTCACTTTTACATTCAACAGGATCAACAAACATATAAGTATATATATCGGGTAGGTAGGCCGTAGGCGTGGGAAAAAAGAACTTTCTCATAAAAGTAGCTAGAATAATGTGTGGCCACCCAAAACCAGCGGATCTGATTACAGCTAGCAGGGGTTGCAAGCATAATAATGCAAGTTGAATTGAACGAGGAGGGAGGAAGACTAAAAGAAAGAACACAAACACTAGGTAAGGATGGAGTAATAAAACTCTTGAAGCAAAAGAGGGCCATATGTATGGCTTGCCTCACACGAACTAAGTACTGCATCATATCAAACCCTGTAGCCGAGGTGGATTTATCTCAGTTTTCTATCTGCCACACACACCTGTTCTTTTATTTCGTCGATCTCTCGGAGATGAAAATTACTCGTCGCCGCCTCCTACATGCATGTAACAGACCAAAGTTAGGGGCAGGGCCAGCAGCAGGTGTGCGGCGACTGCCACTCGTAAGTATAGCAGAACCCATTAAAGCAAAGGTGGTCCAGTGGTGGATTGAATTTATGCTACATGGTGTGTGCGTAATATATATAAATGTACGTGTGTCTACCTGGAAGCCTGGAGGGACGATCCTCGGTCGAAGGAGCGGGAGCTGCTGGTGGATGCATGTAGTCCGAGGTGTCGTCATCTACCTTGTACATGGCCCCTATGTCGGCCAAAATTGCAAAAAATTCCTTCTCCAGCTCACTCATCAACTGCGCAAGCGCAAGAGCCCAACAGACGAAGTTAACATGAGATGGAGCGAGAAATCGATCGAGAAGGGAACAAAGAAAGCATTTCGTGTACCTTGCTCTCCTCATGCTCATGTTCTTCGATCCAGGGTTCAGGAGCGGCCGCCTCATCAAACAGTAGACGCTTGGCGGCGGTGGAACTGCCTCCTGTATCAGATGCCACCTCCTCGGGCTTGGGGATCAGATGGCACGGCGGCGGCGGCGGCGTCTCCGTCGGTAGACGCTTGGCCGGGGAGTATACATCAGGATCATCACAAGTCTCGGCTTGGCGCTTTGAAGGTGTTGTTTGCCTCGAGGCACCACCCAGCTCTGCTGACGGCTCTGGTGTAGACATACTACTCCTCCGTTCCCAGCAGCCAAAAACTCGAATCTAATTCTACTAGCTAGTTAACCTAAACTGACACGCCACACTCTACGGTATGATGTCAACGAACAAATAAGCGCAACATCCCCTAGTTTATATAGTACAACTGAACTAGCCAACGGACGGATCGACTCGCACGCGCTAATGATCATTTAATTATGGAAGCCACCGAGCGCCCACCCAAAGCACGATCGCGACATTGCCGGGGTTGCCGAAAAAACCGTCGCTCGCTCAGTCCCAACAATATACATAGCCTAAGTTACAACTTGCAACACCGCACTGATTGCCGCAAATCTGCCCGATCGAGGAACGGGCGGCCATTGTGGTCAACTGCATAACCCAGTGCATTGCGGTTACGCAGGTTCTAAGGTTCCACCAACGGTTACGCACTATCTTCGGGGTCTGGCCTCCCGCGCTAAAGGGTACTCCAGTAACCTCGGCTAGCAAGTTCGCGTAACCTGGAGCCTTCTCCTTCTAAGGTATACGCACGATACTTGTAGTACATTGGATCGGGAGCCCGTAGTGCGTAACGGTCGGTGCAACCATTTATGCTTGCGTAACCATGATGTGATCAGGTTATTACCCTATAGTCGGATCGAGATGACGGAGAGCGTAACCCATTAACGCAGACACGCTAGAGGATCGATGGAAGTACACGGTTAGGTCAACTGCGTAACCCAGTGCATTGCGTAACCCGTTATTACCCTAGAGTCGGATCGATGGAAGTACACGGTGGACCATCCACTCGCTAGAGGACTGCGTAACCTGGGCTTGCAGGTTATTACCCTAGAGTCGGATCGAGATGACGGAGAGCGTAACCCGTTAACGCAGACTCGCTAGAGGATCGATGGAAGTACACGGTTAGGTCAACTGCGTAACCCAGTGCATTGTCGTAACCCGTTATTACCCTAGAGTCGGATTGATGGAAGTACACGGTGGACCATCCACTCGCTAGAGGACTGCGTAACCTGGGCTTGCAGGTTAGTATTACCCTAGAGTCGGATCGAGATGACGGAGAGCGTAACCCGTTAACGCAGACTCGCTAGAGGATTGATGGAAGTACACGGTTGTTGACGGCTGTTAAGTGCCAACTTTAGGCCGTCAACTTCTGCATAAACACATAAAATATGATCATCAACATAGTGGTAGGAGTTATTTACTAACAAGTTCCACGAGTGTCGATGAATATTTGTATGCAGGTCACTTAACCATAGAAATGAAGTAGGAATGCATCAAAGTGGCACAACTAGCAAAACTCAGCCAACCAGGGGCTGCCACATCAGCTTCCCACGGATCCAAGGGCCCACATAAGCAAGGAAACGCACTCTCGACCAATCATGTGCAAGCACACAGATTGAAGGGCCCACAACCGGGAGCTAGAAGTACCATTTTACCACAAGCACACCCATACCCACACATGGACCCACAGGACAGTCACATGGCCAAAGATCGGTTCGCAGAGGCGGTTGGCCTGGGTCGGCCGACCCCCTGGTTCGGCCGAACCAGGGATGGCCCCTCTCGCCTCCAGCCGCCACGTGTCCTCTCCTATGACTGGTTACATGGAATATTCCGTGGTGGATGCTGCCGGTTACCGCCTCCAAGTGCCTATAAATACTAGAGGAGGGCTCCAAATGAGACCATCACTTCCTAGTCCAAGTTTTGCAACTCACTTGAGTTGAGAGCTCTCTTGCATAGGCTTAGAGCTGGCTTAGCTAGTGCTAGTGTAAAGAGAGGGTGAGGGGTTGTATAGAGAGGAGTGCCAAGGTGTTGGCACTCACCTCTCTTACTTGTACCTCAAAGAATGCTGCTATATTTCAGGTAGAATAAAGTGAGTATCTCATGCATATTCTATTTAGAGTATAGTCTTGTTCTTCATTCCTTTGTTTAGTTCTCACTAGAGTGTGAGTCTAGAGTGTGTGAGTTAGAACTCCCACTTGTGGGTTCGTCATTCTGTCTTAAGACGGTGCTGAGGTGCTGTCACGGGGGCCCCAATCTGTGGCCGGATCACAGTAGAGATCGGTTGGTAGGCGTGGTGCCTAGCTACTGGTTACGCGTCGTTTGCGCATCTTATCCCACGGTTTGGCCGGGGTAGTTAGCAGGTGATGACAAGCCCTGTCTTTCCTTTGAAATCCCCCACATTCGGATAAGTCGTAGAGCCGTTAGCCGGAGTCACTGTGGATGTAGTGTAAGCCGGTGCCCGATGCGAGTGACAAAAAGGTAGTCTTAGCTCCTCACTGCGAGAACCATTCAATAGGAATACTCTCTACCCTTAGCCTCATATTAGGAGTGTATCCTTGGGCCTGTTAGCCTATAGATAGAGATCGCACGTTCCTTGGATTCGATACTCTTGGAATACTCTTAGGGGAGGGCTACAACGATATCTGTGCGCTTGCAGATTTCTCTGTGAACGTTAAGAAACGTCAACAACGGTTAGGTCAACTGCGTAACCCGTTATTACCTACCTAGAGTTGGATCGATGGAACTACACGGTGGACCACTCGCTAGAGGACTGCGTAACCTGGGCTTGCAGGCTATTACCCTAGAGTCGGATCGAGATGACGGAGAGCGTAACCCATTAACGCAGACTCGCTAGAGGATCGATGGAAGTACATGGTTAGGTCAACTGCATAACCCAGTGCATTGCGTAACCCGTTATTACCCTAGAGTCGGATCGATGGAAGTACACGGTGGACCATCCACTCGCTAGAGGACTGCGTAACCTGGGCTTGCAGGCTATTACCCTAGAGTCGGATCAAGATGACGGAGAGCGTAACCCGTTAACGCAGACTCACTAGAGGATCGATGGAAGTACACGGTTAGGTCAACTGCGTAACCCAGTGCATTGCGTAACCCGTTATTACCCTAGAGTCGGATTGATGGAAGTACACGGTGGACCATCCACTCGCTAGAGGACTGCGTAACCTGGGCTTGCAGGTTAGTATTACCCTAGAGTTGGATCGAGATGACGGAGAGCGTAACCCGTTAACGCAGACTCGCTAGAGGATTGATGGAAGTACACAGTTGTTGACGGCTGTTAAGTGCCAACTTTAGGCCGTCAACTTCTGCATAAACACATAAAATATGATCATCAACATAGTGGTAGGAGTTATTTACTAACAAGTTCCACGAGTGTCGATGAATATTTGTATGCAGGTCACTTAACCATAGAAATGAAGTAGGAATGCATCGAAGTGGCACAACTAGCAAAACTCAGCCAACCAGTGGCTGCCACATCAGCTTCCCATGGATCCAAGGGCCCACATAAGCAAGGAAACGCACTCTCGACCAATCATGTGCAAGCACACAGATTGAAGGGCCCACAACCGGGAGCTAGAAGTACCATTTTACCACAAGCACACCCATACCCACACATGGACCCACAGGACAGTCACTGGCCAAAGGTCGGTTGCAGAGGCGGTTGGCCTGGGTCGGCCGACCCCCTGGTTCGGCCGAACCAGGGATGGCCCTTCTCGCCTCCAGCCGCCACGTGTCCTTTCCTATGACGGTTACATGGAATATTCCGTGGTGGATGCTGCCGGTTACCGCCTCCAAGTGCCTATAAATACTAGAGGAGGGCTCCAAATGAGACCATCAGTTCCTAGTCCAAGTTTTGCAACTCACTTGAGTTGAGAGCTCCCTTGCATAGGCTTAGAGCTGGCTTAGTTAGTGCTAGTGTAAAGAGAGGGTGAGGGGTTGTCTAGAGAGGAGTGCCAAGGTGTTGGCACTGACCTCTCTTACTTGCACCTAAAAGAATGCTGCTATATTTCAGGTAGAATAAAGTGAGTATCTCATGCATATTCTATTTAGAGTATAGTCTTGTTCTTCATTCCTTTGTTTAGTTCTCACTAGAGTGTGAGTCTAGAGTGTGTGAGTTAGAACTCCCACTTGTGGGTTCGTCGTTCTGTCTTAAGACGGGTGCTGAGGTGCTGTCACGGGGGCCCCAATCTATGGCCGGATCACAGTAGAGATCGGTTGGTAGGCGTGGTGCCTAGCTACTGGTTACGCGTCGTTTGCGCATCTTATCCCACGGTTTGGCCGGGGTAGTTAGCAGGTGATGACAACCCTGTCTTTCCTTTGAAATCCCCCACATTCGGATAAGTCGTAGAGCCGTTATGCCGGAGTCACTGTGGATGTAGTGTAAGCCGGTGCCCGATGCGAGTCACAAAAAGGTAGTCTTAGCTCCTCACTGTGAGAACCATTCAATAGGAATACTCTCTACCCTTAGCCTCATATTAGGAGTGTATCCTTGGGCCTGTTAGCCTATAGATAGAGATCGCACGTTCCTTGGATTTGATACTCTTGGAATACTCTTAGGGGAGGGCTACAACGATATCTGTGCGCTTGCAGATTTGTCTGTGAACGTTAAGAAATGTCAACAACGGTTAGGACAACTGCGTAACCCAGTGCATTGCATAATCCGTTATTACCCTAGAGTTGGATCGATGGAACTACACGGTGGACCACTCGCTAGAGGACTGCGTAACCTGGGCTTGCAGGCTATTACCCTAGAGTCGGATCAAGATGACGGAGAGCGTAACCTATTAACGCAGATTCGCTAGAGGATCGATGGAAGTACATGGTCAGGTCAACTGCATAACCCAGTGCATTACGTAACCCGTTATTACCCTAGAGTTAGATCGATGGAAGTACACGGTGGACCATCCACTCGCTAGAGGACTGCGTAACCTTGGCTTGAAGGTTATTATCCTAGAGTCAGATTGAGATGACGGAGAGCGTAACACGTTAACGCAGACTTGCTAGAGGATCGATGGAAGTACACGGTTAGGCCAACTGCGTAACCCAGTGCATTTCGGTTACGCAGGTTCTAAGGTTGCACCGACGGTTACGCACTATCTCCGTGGTCCAGCCTCTCGCGCTAAAGGGTACTCTAGTAACCTCGGCTAGCAAGTTCGTGTAACCTGGCGCCTTCTCGTTCTTGGGTATACGCATTGGATTGGAAGCCCGTAGTGCGTAACGGTCGGTGCAACAATTTATGCTTGCGTAACCATGATATGATCAGGTTATTACCCTAGAGTCGGATCGAGATGACGGAGAGCGTAACCCATTAACGCATGCTCGCTAGAGGATCGATGGAAGTACATGGTTAGGTCAACTGCGTAACCCAGTGCATGGCGTAACCCGTTATTACCCTAGAGTCGGATCGATGGAAGTACACAGAGGACCATCCACTCGCTAGAGGACTGCGTAACATGGGCTTGCAGGTTATTATCCTAGAGTCGGATTGAGATGACGGAGAGCGTAACACGTTAATGCAGACTCGCTAGAGGATCGATGGAAGTACACGGTTAGGCCAACTGTGTAACCCAATGCATTTCGGTTACGCAGGTTCTAAGGTTCCACCGACGGTTACGCACTATCTTCGGGGTCCAACCTCCCGCGCTAAAGGGTACTCCAGTAACCTCGGCTAGCAAGTTCGCGTAACCTGGCGCCTTCTCCTTCTTGGGTATACGCATTGGATTGGGAGCCTGTAGTGCGTAACAGTCGGTGCAAACATTTATGCTTGCGTAACCATGATATGATCAGGTTATTACCCTAGAGTCGGATCGAGATGACGGAGAGCGTAACCTGTTAACGCAGACTCGCTAGAGGATCGATGGAAGTACATGGCTAGGTCAACTGCGTAACCCAGTGCATTGCGTAACCCGTTATTACCCTAGAGTCGGATCGATGGAAGTACACGGTGGACCATCCACTCGCTAGAGGACTGCGTAACTTGGGCTTGCAGGTTATTATCCTAGAGTCGGATTGAGATGACGGAGAGCGTAACACGTTAACGCAGACTCGCTAGAGGATCAATGGAAGTACACGGTTAGGCCAACTGCGTAACCTAGTGTATTTCGGTTACGCAGGTTCTAAGGTTCCTCCGACGGTTACGCACTATCTTCGGGGTCCAGCCTCCCGCGCTAAAGGGTACTCCAGTAACCTCGGCTAGCAAGTTCGCGTAACCTGGCGCCTTCTCCTTCTTGGGCATACGCATTGGATTGGGAGCCCGTAGTGCGTACAGTCGGTGCAACCATTTATGCTTGTGTAACCATGATATGATCAGGTTATTACCCTAGAGTCGGATCGAGATGACGGAGAGCGTAACCTGTTAACGCAGACGTGCTAGACGATCGATGGAAGTACACGGTTAGGTCAATTGCGTAACCCAGTGCATTGCGTAACCCGTTATTACCCTAGAGTCAGATCGATAGAAGTACACGGTGGACCATGCACTCGATAGAGGACTGTGTAACCAGAGCTTGCAGGTTATTACCCTAGAGTCGGATCGAGATGACAGAGAGCGTAACCCTTTAACACAGACTCGCTAGAGGATCGATGGAAGTACACGGTGGACCATCCACTCGCTAGGTCAACTGCGTACCCTAGTGCATTGCGGTTACGCAGGTTCTAAGGTTCCACCGACTGCTACGACCCGTTCGTGATGCGCCCACACACACGCCAGGATCAAATCTACCAGTATATGGCAGTTGGGCGCTACGTTGCATAAAATGCGGCCATGATATATGCACGCCGTCCCGGTCCCACCAACATAATAATAATATTATAGTTATATAAATAAATGGGAGAAGATGGGGACGTGACGATTGCTATGGCCGTTGGCATCCGCCTCTGGTCGCCTGCCTCTCCCATTACACCCACCACCGCGCTCTTTCGGGCTTGCCATCTCGCAACCGCTGCCCCCCGGGATCCGATTCGCCCCGACGATCGGCCAACGACTGCGCGCTGGTGAGTTCTCGCCTCGATTTCCCTTTCTCTCTCTATGTGATTCATCCAGTAATCTTTTGATTCCCGACCTTCCCTAGTTACCATCCGATCTGGTTCATTCGCTTGTTCCTTTCCTTTCCAGCCAGGATCATGGCCGACGTTGACATCAACGCCGGCGATCAACAACTGGAACGCGATCATATTACTAGCCAGACTTTTGACAGTGAGGACAAAGCCTTTCAGTTCTACGAGAGTTATGCTCTTGCCAAAGGTTTCGGGGTAAGGAAATCCTCAACGAAGTACCTTGCTGATGACGGAGTCTGTATATCAAGAACTTTCGTTTGCTCTCGGGAAGGGTGGCATGATGATAAGTACATGGATATGAATCCAGAAGGTCTATCCAGGAAGCCCAGGAGCCTTACCAGGACCGGCTGCCTGGCCAAACTGATTGTCAAGCAAAACAGAGAAACCAGGAAAGTGGGCAGTGAGCAACTTCGTCACTGAGCATGGCCATGATCTATCCAAACAAGGTCACACCTACTCGTAGATTTGTTCAGCTCTCTGGCCCATAGGTCGAAGGAAGAATCCGGAGGGTGAAAGTCGTTAGAGTTCAAAGATGCGACCGATTAAAAGGCAGCAACGTACGACGACAACTTGAGGAAATAAGCCTGTGCTTGTTACCGTTCGTTTCGTTTGTGTTCTTTAGATCAACTTTTTTTATTTATATAGCTCGCCCTCGACTCCTGCAGCTTGCGTTCCCAGCGCCAGGCCCTTTTTTTCCCTTTACCAAGTACGCACCGGGTATGCATCTTATCAGGATTCTTGCAATCAATTTTCTTCAGTGCCAGCCGACAAAGCAAATTTGCTCACGGTGCAACGCCTCAGGACTGATGCATGAGCGGCGAGTCCTCCCATGATCCCATCATCATCAGGCCCTTGCAGGCAGGTGCAACGCTTCAAATTGATATAAAAAACATGCTAGAGTAAACCATCTCTTCTACAAATTAATGTAGAAAACAACCAAAATTTTACTATTTCAACCAAAATTTTGCTCTCATGACAGCAAAATAAATTAATGTTGACAAAACAAATATCCAAAATGTTATTCATGTTTACAAAACAATATGGTGCATTTCATGAGAACATGTCTACAGAGATTCATCAAAATGTAACTGCCTAACAGCAGCTTGCGTTGTAGCATCTTGATCAACTCCCATTAAGAGACTTGTGTACCCTCCTGGTATGTATGGAGCAGCCATTGCAGAAGGATTGGCAAATAAATTAAACTGGGGCATTGTGACATTAGTATATCCACCTTGGATGAAAGGAGCACTCATGGTTGAAGATGCCCCAATATTAAAATCCTATGTATACGAGAAGAAAGTGTTCATAAATCATGCATGTAATGGAATAAATTTTGAAAATATGTATTGTCTTACAATTATTTGGTTTGTCTCGGCGCGTTCGTCTCTTGCTTCAATATCATCATGTTTTAGATCGTCACCTACAATGCAGTATATATGATAAACAAATAAATATTTAGAATAACTTTTACACTAGAGCAAAAGGCATTGAACAGTGGCACCCTTCTTCTTCTTCTTATTCTTCCTCGGGTTCTTTTCAAGAACATTTTTTAAACGTGTCTCCTTTGGACCTTTTATGACTGGAGGAATTCTGAATGATATTACACCATTTAGTGGTTCTCAGACACATTCATTTGGAGTAGGGTGAATCTCATTGGATTTTTCATGCATCTCACTTAGATAAGTATCCGCTTCCAAGTTCAAGTCATGCATGGCTTTCTGGATTTTATCAAGTAGTTCTTTCGAGGATGAACACTTCAATGCAAAAGATGTGGCCTGTCGAGATATAAGTGCTGCCTGTGTTTTCAAATCTCCCTCCTCGGATCCTTGTTTTGTTTCAATATAAAATCCACTTTTAGCATATTTTGTCCATCTAGACAATATATATTGCAATGGCAAATTATATACTCCATTCATATTGTAGACTCTAAGAGCATGTTTGCATAATAAACCTGAAACATATAGTTCCCAAATGAAACAAACAATATTTCAGGATACAAAATGCAATATAAACAACCTGAAAGGTAATACTGAACATACCTATGCATTCAAACATCCGGCAAGAGCATGTAATAGTCGAATCTTCAGTGTTCAATACTACTGTTGCTCCACGATCAGATTGCATATACTTAACAAAGAATGTTGAGTTTGTCCCATTAGCTTCCAACAATTCACAAGATAATGTAAATTGTTTTTTAAACTCTTCCTCAAATTCTGAATACATTCTCCTTGTGTATGTTTCAGCTGCAGTTTTCAACATTGGCAGATTTGGAATGTAGCAAACTGGGATCTTTCGACGGGACTCAAAATCAGCATCCTTCTCATTTGACCTTAGAGTAACTACAACCTTTTCACATTCTACAAGGAGTTCTGAAAGACCGAGTTTCCTACGAAATGTTTTCTTGAAGACATTGTTCATACCTTCGCTCCTTTGGGTCGAATGCATGTCTGCTGTAAATGAGTCACGGTGTACCGCAGCCCAGTTTGCCCTCAAAGCATATAGGTTTGACATCCATGAGTTATCCTTAAGGTCGTATTTAGCCAACAATTCATGCCATTTTTCTGTGAAGTAAATCTCCGCTCTGTCTTCGTAGATACAACTTTTGAATTCCGTCGAGAACTTGTTACCTGAATTGTCCTTTGCCTTGTCCTCTGCCGCTTTAATTATAGGACCAAGATGTTTGATAGCATTTTGCCCAATATGCCACAAACATAGGCGGTGGGCTGTGTTTGGGAATACATGAGCAATTGTTGCTGCCATTGCAGCGTCTTGATCTGTGAAAATTGTGCTTGGGTGCTTTCCAGACATTGCTTGTAAAAAGGACTGAAACGGCCAAACAAATGATGGAATAGTCTCATTGAACATAAGTGCACACCCAAAAATTATTGTTTGCTTGTGATGATTGGTGCCAAGAATCGGAGCAAAAGGCATTTCAAACTTATTTGTTTGAAATGTGGTGTCAAAGGAAACAACATCACCAAAGCATTTGTAATCCATGATAGACTGACCATCTGCCCAAAAGAAATTAGCTATATGACCAGTTTTCTTGTTGACCTCAACTGCATAAAAAAAGTAGGGTCCTCAGCTTGTTTATTTCTCAGATATTCAGATAATGTTTGTGCATCATTGGCTTCTAAGTACTGCGTGCGCTCGCGACCAATCTCATTATAGCAATCCATCTTAGTAAATGGTACTTTGTCTTCCCCATTATAATACTCCTTCATGAAATTGAAAACTTGGGATGGCTTCATTCCAGACCGCCGTGCCTGCCCAATTAGTTTTCTATCTGCCTCTATAATCTTTCGTTGGGACCTCAACTTATGTGTCTTATTTGGACTCGCACGATAATGGTTGTTCTCTACTATAACCTTTTGCGCAGTCCCTACATTCTCCCTGGTGATACTAAACTGAACACGAGCATCACAACTGCAAACAAAATATTTCTGACTTAAACTTCCATCTTTGCGGTGCTTCGTCCTGCTCTTTCTAACACTGAAGCCAACACGTCCAGCATAGTCATTGTACATATTGTAAGCATTATCCTCACAGTCAAAACTCATTCCAACTTTAGGTGCCAACACTCCATATTTATCAACCAACTCCTGTGTTATTTGTTGTTCCTGATCTTCTCCACTACCGGAAGCAACCTCATCATTCACAGAAGGAGCATGTAATCTACATCAGGAAGCGATCATAAGGTCGACTAAGAAACCAGAACCTAAACATGGAGCGATTAGAGAGATAAAAGAAGGAGCATGTTAACGGATGGGATTACCTGTGGGGCGACATCGCCACGGCTTCATCTCGATCGATGTCAACGAGTAGGGCTTCGCCGCGCCGCCCTTCCACCATGGCTGAGCAGCCAGACCTCCCTTCTTCCATAGCGTCGTCGCGCCGCCCTTCCACCATGGCTGAGCCGCCAGGCCCCCCTTCTGCCATGGCATCGTCGTGCCCCACATCTCCCCCGTGCTGCAGCAGATTGTCCATGGCGTCGTCCCTCTGCCTTTGGACGCCGCCGGGCTCGAACGATCGGTTTTGTGGCAAACCCTAACCTGCTGCGCAGTACTGGTCGCGGGGAACGCAAGCTGCACGAGTCGAGGGCGAGCCTGGTCGCGAGCCGCACGGGGGGAAAGGAGTCGAGCGCGCTGGTTGCGAGCCGCATCGAGCCGTCCGATTCCGTTTCAGCGGCATCGAGCGCGGGTGCGCACGCGCGCGACGCTGCGCCCGGTGCGTACTCGATTTTTTTCCCACGTTAAACTCCATCACATCCACCTCCTGCACTCTTTCCTTTTTTCCTAGACATAAAACCCACGTCAAACTTCACCTCCTCTACGCCCTAAAAAAGAATCAAGAATCACGATCCCACATCCCAGAAATTCAATCGGCAAAGACTCTCTAGCAGTTGACCTTCGCCCTTCAACTTTATGGCCCCCTTCTTCAGATGGACCTCCGGCCTTGAGATCTCAAATCTAAGGCCGAGCGCGCCTCAGCCTCTGTGCGCCCGCTGTTTCACGTGGTAGGACCCTCACCCCCGAGCGTCTTATCCTCTTCTTCTCTGCCCATCGCGTGGCTTACACACTGCAGCCCACTCTTCTGTCTCTCTCCTCTGACCACCAATGCCGCCGAGACGGAGCTCCGCCCAGCTGATGGAGCCACCTCTGCGTGTCGTGCCGCAGCCCCCCGGCCCTCATCCCGCACGCGTCGCCGCCGGGCTACGCTGCCGCCGAGTTGCGGTCCCCGTCGGCGAGTATGGCGGCGGGGCAGCGGGCGCGGCCCTACGAGCTCGATGGCATCGGGAGGCTGCAGCCCCGGCAAGCCCCCTGCGGCCGTTCCGGCGCGGCGGCCTCGGCGAGCAGCGGCCGACGCCGATGAGGTACTTTTTTTTTTCCTTTTTTTGACATATTTTGTTGAAAAATTTCTGGAAAATTTTGTCGTAAAAGTTTGCTCAAAATTTTGTTGAAAAATATTTTTTCGTAAAATTTTTCTTGACAAATTTTCGCATGAAAAGTTTTTCACATCTTATTTGTTGTAAAACTTTTCTTTAAATATTTTCTCGGAATTTTTTTCTGTACAAAGTTTGCTCAAGATTTTGTTGTAAATTTTTTTTCTCAAATTTTGTTTGCTGTAAAATTTTTTCAACATTTTTTTAAGACAATTTTTGAGCGCAGATCCCGCCGGAGCCCTGCATGTGGGGAGTGGGCGCGGGAGCCGTTCTGGTGCGGAGCGCGTGCATGCGGGGGGTAGGGTGGGGCCTGCCCGTTTGGATGGTAGTGCGACCGCACGGACACATGCTTGCGGGCGAGCGCAAACTAGGATTCCCCCCTCCGGCCTCCATCATTGTTATCTGTGGATTCCTCTACTCAAAGCACGCATCGACGCCACCACTGCAGTAGATTCAATTCTGCTGTCGCCAGCGCTGAATTGACATACGGTCGTCAACCCGTTCAGCAGCCAGGCGCACCGCGCATGTATGAAGGTAGAATTTCTGGCTTATCAAATTATTTTTCTCCAGGTCTGGAATACCCCTTCATCTTCTTATGCATCTGTTGTTACTGTTTCGTAATATTATTGCAGTGCCAAGATGGGTTTTGCTCGACGCTATCCTCATAATTTGTTGGCAAGATAAGATTCTATAAACCTAGAATCGTTGGAGCACATCAAGCGGGCAGAACAGATTTCTTGATTTTTAATTGTTCATACTCCTTGGTTCTATTGACTTTTATTCATGCTACTCCTTTTTGTCATTATGGACGGATTCTTTGATCTAGAAACTTTTAGTGAACACTGAACGTCAACCTGTATTTGCCTTCCAATACTAGAAGAAAAAACAATTAAGGAGTACATATAAACATAGTATGCTAGAAAAAGGAAAGCAAATTTCTTTACATCGATGACAATTTTCCATGTTCTACCCAACTATCTCTGTATATATCTATCACGAGTACTCCATGAATTCTGATGGACGTCCATGAAACCAGACCACCAAATAGATCATGGCCAAGTAGGGACGCCATGCCATGCCCTCACATAGGATTGGCCATGGTTAGCATATAGGCGGGAGAACAGCCGACTGATTGAAGCGTGCATTACAGGCAGGCAAGCGGCAAGGGACTGGAGGAGCGCGATTGATCTTTTGAAGAGAAGAATAATGTGTGCTTATGCATAGAGGTGAAGCTGGCATGTCCACCTAGAAGATATATCATGCAGCAACCTACTGATACATGTCCTAAGTTCAGCAGGGAGTTGAGCATACCTAGGTACATCTGAGGCTTGCATTAGAATTAAACCAGCATTCAGTGTACTATCATGAAGCAACGCAACAATGTCTGACAACTTAGATCAATGAAGCCAGCATCTGACTGCGAGAAGTGCAACACTATAGGTCATGGGAGATTCAGGTCAATCAGACTAGGTACTATAAATGCTGGACGCACAACATGAGAAAGAATCTGATGTGAAACATTCAACAATATTCCCTCTCCTGGATGTCATAACCACTGCACTGGTGTATGCAGATGCTGGGCTAATAGCTTTGCAATTAGCGCAATGATGGGCAGGAGCCATGAGATTTATTCGCAAAGCCTACAGCATTCATGTGGTCATGGGCCATGACAATTGAGCAAAGCAGCGTCTATGCATCAGTGCAATGGATTAACGAATTAAGCAAAAGCTTTAGCTATGGGCAGAGTACTACAATTATCAAAACAGCCAGGTTAGGTGAGCAAGGAAAAAACGTACCATGCCAATCTACTTGATTTTACCAACTTGCGCTCTCTTCAGAATAGTATGTATGTAATGTGAATTAGAACTTACAAATTGAGTTTTAATATTACATGGTAATGCATTACCCATGGAAGCCACACTACCATGGATGCTGCCCAATATGTGGGAGCCATGGATGAGTTAATGTTTAATGAACTCTCAAGTTATGATATATATTGTTGCTTTTAAGTAAGTTGTTGTATCTAATAGTAATTGTTATCATCTTTGAAGACAATAGTTGCATTTCGATATTAGTAACATATAAACTAGCCCGTGCGAATGCACGGGTTGCCGGCTAGTATAAACAACTTTTAGTGTACTTGCAACGTGCAGTATTGCGAGATGGCCGCAAATCTGCCCCCGGGGAAAAACTGGCGGCCACCGTAAGGTATTGGTTTACGTTCCATTAGGGTTAGACCCCCCTCCACAAGCCCGCGAGATCTGGTTACGCTAATACGTCAAAAGAACTTAATCCTTATAACTACCGAGCAAAAACATGTGCTCGGCTCGTTAAGAAACTATAGCGAGCCGAGTCGAGCCAGTTGCGTGTCGAGCGAGCTAGCGACCCACGAGCATTTTTGTCCAGCCCTGCCTTCGCTTGACCTGCTAGCCTGAGCCTGCTGATGTCAGGCTCGTTTGGCTCGCGAACCCGCTCGCAAGCATCTCATGAAGCATATTGATTTTTTCAAATCCCCTATCGCCGAGTCCATACAAACACCATCGCCGAGTCCATATCAGTTGTCAGTAGGGACGGACGGATGGCTGCAGCGGGACGTGACAAAGCCAGGCTCTGACGGGTGATGGAACGGCGCCCACCAGTCTCTCTGCCCACCCGATGGATTCTCATTCATCACTGGAGTACCTGCGTAAGCACTATGAGCCAGGTTACGCATAATACTGGCGTCAGATATTTTGTTGATCAACCTGGTGCCTGCCCTTGGTCCGCTGGCGTGGGGTGGCCCATGCCTGCCCACGCGCACTATGAGCCAGGTTACACTACTGGGAAAACAGGTTATGCATAACCTGTTGTCCCTGTGAATGTAGTCAGAGTAGTGAAATCTAATGAGCCTACTTAATCCATGATTTGCAACTGTAATGCTACAGTAACCATCAATCCGCTAATTATTGTCTAATTTCCCTTTAATTACCCATCGTTAGATTCGTCTCACGATTTCTAGGCTAGATCTGTAATTTGTTTTATTTAGTAGTGTACGTTTACCATTCGTAAATGGAAAATTTTCTTTGATGTGACTTTTTTCCAAGTAGGGAGGTTTTAGTACTAGCTATTTCAGGCCTCAACGCACACAGCCTTGCCTAAGCCAGACTCTGACACATCTTTGGAACCATACAGACACCATCGCTGAGTCCATGTCAGGGACGGACGAACGGGTGCAGCACGACCCCACGCCAGCGCCTACCAGTCTCTTTGCCCACCCGATGGATTCTCACTCATAGACTGGAGTACTTGCTAGAGGATCGATGGAAGTACACGATAGACCATCCGCTCGCTAGAGGACTGTGTAACCTGGGCTTGTAGGTTAGTATTACCCTAGAGTCGGATCGAGATGACGGAGAGCGTAACCTGTTTACGCAGACTCACTAGAAGATCGATGGAAGTACACGGTTAGGTCAACTGTGTAACCCAGTGCATTGCAGTTACGCAGGTTCTAAGGTTCCACCGACAGCTACGCACTATCTCCGGGGTCTGGCCTCCCGTGTTAAAGGGTACTCTAGTGACCTCGGCTAGCAAGTTCGCGTAACTCAAGAGTCGGATCGAGATGACGGAGAGCGTAACCCGTTAACGCAGACTCGCAAGAGGATCGATGGAAGTACACAGTGGACCATCCACTCGCTAGAGGACTGTGTAACCTGGGCTTGCAGGTTAGTTTTACCCTAGAGTCGGATCGAGATGATGGAGAGCATAACCCGTTAACGTAGACTCGCTAGAGGATCGATGGAAGTACACGGTTAGGTCAACTGCGTAACCCAGTGCATTGCGGTTACGTAGGTTCTAAGGTTCCACCGACGGTATACTGGAGTATACAGGAATACATACGTATACTGGAGTAAGGTATACTCCATATGCATGAGAAGAAGAGCTGGGAACGAAAGAGAGGGAGAGCTGGGCATGAAAGAGAAAGGAAAGGGACATTAATTTGCAGGGGCACGATTGTTGGCGTTTCTTAACGTCACTACTAGTTGCCCAGTAGCACCGCTAGAAATGCCGTGTGGTAATCTAACAATTATGAATGAGTCCGCAAGCGCACGGATATACGAATGTAGCACTTCACCCATGAGTATTCCTAAGGGTATCGTATTTCCCAAAGGAAGGCGGGAGGTTAAAGAATACTGTTGCAATCATGAATATAGCGATAGCATGGATAGAATTATATGCATAGGATAAGGGATATGATAAAGAGATAGAGGTAGTGTGACACACACATGGGGTCAACTCAAGGACATTTAGGCTAGGGAGAAGGACTAAGAGTTAGCATCTAGGTTCTTATGTACTTCCTATATAAGGCACAGGTCAAACTAGAACTATGGGTTCACACAACTATACAATCTAAGCCTATGCACCCAGGCAGGGGGAGATAACCTCCCTCGTTGCTTACACACAACCAGGTTGTTACTCATTTCAGAACCCCTACAACCTACCCAAATGTGGGGGATTTCAGAGGGTCCAACGGGGCTGTCACCACCCGCGGCCTACCCCGGCCATACCGTGGGGAACGCTCATATTCTACCGATGATTCCAAGCCGAGCACCATGCTCGCATTGTTCACAACACATTGACCATCTCGAGCTATTGAGCCTATGATCAATGAGGCCATAAGAATAGCCGAAGAACCCAACCCGTGGCATAGATCATGGAAACCATATAAAGCATGAAACCATACTCTAATTGAACTAGAGCAAAGTCTAACATGTATGAGGGCACTCAATTCTACACTATCAATCCTAGGGTATAGGACTTCACAAGCATATAAGCCAAGCATCATAAGAAAGCAAGAACTTGAGCACAACTCAACCATGTCATGAAAATGACAAACCATATAAGAAGGAAGTGTATAATCAAAGTAGAATAAAGTCATCCTAGAACTAAGAGATACAAGAGCCAAACCCTTGCTCCAAGAGACTTGGAACTTGAATAGAGCTACTCTAGCCTAACTTCACTAAGCCTAGAGCCTAAAGAAGAGGGTGATTGCCCAAATGTTGTGTGTGTTCATTTGGAGCCCCCTCCCTCATATTTATAGGCACCAAGGGGCAGTCCTCCGAAGGAATATTCCGAGCATCCACGGGCAACCGACCTTCAGGACAGCACCACAAGCCGACACATGGAAGGACAGGATGAATGGCCACTAAGGCGGTTCGGCCGACCCCTAGGTGGGCCCTCTCCTGGTGTGCTATCTCCAGGTGTCTAACGGGTGGGTCGCAAGGTCTTCTAGCACGTGCACACAATGAGTTGAGGCGGTTTGGTCCTTGGTGGGCCCTTCAATCCATGTGATGCACGCGTGGTGTCTTCTGATTCGTCAGAGTTTTGTCGCTTGGATCCATGAGGTGGATTCTCCTTTATTTTCTGCAGCAAATCACCTACAACCAAATATTCTCCAAGGACATGTGGAACTACATTATTCGAAAGGAAATATGCGTGTTGGCATTGTTAATCCTTCACTTTAGTAAAGAATGTTGGTGGTTATTTTGGTACTTAACAGCCGCCAACAACTCCCCCAAGCTAGCCTTTTGCTCGTCTCGAGCAAGCACTTGGACTTAGGTTTATGACTGATCAGGAGTTGCTACAATGTTGTATCCTCAACTTATGCCTAGTCTACAACAAGGTACTCTACCAAGGATTAAATAAGTTGGCATTGATCTTAACTTCACTTCACTGTGGGGCATGTAGCTTCACCTGCCTTGGGCGGTTGAGAGGTGGAACAATTATATAGAACACCAATCACTCATTCATGATCAACAATCAGTCCAGAGGTTTTTTTTTTGAAAAAAAACCAGTTTCTCAAATGATTCTCTCGGATCGCTCAATTGTGTATGATTCCTCACCAAGGCTTAGAGTGCCTTTCTTTTCTCAACCTACTCCTAGATAGGGAAATGAAAGCATACCTGTCTCTCACATGTTGCCGAGTCAGAGACCGGATCCTTTGAAGAAGTAAGTCATACACCTTGATCAAGAATGTGCAAGTGTGTGGATGGTGGATGGATTTGGATGGATATATGTGGAACTCCTTTTTTGAATGATCCTTCTCTCTCCTTGTTTCTTTCTTTTGGAGACTTGGGCTATCTCTTCTCTTTTTTTTTCATGACATGCTTGTTTAAGGCATGTGTCATACCTTCTTTGGGTATGCATCTTTTATTTTATTTCTTGTTGCATAGCCCAAGTCTCTTCTTTCAAGGCGTTTTGGAGAGAGAGACCACGAAACATTGCGAAGCTTTCTTATGGTGGTGGAATGGATGGATGGGTGCATAACTTCCGGTTAGAAGTTTAGCATATATGGTGTATGTGGGTGCATGTGATTCTTGATCATGGGAGTATGACAAACTTCTCGCTAAGGGTCACAACAATTTGACAAAGCTCAATGAGAGAACAAGTAGCATATGTGGAGGCTATAACATAGGATCAACATATGGCCTTCGATGGAAATTTCTTATCATTGAGGAACTTAGCATTTTTTTAAGTTTTCGAAAAGAAAAACTCCGGATATCAAGTTTCACATAGACAAGATCTTAGCGCTCTATTCCACCATATCACACCTCACAACAACCTAGGCATGGATCGAGCTATCGCTACCCACAAGTTTCAAGCTAAAGTTTGATCAAGCAAGCCAACAAACTTAAGACTATAGGTAGGATACTGAGTTGTATAAAGGCATACAACAAGAATAAATAAAGCAATTATTCATCATTTCAGCCATGAAGGGTAAACATTCTAACCGCGCATAGAAAAACAGTAAATATTTTTGTTCTTTTTTAAGTTTTTCATGTGATGCTGGTAGCGGTCAAGATACAAGTTACCTCTGTAGGTGACATTCCCCAAGCTAGAGTCAAGCTACATCGGACGATAGAGGCAGAACTCTATGGTCTTTTGTAAACTGTCATTTGCTTGTAGTAGCGTCGTCCGGATGGCCTTCTCTGCGCGGTTAAGTCATTGGGACACCATCTGGTCAAGTCCTGTTTTGAGACATGACCCATCCAGTGGCTCTTTCATGACAAAAAGCAAGTGAGGGGCGACAGAATTTCTTGTTTCTCTTTCTCAAGCGAAAATCAAATAAGAGAATCATGTGAGCTAAACTCTGAGCGGAAGGAATGCTCGTGAGGACAATCCTTCGACCCTTCCCTACTCCTTGCAGAGTTTGGGAGATAAATGTGCTATAGGGAGTAGTGACTAAAGGTTACATGAAGGCATGAGACTCAAAAGTGATGAAATCAGTCAAACGTGAGTTCGGCTACACGTAATGAGTCTCACAGCTGCTCCCACCATGGTACGAGCATCCTTGTACTCATATGAGATCATGCAAGGGGAGTCATACCAGTTTTTATCCAAAGAGAAGCTCAACAAAACACCTTATTGAAAACTCTTGATTTACCAGGATCTTTTTATTAGAAAGAAAAGGATAACTACTGATTTTACCTGTCAGCAAAGTGCTCACCGTTTTAAGTCTGACGAGCCAGACTCTTCTCCCATGTTCAGCGTGTTATCTATTCATCCGTTGTTGGAGAAGTAGATTGTGACACCCTAAAATTAGAAAGCATTTAAAAAGAACATTAAAAGTATTTTTAATATTAAACACTAGATTAATTTTAATAGGGTAATGCATTAGAAAAATGAATTGCATTAGAATATTTTGAAACCAACCATATGCATATGCTTGCTCTAACCTTAGGAAAATTCTAAACCCTAGAAACCATCCAAAAATCCAAACTAGATTTGAAATAGAACTCAAATTCAAATTCAAACTCAAATAGAAAAGAAAAAGGAAAAACAGAAAAAGGAAAAAGAGAAAACTTACCTTGGGCCGAAACCACCCTGCCGGCCCAGCTCCACCCCGCCGGCCCAGCCTTTTTCCCCCGCTCGCCGCGGCCCAAACCAACCCCGCTTCCCCTCAGCCGAAGTCCGTTCCACCCCCTCCAACTCTTCCACGCGCGCGTTGTTCATCCCCGGTGACGTCGCGCTGACGTCACCGTACAGCCCCCCTTCTTCCTCCCCTCGCCGTCGCGCCATCTCGCCGCCGTGGCCGCTCGATCCGCCTCCACCGGCGTGGATCGAGCCTAGGGGGACGCGCGCAACGCGTGTCACCCCCACGGCCCTCCACCGCACCCCAAGTGCGGCGCCGACCGTGCCCCGCAGCTCCGCAGGG
Source organism: Urochloa ruziziensis (assembly GCA_015476505.1). NCBI lineage: Eukaryota > Viridiplantae > Streptophyta > Magnoliopsida > Poales > Poaceae > Urochloa > Urochloa ruziziensis. The sequence continues at coordinate 40,568,598 of CM027120.1, read as the reverse complement.
AGCTCGCCGCCGGGGGACACGCGTCACCACCCAGCCAGCCGGCGCGCCACGCGTCCGGCCACGGGGAGCACCGGGGGAGCTCCGGGAGCTCAACCCCGGGCTATAAATAGCCCCGGGCGCGCTCCCCTGGAGCCCCATCCCCACACAATCGCCCCGCGCCACACACCGCAAGCTCGCCAGCGCCGGCCGAGCGCGAGCCGCCCCGCCGCCGCAAGCAACGGGCGGAAACTCCGCCGGAGGCCACGCCGTCGCACTCCGGTAAGCTTTCCGCGCCGCTGCCTCGCCGCTGCTTCCTTTTCCCCTCCCCTTGCGCCGCTGGCCCTGCGCTGCCGGACCCCGAGCGCCGCCGCACTCCGGTGACCCGCTGGGGGGTCCTGGCCATCTGCCACCGCGCCTGAGCACGCCGCCGTGCTCAGTGCACCGCCAGCCGCGATCCCGCCACCCTGCTACCCCCAAAGTCCCTCCCCGCGCTCTTTCCCCGTTGCGCCGCCCGCCGCCCAAACTCCGGCGAGCGTGTGCCACCACCGCAGGCCGCGCCGCTCCGCCAGAGCATGCCCAGCCGCTCCGCCGCACCGCCAGCTACCCTGGCGGCGAACCCCGGCCCCTCTAGTGGCCTGGGATGGCCGGAGCAGGCAGCTCTGGCGAGCTGTCCTGTTCCCGCCGCTGTGCGCCGCCGCTCCCCTCCGTTCAGCCCCGCTGGCAGCCGCGTGGCAGCCACGCTGGCCGCGGGCCCACAGGCCAGCGGCACAGGCCGCCACAGCGACCGCCACCTCGCCCCCACTCCACTCCCTGCACCCGGTCTTCGTGGACCGCTGACCCAAAGAGGTCGCGGGTCCATGGGCCGCAGTCCACGGCCCACAGCACAGTGACGAGCGCGGGCCGCGCCCCGCGGGCCCCGCCTGTCTGTCTCTCTTTCCCTAGGTTAATTGCTAGGTACACCCGGCCAAATGCACACAAGAAGTTAATTCTCCACCTTAGAGCTTTCCAAAAATTCACCAAAAATCCTAGAATAATTCTTAAGCCTAGAAATGCATTTCTTTCCCAAAAATCTCACCCACAACCTCCAGAATAAATAGTCACCTCTTTTCAGATTTAAATCCCTTTTAAAGAAATCGCCGTTAACCCTTGATTGATGTACTGATTTGTGTGACTAACTTCAGACTCCGACCGGAGAACAACGCCGAGGATCCAGATTACGAAGAGGAAGCAGGGGACGACCCCGACGCTGGACAAGGCAAGTCCCGCCCATATTAATAATTGTGAGAATTACTTTTGTATGCTGGATAATTGAAATTGGAGAATCGGAACTTGATTGCACAGTCTTTATTTTAGACCGGGAAGTGGAAGGAAGATCCCAAGGAAGGGGATTCTATCCTAAGAGCCACTTCGGGTCGCCACTAAGGACCGGTTCGCGGGAGAATCTTTCCATTGCCTAGTACAGTCCCGCATGCCAAAAAAGCATGGCCTTCGGGAATGCTTATTTATGTGAGGCCTTGATCCGCACCCCACTAGCCAGCTTTAGTAAACTGTCCCAAGGGGCCACGGTGGGCAACGGAACTCTTGGAGACAGACCCCGACAGAGGGCTGGGTCTGGCCGTTACGAGTCGCAGGTGATAGGGTCGGGAGGACCCAGTGGCAGAGTGCCACGATACATATAGTTTCTTGATGCATCAAGAATCTTTCCCCGGGAAGGTCCCTGTGTGGACGTGCGCGACTCCTACTTAGGCCCCAACAGTTTCCGTGGACAGAGCTAGGGAGTGGCTGTCTAGTGATAGACGCTGGTGGAAATGGATCTCGTAGGACAGTACCGCCAAAGTACACGGTACGGGCTGACCGAATGCGGGACAGGAAAGTACGACCTCTGCAGAGCGACAAACCTATCTGGATAGCCGTGACTCCGGCAAGAGTCCAATTGGTAAAAGTCCCCGTCGATTAGATTCACTAAAATGAGTATGGCCCGCGGATTTCCCTAACCGCAGGTTGATATACCTCTGTTCACTAACCGGGACTGGTAGGGAGGTTATGCCCCTCCAGGACCAAACTTAATCTATTAAATTACTTTGGGACTTGCTGAGTACCCCTGACAGGAGTGCTCACCCTTGCTTCCACTTCATACCAGAGGACTTCACCGAAGACGGCGCAGGCGACGAAGGCCTGGAATGGTGACGTGCTCCACCGCGATGCTGAGGCTCTACATAGTACTGGTAGTTTTATATTTTCTGAATAAGCGGAGGCCTTGAGGCCCGCTTGTAACTTTGTACAGACTCTAAACTGTACATTGATGTAAATTATGAATAAAAGGTTACTCGATGATGGTTTTCGATACCGCTTGTGATGAACTACTTGCATTAGAGCTTCCAGGGCTAATGCAGGTACTCGGGGAGCTCTATTTTACGGGCATGCCCCACATAGATGGGGATGATCGTTCTTCCTTCCTCCACTCTACCTCAGTCCCAAGCGTCTGAGATGTGGATAGTGGTCTTCCAGACTTCCAGGGTTGTGTGGCAGGTTGCCGACCACTTCTCGTACTCATCCATTTCCGTTCAAAGTTCATAAAGTTTTTTCATGAATGAGATCAGACTATCCATACCTGAGGGCCCTGCTTCAGCCTGATTGGCAGGATTGCCTTCGTTCTACGTGTCTTGGATCATGGAGAATTGCTCATTCCTTGGCTGGAATTCAAACTTTTCCTCCTTCCCATTGATGCGGAGTTGGATTTCTCTGGCACCCACATCGATGTGTGCACCTGCAGTGTTGAGGAATGGCCATCCCAGGATGACAGGCGATTCCTTGTCGATGTCCATATCAAGTACCACAAAGTCGACGGGAATGAAGCAATCCCGGATCCGCAACGGAATGTCTTCAGCAATCCCCGCCGGGTATCGTATGGATGAATCGGCCAACTGCAACTGCATTGGAGTTGGGGACAAGTCTGTTTAATTGAGGTGATCAAAGACTACCTTGGGCATGACGCTAATGCTAGCCCTGAGGTCGCAGAGAGCATGCTCGAAGCAGTGTGCCCCAATTGTGCAGGTGATGGTGGGACACCCTGGGTCCTTCTTCTTTTCAGGAAGCCTGTTGAGTATTGCTGCACTACACTCTTCCGTGAGCTTTACCACCTCAGTAGTGGGCACTGGTCGCTTGTTGCTGAGGATGTCCTTAAGATATCTTGCGTATGTAGGTACCTGCAGAGGTTCAAGCAACGGAACATGGATTTGTATCTTTTGGATCATTTCCATGAAGCGAGCGAATTGCTCATCCACTATTGGCTTCCTTCTTCGCTGGGGAAATGGAAGGATGTCAGGGTTGAACGGATCACCGGGTGATGCGTCCTCTTTCAATACCTCCTTTTCCTTGGGCGTTTTCCTTACCTGCGGAGGCGCTTCTTTATCTGAGTCTCCGTCCTAGGATTCCTCATCCTCCTTGGTGGGTTTCCTGCTCTTCCCTGTATGGGTAGGATATGGTGGGTCGCGGGTAGCCTTACCTCCCCTCGTGGTCACTGTGCTAGCGCTCTCACGAGTGGCTTCAGATTGCCCTATTACCCCTCCACTTCCTGATGGGGGAGTGGCAGCCAGCTGTGCTAAACATGATTCCATTGCCTTGTTAAAATTCAGCTGGTTCTTCAGTGATGAAGAAATCCCATCAAGTTTAATGTTGAGGCTTCTGAAAGATTTCTCATGGGAGGCCAGCTTCTTGTTGAAATCTTCATTGATCTTGGCATGGCCTAGAATGAGATATTTAAAGGATGGCTGATTATGGTTGAAAGAGTTACTATAATTGCCTCCTTGATAAGGGCGTGATTGATTCCACCCTCGTCCTCCTTGTGGTCGATAATCATTGTTGCCATTCATGTACACCATATCTTCATGGGTAACAAGGCAATGATTCCCTGAGTGCCCAATGTTGCCACAGATTTCACAGGTGTTGTGAAAATCCATGGACAAAGCTGCATTGGTCATAGCGGCCTTCTCTTGAGTGTAATCGTCCACCTTCTTCATGAGGAGGTCTAGTTTGGCGGTAAGCATATCTGCTTCCTTGACAGTATGCGTACCCCTTTGACGAGGTTGGTGTAACACCCTGCTTTTTAAGGCATTTAGAAATATAGGCTTTACAAAATTTTTCCCTAACTAAACATAATTACTCCCCTAGCAACTCTCAAAATATATATTTCTTAAATGAAACATGCATATAATTGGACATGTATATTGCATTTGTATGTTTAGAAATTTCCCTATCCCAATTCTTGGGTTAATATTTAAATCCAGTTTAAATATTAATTCGCTATCTTCGATCCTTCCAAAATACCCCAAATCAATATCCATTCCAAGATTTACCTTAAAACCCTCCCTAAATTTGAATCTCCATTCAAATTTAAACCCAAACCCTACTTCAAATAAATAGAAAAACCCTTTATTTGATCAATGGGCCGAATCCTAACTTCCAGCCCAAACCAGCTTCGCAGTCCGTCGTCGAAGTCCACCTTCTCCCCTCCAACTCCCGGTCTCATCCGTCTCTCCTCCCCGTGCAGGCCGCCTCTTTCCCTCCTTCCGGCCCAGCCTGCCCGCACGGGCCACGGCCCACTCCTCCACCCTCCTACCTCCTCCTCCAGCCTAATCCGCTCGGCCCAGTTCGCCGCTCGGCCCAGCCCACCTCCACTCCTCCCCCTTCCTCTCTCTCTCCTCTGCTTAGCGCCGCCGCCGAGCTCTCCCGCACGGCCGCCAGCGCCGCTCCGCCGCACGCCACGCTCTGGTGCCCGCTCCACCGCGCACGAATGACCACGTCCCCAAGCGCCACGTGCCCCCGCTTTCCTCCTCTCCCTGCTGCCACGGAAGGCCGAAGCGCCATTAATGGCGCCCGTAGTGGCCCATGCCGTCGTTCCTCATGACGCCCCAACAAGCACCCTAGGCCTTGCCCATACCAGCGCACCCCCACCATCCGATGACCACCACGCGGTCCGGATCACGCCCTGGGCGCGAGGTTGCCGCGTGTCGGCATCGCCAGCCACCGCCACCGCCCACGAGCGAGCAACTTCGCCGGCTTCTCCCGCAGCGCGACGTGGCAGCACCGCCGGCATCTCCCCGGCCTATATATAGAGGGCCACGCCCTCCTTTCGCCGGCACAACCCGCCGGAGCCGAGCTCGAGCTCCCTCCCTTCCCCTCCTCACCGCCGCTTCCACGCCGCCCCACCACCCTCCCTCCTCCGCTCCCTGCCCGGAGCACCACCCTGGTGCCGTTGCCAACGGCCGCCGCCTCCTACACCCCGCCGTGCCACTGCCACTGCGTACACCGCCGCTGGCACACCTCACCGCGCGCCAACGGCGCACCTCGCCACATGCCGCCGTCGTGATAGCCTTCCCCGCGCGTCGCGCCCGCCGTGCGTGCACAGCGCTTTCACCGTCGCTGGCACTGCCGCCGCAACGCATCGCCAGCCGCTCCCCACCGCACCACCGCGTCGCAAGCCCCACTCCGCGCTGCACCTCGCCGAGCACTACCGTGCGCACATCGCGCCGACGCCCACCACGGCCCCGCTCCCTCCCGCCAGCACCACCGCACCCGCTCGCCGCTCCGCCGCGCCGAGCCCCGCCGCGCCACCACACGCCGACAAGCCACGCCGCACCCCGCACCACACCACTGTGCTGCACGCCCTGCGCCACGCCCCACCGCGCTGCACACACGCCGCCGCGCTCCGCCACCAGCGTCGCCCGCCGCGGCATGCCGCCGGCCGGTCCTCACTGGCCGCCGGCGGCATCCGGCCGGCCACCGGCCCCTCCCCCTTTCCTCCCCTGCTCAACAAAGAAGGGAGCAGAGGAACGGTTGAAGGAGAGAGGCGGGCGGCCGTGACGCCGTCGAACGGTGCCCGATGCCGTCCCCTCCTCCCTCACTCGCTGCCCGTAGGCCCCATGCGATGGCCACCCAACGGCCGTCACGCGCCCAAGCGCATGGACACAGTCCACATGGACCGTGAGGCCCTAGCCTCGGTCCACCGCGCCCCACTGCACCGGCCCACGGAACAGTAGCCATGGCGGAACCCACGCTGACGCGAGCCCCCTCTGGAAATTGCTAGGTACACCCCGCAATCGTACACCAATATTTATTTCAAGCCCTTCTTCCATTCCAAAAATTCCCCAAAATTCTCCAAAAATATTAGGAATATTTCAAAACCCATTAGAACCATCTAAACCATTTTAGGATATTTCTTAACCCCAAATCCCAATTAAGCAACCCTCATCCAATAGAAAATCCCATTAAGTGTACCCAAAAATCCCCTTTTCCATTTCAAAGCTCCATAAAATCTTCAGGAATTTCCATAAATACTTGGGATTAATCTAAGCATTTCCATATGCTTAGTGCCCTAGGATTATATCCTAGCCCCAAATCTCAGTCGCACTGCTCCAAAGCCCCGTCCAAGCCCCCGCGGACGTCGTTCCGCCTCCTGATCAAAACCCAGGGTTTGGATAAAACCCTAACCGCTATGCTACCCAAACCCATTCCATGCCATTAATTATTTAGAAACTTATTTCTAAATAATTAATATAATCATCCATTAATTATTCTGGGATTATTGCTGAGTTGTCTGATAATCCCAAATCCACCCTTTCAAACCCTTCGTAGAAACCGCCGTCGTCTGGGAATTATCTCCTAGAAATCCATATAACTCCCCGACCGTTCAATCATCTCCGAGGAAATTACTTATCAATTTCCTGGGAATTCCATCCCTTTGAATCCGTTAATTATTTACCATAATTAATGGATTATCTCTTGATATCTCTTTTTATCCTTTATTTCTATTCTATAGGAATTGATTGATGTATTGAATGTTTTTTTCCATTTTTTATTGATCGATAGGTCGATGGCGTGACCAGGCCCCGCTCAAGATGCCAAAGCCCTGAAGGCCCAGAAGTCCAAGCCTGGTCAACATCGAATGCGTACGCATTAGCGGACGTCCAAGTACTGTTCATGAAGGCAAGTCCTGACAACCAACTCCTTGGTCATGCCAGTCCTAGTTCCTGCATAATAAAATCAACCAAGTTAATAATATGGACTGCATATTTTATAAAACCTAAGGGAAACCCTCTATATTCCACCTCCCCCTTGATTTAGAGCCATTTCTAGCCCAATATCCTATTAATAACCCTGGTCAAGACCTGTCGCTGACCGAGCGTTATTTAGAAGTAGATTTCTTAGGAATTCTACACATTTATGACTTGTGAAGAAAGAGCTTCTGGGAGATGAGAGTGAATGATGGATTAAGTATAAAATGAGCCAACTAATAGAACTCCTAAGGACGGACTTGCGAGTAAGGGAGGCAGCCTCGGTAGAGGATCCTGTCTCAAAGGCTTGCTCTGGTCGCATAAGGACCGGTTCACGGAAGAGTCTTTCTAATGCCAGTACCGCCATACAGGCCAAAAAGGACATAGACTTCGGGAATGACCTGTAATGTGAGGCCTTGACCCACACCCCGCTAGCAGCTCCTAGTAAATCCATCCCAAGGAGCCGCATGATTGGTGCAGAGTGCTGACCGGCGAACTGGGTAGCACCTGGTGCCTAGTCGGGCACGCACCAAGTCGGGAAACGGATGTACTGGAGACAGCCCCAAACAGAGGGCTGGGACTGGGTGGCACGGGTTGACTAGAGTACAGGGCGGGAGGCCCTGAAGGGCGACGGCCCTAATTTATGAGCTCATTGACCCGGGTCGATATCCGCGAGGCGGATGATTAGTAGCCCCTGCTTAGCCCCCAGTACTATCTGTGGCTGGACCTAGGAAAGGCTGTCTGGTGACTGACGCCGGCAGGTACGGGTCTCGTAGGGCAACACTGCCTTTCGCGGAGGTATGTGTTGACCGACCATATGGCATAGGGTGCAAGCTCTGCAGTGTAACCAATCTATCGATAGTCGTGGCTCACGGTCTTGAGCCCATTTAGTCAAAGCCCCCGCTGATTAGCATTCACCAGTAGTAATAAAGTATGAGATGATGAGATGGGCGGAAGCCCAGATGAGTGAGGCATAAGCCATCCCAGGAGGACCCTGACGGTCTCTAGGAGAGAGAGAACTAAAATATGGGGACTGGCAGGGATGAGAATGCCCCTCCAGGACCAAACAACATAATACTTCTCCTTTCCCATCCCTGTTTACAAATGTATAGCTTTACTTTGTAATTATATTTCCACCAAAGGATAACCTCACTCCCCTGCATACATTATAACTTTACACAGGATTTGCTGAGTACCAATCATAGATGTACTCAGCCTTGCTTTCAAATGATTACAGGTACATGGACATGTAGGGCACTCCGGCCCATCCCCTCCTTGAATGGGACATAATGCCGCTCTCCGCTAAAGCGAAGGCAGTGTTTCTTTATTTGCTGCGCTTTTATTGCTTCCGATGCTAATCCTGTGTAAAACCTGTATCAGCGCACTGATCCAGGGACTGATACAGGTGATTAAGGGACATCCGAAGGATGGTCCCCACAGGAGATGGTATCAGAGCGATAAATAAATTCCTAGCACCATATAAGACAGACCATACACACTAGGAAACCCTAAACCTTCTATTCTCCTCATATCCTTCGAGATTTCTCAAAAAATCCCCTTTCCACCCCCTAAACTCTCCTTACCTTATGCTTAACTCCAAATATTACTCTGACAGGTCTGGGTCACAGGAGTAAAGTTGGTTGATGATCCAAGGCTATGGAGGAATTATGAGAGGAAGTCTAGCCGAAAAGCTAGAGCTGGCAGAGTAAATATAGAAGAAATCATGGGAATGTTAGGCACTGAGTCCAAGTATGAGCCTAAAGCCTAGTAGTGACGTATTTTTGATTGAATAATGCTTGATTAAACCTAGTCATTAGACCCCACCGATGTAGCAATTATAGGCTTGATTGATAGTTGTTTGTAAAGATGTGTGCTTAGACTCCCTCGTTCCTTAAAAATATAAGGATTTCCTCTAATCTATACCTATCTAAATAATGTCAGGTTGAGCAAAGATTCGGAGATAATGGAAATCTCTGAGAAATGAAGCTGAAGGTCCATCAAAGGAACACAAGTTTGATCCCCTTAAGCGGGGTAGATTCCGAACTAAACAGGACATTAAGTTCGGAGAACCACGGAAATCAGTTGAGGTGGGCCCATAACCCACAGATTTCGGAGAATACGGAATAATCACATGAAAGGTATAGGACGAGCCCGTATACCTGATGTGATAAAGGTCAATATCCCGAAGAAATTAATGGAAAACGCGATGAGAGCCTGTGGAAACTAAGGAAATCAAAGAAGATACAATATCAGGGGTTGTATGAGAGCTCCGAATCCATGGGCACCAAAACCGAATCCAAACCTTCCAATAGAACCGTCTCAAGTCTATTCCTCAAACTGGCTTCTTTACGGAGTCAGCCCTCCTAACATCCCAACATCCCGATCAACTCAAATCCTTCATCAACTCTTCCCAGAAACTCTCCACCACTTCCACCTAAACCCAGATTCCGTATAACCAACTCCCGATTGGCACTTTCCCATAATAGGGATATGCCGTGTAATTCCTCGAAAGGGTTCCCTCCCACCGACGACATCATCCCTTACTAATCACCACCTCGGTACCTTTGGAAACCAACAAACCCTCATCATTTCCCCTTAGCAACATGCACCCCTAAACTCCATAAGCCGTCATCCACGGAGTTCCACTCCCATTTCCATCCAAATAACCCCGTCCATAATCCGGAATCACAACACCAACACCCCCGGGTTAGCCAACCCCTTTCTTAAGAAAGGCTCTCCCAAGCCTCCCGGAGCCTTTACATGTATATACATCCCATACTCCACCACTATTACCCTTCACCCCACACTCACCCCCAAATACCCCGTGGAATCGATACTTGCATATCTGCTTCCCCGACGATACGCTACTCTTAACCAATCTAATACTCCATCTCTACCCCTTCCGAGATACACGCAACCACTCACAAATCAAGAACCCTCTCTTCATGAGGAAATCTCTCGAACCCTACAGATCATTAAGGCATGCAAGTTTCTTTAAGGATAATACCCCTCAATTACATCCTCGGTCATTCGTAACCTCGACCTCCCGACCATTCCGGAGGAATCAACCCACCATATACTCGACCACGGTAACCGCCCGGTCTCTGCCGTCAAGGTTACCCACCCGAGATCATGCCCAAGATAAACCCTCGTAATCTTGGGATTTCCAATAATATCCCTCAAAAGAAGGCATGTCTCTGAATGGTCTACAGAAATCATTCCGCCAAAGGGGTAATCAAACCCTGCTCATTCCTTTGAGCATCCAAGGCAAACCACCTGGCTAGAAGAAACCTGAAGAGTGGATCCTAATGGAATAATTGGATGATTTGATAAAGGAATCACCATCTAAAATAAGGAGACCTCCACTCCACTAGAATGGTTAGCAAATCCTCCGACCAAGGAACCCCAACCACCCCGTCACTTTGGAAGGAGACACTTCTCAAAGTATTCAGAAAAATCACCACACCAAATTAAAGGATGAGAAGTGGTCACCCAAGTTTTACACCAACTCTGCTCCCACCAAAATAACCCTGGAGGTTTTGCCAAGTTCGAGTGAATGTGACCCCAGTTACAAGCACAACCTCCCCCAGATCTCATCTCTCAAGTAGAATGAAGCTATAAAGAGATGAATGGTAGGGAAACGACGAGTCCGGGCAATATCTCAAGAATAAGGAACCACGAGATAATACACCAAAGAAGGACACGTCCGAGTAATGAAAAAAACCTCGAATAATTGGAAACTTGGATAAAGATATAGCACTCTCATGGGTAAAGAAACTCTGAGAGTTAACTGAGAAATCAGGAATTAAACTTAAGGAAATTCTGGGTCAATTTTCCTTAAGTTGAAGGAAGAACCACAGGAGATGGTTCACAGGAGATAAACTGGTACAGAATAACTCCGACGATCGAGAATGAGTTATCCTGGAGGTACCAGGACTCGACATGGATATATCAAGATAAAAGAAAATCCTGGACAAGAAGTCTAGACAGAAACCCCAAGAATCCAGGATATCTACTGGAAAAAGGAAAATTCCAAGGTACTGTATGAAAGTGACAAGTTAATTCCCCTTAGGTGGGGTACTAACCGAAAAAGAAGAAAGAAAATCCGGCCTCAAGAACTTGAGGATTAAAACAACTTTATCCTCAAGACATTCCAGGTATTGCCGGAAAATATTGGACATATTTAGGGAATAACGGATAATCACGTCAGTAATAATAATGTTCCCTCACATGGATATAAAGGATAAATAAGTTACAAGGAGAAATAAACTCCAGACTTTAAAAGGAAGAAGGAATTCCTTTTGATAAATAATGGAAACTCCGATCCTCGTACTCGTTAAGGAAATAATAGGATAAACCCTAGCTTTTCTTTCTAACCCTAAATCTCGGGACGAGATTTCCCTTAAGTGGGGTAGCCCTGTAACACCCTGCTTTTTAAGGCATTTAGAAATATAGGCTTCACAAATTTTTTCCCTAGCTAAACATAATTACTCCCCTAGCAACTCTCAAAATATATATTCTTAAACGAAACATGCATATAATTGGACATGTATATTGCATTTGTATGTTTAGAAATTTCCCATCCCAATTCTTGGGTTAATATTTAAATCCAGTTTAAATATTAATTCGCTATCTCCGATCCTTCCAAAATACCCCAAATCAATATCCATTCCAAGCTTTACCTTAAAACCCTCCCTAAATTTGAATCTCCATTCAAATTTAAACCCAAACCCTACTTCAAATAAACAGAAAAACCCTTTATTTGATCAATGGGCCGAATCCTAACTTCCGGCCCAAACAACCTTCGCAGTCCGTCGTCGAAGTCCACCTTCTCCCCTCCAACTCCCAGTCTCATCCGTCTCTCCTCCCCGTGCAGGCCGCTTCTTTCCCCTGCCCGCACGGGCCGCGGCCCACTCCTCCACCCTCCTACCTCCTCCTCCAGCCTAATCCGCTCGGCCCAGTTCGCCGCTCGGCCCAGCCTACCTCCACTCCTCCCCCTTCCTCCCTCTCTCCTCTACTTAGCGCCGCCGCCGAGCTCCCCCGCACGGCCGCCAGCGCCGCTCCGCCGCACGCCACGCTCCAGCGCCCGCTCCACCGCGCTGCATGCGTGCCACGCACCGCGCACGAACGACCACGTCCCCAAGCGCCACGTGGCCCCGCTTTCCTCCTCTCCCCTCCTGCCACGGAAGGCCGAAGCGCCATTAATGGCGCTCGCAGTGGCCCATGCCGCCGTTCCTCATGACGCCCCTACAAGCACCCTAGGCCTTGCCCCTACCAGCGCACCCCCACCATCCGATGACCACCACGCGGCCCGGATCACGTCCTGGGGCGCGAGGTTGCCGCGTGTCGGCATCGCCGGCCACCGCCGCGAGGGGAGTGTGGCGCCACCGCCCCCGAGCGAGCAACTTCGCCGGCTTCTCCCGCAGCGCGACGTGGCAGCACCGCCGGCATCTCCCCGGCCTATAAATAGAGGGCCACGCCCTCCTTTCCCCGGCACAACCCGCCGGAGCCGAGCTCCAGCTCCTTCCCTTCCCCTCCTCACCGCCGTGGCCACGCCGCCCCACCACCCTCCCTCCTCCGCTCCCTGCCCGGAGCACCACCCTGGTGCCGTTGCCAACGGCCACTGCGGACACCGCCGCTGACGCACCTCGCCGCATGCCAACGGCACACCTCGCGACACGCCGCCGTCATGATAGGCTGCCCCGCGCGCCGCGCCCGCCGCGCCTGTCGCGCGTGCACAACGCGTGCGCCTTGCACCGTCGCTGGCACCGCCACCGCAACGCACCGCCGGCCGCTCCCCACCGCGCCACCGCATCGCACGCCCCACTCCGCGCTGCACCTCGCTGCGCACTGCCATGTGCACATCGCGCCGACGCCCACCACCGTTGCGCCCACCACGGCCACGCTACCTCCCGCCAACACCACCGCACCCGCTCGCCGCTCCGCCGCGCCGAGCCGCGCCGCGCCACCGCACGCCGACAAGCCACGCCGCACCCCACGCCACACCGCTGTGCTGCACACCCTGTGCCACGCCCCGCCGCGCCGCTCACCCGCCGCCGCGCTCCGCCACCAGCGCCGCCCGCCGCGGCGTGCCGCCGGCCGGTCCTCACTGGCCGCCAGCGGGATCCGGCTGGCCACCGGCCCCTCCCCGTTTCCTCCCCTGCTCAACAAAGAAGGGAGCAGAGGAGCGGTTGAAGGAGAGAGGCGGGCGGCTGTGACGCCGTCGAACGGCGCCCGACGCCGTCGAACGGCGCCCGACGCCGTCCCCTCCTCCCTCACTCGCTGCCCGTAGGCCCCACGCGATGGCCACCCAACGGCCGTCACGCGCCCAAGCGCATGGACACAGTCCACATGGACCGTGAGGCCCTAGCCTCGGTCCACCGCGCCCCACCGCACTGGCCCATGGAACAGTAGCCATGGCGGACCCCACGCTGACGCAAGCCCCCTCTGGAAATTGCTAGGTACACCCCGCAATCGTACACCAATATTTATTTCAAGCCCTTCTTCCATTCAAAAAATCCCCAAAATTCTCCAAAAATATTAGGAATATTTATAAACCCATTAGAACCATCTAAACCATTTTAGGATATTTCTTAACCCCAAATCCCAAGTAAGCAACCCTCATCCAATAGAAAATCCCATTAAGTGTACCCCAAAAATCCCCTTTTCCATTTCAAAGCTCCATAAAATCTTTGGGAATTTCCATAAATACTTGGGATTAATCTAAGCATTTCCATATGCTTAGTGCCCTAGGATTTATATCCTAGCCCCAAATCTCAGTCGCACTGCTCCAAAGCCCCGTCAAAACCCCGTCCAAGCCCCCGCGGACGCCGTTTCGCCACCCGATCAAAACCCAGGGTTTGGATAAAACCCTAACCGCTATGCTAGCCAAACCCATTCCATGCCATTAATTATTTAGAAACTTATTTTTAAATAATTAATATAATCATCTATTAATTATTCCGAGATTATTGCTGAGTTGTCCGATAATCCCAAATCCACCCTTTCAAACCCTTCGTAGAAACCGCCGTCGTCCGGGAATTATCTCCTAGAAATCCATATAACTCCCCGACCGTTCAATCATCTATGAGGAAATTACTTATCAATTTCCTGGGAATTCCATCCCTTTGAATCCGTTAATTATTTACCATAATTAATGGATTATCTCTTGATATCTCTTTTTATCCTTTATTTCTATTCTATAGGAATTGATTGATGTATTGAATGTTTTTTCCATGTTTTATTGATCGATAGGTCGATGGCGTGACCAGGCCCCGCTCAAGATGCTGAAGCCCCGATGGCCCAGAAGTCCAAGCCTGGTCAACATCGAATGCGTACGCATTAGCGGACGTCCACGTACTGTTCATGAAGGCAAGTCCTGACAACCAACTCCTTGGTCATGCCAGTCCCAGTTCCTGCATAATAAAATCAACCAAGTTAATAATATGGACTGCATATTTTATAAAACCTAAGGGAAACCCTCTATATTCCACCTCCCCATTGATTTAGAGCCATTTCTAGCCCAATATCCTATTAATAACCCCGGTCACGACCTGTCACTGACCGAGCGTTATTTAGAAGTAGATTTCTTAGGAATTCTACACATTTATGACTTGTAAAGAAAGAGCTTCCGGGAGATGAGGGTGAATGATGGATTAAGTATAAAATGAACCAACTAATAGAACTCCTAAGTACGGACTTGCGAGTAAGGGAGGCAGCCACGGTAGAGGATCCTATCTCAAAGGCTTGCTCTGGTCGCATAAGGAACGGTTCACGGGAGAGTCTTTCTAATGCCAGTACCGCCATACGGGCCAAAAAGGACATAGCCTTTGGGAATGACCTGTAATGTGAGGCCTTGACCCACACCCCGCTAGCAGCTCCTAGTAAATCCATCCCAAGGAGCCGCATGATTGGTGCAGAGTGCCGACCGGCGAACTGGGTAGCGCCTGGTGCCTAGTCGGGCACGCACCAAGTCGGGAAACGGATGTACTGGAGACAGCCCCAGACAGAGGGCTGGAACTGGGCGGCACGGGTTGACTAGAGTACAGGGCGGGAGGCCCTGAAGGGCGACGGCCCTAATTTATGAGCTCATTGACCCGGGTCGATATCCGCAAGGCGGATGATTTGTAGCCCCTGCTTAGCCCCCAGTACTATCTGTGGCTGGACCTAGGAAAGGTTGTCTGGTGACAGACGCCGGCAGGTACGGGTCTCGTAGGGCAACACTGCCTTTCGCGGAGGTATGCGTTGACCGACCTCATGGCATAGGGTGCAAGCTCTGCAGGGTAACCAATCTATTGATAGCCGTGGCTCACGGTCTTGAGCCCATTTAGTCAAAGCCCCCGTTGATTAGCATTCACCAGTAGTAATAAAGTATGAGATGATGAGATGGGCGGAAGCCCAGATGAGTGAGGCATAAGCCAGCCCAGGAGGACCCTGACGGTCTCTGGGATAGAGAGAACTAAAATATGGGGACTGGCAGGGATGAGAATGCCCCTCCAGGACCAAACAACATAATACTTCTCCTTTCCCACCCCTGTTTACAAATGTATAACTTTACTCTGTACTTATATTTCCACCAAAGGATAACCTCACTCCCCTGCATACATTATAACTTTACATAGGATTTGCTGACTACCAATCATAGATGTACTCAGCCTTGCTTTCAAATGATTACAGGTACATGGACATGTAGGGCACTCCGGCCCATCCCCTCCTTGAATGGGCCATAATGCCGCTCTCCGCTAAAGCGAAGGTAGTGTTTCTTTATTTGCTGCGCTTTTATTGCTTCCGATGCTAATCCTGTGTAAAACCTGTATCAGCGCACTGATCCAGGGACTGATACAGGTGATTAAGGGACATTCGAAGGATGGTCCCCATAGGAGATGTACTCCTGGAGCCTTTCCCATGCTTCTGAGATTGGCTCTGATGCAGCTTGCTGGAAACTCAAAATTCGTCCACGAAGGGCGTTGGTTTTGCCCAACGGGAAGAACTTCGTAAGGAACGTGGCAGAACATTTCTCCCATGTATTAATCTCTGCACAGCTCACATAGAACCACTGTTTCGCTCTCCCAAGAAGGGAGAACGAAAACAGGCAGAGACGGAAAGCATCTTCACTCACGTCTTTAATGACAAAGGTGCTGCATAGCTCAAGGAACTGTTGCAATTGGGCGCTTGCGTCCTCATTGGCCTTCCCACAGAATGGGTTAGCCTGTACAATCATAATGAGCCCCATCTTGATCTCTAAGTTACCATTCTCGACATCCACACTAGAACCTTTTGGTACCTAAGTGGTGGAGGGAGCGGAGAACTCGCGGAGAGTCTTTTGGGCCATAGTTGACGTAGATGGTACAAAGGAAGCTGAATCGACTATCGGGAAAGTACATTGCGGTGAACCGAAATGAACTCGTGCTCGCCTTACAAGTGACTCTGGATCTTCAGTAAGTTTTTTGGCAAGTTGAAACCAGTCATTCACTACCTGTCTTCCACATCAAAGGTAGAGAAGACATATCAAATGTTACCCTGCTTGAGCAATGATCTACCATATGTGCATATAAACATGTGCAAAGTAATTCTTTTAACCAGTGCCTTCCCCAGCAACGGCGCCAGAAATGCTTGTTGGCGTTTCTTAACATCACTACTAGTTGCCCAGTAGCACCGTTAGAAATGCCGTGTGGTAATCTAACAATTGCGAATGAATCCGCAAGCGCACGGATATACCATTGTAGCACTTTACCCATGAGTATTCCCTAGTGTATCATATTTCCCAAAGGAAGGTGGGAGGTTAAAGAATACTGTTGCAATCATGAATATAGCGATAGCATGGATAGAATCATATGCATATGATAAGGGATATGATAAAGAGATAGAGGTAGTGTGACACACACATGAGGTCAACTCAAGGACATCTAGGTTAGGGAGAAGGACTAAGAGTTAGCATCTAGGTTCTTATGTACTTCCTGTATAAGGCACAGGTCAAACTAGAACTATGGGTTCACACAACTATACAATCTAAGCCTATGCACCCAGGCAGGGGGAGATAACCTCCCTCGTTGCTTACACACAACCAGGTTGTTACTCATTTCAGAACTCCTACAACGAACCCGAACGTGGGGGATTTCAGAGGGTCCAACGGGGCTGTCACCACCGGCGGCCTACCCCGGCCAAACCGTGGGGAACGCTCATATTCTACCGATGATTACAACCCGAGCACCATGCTCACATTGTTCACAACACATTGACCATCTCGAGCTATTGAGCCTATGATCGATGATGCCATAAGAACAGCCGAAGAACCCAAACCATGGCATAGATCGTGGAAACTATATAAAGCATGAAACCATACTCTAATTGAACTAGAGCAAAGTCTAAAATGTATGAGGGCACTCAATTCTACACTATCAATCATAGGGTATAGGACTTCACAAGCATATAAGCCAAGCATTATAAGAAAGCAAGAACTTGAGCACAACTCAACCATGTCATGACAATGACAAACCATACAAGAAGGAAGTGTATAATCAAAGTAAAATAAAGTCATCCTAGAACTAAGAGATACAAGAGCCATACCCTGCTCCAAGAGGACTTGGAACCTGAATAGAAGCTAGTCTAGCCTAACTCCACTAAGCCTAGAGCCTAAAGAAGAGAGTGATTGCCCAAATGTTGTGTGTGTTCACTTGGAGCCCACTCCCTCATATTTATAGGCACCAGGGGCAGTCCTCCAAGAGAATATTCTGAGCATCCACAGGCAACCGACCTTCAGGACAGCACCACAAGTTGACACGTGGAAGGACTGGATTTATGGCCACTAAGGTGGGCCCTCTCCTGGTGTGCTTTCTCCAGGTGTCTGACAGGTGGGGTCCCAAGGTCTTCTAGCACGTGCACCAATGAGTTGAGGCAGTTTGGTCCCTAGTGGGCCCTTGAATCCATGTGATGCACGCGTGGCGTCTTCTGATTCGTCGGAGTTTTGTCGCTTGGATCCATGAGGTGGATTATCCTTTATTTTCTGCAGCAAATCACCTACAACCAAATATTCTCCAAGGACATGTGGAACTACATTATTCGAAAGGAACTATGTGTGTTAGCATTGTTAATCCTTCACTTTAGTAAAGAATATTGACGGTTATTTTGGCACTTTACAGCCGTCAACAATGATGTCCCCTAGGAGTCCAGTACAAGGCGCTTAGATGCCATCGACAAAATGACAAGACAAGGGAATGAGTCAGAAGACCCTACTAGCCAACGGCAGGCTCTTGTGCCTCAGGAGCGTCACCCTCCGCGGCTGTGCTGGGGGCGAATATGGCAAGCACATTGGCAGCCAACCCACGTACCTCCTCCATAGCGGCCTCATCGCCGGGGACCATACCCTCGAGCACCACCTCCAGGGGCATGTTAGGCCGCCGGCTCTTCAAGCTTGCGAGCACATGCTCCACCGGCGCGCCCACTAGCCTGCGAGAATTGGCAACGACGACCTCCTGGATCACATCATCTAGGCCGTCCATGCGCTCAGCCACAACCTCAAAAAGCGGGGCATAGTAGGATAGGGTTGTCGTCGTTGCTGGGCGTCTCCTGAGGAAAGTCGAGGAAGCCGAACCCCGCCTGATCCCACGCATGCTGGCAGCGGCGCGCAATGCCCCAGTACAGCTGAGCCGCGGTGCGAAGGCGGGTGACGAGTACGTTGGTCTCCAGCCGCAGCTCGGCCTGCGCCCGATCTTGACTGTCCTTCGCGTCGGCGATGCGCTGCTCCGCTGCCGTCACCGCCGCCTCGGCCGTTTCGGCACGGAGGCGAACATTCGCTAGCAGGGATGAGAGCCCCTCGTGCGGAACCCTGGAGCTTCTTCTCGTGTGCACTATTGGCCTCCTGGACCTTGGCTGCCGCGTCTAGCCGGGCCGTGGACACAGACATCTTCAGCGAGCCGGCGGGCCGCGGCCATGCGCTCGCTAACCTTGGCAGCGGTCGCAACTGCTAGGTTCAGGGCGTCCTCCCGGTGCGTCAGCCCCTCCTCCCGAAGGACCAGGGCCACCTCCCAGCAGTCCAGATCACTCTACCGCGCACGGAGCGCGACCTGCTCCTCCTGGAGCCAGGCCTCTTGATCGCGGAGCTGCACATCCCAGTCCCCAAGCTGGCGGGACCAGTCACAGAGGGTCACCTCCCGCTTCGGGATCGTCCCGAGGTCCACCTCTACGCGATGCTCATGATCTAACAGAGCCTCGTCATGAACCGCCAGCTCTGA
This sequence comes from Urochloa ruziziensis, assembly GCA_015476505.1. Lineage (NCBI taxonomy): Eukaryota > Viridiplantae > Streptophyta > Magnoliopsida > Poales > Poaceae > Urochloa > Urochloa ruziziensis. The sequence continues at coordinate 40,549,337 of CM027120.1, read as the reverse complement.
GGCCAACAGCTGGAGCTGCTCGTCGCGGCAATGGGCGTCCTCCTCGCGCAGCCAATGGCCCGCTCCTGGTCCTGGGATGCGTCAATGGGTAGAGCTGGCTTGGTTGCCATGCCACGCAGTCCTGCCAGTGTGGTCGCTAGGGGAGCCTGCACCTGCGGCATTGACATGAGAGGAGGGCCAGCCGCCAGGGTGCCGTCGACGAGCACCGCGGGCGCCGGCACCTCGACAGCTGATGGCAGCGGGGCAGCATCGCCGTCACCGCAGGCGGTCAGAGCTGGGGGCTCTGCCTCCAACCGGGGGCTGGGCGGGGGCACCTGAGCCCCGCCGACCACCACACGGGGGGCGGCCGCCCCTGACTCGGCCTTAGACGGACGCGGCGCCCCCGCTGGTTCAGGTGCCTCTGAAAATGGCAGTGTCCCAGGCGCTCCTTCTGCCTGGTTAGCTGAGGGCACCCCGGTGAGCGGGGCGGCTTTCCCCCCTGCCCGATGAAGTGCCCGTGCGGCCGTGCCCTGTGAAGCTCGGCTGCGGTGAGAAAACGAAGTGAGCATGGTAAGGGAGCAAGGGGACCAGAATCCAATTAACCCCACGACCTTACATTGCTCCGGACCCGATCTGCCGCCACATCGGCGAAGCAATGCGGAGCCGCCTGGGTGAAGATCACCCTCCCAGTAAGGGCCGCGGAGACGATGAGGGGGACTTGGATGACGAGTCGATGCGCACGGACGAGGGTGAGCGGGCCCGTTTGTCCCCGTCCCGCAGATCCTCCGAGTCGGCCGCACTAGGACCTGGATGGGTAGCCGGAGCCGGCACCGGCGGAGGTTGCTGGGCTCCCTCACCGTTGGCACGATGGATTTCCCCCGCAGCAGATGGCGCATCTGCCAGAAAGCAGCCCCCTTGCATCAGTCGTGGGCAGGATGGCTAGTATCGCATGGCGCGTCGGGTCCTCGCACAAAGCAAGGACCCCGTCCGGAAGCAATGCAGTCGCAACGTCTTCCACATGCAAGGCCTTCTCCATCCATTCGGCGATGACGACATCAGGGTGATTATGATTGCCGCCCTTGGCAACGCGGCACTCATCGTCGTCGCCGGTGTAGAACCACGCCGGGTAGTTCCGTGACTGAAGCAGAGCCAGTCGACGGAGAAAGAAGTCCATCCCCACCATCGCTGCCGTTAGCCCCCATTTGCGCAAATCCGCGATGCGCTCCAGGACGGGGACCCAACGGGGGTTCAAGGCTGGCAGGGCCCCCCAGGTGTGTACTTGCACCAGGGGACGACCGGTGGGGCGGTCGAGGCGAGCGGAAGGAGTTGTCGTCCTCCGCGTACAGCCATTGGCTCTCCCAATCGTCCCACTTGCTCTTGGCGTCCCACGCGATGAACTTGTGGTGACGGTTGTACTCGAATTGGAAGAAGCACGTGCACACACTACAGAGTTATGGCGCGGTCTCGCCTACGTGAGGCAACCATGGAGGGACTCGGCAGACGAAGAAGAAGTACCGGAACAGCTCCACCGACGGCTTCACCCCGAAGAACATCTCGCACGTGTGGGCGAAGATCACCAGCACGATGACGGCGTCAGGGCGGAGGTGTAGCAGATGAATCTGGAACACCTCCAGCACCTCGATGAGGAAAGGGAAGAATGGCGGCACCAGGCCCGCCATCAGGAAGGAGAGGAAGACGACGACCTCCTTTGGGGGCCGCGGCTGAGGAGCCTCCTCCCCCTCACGAAGCACGGTGTCGGAGGACACCAGCCCCCGCACTTTCCTCATGTCCTCAGGCCCCATGGTGGAGGGCTCAAAGTCCAGCACGTGGCAGGGCGTTGTGGTTGCGACAGGACTTGGTCGGAGCAGACGGCGAATAGAGGGAAGCTGGGACAAGACGCGACGGCGCAAGGGAGTTGAGAAGACGAGGAGCTAAGCCGGCGATAGCTTCAAGCTGAGGAGATCAAATGTTTTAAAAATACGAGTAGATGAGAACACATTAACATGGTCATCAACTCATCACACTTTTAGAGGCCATGCCGGTGGGGCCCACTGGAAGCTGAAACGGTCGCACGGCCATGGGCCGGAAAAAAACGGCAACGGGCGCCAGAAAGTAGAGATGGGTCCCACGCCCACCTCGTTACTCAAAAAAGGTGAGGCGTAGGCCTAGGGCAGCTGTCGTCCCCAACAAGCATAGCCTATCCTCTTATCCGGCACCCGTGCACGTCGTGCCGTCGGGATTTCGCATCTCCAACAAGCACAGCCTATCGCCTTCTCCGGCACCCATCACGGTTTTTGCTGCTGTGCGCCCGATGTGACAGGTTGCCCTTCTGGCGGCGGCCTGCACAGTAGCATCTCCAGCCGGGCCCCCTAAATGGTCCTCTATCCCTTCTTTTAGTCTTCAGATGGTAAAAACAACTCCAGCGGAGCCCCTAAATGGGCTACCATTTTGTGGAGGACACCAAATTTTGGTCTAGGGCTCTAGAACTAGAGGCCCTCTATTTCCACCCGACATCATTTGGTCGGCCTGCTGGAGTGGGAAGAGAATTTGAAGCCCCTAAATTTTAGAGGTCATCCTCAAAATAGGGGCTTAAATTTAGAGGCCTCATTGGAGTTGCTCTTCTCTCAGAGTCTAAGCAGGGCGGCCATCCGGTTCGCTTGCCTCGGCCTTCTCCTCTCAACGTCTTCCTTGCGCCGCCGCTCCCAGGCAAATAGTGCTTAGGTACTCCAGTCATGAGTGAGTAGTGAGAATCGATCGGGTGGGCAGAGAGACTGGTGGGCGCTATTCCATCACCCATCAGAGCCCGGCCTCATCATGTCCCGCTGAAGCCGTCTGTCCGTCCCTACTGACAACTGACAAGGACTCGGCGATGGTGTTTATGGTTCGAAAGCCGCGTCAGAGTCTGGCATAGGTGAGGCTACGTGCGTCGAGGCCTGAAACAGCTAAAACCTCCCTCCTTGGAAAAAAGTCACATCAAAGAAAATTTACCATTTACGAATGGTAAACGTATACTACTAAATAAAACAAATTACAGATCTAGCCTGAAAATCACGAGATGAATCTAACGACGGGTAATTAGAGGGCAATTAGACAATAATTAGTGGATGGATGGTTACTGTAGCCAAATGTTCTTCATTTCGAATAAAATTAGTTCAAAATCTCATAGATAGGGTGCATACATAGAATCTGGATTTAGGATGAATTGATCATGAACTAGGGGACCGTATAAGAATATCACATTCTGCATGCGTTAGAAAAACTAGCATAAATCCGACGGTGTAGGAGGTGTAAGAGTAAGATTTGTATGACCGTCAAATCTTTCGCTCTTTAGGGCTCGTTTGGTTGGAGGGAGTTGATCAGAGGGAATGGGAGTTGAAAGTTGAGAGATTAAAACTCTATTGTTTGTTTCATGGGTATGGAAATTTTGGTGGGATGGGGAAGGGGAGTTTAGAGGGGCAACTCCCACCAAGCACTTCCAATGGGGATAGGTGGGAATTGGGTGGGAATTTGTTTTAAGTGCAAGATGGATGCCACCGTTGATTATGACTTAACATACAATTTCCAACCACTAAACCCTCATGTATATTCCTTTATATAATGAAAAAGTTCACTTGTATATCTTGTTTACACCTAAGCACAGTTATATGATCTCATCAAGCATGTCATCGGTTAGAATGTTTTCATTTTTGGCTCAATCAACTATATCACCCATTTATTATGTTTCAAGGTGAAATTGTTAATCAAGTTGATGTTTTTGGAATAATATTTCTGATTACAATTTTATTTTGACAGTTTGGGCTGACTAGATGGCGAGTGGTAGTTTTTTTTGGCGTGGTGGTGGCGGCCATTGGGGTGGTGGACGTGGAGGTGGCAGCCGCGGCCTGTGGACATGGTCGTGGCGACTATATTATCTCGGATGTACCACTCGCTCATCAACCAAGACTTGTCTTCCGTAATGGCGTCATTGACTTGCCTACCGGAGATCGAAGCATAGGAGCAACCCCCAACATAGTAAATATTCTTTCCTCATTGTAACTGGTTTTTCATTAGTACAACTGAATAATTCTGAATTTACGTACATACAATGCAGCTTATCAACCCTATCAGATATCTCAATCATGTCGTCGATGCTGTATCTGGTACTACTCCTATAGTGGATTCTGAGGTTGATGGCCAAGGAGAGTTCATGAGATTGAAGATATCTTTTGAAGTACATGATCGAGGAGCGCCCATTACGAGCCGAGCACCAGGAGAGGCCATCCCGATGGTATCAGTTGTCGGTAAGGGTAAAGCAGTACCAACTGTGTACACTAGGGAAAAGTCCGCCGTGCAAGCTTGCCTTCGACAGCTTCAAGATCATGGCTAGTTTGTGCCGGATGTATCATACTTTAGAATCAAGGTGATCGAGGAGAGAGAAGGCAATGTGATCAAGACTACCGAAAGGCTTTGTCGGCTAATAAACGTGACATGGTATGGAACAAGTAATCATTATCTTATCTTGCGTTATGTTATATTTTTTAACTTTCATCATGCAATTCTAATATTTTTAATATTCATCTTTTAGGATATGTTTGATGAAACCATTGCGGCAATGAGCTTTCATGCTATTTTGGAACAAGCCTGTGATGTGTTGCAGTTTAGTTACGCTGATGGATACCCGGAGCACACCAGAGATGGGAAGTGGCAGGCTCACCTCACTTTCTACAGGCCATGCAACTTTTCCTCCCTGTTGTTTGATATTTATGGTAGTGCATGTGATCGTCGATGTGAAGCAAACGAGAGTGCACTAATTAATGCCCTAGTTTATTTTGATGATGTTCGAGGCTTTAGGATTGGAGACTTAAACTATGTTGACTATCTTAGGAAGAAGGCCGGAATGTGAAACATGTGGCATGGATGTACCCCACCCCCTACCCTTTTCTTATGTATTTGAACTTATTTTTAGTATTAATGTAAGAACATGTGACAATGGTTATATATTTTCCATTGCATCTACAATGTTCTCTAGCTATGTGACAGTCTGAACATTGCCACCCGCATAAAAAGTAAAACTTTGGTATTGTAGGTGTTTAGGCCACCATATCATAGAATGGTTCGTAGCAGTGTAGGTGTTCGGGCCACCGTATCATCCGCAGTTCGTATGCTCTACCTTATTGTTCTCCATGACCGGATGACAAGCGTTTCATCCGGTCCACTATATATGGTGCAGACCATATATATGGCATCAGCTTGGCTTCCTTTGGGTTCGAAAACAGACGCTGCCTAAGGCGATCGGTCACTGGGAGGTACCACATGACCAAGGTTGGAATTTTTATCTGCTTCACATCATCAACACCAATAATACAAGTCTCGGGTTGCTCATTACAATCAAACACATTTCCTTCTACCATTCCTATTTCGTTTATTACCGTGTGTTTGAACATTATCATCGCCCCCACAATAGCTGAGCATTATTTTTGTACCTATTTTCGCTACATACCGGGCATTATCCATCCCTTTGAATGCATCCCCGTGGTACAATATACAATGATTTGGACAAGTGTGAATTCTTTCCACACCCATCGTGAAGGGACTAATAAGCTTCTTTGCTCGATAAGTGTTGGCTGGTACTTTATTAGGCTTTGGTAGCAACCATTGTTAAGATACGCAGGAGATCATTGAAACTCACGTCCGATCGACCGACCATATTTAGCCTTTAGAATTAACAGCTCAAGTCTGATTCCGTTATCTGGGTGTGGTTGCCCATTGGCGCCATGTCACGAGCAGGCATAAACCAATATCACAAGAGCGTATAGTACAGTGCAAGTGCAATGTTAGCAATTATGAACCACTAGTGATTTGCGCGCGCCCATGCGCGCGGCCGAATCAATAGGTGTATGGTGTAAATCAGTTTCTAAGTAGTTATACAACAAGACATAGTAACAAAGATATATGAAGAAATGATTGTCTATGCTAGAGTACAACAGCTCTTACTAAGATACCGAAATATGTTCTTACTACATGGTAAAAGGAAAGATTAAATTAGAAGTCGTATAGGAACTGCATTGCTAGATGGATCTAAATAAAGGACAAAAAGATGCGTTGCATATGGCATGATATAAAGAATCACACAGTTGATGATATGTGACGCATTATGTGAGAATCGCATTATATAACACTCAATAAATTGTTTTAAGTGGTCGATCTAATACTGAGAGGCAACTGGTAGTTTAACACAGCAGACTGTCTATAGGCTAACACCATCCTCAGGGTCCTTCGCTTCAGCATTGAGCTCAGTGATGCCTATTTCTTCTATCCAAGCCTCTCGTTCCAACTCATTATATAGGGCCTTCAAATGTCTGTCGATGTTACAGCCATCACACCGCCATGAAGACCAGTTATGGCTAAATGAGAACGTGAAAAGAGAATGGGATGGTGATTGGTGAACAAGGGTAAAGGCGAGGCACCTTCAGCACCATGAGACTATACAAAGCCATTGGCAAAGGTTGTAGAGGTAAGTCTCACTAAGTAAAGTTGCAACCCACGCGATTTGAAGATGCCAAACAAGAAATATATATGTATGGATAGTATGAAGTTTCAGCATTTGAGTACCTCACTGACAAAGGCACTAAATGTACAACATGGTGTGCAGATAGGTAAAACATATTCATTTAGCATCTAGGAGCTCCATCACTTTAACCTCAACAGGAAAGCAGAGTGCAGAACTGCAGGCACCAAATGCATAGTATCGTATGCAGAGTGGTAGAACAAATCATGGTAGGCACAATTTCCATAGGAGTAGTTAGGAAGTTAGGAATCTCACCATCGTGGCCGTACCAATAAAATGCAGGCTACAGACAACAGAAGAGTATTCATAGACAGAGTTCGAAGACCAAACCATGACAGGATCAGGCACCGACGAAACAGGAGACATTCGATCAATAACACTGGTATGCATAGAACTATAACAAATATGGAGCTGGAACCTGCGTGTAATTATGTAAAGCATGTAGGGTATATAATCAATGGACTGAATCATATAAATTAACTCCAATCAATTAGTAATCCAAAGATATAAGGAGAAGGTATCCCAGAACGGAATGGAGTCAGCTAACCATTCAAGTACTCAAGGATCCCAATAGCAACATGTAATAGTAAAACAGAATGAGGTTCATACCCAAACATCGCAAAAATAGTAAAGTCACCAATCTTACAGCGACATAGAAGACCCACTTTTTCTTGCTCTTCCTTTTAAGGTAAAACTCTACTCATATAGTTCAGTTCTCGGTGAGATAGCCAAAAAATCAGAGGCAAATTTTAAGACATAAGAAAATGTACTTACAGGAAAGTAACATAAGTGAATAGACACAAAAAAAGTTAACCGTGAGTAGACACAAATGACTTCTGAACTTTAATATGCATAAGATTTTTGGCAGCCTAGCAATTATACATTCTGATAAATGAACGGATGGGGAGGAAGATGCAGTCATACCTGCTTGTTACAGCAGTAATTCTGACAGCATGCAGAACCCTGAAAGCTCAGACTCGGAATCATATTCATTCTCCTCCCGAAATTAAGCTATGAGGTCATCGTCATCAGAGAACACCATCTTCATAGTTCAATGTCATTAGTTTCATCAGTTCACCAAACTCAATTATCCAATTGTATAGGCAATATGGAAAACATAGTAGCTGAACTGATAACAGAAGTAAACATTTTGCCATCTGCCATCTCAATCAAAAGCAAGGTGCAGGTACATGGTCTGGATTTCAGAACAAAAGTATGAGGACAAACAAAATTCAAGTTTTCCATGCATGCATTCTATGAAACCCGTCTGTCCACACTAAAAAAACAGAATTGTATTTGTCCTCGGTCTGGTTTTGTTTGAATAGATGTATATTCTCGTATAATGTTAGGTATCATGTATACATTTGAGTATTGGTCTATCATCTATGCCTGACAGAGGGTGGGATAATTCTGATAAACGATAGATGGGAAAAAATGAACAAACAATGCCACACCCAAGACATGTCAGAAAAGACCAGGAGCATTGCAAGTAGAATCATGGCCAAATTTCTCTCGTACTGAAGCCAAACTATTTTTTTTAGCTAATTCAAATTGCATTCACACGGTGATGCTGGTATTAATGGTATTGGAAAACAGGAAAGAAAAGGAAGAAACAAAAGCTGACCTTGGGACAGATCAGCGCCGGCGCTGGTGGAGGAGCTTGGGAGTAAAGTGAGCGACACTCAGAGGCTGGGTTCCTACAGCGAATGGGGGAGAAGCACTCGGGCCGGGCGGAGAGCAGCAAGCGGCGCTTGCAGGCAACATCGGGTCAACGGCAGCGGAGGGAGGACCTTGGGCCCCGGCAGCCATAGGGGCGGATACAAGGAGGATATGGTGTGAACAATGGAAACCATAGTGCAGGAGGTTTAAACTATGATGAACCACGTGAGCTATGGTGATCACAAGAAGTTGTTACTATCACTATCCTCCTGTGGAAGCATGATAATATACGTGGACAAATCAAACATAACTCCATACATCGCACAACAAGACAGAAAAAGTAACATCATATTTAGAAAATTGGAAACAATGCACTAACACCAGTTGTTAATCCAAGTAATGGTATAAATGCGATGAGGCAAAGCATGATTCCTTCAGTTCAAAAAATATGCATAACTGGAATATTGTAATTTTATCATTTTTTTTTCTTACTAATAAACATGTAAATTCTGTCAACACAAACAATTGCCAGATAAATAAAAATAATAATACCAAAAACGATAGAGTAGCACACGTACATGTAAGAATGTTGGCACACACAGTCTAAATATTATGCTAAGAGCATTTGCTAGTTCAAACAAAGGCATGAATCCAAGAGGTAACATCACATTGGCCATCTGAGCTCTTCGTCACTGGCCTAAATGCCCCAAGCTCTACACATCTACCAGATGTAATTGATTCTCACTCTTTGATTCTCACTCTTTGGCTAGTTGAGCTCTAAGTCAGTTTTTGCTTTACATGTTTATCTCTAAACAATTGAATAATCCATGAAGATTCAGTTAGCCTAAAAAATCTTCTCAGTTCCAGCTTACCTCTACAAAAGTAACGTTTGAATCATGATCAATCGCCAAATTGCCATATTAGTTTGATGCCATAAGAAATCTCATAGCACATCATGTGCAGTCCACATGTGCCAAAACATAGAAAACAGAACAGGTGAGGACTCAAATTACTGAAAACAACCCCAAAATGTTCTTCCCAGCTTACCTGCAACAATATTGCAAGCGCCTATTGCCGCTGCTGGCAAGACAACTCCTGCCTTTAGCTGCTTGGACGTCGGTGGTGGAGCATTTTGTCGAACACCTTGCACGCAAAAGCCATGATGTAAGGTGAAGTGCAGCTTCCAGAGAAATTTTGGGACCGTGCAAGCCAAAAAAGAAATCAATTTGATGGGATCTAGCACCTGCTTGTGCCAATCCACCGCGCCATGTGGTACCACATGATACAAGATCATAGACAGCACCTGCAGGAAAATCAGCAAAAGGTGGTTTGGTTCAGAGAGCGATGAGGAGAACTGGAGGAGAGAGGGGATCCATGGCGCGGGTGATCGTGGGGAGGAGTAGTGAGGCGCACGGCCACGGCGTCGAGGTTCCCGATCTGTGCCGCGGCTGAGTTCCTCCACCACAGAGGTAGCTGAGGGGGGCGGCGTGATGTGGACGATGGCGTCGGGAAGAGCCAGTCCGGCGGCACTAGCAGAGGCCATACACAGGAACGGACGCCGCCGACGCTTCCCTCGACCGCTGCGGCTGACCACCGCGCGCAACGGTCGCCATTCGGCCCGGCGTCGCTCGCCAGGACGTCGCGCCGCTCGGACGGGCCGCCACGACCCCACTTCCTACAGGGCCCACCCAGTCATGCCTGGACCAGGAGGACATGAGGGAAGAGGAAGACGCGAGGTGGACAAGCTAAAATCGTCCACCACGCCCGCGCGGCCGCCGACCATGCTTCGCCCCTTGCGCGCCGGACCCCCTGCCGGCCATACCTGAGACCAGCTCGCCGTCGGCAGCACATCGGCCCTCGCCGTCGGCCCACAACTAGGCCGCTCGCCGCGGGCCGATCTTGGAGGCTCTAACGCTGGCGCATCGGCGGCGAAGGCGAAGGGGCGCATACGACTGGAGAAAGAAGCCATCGGCAGTGGCGCGCGTACTGGGCGAGGCGCCGACGGCGTCGAGCGGAGTGGAGGGGAGAAGAAGGGGATGCGACGGAGTTGGCGGAGGAGAGAAGAGAGCTTCGCAGCAGAGATTTTTTTTTTCACCGTGGAGAAGAAACGGGCGAAGTCGAGAGGCTTCCAGCCAGCAGGATGGAGACACGTGGAATTGGACCTCGGGTTCGAATTTTCAGAAGCACGAGGGGCTAAATGAAAAATTACTGCGGCACTGCTTTACCCCGTCGGATCGCCGATCGAACGGTCGAAAAAAATTCCGCTGACGTGGCCGGCCTGGTCGGCCGCCGACCCCGCCATCTTTCATATATAGAGATCCGTTTTGGTATGTCGACGAGTGACGCTGATGTGAGTAGTAGTCTTCATTATTATGCACTCATGCTTAGATTCTTCAAATTAATCTAGAGCGTCTGATCGTCATCCACCTAACTCCGACGGTGCTAGAGGGGTAAGAGTAACTCGTAAGATTTGGTACAAAAATATAGTATAGATTATTATTATTATTATTGTTGTTGCTGCTGCTGCTGCTGCTGCGAATGATCACGCACTCATGCTGACCCTTGCACTTGGCACTTGCAGCCTTGTGTAACCCGTATTGCCATCGCACGAGCAGGCGTAAACCACTCTGATAGGAGCGTAACGTACTGTGCCCGGGCTTTTTTTTTTCAAATTACACTGCCAGTGCAAGGTTAGCAAGAATGAAATCATTCGTTTTGGTCTGTTGATCGGTTACGCTCATGCGAATCATGGTTACGCACACGGCATGCTAGAGATCAAGGCGTTAACTCTGCTCTGGTGCAGACGGTGCAAGCCATAGGCATGCAATGGCTGGTTAAGGTTACGCTATTGTGAGTCTTTGTTACGCATACCACTTGCTAGACCTTAGCGGGCGTAAAACTTGTGCAGCAGGCACCTGTTCCCACGCGGCGGCCGTTCGTATTCGTGCCACGCGGCGGCCCTTCGTATTCGTCGGCAGTTTATATAGAAAAAATAATCCCCGCCTTCTGTCAATTGACAGTTTGCGCTCTTGCTCTCGCTCTTGCTCAATGGACAGTTCGCGCTCTCGCTCTAACATCGACACGGCGGTGACCAGGGAGTGTTCGTTCGACTTCGCCAGCTACAAGCTCTAGACTACAGTCACGTCCTCAAGCGCGGCGGTCGGGAAGTTTTTGCAGGAGGTCCGCCGCGTGGACCGCTCTCGCTCATATGGATCATGAACTGGATCAATGAAATCAGAATCTCTGCGGGTTTTGTAGTGAACAACTGCATCCAAATAAACATAAAAAATGTTTATAAAATTAAACACTACATTGATGCATTAAGGGACGACACATTTGTGAAATTCAGCAGCAACCTACCTCGATCATGGAATACTCTCGCGTCGTCGTCCTCATAGGGTTCAGCTCTAACATCATTAGGTACACGACAATCCAAGTCTTCCTCTACAATACAACATATATATTAATTGTCGTTATGGAACATATCAGCTCTATTGCAATGTGCATATGGGCATATCGTCGACGGCTCCATCAGTATTATCCGGCTCCCAAATTGATGTGTGAAGTAGATGAGCTGCGTCAATATCATTTGCTGCAATCAATACAAAAAGATGTAACGTCCGGCGAAATAAAGTTCAACCAATCTTACCTTGACGCTTGCTAGAACTTCTCATTACTGGACCGGTGTTAAGTTGAGTCACAACTGACTGTGCTGTTCTGACTGGAGGTGTCTGTTCACAACCGTGCTGAGGAAACAAAGCCGTCGATTGTCTCTTATTTTCACGGTACTCTTTGTTTCTCGCGACTATTTCATGTTTTGCAGTGGGTGACATGTTTGCAAAACACTCTCTATCCTTGGCCCTCTTAAGCTCAGCCGGAGACAATGCATTGACGCATGCTGATGATCAAAAAAAAAAAAAAATTCAATTGCTACCGCAAAAAAATAAAACAACCGTCAAGATTGCTCAAACGCACAGAGATATGTCGTTGCCACCTGATGACGTCACGCGTGATGAATTGGCGACAGGGGACAAAATCTCTGATCGGTTAACTGATCCACCTATACTCGCTGTGACAAGGTGTGTGTACCCAGGAAAATGAACATACATGCAGCGTGCTAATCTATAAAATAGAGTTGGTGAGCCTGAGACGCCACACTCTTCGTGATTGTGTTAATTCTATTTTTGTGAACTTTGTTTTTTTGAATTATAGATGTTACTTTAATGTCAATATTAATTTCGTGGTATTGTTATCTTATCATGCGATCTGCTTTTTTTGAGAAATATTTTGCTATCCCGTAGCAACGCACGGGCATGATGCAAGTCAAAGCAAAAGATCACCAAATTGATTTCATTAAACTACTCTTCCGATGTGCATGAAACGTGGATTATATTTTCTTCTCCGCGCTCGCGTGGGCCCGCGGTAGGACCAGGAACAAGCGGCGCGGTACAGGATGTCAGTGCTCTTGTACCTTTGGCTACGAAAGCCGACGTCTGGGCCATGGCCGCTACGGTCTGACGACCACACCAGGCGGCATCGCCATCCACGGATACGTATGACCCAGCTGTCGACCAAACGCCACGCCAACCCTTCTCCCGTGGCACCTCCCGTAAATACAAGGCCAAAGATGAGATAGCCACTGAGCGACAGTTCATACTTATAGCCGCGCTTACTTTTCTCTAAAGCCCCTGTAGGGTGGGTAAGCCATATGCACACACGCTATGCATGGTATGGTGATCAGTTGCGCTGCTGTAAGTATTGGTTATGCTCTATTCATCTTTATATAATGATTGTATATAAATTAATCAAATCAAGAGGGAGAGGATGAATGTTTGATGATCCCATGGATCATAGGTGCAAAGGTTCCACCAACCGTTACAAACTCCGGGCTCCCGCTCCTATCTGCGTAACCCTGTGTCATCATGTTACTTTTTTTTTGCCTGGACTCCTAGTATACTGCATACAAGTTGTGTATGGTATCTGAATTGTACTTGTACACAACACACTCATGCCACCACACACACGCGCTCGGTTCTCGTGTCATCATGCTACTATAGTACGTCTGACTGTGTAACCTAGCGCCTGCTGGTTACGCCCCCGCAAATGTTCAAGCTGTTAGATTAAAATAAACGTGATTAACAATACATTAACCTCAGGATCTCTAGTCTAGATCTAGATCACGCCTAACACATTAATCTGATGCGGAATTAGGTGAACTTAATACTTACCAGTACTTAATCTGTCCATGATCGAAGGTTGATGACGCTGTAGCAGATGCATAGATGAAGTAGAGGAAGTAGATGTAGAACAGGGACACCGAGCTTCCACGCCTTCCAGCACCTTAGTGATTGATGGGATTAGGGTTAACTAGAACCCTAAAGGCTAATTCGTGATTAACTCACGGATTAGGGAAAGCAGGGGGTTTCCCCTTAGTTATACAGTGATGTAGACATGGGGCCGGGCCCTTAAATTGGCTTAGTTTGCCTTCCAATCAAAGGCAACTAACAGGGATTAGTCTAGGATTAGGATTGGGCCTGAAGGCCCAAATAGACCTGACCGAGGTCAAATTCAACATTCTCCCCCTTGACCGATGGTCAATAACTTATTCTTATAATATTCAATTTTGTTGATCACGTGAAGGTGGATATACACAGATCAATAATCTCCCGCTTAATCGAACAATCTTAAGCTTAAAACTTACTTGTGTTCGTCTTATGTTCACACTCAATACAATAGCAAAACCCAGTGAATGAGTCATCGGCAGACATGACAGACATACCGGGACATCATTAACCAAAGTCCACTATAGTACCTTGATAGAGCACTTACTAACTTATTTGGGAGTTTATTTATTCGGCCTCATCCAGAATCATATTTGAGGTTAATCATCAAATCCATACTAATCTCGCGAAAATAGGATAAGAGACAAAACCTTGAATTAGTCATGTTGCTAGCAACTTCTTAAAGCATTAAATTGACTTGATTCTTTGACCCTTCTTTCATAACAATATATTTGTCAATGTAATTGACACCATTAACTATATGTCATTACTTGAAAGTAATACTGTAATCAAGTACAGCAACATTGATTTGAAATCAATGTTAATAGATTAATAATACCGGAATATATCTCATATGCCTGCCTAAACCATGCCATACAAAATTAGCCTTAATTATACTAATCTTGTTTTAGAGCTTTCTACAGAATCGCTCAGATTTGTAAGAGTGAAGGACGTAAACTTAATGTGCACAATTACATCCATACACTTTTACAAAACTTTATCTGAATAGTACTTAATTAAATAAGCATGATATTTGGTGCATTAATCTTTTATACACCTTTCTCCAGTGGACCTCCCTTGGACTAAGAATAGTAAAAATTTGTCAAAACATTCCGGCTTGTCATGCTAAGTCAATCACTTATAGATCTTAGCATATAGCTTCTAATTGAATCATTAGGAACGTCTTCCTATTTAATTAGACTTAACTTTTATACTTATGATACGCAAAGAAAACAGGCATAGCTGTGTGTGCATTCACATTTTATCACTTCAGAGCTACTCTTAACATTTGCCCTTTAGTGACAATCCTAATAGATTGTAGGGTCACACAGGGGCCTAACTGCAAAAGTCACAGGGCCTTCTTCTTGCCCTGTCCATGACGGATGGGAGCTCCTGGCGACCGAATCGCCGGCGCTCCGGTGAGCTATGGCCGTGGCTGAGGTGGGAAAAGGGAGGAGGGGGCCGAGGCGGTCGCAGGGGTGCGCTCACCGGTGGCGGAGGATGACGGAGGCGGCTGGACTCCAGGTGCGAGACAGGCGGACGGCGGTGGCTCAGTCCTCACACGTGGCGGCGTTCCGATGGTCGAATCGACGACTGCGGCCGGCGGCGGACGTTCGGCTCGTCGTCGGCGTCGTGGTGGCGGTGGCCGTTTGCTTCGGCTGCATCCACGCGTGGCGAATTGGGATGGCGGCGACGCTCGGCTCGGCCGGCTGGGGCGGCGGCGGCGCTGCGCGAGGCGAGGAGGCGGCGGTGCTGCGCGAGGTGAGGAGGCGGCAGCATAGAGCAGCAGCAGGGGCACGCGGCGCTAGGGCTCTTGCCCCTTTCTAGGGTGCGGCGTGGGCCACGAGGATCGCCGGGCGGCGGCGGCGGCGGCCTGCTGGGCCAAATGGGCCAGGGTAGGGAAAGCGTGTCACGTCGGGTTCAGTGGATCCGGCCTGAGCCGCTAAGGGTTAGGGTTTTTATTTTTTTTCAGAAATTATTTATAGTGCAAAAACAAATCCAGAAATCTCAGAAAATGTTTTTAAAGCACTAAAAATATCCAAAAAATCCCAAAAATTCTAAGAAAAATCCGAGAGATAGATTGAGACATGACGAGTCCAAATAAAGCATATGGAGCTCGTGAAACGGATTTTAGAGCCTTCTAATAAATAGAATTTGCTCTAGGAAAATGAGAATAAATTTCAGAAAAGTCTAGAAAATTCTACCTAAACGCTACACAAACGCATTTTCAAACCTTGCACTCAATGAAACACCAAAATGCATCAACATGAGTGCGACACATAACAACTTATTTAATTTCAAAAGAACAACCAATTGTTTTTCCAGCACTAAATTCTCTGTAAAATAAATAAATGCTGGAAAGTTTTAAAATTATGAGAAATCCATTGCTTAATTATTCTTTCTAATCACATCCTGAAATCCAACAATTTCTGGGTGTGACAGCACCTACCAGATTCCACAAGGTAGTATTAGCGGCTCTTGTACACGATGTCGAACTTGTCTGGGACATGAACAACAACAGGACCGAGAGGGTTTGGAGGATAGACCTGCACAATCTTCCTTGACAGTCGTAGCAAACCGTAGAGGCGACCTAGGAAGGGCAAAGTATTGCAGAGCTCCATGTCTTTTTGGATGACCTCCCAGCCTGTTCCGAAAGGCACGACGGAGAGCACTCCGGGCATCCAAGGGAACCAAACAACCACAACAATGGTGGTTGTCGATGCGTCGCAGACCATGGCTCTCATGTCAAGCAGAGAGTGCCGGTTGCGCACCACCTCGTGGTACACGGGGCCGAGGGGCAGGAGGTCGACGGTGACGCGTGTGAAGGTGTGGAGCACGCGGACGGTGGTGTCACGCTTGTGGAGAAGGATGAGGAGGCCGTCGGTGACTTCGACGATCCTGTAGCGCCGGAGCTCTGGGAGGCTGACCCTGAGGCACCTGGCAGTACGCGTATGGAGGAAGGTGTCACACCCAGATTTACACACGAATGCTGCCGTATGTGTGCCCAGGACGTCCACAGAACACATACAGCTTACAAATATGGATCACAGAGAACACAATGCTCGAATAAAACAGTTTACATCAGAGTTTAACACAAATAACACAGCGAAAGTCTATTTATTAAACATTTCTCAACTAAGTAGAGCCTCAAGTCCACAGGGACGACGACTGGTTGACCACGGCTCAGAAGTATGGAAGATCCTCAGGGAAGTCTGCAAGTGCTGCCTCATTAACTGCTGCTCCATCTGTTACCCGTCCAGGATTTTGTCGATTGATTGCAAGTGTAAGTAATCCGTCTTACTTAGCAAGTATAATAGGAATGCATGAAAGGCTATAAAATGGGCCGACTCGGGTATACTGCATTAGAACTTTTAGTTGATTCATTTTAGTATTCTTCAAATTACTACAAAGTGTGAGGAACCTGGTTGTAAACCCAATTATGAAGTGTAAGTACAATTAAGTAATAAACATCATCTTCATTAAGAGAACCACTAATCAAAAAGGATCCAGGCCGCTCGTGACCGTGAGCACGGCTATCATGATAGATTTACACTCTGCAGAGGTTTCGCCCTGTACCCACCAGTCGCGTAAAAGTTCAAAAGAACTTTGAACCCAACCATGCTATGCTGATTGGGCACGTACCACACTTCCTTTGCTGTGATTGCATAGGGACGCTACGAGGCTTTTCACAAGACACCCTAACAAGCATAGTGGCCACTATGGTTTCGGCAAAGGCGCATGAACTCCAACTCCTAGGATTGACTTACACTCATGGCGCAACGTGAGTAGGTCAATGGCATCCAGAGCGCGGACCCCATGGCGCAACAAGAGTCCATCAAGCGCAACGCTAGGGGTATCCAGGGCGAGAACTTGGACACTTCCTCAATGGGACATTGCTTATGAAGCAGCGCCAACGAACCTCAGGGTGCACGTGAATCTGAGGTCGTCCCCGGGTAATATCAAAGCTCAAACTGAAAACCCCTGTCCCCCCATCTAGTGCATTTCGTTAACCACTAGCAAGCTACAGACGTACAAGTTACTTCTCCAAGACCAAAGCCATAATAGTTCCGACGGTGGCGAACAAGTTCCTGGGTTGCCGCTTTAAGAACCGGACCTTACGGAGAGACACTAGAACAGAGCAGGAAGCACATGCTCTAACTCCCTGAACCATATTGCTAAAAAGCAAGTTTTACCATAATGTTAAAGTGAACCATTAAATCAATGTTAACAATTAGATAAAGGTGACAATAGCTGCGCCTAGCAAAGTCTACCCATAAAGTGCATGGAACCCCGGGTATCAAGAGATAGGGTATAAAACTAGGATCATCCTTAAGGTAACCAAAATTAGACACATGCATATATGAATGAATTAAAGGTGTGTAGGTAGCAAGGATTGTCCATGCTATACTTGCCTTCCTCAGAGTGCTGCTGCTGCTGCTGGTGGTGGTCTTGTTCTTCAAAGCCTTGGTCCTACGCGAACTCGAACGGATCACCGGCTGGTCACGTAAATCACCACACAAGCATCCACACAAGCCAGTACATGCAAACAAGGTTACTCTATTAGAACGGTACACCAAACAATAGCAAAAGAGCAAAAGAAGGCTATAAAACTACTCTACACTTCGCTATGAAAACGTGAGCGCGAGAATCACTCTAATCGGAGCTAAACGCGAAAACTACGCTTAAAACAAGGTACAAGGACTTGCTGGCAAAGAACTGAAACTCGTACGGGGCTAAACGTAAGAAAAAGGACTTGAACGGAAAGAAACTAAAACTGCGCTGGACTAAAATGTAAAACAGTAGAAATGCGGGGGCCTTAGCGTAAAAGCGGCTGACGGCGTCAGCGCAACGGCGGCTGACGGCGTCAGCGCGGCGGCGCTGTGCCGTGGACTGTACCGTGGACCGCGTCCACTGGTCCACGGTGGGTCGGCGGCGAAGGGGTACGCCTGATCTGATCTGAGCCGTAGGGGCCGGATCGGACGGCGGCCGACGCTTCCGAACGTTGGTGGCGGCGGCGGAAGGCTTCGCGCGACGGCGCCATTGCCGGCGATGGCTGGAGCGGCACGCCCGGGCGCTGTGGTGCACGGGGAAGCGCGCGGCAGGCACCGGAGCATCGAGGAGCTCACCGGGGACGGCGGCAGCGAGCGGCGGAGCTACGGCGGCGCTAGGGTTTCACGGCGGCTTGGGGACGGGTGCGGCTAGGGAGAAAAGGGGCGCGGGTCGCGGGGCGACGCCTTAAATAGGCCAGATGTCCTAGGCGTGCGAGCCGGGTTGGACGCGGGCGCGGTGGCGCGTCGGACTCGAGCTCGGGCTCGGTCGCGTCGACGCTATGCGGAGAAGGCGGAGCTGACGGGCGGGGCCCACCTGGCAGCGGCTGGCGGCGCGAAGCGGGCTGGCGAGCTGGGCCGACGCGACGCGTCCGCTAGGGAGGCCTGCTGGGCCGGCGGCCCAGCGCAGTGGCGAGTTGGGCTTGGCGCCGGCGGGAGTGGCGGGACTCGGCGGCTGGTCCGAAAATGGCCTGGCTCGGTTGGCTGCCAGGCCAAACGAGAAAGAAGAAAAGGGTGGGGAGGAAAGAGAGTTAGAGGGCCAGAAACAGACTTAAGGAAAAAGGAAAAAGAGAGAAAGGAACTCCAACGATAAAACCACTGAAACAAAAAGAACTTATGCACCAGCATGAATGCAACAATAATGTTTCTATGCCTTATACTTGTTCTTAATTTCTCAAAAATTTTATTTTCCCTATATTAATTATGATCACTTTAATAAAAGGCAAATTTAATTACTAAATTAAAGAAAGGCATTTTTAGGAAGGTGACCTCGCCGGCGTCGTCGGGGCACACTACGTCGCCGCCGCAGAGTGGCACCCAGCCGTGGAGCCGGAGGTGGTGGTCGCGCAAGGTGGGGTCGCGCGGGGACGGTGTGTAGGCGCGCCACCCAGAGCATGCGCCGCGGAAGGCGATGTAGTCCACAACGTCCGCCGCCAGCACGCGATTTGCCACGAGCAGGGTTAGATCCGTGGGGAGGGACGCCCAGACGCTTACCGGCGGCTGCGGGGCGCGCGCGCTTGGCGGCGGTGGCCGGGCACAAGGAGGGAGCCTTGTGCTTCCGTCCTCCTGCCGTTGCCGGAGCACGAGCTGCCGCCTTTCTCGCCATCCCGCTGTAACAACCCATGGCTGCACCGGTGAGATCGACCGGGAGCGTGAGCAATCACAGGAGAAATCAGAGGGATAAGATCTCTGGATCGGAGGAGGAAGAACTTCTTCCTGTTTCCTCTTCTCTTTCTATTTCTCTGATTAATTTATTCTCTGTCCGATGGTGTGTTATTGCCTCTGTTTTGTAGAGCTGGCTGTTTGCCTGGGCTGGTTCTCGGGTTGTAGTTTGGGCCAACAAGTTTGACATGTTAAAGGCCCAATAGCATAGCACATGGCATACTCGGGTCATGACGGGCCTGAATTGGTTGATTTTCAATGTTTGCCCTACCAAAATCAAGGCATGCCAAAAATAATTGGTAATCAATTGGTTCATTGCCAACAAATTGGCACACCAATGTTTGTAGCCAAAACAATGACAAATTTCTAGAAACTTCATAGGAGCACAAGTGGAAAAAATAGTTGTTGGTCATACTTTGGCATCAAACCAAGTGAATGCCTAAAATTTTATGCCCTTGTTTTGGCATGCCCTCATTTTGGCATGCCATGATTTTGGCTTCCCATGATTTTGGTTGGGCAAGAATTGGTATTCAACCAATTAGGCTCGACATTACCGCCCCCGCGAAACACAGCTTGTCCCCAAGTTATCGCCGTATCCAGGAACATCTTGCATACAGCCTCATAGTATCTTATCCATAAATAACTCTTAGTGTGACACTTGTCATCACCATCAGGCTCTTGTATGATAAACTCAAAGATGCCTAGATCCCATTGCCTGTTTGTGTTCCACCTTGCCTATTTGTGCTCCCCCTTGCCTGGATCCCACTGCGTTCGAACTGAGGAAGCCATTTTGCACACCTTTGGAAGCTGACATTTTGCATAACTGAGGGAATAAGTATGAACTAACACATTGAACTTTATGATTGCTCAAGAAATAGTGACTAGCCACCAACATAGATCAGCAACTTTTGGAATTGGCTCTACAAACAGAGGGACATGCTTTTTGTCCTCTGGTATTGCACCTGCTTCGTATTCGACCAGATATAAAGAGGCTTAGGGTGGAACTATCACAAACGGCCTAACAAGGAGGGAGGTCAATTCCTCCCCGTACACCTGCCTGAGAGCGATGAACCTAGTATATTGGCTAGTAGTAGCTGTTTCAGGCCTCGACGCACGCAGTCGCAGCCTCGCCTGTGCCAGACTCTGATGCGGCTTTGGAACCATACAGACACCATTGCCAAGTCCATGTCAGTTGTTAGTAGGGACGGAGGGACGGGTGCAGCGGGACGTGATGAGGCCAGGCACTTACGGGTGATGGAACGGCGCCCACCAGTCTCTCTGCCCACCCGATGGATTCTCACTCATGACTAGAGTACCTGCGCGCGCACTATGAGCCAGGTTATGCTACTGGGAAAATAGGTTATGCGTAACCTGTCGTCCCTGTGAATGTAGTCAGAGTAGTGAAATCTAATGAGCCTACTTAATCCATGATTTGCAACCCGTCGTTAGATTCGTCTCACGATTTCCAGGATAGATCTGTAATTTGTTTTATTTCGTAGTGTACGTTTACCACTCCTAAATGGTAAATTTTCTTTGATGTGACTTTTTTCCAAGGAGGGAGGTCAATTGACATTTCCTTTCCATACACCAGCCTGATGAGAGTGATGACGCTAGTAGTAGCTATTTCAGGCCTCGACGCACGCAGACGCAGCCTCGCCTGTGCCAGACTCTGACGCGGTTTTGGATCCATATAGACACAATCACCATTGAACCTGCGTAACCAAAACGCATAGAGTTATGCAAACTGGCTAGCCGAGGTTATTTGCTCGCCAGGTGAAAGGACAGTCATGCTGTCTGGGCTTAGGATAGTTACAGTATCTTTGTAAAAAGCCTAACGATTGGAAAACGAGATAAAATACAGTCGATGATGGAAAAGGGTGCTGCACGGGCCACCGAAACAGTCAGCAAAAAAACATAGGCGCACACCAAGGCGCCGACACACACAGCACAAGCAACGACAAGGAAAACAGTAAAAGGGCCCACACAACACAAGCTTCTCCTCTGATAAGGTTCTCGATTCCCACATCAGCCTCGCACCAGTAAGAAAACATGCATCTCGCTGCTTCTCTCATATCCCACCGAAGTCACCGCGTGCGCATAAAGAAGGTGCCGACCTGATTCAAACACGTATGTAGTACTTTCGTTTTAACAGTCTGCTCGGTTCCACTAGCGGCAGCGGTGCGGACGTCGATTTGCCCTGTGCAAAATCGCCGACCACAGAGCTCAAAATGAGATATCGTCCAATCAACCATTCACTGGAGATCATACATTCATTAGGGTATATAACAAGGTGATACGGTCATGGTGGATGTCTGTGTAATGGAACACGACGTTTCCATCAGCCGCGAGGAATCCATGATAGGAATGCCCCTTGAATCCATGAGGCAATGGTGGCAGAACCGTTGATTGGCCTGTGAGCGGGTTTACAAGCATCCATGTGCGGTGAGTTTTCTTTTCGAGAACGCGGCCGCTACTGTCGCCGACGCTGCGCGCGAGCAGGGAGTATGGACTAGGGAGGCGACACTTTCTCCCCTGCGGGTACGAGTAGGGAGCATGGACCAGGGACCACGAACATCTCCTGTGCTCCCACCCCTTCGCATGCTCCCATATGCCCATTCTTTAAAAATATCATCAAATTGTGTATGAAAAAAATCAACTAAAAATATGAATGGTTACACGTGCCTTGCAGGTAGAAACTTGGTTTGCAAGGGCTTGTCAGCTTGGTGCTGCGTAGTAGGTGTAGTGCGTAACTGGAAAACCATGTTATGCGATACTTACTTTGTCACACTTTACCGAGTTGTTTACGTCATCATCTGCTCGACCGCTCCAAATTCTCGGACGTACTATTATCTTATTTTATTTCCGACACTCAGGTGCGCGTGGGCTGTAGTAATCATAGTATAGGGCCCATAATTTAATCCTAGCAATATTTTATCCTACTACAAATAATTGCAGGACTACTTTAGATTGTGAAGAGGGCCATGGCCATTGGGCTCGTAACCGTCCGGCGGTACACCAAGTTGTTGTGGGCTTGTCGCAGCCTGCCACGGCGTCTGATGTTTTCGCGATCACTTACCGCGATTTTTTCTTTTCGCGCAATGGTTATGCGATATAATATTTGGCGACAGGACACTGTATCGCGGCATAGTGATTTTGACCCCCCCCCCCCCCTCTCTCTCTCTATGTGTGTGTGTTTGTTTGTTTGCGTAACCAAGACTTACACGAGCGTAATTAGTCAGGGCTGTTGGGTATACATAAGGATCTTAAGAAGATATCAATGGCGTGCGACACCATGACTAATGGATGCACATGTGGCTGCAGAGGCGGCTGACAAATCATACAGGCAGCATAGTTTTCCGCACGGATTGGACTACCTACAAAGAGTCGAACACAACGGAATGGTTGAGTAATCAATGGCAACTTGCAGCAACTCTCTTCTCTGGCGATTAAGCGACAGCCTACAAAGAATCGAACACAGCGGTGCGTTGGCGTTAAATCCTTGAGTCAAGTTACGCAAACGCTGTGTTGGTTTACGCAATTGCTCCATGAAGCTTTATGTATAGGACGTAGAGAGTTTATGGGGCGGGAGGGGGGCGCGTTATTTTGGGACACGTGGCGTTCATTGTAGAATCTGTCATAATTTGGACGTCATGCACATTGAGAAAAATTTATGTGAGAGCATATTGGGTACTCTTCTTGAAATGGAAGGTAAATCTAAGGATGGTGAGAAGGCCTGACTTGACATGGAGCACCTAGGGATACGACAAGATCAGCACCCTATTAAGAAGAGTAATAAGTATACCTTGCCACCAGCCCTGTACTTTTTAAATAAAGATCAGAAGAAAGTTCTATGTGAATTTCTGCAAGGAGTGAAGATGCCTGATGGGGTTGCCTCCAATATCAGGAGAGGTGTTGACGTAAATGCACGTAAGGTGTCTGGACTCAAAACTCATGACTACCATCTAATTCTACAGAAAATGTTACCCTTAGTTGTATGAAAGATTTTGCCAGAAGAAGTTGTCGTTGGTTTGATTGACCTTAGTAGGTTCTTCAATGCACTTTGTTTCTAAGGAGCTAGTGGATCAAGATCTTGACAAACTTAGTAGTTCAATTAGGGAACTCTTTATCGGCTTGAGATGGTATTCTCACCTTGGTTCTTTGATATCATGATGCATTTGCTTGTTCATCTAGCTGAAGAGGCTAAAGTTGGAGGGCCCGTGTGTTATAGATGGATGTATGTAGTGGAGAGGTACCTACGTACTGTGAAAGGATATGTGAGGAACAAGGCGCACCTAGAAGGCTCAATAGCCGAGGGATACATAGTCGAGGAGTGCCTTACATTTTGCTCTAGATTCTTGGATGTCGAAACCAAACTGAATCGTGATGAACCGTCCATGCCGCTTCATCTTCGTACGCCAGCTATCAATGACATGTGGGCCTGCTACAAATAGGGCCCACCTGGAAGTGAGACAGGTCCAACTACAGACAGTGAGCATCCAGGAATGGGAGGGGTAGGCGACAATGAGAAGATTTTGTTTCCAAAATCGTACACTACTTTTCACCCCTATAGCAACTGATATGGGGGTCCCACATGTATATCACCCCTAATATTGTTGCAACCTTTACATGACGAACTAATTACACCATGTATATGTGGAAAACATTGAGATATAGTGTTCCCATAAACATTTCTACCATGAACCATGACCAATTTTATCAAATGCAAATCAAGACGAGATAGAGCTCCTATTTGGCTATATATGATTAAATTTGGTACTTGACACAAATGATGAAGTGGTGTGGTGGTAGTTCAAACTAGTTTGATGAGCTAGGTCTCAGGTTCAATCCCTTTTGCCACTTTTTTTAATATATACAAAAAAATGTGATACATGAACATACAATTGTGCGACTCAAATCATGAGCCCAAAAACGGGTCGTCGTGGGTTGGGGGACGGAAAACGATGATGCCTTGCCGAACCCTTGAAATTGGTCACACGACGCATGTTTGGCCAAGGAAACGTGTGGTACACTCCACATGTGGCCCAAAACGGGTCGTCAGGGGTTGGGGACGGAAAATGAGGATGCCTTGCCGAACCCTTGAAATTGTTCAGACGATGCGTATTCGGCCAAGGAAACATGTGGTACACGCCACATGTGGCCGAAAAACGGGTCGTCATGGGTTGGGGGACAGAAAACAAGGATGCCTTGCTGAACCCTTGAAATTGGTCACACGACGTGCGTTGGCTAAGGAAACATGTGGTACATGCCACATGTGGCCGAAAACGGGTCATCAGGACGGAAAACGAGGATGCCTTGCCGAACCCTTGAAATTTGTCACACGACGTGCGTTCAGCCAAGGAAACGTGTGGTACATGCCACATGTGGCCGAAAACGTGCCGTTGGGGTCCAACGCCACATCACCTAATGCAACGACCTCAATATGTTGCCATAGGACCTAAATGGTTGCAACAGACGCAATGGTGCTAAACATGTAACTAAAACAGGACGCAACAACTTGACACAATTGAGTTAGTGGTGTGGTCGTATTTCAAGGTACTTTGATGTGCTGGGTCTCAGATTCAATTCCCCTTTTTGCCACTTTTTTATTATTTTGATATATAAGAAAAATATGATACTTGAATAAATTTAATTGTGCGACCTAACTTTGATTTCTAAAAATAGTAAAAAAATACTGTGGGCTAGAGAATTGAACCCATGACCCAACACTAACCAACAATCAAACCCAACCATTGGGCTACTAAAGTGTTATTCATTAAGTTACAATTATGATTACTTATGTACTATGAATAATATGTGATTAAACAAAAGCTACACGTCACTTCACCGGTCGCCAACGCCACATCACCAGCTGCCACCACCACTTCACTGGCTGCCACCGCCACTTCACCGGCCGCCACTGCCACTGCCACGTCACCCGGCCGCCTGTGCCACATCACCCAGCGCCCATAGGTCATGACACAGCAAGGTTTTCCACCTAATTCAACAACCTCAATGTGTTGGCATTGGCCCTAAATGGTTGCAATAGGCGCAATGGTGCTAAACATGTAAGTAATACATGACACAACAACTTCACACAAATGATGAAGTGGTGTGGTGGTAGTTTAAGGTAGTTTTGATGTGCTAGGTCTTGGGTTGAATTCCCCTTTTTGCCACTTTTTTTTAAAACTTTTTGCTATATATGAAAAATATGATAGTTGAACAATTCGATTGTGTGACTCAAATTAGATTCGAAAAAACTTTTTGTATATTATTTTTATACATATTTTGGGTCCACAACCTTGACATAACAAGTTTCAAATTATTTCATTAAGGAGGGGCCATACATTGCTCACAGATGAATATAAGTCTCACATAGTTTCATACAATGATATAGCTAAGCATTGATGTTTTGAAACTTTACAACATTCTCAAACCCTTGAAAATGGTAACCGGACGCACGTTCGGCCAAGGGAACAAGTGGTATAGGTCATGTGTGGCCTATCACGGGTTGTCCTGGGTCCGAGGACAGAAAATGAGGATGCCTGGCCAAACCCTTGAGAATGGTCACCGGACGCGCTTCGGCCGGCCACGTATGGCTGAAAACGGGCCGTCGGGGTCCAGGGACGGAAAATGAGAATGCCTGACCGAACCCTTGCGAATGGTCACCGGACGTGCGTTCGGCCAAGGGAACGTGTGGTACAATCCACGTGTAGCCGAAACCAGGCCATCGGAGTCTAGGGACGGAAAACGAGAATGCCTGACCGAACCCTTGAGAATGGTCACGGGACGCGCGTTTGGCCAAGGGAACGTGTGGTAGAGGCCACGTGTGGTCGAAAATGGGCCGTCGGGTACTAAATGCCAACGCCAAATCACCTAATGCAATGACCTCAATGTGTTGCCATATCCTAAATGATTGCAATAGACGCAAATTAGATTCCAGTAAACTTTGATGTTTTGAAACTTTACAAGATTCTCAAACTTTGATGTTTTATTTGATTATATATTGATATAAGAGAAACATCAGCATAGTTTCAACTGTTAGTACGGGTTGTCCATGCATATGATTGTATCTTAATTTGGTCACATGGCTGTCACTTTTTTCATTAAAAAAACATTGCCACCACTATTTTCGTCCCCAAAAAATCAAAGCGGCAAATCCCCCGCCCCCATGCCCTGCCTGGTCCCACTTTTTTCCTCTCCCACGCGCGTGTCAGAGCCTTTCATCTACCTCTCCCCATTTGCTAATCTAATCACGAGTCGCTGGTTAGGGTTCTAGCCACAAAGCGCCTTCCACCAAGGGGAAGAGGATGGCGACCACTGCAACATCAAGTGGAGCGGCAACGGGGACACCTCCATCATCAACGCCTGCGCCTACACTGGCGCCGGTGACTGCACCTCCGATGATCACGTCAACACCTAGGACGGTGTCTGCACCAACAGCCTCTAGGTTGATGTCCAGGCCTAGGGCGACGATGTCGCTCTTCCAGGCACCTTTGACGAGGGTGGCTACACAGTGTTTGGGCGAGGAAGATTCAGGTGTACGCAGCCAAGATGCAGACAGCCGCCATTGTTCATCTCAGATTGAAACCGACGCCAGGTACAATATCTACTCCCCACACAACATGTAGTCACGATTTGATTTAGGTCTCATGATTACAAATATGTGTTATGCCCCTAGCCCCTTGCCATCTACATAACCAGCATATATTGTACTAATTCCTTTGCATCATTAGTGCATTTAAATCATGATTTCGTTGTTACACACATAGGTTGCACGCGCTTACTGAAAATAACTAAAACGTCATCGCCGAAATTGCATTTTTGGGGGGGTACTTGGACACTGCATTTCACTTGCCATGGGGGTCCGTAGGGAGAAGAACATGATGCTCACTATGAATATGAAAGGAGTGATCTCACGTTAGGTAACTTGACCACAATTAAATCACAGCTGGGGTATGGGCTCAAGGACTTCATGTACTATGAGCAGAGAAGCGGTAACGCTGTAGCAACACTAAAGGAGATCGGGTATGATGTTGATGCCTATGAAATGGTACAATGCAATGAGGATGAGAGGGAGGTGAGATTAGTTTTGTCCAAGGAACAAATAACAGACCCAACTGTGGCCATTACACCCATTAAATCGGGAAGTAATACATTGGTTGATGAAGACTTGGAAGATCCCGACTGTGGCATAACCGCCCAAATTAACCGGCTTAAGTGCGCTAACCATCATCTTAATAGTTAATCCGGTTGACACGCACTTAAAACGGTGTAATCCGACAGCCTGTCGGGTAGCGTCCCGATTGAACCACTGATTTCATCGATCGAAACATACACCGGAACTCTCACTCGAAGGTGAGCACAGATAGTACATACATGACATAGTGCTAAGATAAATATTACAATACAGAGTGCGATACATTTAATTTTACAAACCAAGTTCGAAAACATAAATAATTTACAAGCCCAACTGAAATTTAAATAGAGTCCAGCTTAAATAAGGTACGATCACTACGATACATGAGACGAGCTAAGGATCACACACTTTGCCCACAAGTGTGAAACCCCCAAACATCAAGTGACTAAGCATCTGGTCCGATGACTTCCCAACCAACCGCTTCACGGCGTATAAACTTAGCGCAGCAAGGACAAAAATCAATATCATCGGGACCTGAAATAATTTTAACCACAAACCCTGAGCAACTAATACTCAGCAAGACTTACCCGACGAAAAGACTACTAGCATGCAAGGCTTTTGGCTGTGGGGTTTGTTTTGCCAAAAAGCATCTAATAGTGGATCCTTACTTTCAATGTTTTAGCCAAATTAAAAAAAGTGAGAGAAGCTATTTTCTAAATTTGCATAACTACAACAATCATGGTGGATAGATAATTAATCAAACAATAATATTATCATCATCACATTTCACTTCTTTACTACGATGCGACAGAGTGATCGAGGTTCTCTTATCCGAGAGCGGCGGCGAATCGATTCGATTTTAATCCTTGCAAGGAAGACCTAACCACACGTCACATACATGCCCCGTCGAGCCGCACGTGCCAACCGTTCCTATCTTCGCTACCGGAAGCCGGATCTGCCCCGCCCGCACTAGTCAGCCAAGCCCTACGAGAGGCCACCAAAATAAAAGTACATACCCAATCCTCCGCGGCCACTTGCGCTACCCTAGGAGGGCAGGAAGGAGTTCCAACTCCGGAGCGAATCAAGTACATAGGTTTACCGGGTTCGACTACCTCCTACTACCAGCATGTGATTAGTACAGTTCAAACTCGATCAACTGTGCCAACAACGAACGGGCCTTAATTGACACAGGCGGAGCTAGTAACCAACAACATCATAATAATTCACATCCCCGCCTGGTCACCAAATTATCATATGAACCATTTTCAGAATTAACTGAAGTACCAAATAACCCTATATCTCGCGAGTGACAGGAAATCACCCGTCTTCTACCGGACTTAATTAAGCATGGCAGCACTAACGACGACCTACACATACTAGTATAAGTGGGGGTGCCTATGGATTATGCATCTATGGTTTCATTCAACTCCTAAAAACGTAAATGCACAAATCATAAATAATTATATTTCAAAAGAAGGGTTATGCTCCGGGGCTTGCCTTCCGGCTGCTGCTCAGTGCTAGGATCAACCGGGCCTTGGGCCGGGTCTTGCTGCTGCTCAAGCACTCCCTGAGGTTCCTGATCCTCCTGCTGGATCACCTGCTGCGGCTGCTCCTCAGCTACCAGCTCATATACAACGTCGTCTGCAACGGGCTCTACATGAATGCAATTATGCAATGAAATGTTAATATGAGTGCAACACATATTATTTCACTCCTTTGTTAACCCAACGTAAAAGAAGTTAACTATTTACACAAGAATACCAACAGGGCATGATAGTGATTCACAGACTTAATATCCTGTAACTTTATTTTTGTATTTTGCAAGAACAAGGCATATGCACACACGTAAAACCATACTACCAGGAAACAACTTCCACTAGGTGAATAACAGAACCACAGGATGAACGTGCTCACAAGGAACAGAGAGAAGTTGGTTTTACTGTTTTATCATTTTTGTAGCATTTACTAAGTATTTTACATGCTCAATGGTGCACTACCCTGCACAATCATTTTCGACCAGAAAAGACTCTCAAACATGTGAAGCCACGATCCTATCTAGCAAAGCTACTCATAAGGAGGCTAACAAAATTAGATTTAGCATCTTAGCATTTTTATATGATTAGATATGATTTTTCAAAGTTTCAGCCATTTTCATCAAAACTAAACAAGAAATAAGAAAAACATGTTTCCATTTAAACCCTCGGAAACAAATTTTTCTCAGCAGATCTACCCTTTCTTTTGCAGCACCACCCCCGGATCTAGCGTTCAGACCCCTGGATTAACTCCCACCTTGCACATAACTCCATCTATTTTCTACTTAACCCCCTGCACTTCTATTTCCTACACACCCACGACCCCTGGACATCTACTACCTCACGCACGCACAGCACGGACGGCCGGCGGCGGCAGTGCCATGGACGGCGCACCAATGGCTTCCGGGCGGCACGAGACGGAATACGGAGTCAGAAGCTCACCACGAGTCCACTTGTGGGGTCGGTTGATGGAGATGGCGGCCGGAGGTGAGAGGTTCCCCGGCGGCGGATCTTGAAGGTGAGGCGGCGATGGTGGCCGCGGGATCCTCAATCCCCGGCCATGTAGGCCATGGCCGGCGACGAGGAGGGGTCGAGGACGACGCTGGTTGGGTGGAGGAGGTTCGGGTGCAGGCGATTTGGTTTTGGTGGGGAGGATGTGGAGGATTTGGCCGACGTGTGGAAGGGGTCGAGCTTGGCTCGTTCTTGGCTGCCGGTGAAGAGGATGGGGAATGAGGGAGAATGAAGGTGAGGCTGGGGCTAGGAAGGAGATAAGGGCGCCGCGGAGTTGGTGGCCGCGCGCTGGTGGCGCAGTGGCGAGGACGGCGAGCAGTGGCGCAAGGACAACGCAGCAGTGAGGGAGCTCATGGCGGGGCGACACTGGAGCCGACGTCGGCGGCATGGGCGCGACAGGCAAGTGGGCGAGGGCGTTGCCTCGGCGTGCAGGCCGTGCGGCAAATCCCGTAAGAGCCGGCGCGTGGCGGGGCACAGTTCGCCGGCGGCTCAATGGCTGCCGCGCGTTGTGCGGCCATGGGAAGAGGACGGGAGCAGGTGAGCTAAAGCTCCAGAGCACTTGACCGGTTTTGACTCAAGTTTGAGAAAGTTCAGACATCAATGGGCTACTTAAACAACACCACTAAAGGAAATTATCTACCCCATATTCTGATGTTCAATTGGTCTAAAATGAAATGATTAGCAAGAATTTATTTTAATTTCTCACTAAACAAAGATAATTAACATGCCAAAACACGTGAGTGTTACAACCCTCCCCCCTAATAGAAATCTCGTCCCGAGATTTAAAGTTTGAAAGTTGTTACAGAGGAAGATGATGGTGCTAGGTACCTTGGTGAGCATTAAGAAACTCAGGATAATTTGACTTGAGAAATTCCTCCGTTTCCCAAGTAGCTTCTCGTTCGGAGTGATTACTCCACTGGACTTTATAAAATTTGCTAACTTGATTTCGAGTAACTCGGTCCTTTTGATCAACAATCTTGATGGGTTGTTCTGGATAAGTAAGATCAGACTCAATTTGTAGCCCATCCATACCAACCACTTCTGTCGGAACCCGGAGGCATTTCTTGAGTTGAGAAACATGAAAGATATTATGGACCGCTGACAAATGTGGAGGAAGTTCCAAACGATATGCAACCGGTCCACATTTCTCAATAATAGGAAAAGGCCCAATATAGCGAGGTGCTAGCTTTCCTTTTACCCCAAACCGCTGAACACCCTTCATTGGAGATACTCGAAGATAGACATGATCGCCTACTTGGAATGCAAGGGGTCGACGTCTTTTATCAGCGTAACTTTTCTGGCGGGATTGTGCAATTTTAAGATTTTCTTGTATGAGACGAACTTGCTCTTCAGCCTCGCCAACAATATCTGGCCCAAAGAAATTTCTTTCACCGGCTTCCGACCAATTTACTGGGGTTCTACACCTTCGCCCATACAATGCCTCAAAAGGAGCCATTTTTATGCTTTCTTGATAGCTGTTGTTATAAGAAAACTCTGCTAACGGAAGGCACTCATCCCATTTCTTAGTGTAGGTGAGCGCACATGCCCTAAGCATATCCTCAAGAATTTGATTTATTCTCTCAGTTTGACCATCAGTCTGTGGATGATAAGCCGAACTACGAATGAGTTGAGTGCCAAGAGAAGCGTGCAAATGCTCCCAAAAGCGAGACATAAATTGTGAGCCTCGGTCAGATAGGATTGTTTTTGGAACACCATGCAGACTCCAAATACGGCTAAAATATAACTTTGCATAATGTTCGGCCCTATAAGTGGTACTCACGGGAAGGAAGTGAGCTGATTTCGTAAGACGGTCCACAATGACCCATATAGAATCATAGCCTTTCAAAGTCTTGGGTAATCCAACAATAAAATCCATGCTGATATCCTCCCACTTCCATGATGGAATATTCAATGGCTGAAGTGGACCAGCTGGTCTTAAGTGACTGGCCTTTACTCTCTGACAAATATCACACTCGGACACATATCTAGCAATTTCACGCTTCATTCTAGTCCACCAAAATCGTTGTTTCAGATCTTGGTACATTTTATTGCTGCCAGGGTGTATAGAATACCGAGAAAGATGAGCCTCATCAAGAATTTGTTTGCGGAGCCCCAAATCTTTAGGCACTACCAACCGATTTTTAAACCATAGAACGCTGTCATCATCTTGATGAAAACATCCCACCCTAGGATCATTTTCAGCAAGCCTGTGACGAATCTTTTCCATTCCAACATCATTTTTCTGAGCAGAAATAATCCATTCACGAAGTGTGGGTGAAAGGACAAGATTAGCAAGGGTGCCTTGCTCTATGATCCCAAGATTTAATTTTTCCAAGTCATAGCAGAGAGTTTCATTGAGAGGCATAGCAGACATGCAATGGCAATGAGCTTTGCGACTTAGAGCATCTGCAACAACATTGGCTTTTCCCGGATGATAATGAATTTCTAGATTATAGTCCTTGATCAACTCTAACCATCGTCTCTGGCGCATGTTCAATTCAGTTTGTGTAAGGATGTACTTTAGGCTTTTGTGGTCAGTGTAGATATGAACAGTATTACCCAAAAGATAATGTCGCCAAATTTTTAGAGCATGGACCACGGCTGCTAGCTCCAAATCATGAGTAGCATAATTCTCCTCATGACGCTTAAGTGATCGGGAAGCATAAGCAATCACACGACGGTCTTGCATCAAGACACAGCCAAGCCCAGTGCCAGACGCATCACAATATACGTCAAAAGGGCGGGCAATATTGGGTTGAGCCAAAACAGGTGCCGAAGTCAACAATTTCTTCAAAGTTTGGAATGATTGTTCACACTTGTCACTCCAATAAAATTTGACACCCTTTTTGAGCAGCTCGGTCATGGGTTTAGCGATTTTTGAAAATTCCGGCACAAAGCGCCGATAATATCCCGCTAATCCCAGAAAACTCCTGATGTCGGCAACCGACTCGGGGACCTTCCAATCCAATACATCCTGGACCTTGCTGGGGTCGACAGATATGCCTTCCGCGGATATGACATGACCCAAGAATGGAACTTCTTTTAGCCAAAATTCACACTTGCTAATTTTTGCGTATAGCTTGTGCTCACGAAGGCGTTGGAGAACAATGTGAAGGTGTTTGGCATGTTCTTCTTCATTTTTAGAATAGATAAGAATGTCATCAATGAATACCACAACAAATTTATCCAACTCAGGCATGAATACAGAATTCATGAGATACATGAAGTGGGCTGGGGCATTCGTCAATCCGAAGGACATGACCAAATATTCATAAAGACCATAGCGAGTAGAGAAGGCCGTTTTTGGAATATCTTGCGGTCTGATTTTTATTTGATGATAGCCCGAACGAAGGTCGATTTTAGAAAATACTTTGGCTCCAGCTAGCTGATCAAATAAGATGTCTATGCGAGGAAGTGGATACTTATTCTTAATAGTGACAGCATTTAAGGGCCTATAGTCCACACATAACCTGAGGCTTTGATCTTTCTTTTTAACAAAGATAGCCGGACAAGCCCAGGGTGAAGCGCTCGGACGAATCAAACCCTTATCGAGCAATTCTTGTAATTGCTTTTTCAATTCAGCTAGTTCATTGGGTGCCATACGGTATGGTCTTCTAGAGATCGGCGCAGTGCCCGGCTGCAACTCAATGACAAACTCGATATCACGATCAGGTGGCATGCCTGGTAAATCATCGGGAAAAACATCCGGATACTCGCATACCACCGGTATCTCCACCAAAATTTTGCCTTCCACGTGATTTACTGTTGGATTGGAAACCTTAAATTTTGCAAGAGGCAAAGCCAAGGAGCCATGACTAGGAGAATTTATATGAACTGTATGCAGGAGAGTATCCAATAGGACTCCGTGCATGTTCAGCCAATTCATACCCAATATGATATCGACCCTTTGAGATGGGAGTATAACAAACTGTGTTGTAAAAATTTGACCAGCTAAGTTGAGAGGTACTCGTCTTGCAACTTGATTTGTAACTATTTGCCCCCCAGGTGAATGAATATTATATACTTCTTTGATGCTAACAATGGTCAATTTATTCCTAATAGCACAAGCCTTGCTGATAAATGTGTGTGATGCACCAGAGTCAAATAGCACACTAACGGGGTGACTGTTAATGGAGAACGTACCAGCCATCACTGGTGCTCCCTCTGGAATGCCCTCAAGTGTAGTATAATTCACCCGACCAGGTTTGAAATGAGCCATCTTTTTCTTCTGATTCTGGTTACTAGAACCTTGTCCTTGCTTTGGCGGCATGCGACAATCACGAGCAAAATGTCCCATCTGACCACAGTTATAACAGGGATTTGAATTTGGGCGAACGCCCTGCTGCTGCACCTGCACTTTCTGCACATTTGACTGAGCAACGGAAAGTCTAGGCGCTCCTTGTGGTTGCTGATTGTACTGGGGTGGCCGGTACCCAAACTGAGACTGAGGTGGCTTGTACACTGACTGATATTGAGGTGGTCGAGTGACAGACTGCTGCTGATAAGAAGCACGTGGTTGTCCTGTCTGAACAGGACGAAATCTCTGAGGAGCACTGCTAGAAGATCCCACAGCAGGTGCCTTACGCTTCTTATCCGCCTTGTGAGCTAAGTATGAATCCTCCTGAGAGATAGCTGCGCTAACAAGCTCACTGTAACTATCGAACTTAAACATTGTCAAGCGATCCTTTAACTTAGAATTGAGCCCCTGCCTGAAACATGCTTGCTTCTTTGCATCAGTGTCCACATGATAATCAGCATATTGAGACAGATTATTAAAGGCCTGAGAATAGTGAAGTACATTATGATTCCCTTGCTTGAGAGCTAGAAATTCTTCTAATTTTCTCCTCATTATTCCAGCAGGAATGTGGTGAGCACGGAACGCGTCCTTGAATGCTGCCCAAGTCATACGGTGGCCAGCAGGTAACATGGCACTATGATTGGCCCACCACGTGAATGCAGGACCACGAAGTTGCTGAGCTGCGAACGAAGCCTTGTCCGCATCATTGTACTGGTACAAGGTGAACTTGAACTCAATATTCCGCAGCCATGTGTCAGCCTCCAGTGGCTCATCCGCCCTGCTGAAAAGCGGAGGTTGTGTACCCAAGAATTCCTGATACCCAGCAACGTGTGGCTGATTTTGATTGCGATTTCCCTGCCGCTGCGGAGCACCCTGCTGGACGAGCTGACGGAGAAGTGCCGTTTGCTCATCGCGCCCCGCCAACATAGCAGCAAGGGCCTCAACCAAACTGGGAGGTGGCGGCAGTTCCCCAGAACCACCGGGATCAACGTGGTTGTTGCTGCGAGTGCCCACCATTCTGCAATTTAACCATGATCTGATTAGTTCCATTACCTTGATCGGAATAAATCATGATAGAAACTAATACTTGATACATGAGTAAATGCAGAATTTCCAGCATTTTGCTGAACTGTATACTGTTTGCACCATAACTTCTGACCCAAAATCTCAGCAGTAGCAAGCAAATATACTGTGAGCATCAGCATAAAATTTGCAAGAACTTTCGTATTTAACTCCAGGGCCAAAACAGATTCTAACTAAGTTTAAACTTGATAAACAGATTCCTGCGCGTTTCTGAATTTTGTTTGCAGTCAGCACGAGTTAAAAATTTGTATCTCCCAGTTCTTATGTCCAAAAGCGCCCAATTTTTGCCAGCGCGTAGCTTGGAGGGTATTCTAAAACCTTCGTATGGTACACATTTACAGATTCTTTCACTAACACGGCGCAATTTATCAGAACAGCAGCAACTCACAACTTAAACAACAACGACTAGAGAAAATTCATAGATCAGATCACGGATAATTTTTACAATGGTTGTTCGGGCCTTACATTACTGGTACAGACCACATACTAGCTACAAGGATATCTTACACCAAAAGCTCACCACCACATACTACTTAACTTTGCACAACCGTGACCCACAAGCTTGTTATGCTAACTAAAGATTACTACTACAACTCGAGTGAGACTATTTCCACATGCAACTAGCTGCTCAACGTGGGGGCTGGTACTCGAAGATACTCTCGATCTCAATCCCACGCGCACGAAGCTCCTCCTGTAAACGTGCAAAGTTCTGCTCGTTCACAAGTATAGCCATGCGTCCAGGCTGAGGTGGATCGACTGGCTGGCTGGCAGCACTCTCTGCATCAGACAACTCTTCCATCCCCTGGGGACCTACTCCTGACTCAACACCTGACAGCTGAAGTGGTGACTCGGCTGGACCCACTGGGGCTACTGCCTGCTGCTGAAGCTGTAATTGATGGACATCATCATGTGCATCGACAAGCTCGTCTTGTAAGTGCTGGACGAAGGCATTTTGATTGCCTAACTCCGCATTTAAACCCTGAATCTGCTGTGCCTGCTCTCCAATCTGTTGTGCCTGCTCTGCAATCTGTTGTGCCTGTGCTGCAATCAACTGGGACTGTGTCGTAACCAGCTGTGCTTGCTCCTGCTCACGGGTGTGAGCAAGTCTGAGTCGATGCCGAAAAAGCACACCCTCAGCCATCAGGTGATCATACATAGCAAGCATGGCCAATGAGTAACGTGCGGACATAGCCAAAGTTGGACCGAGCCCAGATATGCAAGAATCTAACCACTGGGTGATCCGTTGTCCCAGCTCTGAAGTCCGAGTTCTGACTGGAAAAGCAGCCATCGTGGAAAAGTCTGCCAGGATGGGATGCTCCTCACAAAACCAAGTGAGGGCTAAGTGAGCAGCATGGTCCCATGCATCAGAGAGCTCAGTCCCAACAGAACGCACCTCCCAGGGATCCATTCGAAGGTAGCCTGGGCAAGCCAAGATCTGCAAACGGGCCTCACAGCTCAGAACACCCTCCACTATAGTCTCACGCCCGGAGTACAGGGGAGGCTCGGTGTGACCCCACTGCTGCAGAACGTCCCAAAGCAGTACGGGAAAACCACCCTGGTGGAGACAAGTGGAACGTGCCCACCCGTCCTGGTCAAACTGAACGTGTTCCAAACTCGCCATCTGCAGCAAGTGAAGATAGCGGTAAATACCGACTCGAAGTGATGATGATCAAAATGTAGGGAACTGTGATATTCGAACAGCAGATTTAAAAATTTGTAACTCTACGAGCATATCTCAAAAATTCTACCCTTTTTAACAGTACACCAGTTATTAAATAATCTACCACTTTGTAATTATGGTTTTGAACAGACTCCAAAGTTAAATATGCCGAATTATTATTTCACTGCCTGTTGTTCAGCCTGCAATTTCAGAAACGTGTGCTTCACCATTTTACTCATAATTTAATTTGTACCACACGAAAAATTATGAAATTTGACCAGCAATCAAAAACTAAATTTTCCTTACAACTTTCTTATTATGGAGTTTCGAAGAAAACAAGATCTCAGTGGCAAAAACTGCGCCAGAACCTAACTGACTCAAGATCACAGAATTGTAGGATGTGCTCATGTGTGAGAAAAATAACGTATAAGCGCTTCCGTAAACCCAAAAAAAATTGCACATGAAAATGACATGATGCATGCACGCCCTAGATCGTCCTCACCAACAAAAACTTGCCAACAAAGTATATGGCAACATACGTGGACATTCGGTGGCATACATACGTACTCTCCCTATAATATCTAGCCGGTTTCTATCGATTTAATTCTACGCTTTTCGTAGTTAGTGTACCTGCAGAAAATCAAAGTATATAATTAAACCTTTCATGCCAGCACTCATGAAAGCGTCCGCATACATTACCATCCATTATAAAGATGGCACCCACACGTTCAACGCTGAAATGGGCAGCGCTTCATATGTCACCAAGGCAACATATTCACTTCCTGTATAAAGCGGAATACAGGAAATTTCGTACGTTTAGGGTCGCAAGCCGTACGTGCCTATTTACGCCCAATATAATCAACCCCGAAAGGTTGGTATATTGGCCGCACCTCAAGTAAGCCACTGCTTGAGGGCAGCGTTCGGTTTCACCGTACCGACGGAGGTGTCAAGTGCATCCCCTTGACCGGAGATCCTTACCTTCTTACCTCGGCGATGAGTGCGTCGTTACAAAAATTAAATGACAGAAAGTAATGTGCTGGAAGTCAGTAATTATATACCTATTGCCACCTAGAATAGACATACACCAATATAGGGCTTGGATTAATTTAATCATATAGCGTGACTAGCGGATTTTCGTAAAAACTCATTTTTAGTGCTAAAACATGCAAAATTAATCATATTATTATGTTAATACTATCCCCGGTGCATTTCGGCTCTGATACCAGCTGTGGCATAACCGCCCAAATTAAACCGGCTTAAGTGCGCTAACCATCATCTTAATAGTTAATCCGGTTGACACGCACTTAAAACGGTGTAATCCGACAGCCTGTCGGGTAGCGTCCCGATTGAACCACTGATTTCATCGATCGAAACATACACCGGAACTCTCACTCGAAGGTGAGCACAGATAGTACATACATGACATAGTGCTAAGATAAATATTACAATACAGAGTGCGATACATTTAATTTTACGAACCAAGTTCGAAAACATAAATAATTTACAAGCCCAACTGAAATTTAAATAGAGTCCAGCTTAAATAAGGTACGATCACTACGATACATGAGACGAGCTAAGGATCACACACTTTGCCCACAAGTGTGAAACCCCCAAACATCAAGTGACTAAGCATCTGGTCCGATGACTTCCCAACCAACCGCTTCACGGCGTATAAACTTAGCGCAGCAAGGACAAAAATCAATATCATCGGGACCTGAAATAATTTTAACCACAAACCCTGAGCAACTAATACTCAGCAAGACTTACCCGACGAAAAGACTACTAGCATGCAAGGCTTTTGGCTGTGGGGTTTGTTTTGCCAAAAAGCATCTAATAGTGGATCCTTACTTTCAATGTTTTAGCCAAATTAAAAAAAGTGAGAGAAGCTATTTTCTAAATTTGCATAACTACAACAATCATGGTGGATAGATAATTAATCAAACAATAATATTATCATCATCACATTTCACTTCTTTACTACGATGCGACAGAGTGATCGAGGTTCTCTTATCCGAGAGCGGCGGCGAATCGATTCGATTTTAATCCTTGCAAGGAAGACCTAACCACACGTCACATACATGCCCCGTCGAGCCGCACGTGCCAACCGTTCCTATCTTCGCTACCGGAAGCCGGATCTGCCCCGCCCGCACTAGTCAGCCAAGCCCTACGAGAGGCCACCAAAATAAAAGTACATACCCAATCCTCCGCGGCCACTTGCGCTACCCTAGGAGGGCAGGAAGGAGTTCCAACTCCGGAGCGAATCAAGTACATAGGTTTACCGGGTTCGACTACCTCCTACTACCAGCATGTGATTAGTACAGTTCAAACTCGATCAACTGTGCCAACAACGAACGGGCCTTAATTGACACAGGCGGAGCTAGTAACCAACAACATCATAATAATTCACATCCCCGCCTGGTCACCAAATTATCATATGAACCATTTTCAGAATTAACTGAAGTACCAAATAACCCTATATCTCGCGAGTGACAGGAAATCACCCGTCTTCTACCGGACTTAATTAAGCATGGCAGCACTAACGACGACCTACACATACTAGTATAAGTGGGGGTGCCTATGGATTATGCATCTATGGTTTCATTCAACTCCTAAAAACGTAAATGCACAAATCATAAATAATTATATTTCAAAAGAAGGGTTATGCTCCGGGGCTTGCCTTCCGGCTGCTGCTCAGTGCTAGGATCAACCGGGCCTTGGGCCGGGTCTTGCTGCTGCTCAAGCACTCCCTGAGGTTCCTGATCCTCCTGCTGGATCACCTGCTGCGGCTGCTCCTCAGCTACCAGCTCATATACAACGTCGTCTGCAACGGGCTCTACATGAATGCAATTATGCAATGAAATGTTAATATGAGTGCAACACATATTATTTCACTCCTTTGTTAACCCAACGTAAAAGAAGTTAACTATTTACACAAGAATACCAACAGGGCATGATAGTGATTCACAGACTTAATATCCTGTAACTTTATTTTTGTATTTTGCAAGAACAAGGCATATGCACACACGTAAAACCATACTACCAGGAAACAACTTCCACTAGGTGAATAACAGAACCACAGGATGAACGTGCTCACAAGGAACAGAGAGAAGTTGGTTTTACTGTTTTATCATTTTTGTAGCATTTACTAAGTATTTTACATGCTCAATGGTGCACTACCCTGCACAATCATTTTCGACCAGAAAAGACTCTCAAACATGTGAAGCCACGATCCTATCTAGCAAAGCTACTCATAAGGAGGCTAACAAAATTAGATTTAGCATCTTAGCATTTTTATATGATTAGATATGATTTTTCAAAGTTTCAGCCATTTTCATCAAAACTAAACAAGAAATAAGAAAAACATGTTTCCATTTAAACCCTCGGAAACAAATTTTTCTCAGCAGATCTACCCTTTCTTTTGCAGCACCACCCCCGGATCTAGCGTTCAGACCCCTGGATTAACTCCCACCTTGCACATAACTCCATCTATTTTCTACTTAACCCCCTGCACTTCTATTTCCTACACACCCACGACCCCTGGACATCTACTACCTCACGCACGCACAGCACGGACGGCCGGCGGCGGCAGTGCCATGGACGGCGCACCAATGGCTTCCGGGCGGCACGAGACGGAATACGGAGTCAGAAGCTCACCACGAGTCCACTTGTGGGGTCGGTTGATGGAGATGGCGGCCGGAGGTGAGAGGTTCCCCGGCGGCGGATCTTGAAGGTGAGGCGGCGATGGTGGCCGCGGGATCCTCAATCCCCGGCCATGTAGGCCATGGCCGGCGACGAGGAGGGGTCGAGGACGACGCTGGTTGGGTGGAGGAGGTTCGGGTGCAGGCGATTTGGTTTTGGTGGGGAGGATGTGGAGGATTTGGCCGACGTGTGGAAGGGGTCGAGCTTGGCTCGTTCTTGGCTGCCGGTGAAGAGGATGGGGAATGAGGGAGAATGAAGGTGAGGCTGGGGCTAGGAAGGAGATAAGGGCGCCGCGGAGTTGGTGGCCGCGCGCTGGTGGCGCAGTGGCGAGGACGGCGAGCAGTGGCGCAAGGACAACGCAGCAGTGAGGGAGCTCATGGCGGGGCGACACTGGAGCCGACGTCGGCGGCATGGGCGCGACAGGCAAGTGGGCGAGGGCGTTGCCTCGGCGTGCAGGCCGTGCGGCAAATCCCGTAAGAGCCGGCGCGTGGCGGGGCACAGTTCGCCGGCGGCTCAATGGCTGCCGCGCGTTGTGCGGCCATGGGAAGAGGACGGGAGCAGGTGAGCTAAAGCTCCAGAGCACTTGACCGGTTTTGACTCAAGTTTGAGAAAGTTCAGACATCAATGGGCTACTTAAACAACACCACTAAAGGAAATTATCTACCCCATATTCTGATGTTCAATTGGTCTAAAATGAAATGATTAGCAAGAATTTATTTTAATTTCTCACTAAACAAAGATAATTAACATGCCTAAACACGTGAGTGTTACACCGACCTTAATGCATACAAGGATTGGCTTGCTTATCTGCAAGAAAACCAACATGGCATGGGTGAGTTTTGCAATGCACTCATTACTCATAATAATACTGCATTATTTGTTCAAAATTGGGAGAGTCAACCAGGGAAGAGATTGTTGAGACATACAAAGAATGGTTGAGGGTGGAAGGAAAACTACATGAAATTAGTAATAATATCCTTCTCCAATTTTTCAAACAACTTATAATTCCATGGCAAACTAATTTCTTATTCATTGCACATGTGACGATGTTGTGTGCAGATGCCTATGTGAGCCGTAGCACTCAGATAAATTCAAGT
Organism: Urochloa ruziziensis; assembly: GCA_015476505.1. Classification (NCBI taxonomy): domain Eukaryota; kingdom Viridiplantae; phylum Streptophyta; class Magnoliopsida; order Poales; family Poaceae; genus Urochloa; species Urochloa ruziziensis. The sequence goes on along the minus strand of CM027120.1, from coordinate 40,507,145 downwards.
CAAGGCGGCAACAACACAAAACCACCTGCGCAGCGACCAGCTCACGCTTGGGGTACCAAACAACAAGGAAATGGTATAAGTAGTATTTAATATGTTTCAAATTTTAGGTGCAGCTCATTTATCCCTATGTCCAATATGTTTTAATCTCTTTGAATGTTTTATTGTTTCAATGGAAAAGGCCTTGCAAATACAAATAAACGAGGATGTGGTACCTTGAAATGTTTGAAAGCAATCAACAAGAGAATCAAGACTGGGAATCAGAAGCTCAAAGTCGAATTCTCGAGACTAGGAGGAGCGGTAGGTGAGAACTCCCGAACATTCACTGATGAAATAGTTTTGTTTACTAGGAAAAGGGCGACACTCATTGGAGTGAGATCATGGAAAGATATTGACCAAGGTGTAAAAGACTCCATAACAACTGATGTCTTGGCAAGATTCTTATTTCTATTGGTTACATAGCCATTTTAATTACCAAGTAATCTAAGAAATGACCTAGTATCTATCTGTTCTATTAATATATATCCTTTAATTTATAACAGGCTAGATGGGACATTGAGGACAATGAAGATACAAGGAGAAAGATATTGACCATTGCTTCAGAGCGTTACAAAGGATGGACGAGAGAATGAGAAATTTGCCTGAAGATTTAAACATTGTTGAATGGCAATATTTGCTGAAGTATTTTAGGAGTAGTAAATTCCAGGTTTGATGTCTCTCCTCTGGCTATTTGAATTTTCTCATGTAAAGGCTTTGTTTCAAGCAATGTGAAAAATATGATAACCTACCATCGCTTTGTGTAGGAAAAAAGCAACCAGAATTCTAAGAATCGAGAACTTAAACAGACAAACCATACGAGTGGATCAAAGCCTTTTTCACAGTGTAGCTACGAGAAGGTAATAACTTGAGAAGGTGTTCTTTTCTTGCTAAATATTAATTTGTTCTTTTCTTGCTAAAATATAAATATTAATCTGTTCTTTTCTTGCTGTTGGAGGTACGACCATGGGCCCACAGGGCGCATGGATTGTCCCCAGACAGAGTCGTACCAGGCGTGAAGAACACGAGTAGAGTACTACAAGGACTCTTCTCGATTTGAAAACCAGTCGTATGACTTGTAAACTACTCGGATTGCCTTTTAGGGTAATCTCCGAGTAATAATTGGTTAGGATTCTATCTGAAACCTACCTTGTAACCCTGCCCGCCGTGTATATAAGGCTGGGCAGGGACCCTCTCCAAACAATCAGAAGTCTCCCAACAGGAAGACGATCTTATCAATACCAATCACCACACAGGACGTAGGGTATTACGCCTCCTAAGCGTCCCGAACCTGTCTAAAATCCTGAGTCTCTTTGCCTTTGCGTTCCTGATCTCGGCGAAACCCACCTGAAACTCTACTACCTCGGGATACCCCTCGGTAGGATCGACCGTAGAACACCGACATCTGGCGCGCCAGGTAGGGGTTTTCCTCGAAGATCCCGTGGAGAACGCAATGGTGACCTACAATCAAGCTGAAGCGCTCCAGGAGGGCACAACGTTCCGCTTCGGCTCGTGAGTCTACGTCGCCGACGGCTCGGGTGGTTTCTACAGCTACCACGAGACGCCCGTCGAGTTGAAGCAGGAGCAAGCGCCCATCATGGAAGATTTGGCCGAGCAACTCGGCGAGATCGCACTCGCGGACCTCATCCGCGGGCAAGAGTCCGAGTCGACTACGACTACGGAGAAGAAGACAACCTGTGGGGGATATAGTACCCGGGTACCTCACGAGCAAGCCTGGCAGGCCACCAAAAGGGGGCGGCCCAACTCACCGTTCTGGACCTGAAGACGTGCGGGACAAGTCGGCGCACGGAGGAAGGATCTGGAAGGAGAAGTCCTAGTTGGAATAGCAATTATTGTAAAGAAGGAAAGGATTCTTAGAGATAGGATCAGATACAAACCGACTTGTAACCCTGCCCCCCGATATATAAGGCGGGCAGGGACCCCCTCAAAAACATCTAGACACAACTCAAGCCAATTCGAATCATCAGACAACAACCCAATACGCAATACAACACCCCAAAACAGGACGTAGGGTATTACGTCGAGTCGACGGCCCGAACCTGTATAAACCCCTGTGTCTGTCCATCCTAACCATCCTGCTTCCGATCTTTGCGATCTTCCCTGCATTACAAATCACTTCCGTGGGCTACCCCGTGGAAGACTGCCGGAGATAATATCACCGACAGTGGCGCGCCAGGTAGGGGATATCGCCGAGATCAATCTGGTAAGCTCGATGGATCGCGTCAAGATCTTGGACAGCTGCAACCTCCCGGACGTCGACGAAGTCGAGATCCAGTTCGGGGAAGTCACCACCGCCGCTTGGATGCCCAAGCGGCAGGAACTACGGTCGCCACGGAGGTCTCCTCTCTGGCGCCGACTTCGGCCATCACGGCCCAGTCCGGTCCGATCGCACCTGATCGTGCCGGCTCCACCCCGCTGAGTCCATCGCAAAAGCGCGAGGCCAAACCAGTCGGGAACAGATCTACAATCACTCGGTTCCGATCCGGCTTCTGAGAGTCGCGTCGCCGAGTCGTCGCAGAGCGTAAACGCTCAACCAGCACGCGTCCAGAGCCCTGAGGTCATTACTAGTCCAGACCCCTGGCTTTTGCGCGCTGGCTCAGAAGCAGAAGATGAAGGACATCGTCCAGGAGGATGATTACTTCTCTGGGAGCGATTCCTACGGGTTAGATCTACTGGGACCATCAATCCTGGACGATCTGCCGGAAGGATACACAGTGTCCGATGCCTCTACAGAGCCGGAACTACTAGGATCACTCGGAGAATTGACTCCGAGTAGTTTGGAGCGTTATACGCCCACATCCGACTTCTCCGAGTCCGAGGAAGACTACCTCGCGCAAGAAGGAGTCGGATCATATTGCTACATGGTGGCGCCAGCAACGCCAACCAATCCTGTCTCAGAAGATGAGGTCACTCCAGCTGAGGAGACGACTGAAGCCAGGAACCAGCGTCGAGGACGCAACGCCAGTCGGGCGACTCGCAGAGCCGCACGACCGCACGGAGCCACCGCGTCAGGATCTGGCACTGCTCGACTCCAGGAGCCTCGCTCTGAAGATCATCGTCGCCAACGGGATCGACACGACCGGAGGAGCACCCGGAACTTGATGCGCGACGGCATGTTCGAGTTCAACGGACACGATGTCTACGAGACACCGGTCCAGAACCTCGTTACTATCAACGAGGAAATCAATCGGCTGCCACCTAACACTCCGGGCCTGGAAAAGGTAAGGGCTCTCGTACAGGCCGCCTCCGTCCAGGTTCACCAGATGCAAGGCAGAACGACCACGGACGCTCCTGAGCCCGGTCCGTCTCGACACCGGGCCGGCGGCGGATCGGGTCGTGATGAAGACCTCCGCACCACGATCAACAGAGATCGAGATGCGAGGGACGTCATCACCAACAGCACCGAAGAGCGCCACCGTGAGGAAATCCGACGGCGCGAAGAGTACGATCGGGATCATGGAAATCCCCGTCGTAACCCCAACAGGAGCGGCTACTCGACGGAGTCAGACTACTCTGACCTCTCCGGTAGCCCAAGGCGCGGCAACAATGGCGGTCGCACTCCGCCACGAGGACGAGTGCTTCCACCACCTAGGCGACCGACTCCGCCAAGAGATCGAACTCCACCGCGCAGCAGGACCTACCGACGGGACCGAACTCCACCCAGGACTCGGAACTATCGGAGGACCCGTTCCCCGCCCAGGGACCGGGATCGCAGGAGGGACAGCACACCCCCAAGAGCAGCTGACGGATCGGGTCCGAGCGATTCCCGCCCTAGAGGTCGGATCGGCGGATTCCAGTCGTTCACCGAGCGCTTGAGAAGCGTGACGTGGCCCAGAGGCTTCAAGCTGTCGGATATCGACAAGTACGACGGGAAATCTGACCCATCTCAATGGCTTCAGATCTACTACACCGCCGTACAAGCGGCCGGCGGCGACGAGGACGTGATGGCAAACTATCTCCCCATCATGCTCACCAAGGACTGCCGTAACTGGCTGGCAGGACTCCCGCAGGACGCCATCGATAACTGGGAACAGCTTACCGAACTCTTCATCGGTAACTATCTCGGTACCTGGGAAAGGCCCGGGAGCAAGCGGCTCCTCGGTCAGATCAGGCAGCGCAAGAACGAGACCCTGCACGACTTCGTGCGCAGGTTCTCAGAGAAGCGCAACTCCATCACGGACGTCACGGATCAGGAGGTGATGTCAGCTTTCCAGCGCGGCATCTCCGACGGGAGACTGATTCACAAGTGGACTCGGAAGCCACCCGCGACTGTCAATGACATGTTCCGGGTCGCTAGCACGTGGGCGGACGCAGAGATCGCAGAAAAAGAACAACTCAGCGAAATCAGAAGTCGCTGGGAAGAAGAGAACAAGACGACTCGCAAACGCGACCGCCGCGAAGACGAAGACCGACACGACGACCATCGACGCAATGACAGCCAACCTCGCAAGAAGAAGAGCGAGGGAGACATGGTCGCCGCCCTGGACCGGTCCAGAGGCCGGGTAACTCCAGAGGACTTCCAGCGCATGCTCGATGAGCAATGCCCTTACCACAAACACAAGCACTCGGCGCGAGAGTGCTACGGGCTCAAGCGAGCCTTCACCGGAGGCAACAGAGGCCCTCCATACAGAAAGAGGAACGATGGTTCCCCGCGAGACGACAGGCGGAACGACGAGCCCGGCGACGACTTCCAGGAAGCCGACCGAGTGGTTCGCATGATCTACGGCGGACCAGAGTTCGAGTCGAAGCGCCAGCAGAAGCTCACCCATCGCCAGGTCATGCACGCAAGGGAACCACCGGTACCTGAGTACCTCAAGTGGTCGGAAGTTCCGATCACATTCACTCGGGAGGATCACCCAAACTTCATACCGAAGCCCGGGTCCCATGCCTTGGTAGTAGCCCCGACGATTCGCAACGTTCGGCTCACCAAGGTACTAGTCGACGGTGGCAGTGGCCTGAACATCCTCTTCGCTAACACGTTGAAGGAGCTCGGCCTGACTACTCTCGACCTGAGTCCCCCCCAATCCGCATTCTACGGTTTGATACCGGGAGAGGGGGCAGAACCACTCGGGCACATCACACTGCCCGTCACCTTCGGAGACCGGAATAATTACCGGACCGAGCACATGCAGTTCACGGTGGCGAACTTTGAAACTGCATACCACGCCATCCTCGGGAGGCCGGCGCTCGCCAAGTTCATGGCGATTCCTCACTACGTCTACTTGCAGGTCAAGATGCCAGGACCCAAAGGCATAATCACCGTCTTGGGGGACATCCGAGTCGCTTACACATGCGAACAGGAAACTCTCAACGCGGCAGCTGCCCTGGCCAACAATCGAGTCGTTGACTCCACGGCAGGTTCCGCCCTGCTTTGCTTTCTCGATTGCCTCCCAGGTTATTATCAGACTGGCCTAAAGCAGATAAAGACCACGTTCGTCACGCCGTTTGGTGCCTTTTTGGCCTTCGGTCTGAAGAACGCCGGCGCAACCTACCAGAGGACAATTCAAGCGCGTATGGATCAATTGACTCCGGACGTAGTAGAACGCCTACATCGATAACTTCATGGAACATCGAGCACTTACAGCGTTTCTACGCCTGAATCAGTTATGTATTTATCTTTTTATTTTAGATTTATTTTTTCCGAGTGATTTTGGAGGGTAGTCACCCCCAGCTACGACTCGGCATGTTCACAATGAGTTATCAATAAAGTTGATTTCATCTTTCATCTATTTCTACTACTCGCATTTCCTCTTTCGCGTCACGCACATAAAGTATGAGTGGAACAAACCTTAAATCGAGAGGGAAAGTACTCGCCAAGTCAAAGCTCTAAACGTACGACAAAGACTCTGCGGCATGAGACTGAGACCAACGAGGCTAATCTACTCCGTAACAGGTCAACCACTCAGAAATTAAGGCCAGCGCAGAAAGAAAGGGAGTTGTAGACCAATAAAAACTTATATACAATAATGACAATTCAAACATTGTTCAAACAGTACTAGTTCGACCAAATACTACAAATATTTTATTTACATTGCAGGGTCACCAGCACCAGACGGGGCCGCTTCATCCGAGTCATCAACAACATCCTTGGACAGGACATTGGCGATGGGCTCGACTTCATGGAGCAGCCTGCCCACGTCGTCTTCGGAGGTGCCGGCAGCATACCCGCGGCCGAGTGGCTCCAGGTCTGACGCCGGGAACAGCGACTTGAGCACCGCCAGGACATGGCCACAGCTGGCCTGGCTGATGGAGCAGAGCTGCCGCCGGAAGTAGCGTGGGAGCGCCCGAACGCGGTCGAGGATGGAAGCTGAAGACGATGACGCCTCCGGCTCGATCTCCTCCGCCACCACTCGGATAGCGTCCTCCAGCGCTATCTTCTCGGTGCGCAGCGCCTCAGCTTCACCTTGCAGCCGGGCCACCTTGGCAGTGAGCTCTGCGAATTGGGACATAATCCGATATCGATAATCTACAGAAAGTTAGATCTGAATAATATTTTCACGTCTGACAGAAAAACAAACAAGGAAGAACATACCTCTGAGCTCGTGCACGGCCTGGGCCTCGTTGAGCTTAGCCTGCTCTACCTCCCCGCGTAAACCGCGAGTGGTACGCTGGGCTTCCTCCAACTCAGCCTGGCGCTCGACCGCAGCAGCCTCGAGCTCAGCCACTCGGGCCACCAAGGAGTCGGCCTTAGCAACTGCAGAAGATAGTTCTTGAATAACCGAGGCTTTGGCCTCGGCATCAGCAGCTAAGTCCTGCAAAAACAAGTCAGATGACAATGCGAATTGATGTACCACTCGGTACTTGATATCAACAAGATAAGTAGCTCAGGAAATACCTTGGCTATGTGGCCCATGCGAAGATGGAGTGACATGAACTCCTCCAGAGGAGTCAGGGGAGCACCACCACTCATAGCGCCGTCCACCGCTGAAGCAATCTCGACCGCCGCAGTCTGGGGCTCCTCCACTGCTGCAGTCGGTTCAACCACAGGAGCAGGCTGGGGGCTGCCTTGAGGAACTGGCGGTGGGGTCGGCGACGCCGGTGTAGGACTCGGTGGAGGCGGGGTTGGCTCTCGCAGCGACTCTGGTGGCGGACCCACAGGCTGATCGCTGAGAAGATTAGCCGAGTGGATCGGCACCTCTGGAGTTTGGATTGATGGGGCTTCGGTCTCAACCGCCGACTGAGGCGGAGGACCCGCGAAGGGGACCTCAGACGGCGTGCTACAGAATAAAGCACATATGGATCACTAATAGAAGAACATAAAGGAAATCAAGAGATGATAAGGATACTTACAGACTAGAAATGCGCATTCTCGGGCGCTTTCCTTTCCGAGTGGGGGAAGGGAGGTCCCTCGGACTTGCAGCACTCAGAGGCATTACTGCAAGGGGAGACTGCTCCGAGCTTGTGATTGGCGGTTGGATTGACGACTCGGCGACGCCAGCTTCATCTTCTTCCGAGTCAGACGACTCAGAGATAAGGAGTTGGCGGCGGCTTGGCGCATCCCTAAAAACGATCCCCGTGGAGATCTTCCGCTTCTTCAGAGCAGGGGCAGCCTTCCCACCACTCGGAGATAGCACATCGGGAGAAGGAGAGGACGACAGAGTAATATCTGAGTCGCGCAGATCACTCTCACTTCCCCCGACTGCTTCTTCAGATCCAACGGCCCTGCGCCGAGCCGGTTGATCCACTCCCTTTGGCATCTCAGGCAAAGGAGGGAGGGATACAAAGGCAGCTCGACCCTGCAAAAATTGGGTTCAGTTCTGAGATTACACCCAATGGGTGGAATTGAAATAAAAACAACAACAGATTGACTAAATACCTCAGGGCGTGGATTTCCCAAGTTGAACGCCGGAGGACAGTCAGTGGTCCTCAGGGAGGTTCCAGTCGCGAAGAATTTGCCAAGCCGAGCGGCGGCTTGGACTTTATCGACGCGCTCAGGGGCTTCGCGCGTGTTGTCCCCCTCGGCGTAATACTCATACGCCGGGTGAGCCCGCTGCTTGAGGGGCTGGACCCGGCGCAGAACGAAGTTGGCTGCCACTCCGACGGCAGACAACCCATTGTCCTTCAACTGGGAAATAAGACCCAGGAGTTCCCGAACCTGATCCATTTCACTCTCCTTGGGAAGAGCGGTCCAGGATTGGGAGGGAACAGGACGAGAATCAATTTCTGGAGAGATGGCAGGCGAGTGGTTTCCTACGTAAAACCACTCGGACTGCCACCCCTTATTGGAGGTAAGGAAAGGGATGTCAAAATACTCCCGAGTTCGACCCTCGCGGAGTTGGAATCCGGCGCCCCCGACTACTTGCGGGCAGTCGGTTCGGGGATAAGGTTTAAGAAGAAAAAGATGAAGAAAAAGATTGAAGTGAGGCTCTATCCCAAGATAGGCCTCACAGAGGTTGATGAAGATGGCGATATGGAGAATGGAGTTGGGATTCAGTGCACAGAGACTGATCCCGTAAAAATGCAGCAGCCCGCGGAGGAAAGGATGCGCGGGCACGCCGAAACCACGAAGAAAGAAAGACTCAAACACCACCAAATCAGAGGAATTTGGGGTGGGGAAAGACTCACCGGCGGCGGCGCACCACTCGGCGGTTTGCTGGTCGGGGAGGATGCCGTCGATGACGTGTTGCTCGAGGCGCCTGGTGGTGGTGATGGACTCCCTCCACTCGGCGGCGCGATCCACGGCGACCTCGGCGGTGGCCTTGGCCTTGGACGACCGGGCTCTTGCAGGCGATCTCTCCTTCCGCTTCGGGCCTTCCTTCCTCTTGGGCGCCATGGCGACGAGCGGGGCGGAAGATCGAGGAGGAAAGCTGCGGGAGCAGATCTAGGGTTTGCTACTTGCACGCGGAGGAGAACTGGAGCGTTGGGAGGCAAATGGCGAGTAAAGGAAGAAGATTGCGGCGGGGATGGCTTATAATGGAATGAACCGTTCCTCCCGCACGCGGCGCGATGCGTGTCTCGGGAACTCAACCGACGCAGGCACGTCCCGTCGCTTTGAATTCAAAGATGCGGTAAAGAGTCGCGATATCTCGCGATATTCTGGCTTTAACAAGGCAACCGTTAAGCTTCTCAAGGAAGCAACGGATTTTACGGGATTAATGGGCCTAAATGGGCTGAAATGTGGCACGGCCTTTCGGTTCTGTCAAATTAGCAAATACGTGGGTCCTGAGCTAGTGTTCAGGGGCATGAACCACTCGGTCGTGAGGCTAAAATTAGTCGACGGCCAGACTTGATTTTGCAATTAATATTGCATCCTTGCAATTGATTTTTACGTAAGGCATGTGATACTATCGCTAAATTGACTCAGAAATCTGGGTCAAATGCTGACAAGTATAAATCTTGTGAGAAGATGGCTTACCATATGGTCAAGCTGGGTCGTGGGACACGACTCGGGAGTCATGCTGAGTTCAAAGAACTTGAGGACAAAATCCTTATAAAGGGGAAACAAAAAAGCCCCTGAAGGAAAAGATTATCTAAAATCCATGTCCAGAGGCATGGGGGCTGAAAAGATCAGTCGGAATTCATGGCTTTCAGAGTCTTGACACGATCATGCTGAGTCGTACAAGACTCGGGGGCTACACCCAATGGGTGCACCTGGAGGTGCACACCATTGATGGATTAAGTTTAAAAAGAGATTCATAATATTTTATTTTTGACCCTCGACCAGAATATTCTATTCTGCTCAAGGCTCGGGGGCTACACCCAATGGGTGCACCTGGAGGTGCACACCATTGAAGATCGAGATATAGATGGATAAAAGTTGAAGACCTTTGGCCAATTTCATACTAAAATTGCCCAAAGCCCGGGGCTAAGTGTATTCACTTCGCTGTCGCGTCGTGAAGAAGAGCACTCCTTCCCCTCACTATGGCTATAATTGAAGAATTGTTTTTAGGAACGTCTGAGCATGCACTCGGATCTTCTTCGAAACCACTCGGATCTTCTTCGAAATCACTCGGAAGAGGTCCTAGACAACTTGGAGCACTCGGATCACGAAAGGAAAGGCAGATCAACTACAGCCATCGATCGGTCAAGAAGTGCTCGGGGGCTACTGTGGGGGATATAGTACCCGGGTACCTCACGAGCAAGCCTGGCAGCCCACCAAAAGGGGGCGGCCCAACTCACCGTTCTGGACCTGAAGACGTGCGGGACAAGTCGGCGCACGGAGGAAGGATCTGGAAGGAGAAGTCCTAGTTGGAATAGCAATTATTGTAAAGAAGGAAAGGATTCTTAGAGATAGGATCGGATACAAACCGACTTGTAACCCTGCCCCCCGATATATAAGGCGGGCAGGGACCCCCTCAAAAACATCTAGACACAACTCAAGCCAATCGAATCATCAGACAACAATCCAACGCAATACAACACCCCAAAACAGGACGTAGGGTATTACGTCGAGTCGACGGCCCGAACCTGTATAAACCCCTGTGTCTGTCCATCCTAACCATCCTGCTTCCGATCTTTGCGATCTTCCCTGCATTACAAATCACTTCCGTGGGCTACCCCGTGGAAGACTGCCGGAGATAATATCACCGACACAACCCTCCCACCCAAATTCCCGTTTGGACTCCGTAATTCGACCCACGCTTATTGTGAGGCGTTACGGAGCCAGTTCGAGTCCTTTATGGACTCGGACAGGGACGTTCCAGTCCGAGTTATGGCAGGACACACCAACTCTCTAAGCCAAGCGGTCCCCGAATGCCACTCGGACTCGGACGAGGAGTCACTACAAGACGATGGCGAACACGACCTCGTGATCTTGGCCACGCCTGAAGGAAGATCAGTCTACCAAAGAGACAGGATCCCACGGGACGTCTATGAGTCCCGCCAGATCTTTGTACTCTTTGGGTCTGACGCTACTGAAGACCTGCCGTTCCAGCACGGCACACCACTGCTGCCAGAAGAGGAAAGCTCTACAGAGCTCGTCACTCCAAGCTCCAGCGACTCTGTCGAGCCCAATCGACAAGTCTTCATGGCTGGTACTACAGCGGCTGGTGACGTCGACAACGACCCACGCTACGCGTTCGAGCTCGAGGGAGATATCTCCGAGAACGAAGACCCACACGCAGGCGAAACCACTCAAGCAGCCGCGGACAGAGAAATCCGAAACAATAGGAGGGCTCAGCGCCGCCTAAACGCTCGCAATCGCGTCACGGCTGGTCGCAACCTCGCTCAAGAGTTCGCTCGAGTGGCACGCTACGACTCTCCTATGGCTAACGCCATGGAGATTGCTTACCACGTCCGCAGTCTATCAAGAACTCCAGAAACGGCAACTGCACTCGAGAGGATCAACGACATCTGCCGCACTCTCGACAAAGCTGTCGCCGCCGCACCAGCGCGCAGCGAAGAAGTCGAGAGCAGCGGACGACAACATCCCCGCGACAGGAATCGTCCTCCAAACCCCAGCCGACTGGGAGAAGGCAACCGCGCAGAGGGCGCACCCCCATACCGACCAGAGGATGATCGTCAACGAGGTGGACGCACTCACCGCAATGACCCTGCCACATCATTCCACGGGCCGGCACACAGTGCCGACCTCCGGCACACTATCAACGCCAATCGCGATGCGCGCTCCATCCTTGAATCCAAGAGGCGTGATGAAGCCCAGGGATACAAGGAAGAAGAAGACGAGTACCCAATGTTCTCGAGGGACATCCGGATGGCGGATTACCCGCAGCCATTCAAACCAGTCGGCTTCGAGAAATACAACGGCAAGACCTCCCCCGAGTCATGGTTGCGCATCTACTCTACGGCTATCGAGTGCGCGGGTGGCAATAACGCCATCAAGTGCAGGTACTTCCCAATGGCACTCGAGCCCGTGCCACTCACATGGTTTGAAAACCTGCCACGATGCTCCATCGACTCCTGGGAACGCCTGAAGAAGATCTTCGTGTCGAACTTCCAAGGCACATACAGTCGCCCCAAGACTCGACACGACCTCGCCATGTGCAAGCAGCACAAGGGAGAAAGCGCGCGCGACTACATGCGCCGCTTCATGGAAATCAAGACTCTGGTGGTGGACGTTTCTGACCGCGACTGCATCGACTTGTTCCAGAACGGCATCACCAACAGGTTCTTTGACAGGCAATTTGGCCTCGAGAAGCAACTTCATCGCAACGTGGAAGCCTATGTCGACGACGTGGTCGTGAAGACCAGAAATCCAGAAGACCTCATCGCTGATCTGGAGGAAACTTTTGCATCTCTGCGGAAGTGGCAATGGAAGCTTAATCCAACCAAGTGTGTCTTTGGAGTACCCTCTGGGAAACTACTCGGGTTCATCATCAGCCACCGCGGCATCGAGGCCAACCCCAAGAAGATCAATGCTATCACAGTAATGGAAGCTCCAAAGATGATTAAAGACATCCAGAAGCTTACTGGGTGCATGGCGGCGCTACATCGATTCATCTCACGACTTGGAGAAAGGGGCCTCCCCTTCTTCAAGCTTTCAAGAAGGCGACAAGTTCCAGTGGAACGAAGAAGCAGCAGCAGCATTGGCGGATCTCCAGCAACATCTTCAAACCCCGCCAATCCTGACTGCTCCGCAAGACGACGACAAGGAATTGCTGCTCTACATCGCAGCAACGACTCATGTGGTGAGCACTGTGTTGGTGGTCGAGCGCGCCGAGGTCAATCTTGCATATCCTGTGCAGAGGCCGGTTTACTTCGTCAGTGAAGTACTCACGGAGTCCAAAGTTCGATACCCAGCAGTACAAAAACTACTCTATGCTATACTCATCACATCAAGGAAGCTGCGCCATTACTTTGACACGTATACCATCACGGTGGTGACAGAGTTTGGCTTGGGCGATATTCTACATAACCCGGACGCGACCGGGCGAATTCCAAGTGGGCTGTCGAGCTTGGCGCCCTCAGCATCGAGTTCAAATCCAAGAAGGCCATCAAGTCGCAGGTGCTGGCAGACTTCATGGCAGAGTGGCACGAGAATCAAGTGGATATCCCCGTCGACAGACCGGAGCATTGGACCATGTACTTCGATGGCTCCCTGAAACTCGAAGGCGCTGGCGCGGGAGTGCTTTTTATCTCGCCCAAGGGTGATCAACTCAAGTATGTGTTGCAAATCTTTTGGAAGGTGTCCAAGAATGAAGCTGAGTACGAGGCCTTGCTACATGGTCTACGACTTGCAATTTCTCTGGGAATCAAGAGGCTGATGGTGTACGGCGACTCCTCTGTCGTCATCAACCACTGCAACAAGGATTGGGATCGCCAGAAGGAGAATATGGACGCTTACTGCGAAGCTGTGCGCAAGCTCGAGAACAAATTTTAGGGATTGAGTACCATTGGGTGGTCCGAGATGACAACGTCGCTGCTGACGTACTCTCCAAGCTCGGATCCACTCGTGCGGAAGTTACAGCAGGAGTTTTCGTCCAGGAGCTCCACAAGAGAACCATCGACTTCGAGAAGTCCACACCGTCACATGACGGACATGGACCAGATCGAGAGGTGTTGATGATCGAAGAAGACTGGCGTGTCCCGTTCATCGAGTACATAAAAAACAAGACCCTGCCTATGAACAAGACTGAAGCTGAACAAGTCGTCCGGAGATCGAAGAACTATCTACTCATCGGCGATCAGCTCTACAGGAGAGGACTCTACACTGACATTGCCATGAAGTGTGTCCCGAGAGCAACAGGCAAGGGTATCTTGGAAGAAATTCATGAAGGCGCGTGTGGCAATCACGCAGGATCAAGAACAATGGTGGGCAAGGCATTCAGAGCAGCTTATTATTGGCCCACGGCTCTGCAAGACGCGGAAGAGATCGTCCGCAAGTGCCCCGGGTGCCAATTCTTCGCCAGGCAGCAACATGTGCCTGCTCACAACCTTATTGCTATTCCTCCCTCTTGGCCGTTCGCATGCTGGGGACTCGACATGATTGGTAAGCTTACGACTCCTCCAGGAAACTTCACACATGTGCTGGTTGCGATCGACAAGTTTACCAAGTGGATAGAAGTCAAACCAGTCACGGACATATCTGCGGCTAAGGCTAAGGGATTCATCAGTGATCTAATGGTCAGGTATGGCTGTCCTCATCGTATCATCACAGATTTGGGTTCCAATTTCAACAGCTACGAGTTCAAGGACCACTGTGAGAGGAACGGCATCGAAGTAATCCACGCATCAGTAGCTCACCCCAAGGCCAATGGACAAGTCGAGAGAGCCAATGGTTTGATCCTTGATGGCCTGAAGAAGCGACTGTACGAGCACACAAGACGACTGGAGCTCGACTTGATCGAGGAGGAATGCTGCGGAGCTTTGTTAAGATCCACTCGATATCTCCAGGGAGTCCGGCGCTATCATGACAGAAACGTCCAAGAGCGTTCGTTCAATGTCGGCGACTTGGTATTGCGAAGGATACAGAAGACCACGGGTATGCACAAGCTTATGTCCCGCTGGGAAGGACCTTTCATCGTACACAAGGTGACAGGACCCGGGTCGTATCGATTGAAGAACAGTGAAGGAGTCGAAGAGAAAGATTCATGGAACATCGAGCATCTACACAAGTTCTATGCTTAGGATCTTTATCTGAGTACATCAAGAGTCTGTACAATACTTTGAAAATTTCATCAATAAAGTGCAGTATTCTCAGCAATTGATCCGCAATCTCTCGGCTTCATTCATGCTTTGGTGTCTTATAAGACTACCTTAGCTCCTAATACTTCCGGCGTTCCCTTTGATACTTGTTGATTCAACAAAGTATACATCGGTGAAAATCCGAAGAGTAGATCACGACTACTTTCCAGGATCCCTGAGTACTTAGATTTAAACTAAGACCAGGTTGAACACCTGTAGAGGCCAGCTAGCCTTATAAAGCAACTACTCACGAGTGGTAATTTCAAATCTTTGAGTACTTATTTGAAAGTACTACAGAGTCTACTCGGCAAGAAGAGTAGTAATCTCAAATCTCTGAGTACTTATTTGAAAGTACTACAGAGTCTACTCCGCAAGATGAGTAGTAATCTCAAATCTCTGAGTACTTATTTGAAAGTACTACAGAGTCTACTCCGCAAGATGAGTAGTAATCTCAAATCTCTGAGTACTTATTTGAAAGTACTACAGAGTCTACTCGGCAAGAAGAGTAGTAATCTTAAATCTCTGAGTACTTATTTGAAAATACTCCAGAGTCTACTCGGCAAGAAGAGTAGTGATTTCAAATCTCTGAGTGCTTATTTGAAAGTACTCTAGAGTCTACTCCACAGCATGAGTAGTGATCTTCAAGTACCAATTATCAAGTGCTTTGAAGTATAACTCGCAAAATGAGTACAACTTGCTGGGGGCTTCCTGAATACACTGCACGAGTGGTTCGGATGACTTTTCGGGCGCCTCATGATCAATGGAATTCATCAATGGTGGTCGCCTCAACCTGTTGCAAGTTTTCAAGTCAAAGCTCAACTTCAGCTTGTGCAGCGGTACTGCCGCATCGTCAATATGCTCGTGATGAACTCAAACTAGTCGGAATCAGCTCTGAACTAGTCAGCTTCATCGGCAAACGACAACAAACAAGCTAAGTTACTTATTTCAATTATTTTTATTCTAACAAAATTGGCCAATCGCCGAGTACTTTGTTTGGGTGACAACTTTCTAGGCCGCACAGCGTGCTATCACATCTTCGCCAGCTTCCAGGCTCGGGGGCTGACGCTAAAATCACAACTCGGTTAGCCATCAGGCTTACCTAGTTGTCTTTCTCCAGCATATTTGAGTCGCCAAGTACCAATGATGGGACATCGACTATATTGGCACCTGACTCCTAATTCCTGATTTTGGGGAAGATCGCGGCGTGACAAGTCAACCACGACCTCCTCTGATCTGCTACTCTATTGATGGTGGCTATTTCGACTACATACTACTCGATGCATCTACGCTAGGCTCCTATGCTCGGGGGCTGGGTGCAAGAAAACCACTCGGATGATGATCTCCAAGATGATTCGACGTGACCACTATTTCTGGGTGCAAATTACCACTCGGATGATGATGTCCAAGATGATTTGAAGAACCCTAAAGCTCGCTGGACCCTTGAATTGATCATTCTGAATCGTTTCAAGGCTCGGGGCTGATAGGCGATATACATCGACTGCTGATTTTATTTTTTCCTGAAGACTGAAGACTTAAATCAAGACCCTCGGCTTGATTCTTTGATTCAACCCAAGGCTCGGGGGCTACTTGATATCAAGTGCAATTTTTCCAAAATTGCACATTTCAAGAACAAGATGAAGATTCAAGATTCTGTGGACCCTCAACCTGATTCTTCGATTCAACTTAAGGCTCGGGGGCTACTCCATATGGAGTGCGATTCTTATCGCACACCATATAATATTTTGAAGACTACTGATTTAATCAGAATAACGGGGCTTAAGCACCTCATGGCCTCGTGACAACCAAGACCTGTCCAAGACTGATCAAGCACTCGAAGAACTCGAAAAGCACTCGATTGGCTTGGCAAGCACTCGGTTGACGATACTCGACGATGAAGCGCTTGGGGGCTTGTTGGAGGTACGACCATGGGCCCACAGGGCGCATGGATTGTCCCCAGACAGAGTCGTACCAGGCGTGAAGAACACGAGTAGAGTACTACAAGGACTCTTCTCGATTTGGAAACCAGTCGTATGACTTGTAAACTACTCGGATTGCCTTTTAGAGTAATCTCCGAGTAGTAATTGGTTAGGATTCTATCTGAAACCTACCTTGTAACCCTGCCCGCCGTGTATATAAGGCTGGGCAGGGACCCTCTCCAAACAATCAGAAGTCTCCCAACAGGAAGACGATCTCATCAATACCAATCACCACACAGGACGTAGGGTATTACGCCTCCTAAGCGGCCCGAACCTGTCTAAAATCCTGAGTCTCTTTGCCTTTGCATTCCTGATCTCGGCGAAACCCACCTGAAACTCTACTACCTCGGGATACCCCTCGGTAGGATCGACGGTAGAACACCGACACTTGCTAAAACAGAAAGACCCAGATACTGGTGAGGAGCCCAATCATTTGCAACTATGGTTCATTACGCACACCAAGGATGGACAATGGACAAACCAGACATCTAGGGATATCTATGTGAGTTGAAATACATTTTTAAATACCTTAGCAACTAATGCAAAGGACAAATTTATACAATTACATCTTCCTTTAACTCCCCCATCTGTACCTTTTGTATGTTATAGGACACAGCAAGCACCAGAATTCAGAGAAGGAATCAAATGCAGATGAGCACTTTGTTTCACAGGTGCAGAAAAATTTGATTTTCTAGAAAGCATATAGGGAAGTCACACAATGCAAATCAACTAAGTTGCACGGTAATGGATACATGGCAGTGCAGCCAACTAGAAGGCAGCTTATGCTAAAGGAGCACCAGCAGTAGGTCAGTTCTGAGGAGGCACTGCATTGGGAACATCTAGATCTCAAGGATGCATTTGCACAGCTACAAGAAAAAAATGGAAGCTCAAGGGGCTGACAATGAAGTATAAAGGGAAGCTCAAAAGGCTGAGAGGGAAGCGGAAAGGGAAGAACATAGGCTTCAGATTGCAGAATTGATGAGGGCAAGGGAAGCCGATAAAGAATCACTTAAACAAGAGCTTCTCTCAATGATGCGAGCTACACAAACAGGACCAGCAGTGTTAACATAGGTAAATCAAAAATCTTAACTTGCAAAACTGAGTTATTTAATGCAAAATCTTAACAAGCTAACTATAAATACAGGCAAACAACAATGGCACTAAAACTGCAGAGGAGGCTCTTCCAACAAACATGAATGGAGGAAATGATCAAACTACATAGCATGATGTTCTCTCACCTCAGGTAGTTTCTGAATACAAAAAATGTTCAGCGTGCTATCATTGGATATATAATGCACATAATGGGCCCTAACTTTTCACTCCATCTTATTGATACGCAGCATACCCCAGAAACGAGCACGCCGCCACCTCAACTCACACCTAACCCGCCTTCTATTGCTGCTCGTACTACTAGAAGTAGTGTTGCGAATAAAGATGGCAATAGCACTTATATTACACCACAACAGCTCAAGGAACAAGCAGCTAGGAAACGAGCAGCAGCAACCAAAAAGAAGTAGCAAGTCGACAGGTGAAAATTTTTGAAACCCCCCTCTACGATTTCTGAAAGTTGTTGTTTCACTTGTCAAATTGTTTATACAACATTGTTGGCTTTGCTAGTACAATTGTGTGAATGGTGCTGTTCTGCTATTCCAATAATAGAAATTTTGCTAGTACACTTAAATTCTTTGAGCCTTGACAGCAATGGATGATAATTATGTCTTCCAATTCTCTAGCCATAGGATTGTGTTATATGCTGTCAGTCTCTGAACATAACCTACAGCTGAACATAACCCTGCTTCAGTTGCCAAAACTTTACAATTACAATACACTACTACACAAACCACTTTCACAAACGGGCTATCACAACCGGTTTTTAGAAAACCGGTTGTGATGCCCCCTATCACAGCCGGTTTTTCTCAAAAACCGGTTGTGATAGTCGGCCGGCATATCACAACCGGTTTTTCTTACAAACCGGTTGTGATGCTCACTATCACAACCGGTTTTCTTTACTAACACATTTTTGGAGGGCTAAACGAAATCAAATTTTGTGAACGATCTCAGGTGAACTTTTGACCAAAACGAAAGTTGTAGATCTTGAAAAGTTATGAAACATTGTAGTTCACCACTTTTTTATTTGAAGTCATCTTGTCAACCGAATCTAACTTTGAATTTTTCAAATTTGAAAATTCAAATTTTGTAAACGACCTCGGATGAACTTTTGACCAAAACGAAAGTTGTAGATCTTGAAAAGTTATGAAACATTGTAGTTCATCACTTTTTTATTTGAAGTCATTTAGAGCCTCAAATAAGCAATTTACACTCAGAAGACATTAATATGAGGGGAATCAAAATGGTATATAGACACAAACACTCTAGTGGTGCAGTGGTAGAGGAGGCTATGCACAAAGCTGAGGTCGCGGGTTCGACTCCTGCCGACCGCGTAGCGCGCGATTTTTCCGCGAAAAATGCGTGACTTGCGACGGTGGGTAGTGGCTGATGGGGTCCATCCCCCAAATAAATAAATGTTTTGCTATTTTATTTTGATTTATTTTGGGTTCAGATGAAAACCGGTTGTGATGGAGGTCATCACAGCCGGTTTTTGAAAACCGGTTGTGATAGGGGTGACTATCACAGCCGCTTTATCTCATCCGCCTCCCAAAACCGGTTGTGATAGGGGTTACGAACCGGTTGTGATGAGGTTTTGTGTAGTAGTGATAGTTTCATTGATGAAAATACCTATGCTCATTCTTTTCAGGACATACCAGTTTGAGAGGATCGAGAAGTGATGTGATCGTCAATGTGAAGGCAGCCTTTGCTGATCTACTACATTTTATATCTATTTTGCTTTATTGGAAACAATTATGTGCTGGAACCTAGATGTCTTTGAATACTGTGTATGTTTCGAAATTGACATTGGATGGTTTCATCAATGAATTTTGTATGATGCGAGTCAAAGCTTTATTATTGATCATATACTGTTTTCAAAAAAACTGGATCGACAACATGTTCCAACAAAAAACCAAAATTTGGCAATAGATTCCCAGATGACTATGCAATCAAATATTAAGCGTAGCAATAAAGTCTCCACCATAATACAACCAAACATTCAACATGGCAATAGAGGATTCACATTATCGCAACCCAACTTTTATCGTGGCGGCAGCTCATTTGCAATAGACGTGACCACCTTTGCCAACCATACCTTCATTGTGGCAAAAGAGAGCTGACCTATACCAACAACTCCAGCATCGTGGCAATATAGTGCCTCACCTACCGCACCCTCAATGATTGGGTTGCAATAAAGGGTTTCACCTATATCAATGACCCCTACAGCATGGCAATATAGGGGCTCGTCTATAGCAACCGAAACGATATGGTTGCAATAGAGTGGTGGAACTATAGCTCCCAAATACATCAGGTGGCAATAGCGTGATCCACCTATAGCAACCGATCATGTAGCGTGGCTATTGTGGGATCCACCTATAGCAACAAAACTGAGAGCATGGCAATAGACAGTAATGCCTATTTCCATGTTCATGGTGCATGGCAATATAGTTGTTTGCAATGCCTATTTTCGTTGCTAATATACTTATTCCCATGCTTTGGGTATGTTGCAACAAGCATCTAGGGCAACAATCGATGCATTGCAATAGGTTTTATTGCCACAAGCACAACGTTACCTAAGATGTTACTTGCCATGCATCATTGTGTTGCAATAGAAATATCTTTGCAACGGAAAAAGTGACTTCGTGGTCCAAACTTTGCATAACGCCAGTTGCTTCCATGCAATTTTACGAAAATTTTTTGTTGCAATTGCGCCCATTGCAACCAACTCGGGCATATTGCAACACATTTAGGGCATTGCATAAGGGGGGAAACCTTGTAGTGGTGGTGATAGCACCTACTTAGCCTTCTTAGTCACCCACGTTCAGGTACAGAGTAGGAGTTTGAAAAGATATTGATCCCTAACAGCACCTAGGATCGGTGTTGACATTTAGTAATGTTGTTGCCAAGTTTGAGTTCTCGACAATGACGCTAGCAATGCTGTTGGTGACTTACCAATGTCACTACTAGAGATGGCGTAAGGCTGTACTGTATGGTAATCTATCAAATGTGAATGAATCCTCAAGCGCACAGATATACCATTGTAGCATTTTGCCCATGAGTATTTCCAAGGGTATCATATTTCCTAAGAGAAAGCGGTTGGTTTAAGAATACTATTGCGGTCATGAATATAGCGATAGCATGGATAAAGACATTCACACAGGATAGGGGTAAGATATATGATATAAGGGTAGTGTGACACACATGGGATCATCTCAGGATTACTAAGCTAGGGAGAAGGATTAAGAGTTAGCATATAGGTTCTAATGTACTTCCTATACATTGCACGGATCATGTCAGAGGGAATCATACATATACATATACAGTCTAAGCCTATGCACCCAGTCACACACAGGGAGATAGCCTCCCTTCATACTTATGCATGGCAAGGTGACTACTCATTTACGAACTCGTACAGCGATACCTGAATGTTTGGTTTCAGAGGGTCCAACAGGGCTATCATCACCTACGGCCTACCCCGTCCAAACCGTGGGGCACACTCGTATCCACATGATGATTCCAACCTAAGCACCATGCTTGCATTGTTCACAACACACTGACCATTCTGGGCTAATAAGACTACGATCAATGCCACCATATAAATGGCCGATGGACCGATGCTGTGGCATAGATCATGGAGGCTATACAACATAAGAATCCATACTCTAATTGAACTAGAGCAAAGTCTATCATGTATGAGGGCACAAGAGTCTATGCTACCGAAACAAGTGTATATGACTAACTTATGAGCATATAAGCCTAGCAACTTATGATAATAAGAACAGAAGCACAACTCATTCATATCATGACCAAGACAAACAATATATGACGAAGATATATAGATCAAAGTCATCATAGAATTAGAAGATACAAGAGTCATAACCTAGCTCCAAGAACACCTGGAACCTAAATAGAGATACTCTAGCCTAACTCCACTAAGCCTAGAGCCTAAAGGAAGAGAGTGATTGCCCAAAGATGTGTGTGTCCAAATGAGAGTCCCTCCACTCATATTTGTAGGCAGCAAGGGGCAGTCCACCAAGGGAATATTCCCATCATCCACAACCGACCTTAGGATAGCGTCTGGAGGCGACATGTGGAAGTTAAGTGCAAACGGGCTCAGGGCTAGTTCGGCTGAACCAGGGAAGGTTTTGTCAAGGGATTGGATTGATAGATTTGTACAAAAGAGGGCTCCTTCCAGAGGACACTCACCGGGTTCCCCCTTATGGCATATAGAATGGTTGAGGGTGGGGAGCTGATTCGGAGGACTTCTGATGATAGCTCTAGTTCTCTGAACCATTCCTTAGTCATAATGGAAGTCAACTCCCAAATGTTCTCTCTAAGGAAGGAAGCTTCCAAAGGATCATCAGGAGGGACGAAAACCAATGATTTCCTCTTGGTATGACAACTCGAAGTGTTTCTATAATTTTCAAAGAGTTCATCCTCAATGTTGAAGGGGAGCTTCAAAGATTGAATTTCTTCTTCCTTCAAGGCTCATGGTTCGGGTAAGGATTCTACAGCTGAGTATGTGGATGTGGATGGTGGTGGATTGGATTCGGTTGCTAGAATAGCCTTACAACTTGACGTAAGTTCATCATGGGAGGAACTAGGTTTAGTTTCGAAGGGGATGTCTCCATTGATAAGATCTAGGATTATCCTACCTTCTCTTGGAGTTTTATGAGCAAAAGGTCCTCTAGCCCTTACGTCAATATAGAGTGTGGATTCCTCATTGAGACACATGAAAAAGTGTTCAAGGAGCACATTCTCGGGTATCGACAAGATAGGGTCAGATTCCACCAAAAGTGAGAACCTGGTCCATGCTGCACCTATGTATTCCTCTTCTTTGTGCTGAAAGCTAAGTATATCCCTCCGTAAAGCAATGACATCGGACTAGGGGAAGAATGCGAGATAAAACTTGTCACTCAACCTATCCTAGCTACCGTCAGCGCTGTTTACGGTATGGGTGTACCATTGCTTTGCATTCTCGTAAAGAGAGAAAGAAAACAACTTCCACCTAGATGAGTCATGCCCGCGATAGCGTAGCACGAACACAACAACTCAAACTCCCGTACATGATGGTATTGTTTCTCACTGTTTAACCTATAGAAAGAGGATTCCCGAACCAAGGTGATAAGATCGGGACTGAGTTCATAGCCAGATGAGAGAATTGGGTGCTCTGATGGTGGTGGCTCTAAGAACTCACCCATAGGAGTAGAAAGGGTTTGAATAGAAGGTTGCTCCATGATAGTGGGGTAAAGGTTGAACAAAGAAAAGATAAAAATATACGAGGGCGACTAGGCATGAAATAGATACAGTAACCGTTCCCCGGCAATGGCGCTAGAAAGCTTGTTGACATTTTTTAACGATCACAAATAAATCCGCAAGCGCACGGATACCATTGTAGCTTTTCCATAAAAGAATTCCAAGGGTTATCGAATCTAGGGAATGTGTGGGCACTAACTGATACTAGCCAGCCCAAGGACACACCCCGATATGTGGCAGAGGATTCCTAGTTGATAGTTCTAATGTGAGTGAGATCAAAACTCTGGATTCACACTACTTGCTTCGGGCACCAGCTCACCCCTGGAAACCAAGCAACTCCAGTCTACGGCTCTACGACTTACCTGAACGTGGGGGATTTCAATGGACTGATAAGGCTGTCACCACCTGCAGCCTACCCCTACTAAACTGTGGGATATGATGTGCAAACAAAGTGTAACCCGTAGCTAGGCACCACACCTACTCTACCGATTATTACTGCAGTCTAACTACAACTGGATCCCCCGTAGCCACACCGCAGCACTTCATATGAAACACGGAGCAACAAACCCGTAGGTGGGAGTTCTAACTCACACACTTTAACAAGAACTAAGAATAAGAATCACAGATACTACTTTCGTCTAAATAGAATATGCATGAATACTCACTTTATTCTAATTGGAGTGTAGCAGCATCCGTAGAGGTATAATCTAGGAGGAGAGTGCCAACACCTTTGCACTCCTAAACTACCCCACACTCTCTCCATACTCTAAGCACTAGCTAGCACATAGGCCTTTGCAATCACTAATGCAACACGTCCAAATCGTTGCGTTAGGGGCCATTTGGTTGCAATAGGTAGGTATCGCAACACTTTTTGGGCGTTGCGATAATTTTCAAGTCGTTTCTTAAACCGGCGTTGTAATAAGTTATCACAATAGTTTTGGAAGGCGTTGCGATATCTATGTCTTGTCGCAACGACATGTGGCGTGGAAATTGCTGAAATTCGCAACAATTGTTGGCGTTGTGATAGTGATAATTGCAACGTTTGGGCGTCGTTGCTATAGTTGGTATTGCAACCACGAGGGCTTGTTGCAATAGAACGTTATTGCGACGCAAGAGTTTTGTAG
The DNA here is from genome assembly GCA_015476505.1 of Urochloa ruziziensis. NCBI lineage: Eukaryota > Viridiplantae > Streptophyta > Magnoliopsida > Poales > Poaceae > Urochloa > Urochloa ruziziensis. Next base: position 40,483,045 of record CM027120.1, on the reverse strand, counting down.
TAATACAATGCCTATGATGTTGCAATAGGATAATAGTATATCACAACAAAATTTTAGTTGTTGCTATATGATAGAGGATATCGCAACAAAGTGCTACTCGTTGTTACATCCCAAAGGAATGCTGCAACGAAATATACCGTTGCTATATACATAGAGGGTACCACAATGAAATATAGCGTTGCTATATGCTTACAGAATAGCGCAACAAAATATAGCGTTGCTATATGCTTGCAAGGTAGCGCAACAAAATTCAGATTGTGGAGCTTTAACTCAAGAGGAGTTGGTGATCTTGGAGTGGGAAGCGTGTCTTCAATTCAACCCCTCCCCTCATATTTATAGGCACTTGGAGAGGGAAGGTGCCTTGGGAGAGTGGAGTTCCCTGAGGGAATCTTCCTAGAATATTCTCCTCTAGCTCTTCTCCTTGTGCCACCTAGCAGTATCCAAGGGCTTAAGGCGGTAACTATTTGCATACCTGCCACATCCGGCATTAGGACAGCGTCTGCAGGCAACACATGGAAGTTGAGTGCGAACAGGCTCAGGGCTAGTTCGGCCGAAACCCCCAACTCCACCGCTTGTGCCCAACTTTGGCTAGGTCACTACCATGTGGGCCTTCAAGCTTGTCCCAGATACTTAGACCGAAATGAGGTAGTTTACCCCCTTAGGTGGGCTCATGGATCCGTTTGCTTTGCTCTGATTGGTCGGGAGTATGTTTCCTTCCGCTTGTGGATCCACGGGTCCATGGGAAGCCCATGTGGCAGCCTCTGGTTGGCTGGAGTTGTGCTAGTTTGGCCACTTAGGTGCATTCCCACTTCATTTATATGGTTAAGTGACCTGCATACAAATATTCACCAACAATTGTGGACTTCGTTGGTATTAACTCCTACCACTAATGTTTCTGCTCATATTTTATGCATTTATGCAAGAGTCGACGGCCTAAAATTGGTACTTAACAGCCGTCAACAGTAATATATCATATCATGCTTTGTGCTTCACCGAGCTATAGTTCATATATGCTTAGGCCAGACAATCTAGGCAAGAGCACTGGTTTGGTTTGCTTTCGGGTAGATCCTAGTCTTTTACTTGTCCATCTGAAGGGTGGGAGACCCGGGGTGACTAGGGTAGATTCCACATATGCGAGCATGGTGCTCGGGTACGCTGGGTCCATCAAATATGATTGTATCCCACGCATTTGAAGGGGTATAGGTAGTAGGTGGTGACAGCACCTACTTAGCCATCTTAGTCCCCCACGTTTGGGTACAGAGTTGGAGTTTGGAAAAATATTGATCCCGAATAGCACCTGGGATCAGTGTTGACATTTAGTAACATTGTTGCCAAGTTTGAATTCTCGACAACGGCGCCAGCAATGCTATTGGCCACTTAGCAACGTCACTACCAGAATTGTGCTTCTAGAGATGGTGTAAGGCTGTGTCATATGGTAATGCATCAAATGCGAATGAATCTGCAAGCGCACGGATACACCATTGTATAATTTCACCCATGAGTATTCTCAAGGGTACCGTATTTCCCAAGAGAAAACAGTCGGTTTAAGAATACAATCGCAGTCATGAATATAGCGATATCGTGGATAAAGACATTCACATAGGACAGGGGTAAGATATATGATATAAGGGTAGTGTGACACACATGGGATCATCTCAGGATTAATAAGCTAGGGAGTGTTGGCACTCCTTAGCATAACTAAATCCGCAAGCGCACGGAGTACATTGTAGCCTTTCACCAGGGGAGTAGAAACCTGGATGTCAAATCCAAGGAACGGTAGACGCGACTAGTCTAGAACTTTCCTAACCGGACCCACCAGGGGAGGAAAGGGTAAAGGGTGTAGAGAGCTTAACCTTAGTTAGCCACTCGTTACCCCAGACAACCTATCTTAATCTAACATGATCTGCTTCGACGGCTAGAACGGGAAGAACTCAGAACGGGGTGAGAGAGGGGTTCTTCCGGGCTCAGCACTACTGTTATGAGTACACCCGAACGTGGTGGAGTACAAAGGACGGACAGGGCTGTCACCACCTGCCGCCTACCACTGCAGTTCCGTGGGGTGCAACACAACCTGAGGTGACTAGCCAGCACAGGCACCACGCCTAAGCTTTCAGCCACTGACCTCCACCCAACGCGAAGGGCTATAGAGGAAACCCCAAACAAGAGTCGCTGTCACTCGCGCAGACTCAGGTACCCGCAGATCATATATGGCCAAGATAAATTGCTGAAAGTAAAGAGTAAACTAGCGAGGTACTAAGGCAAGAGACCGAGGAACTTACTGAAGATATCTCTGAAGCTTTATTCCTCGGGGCGGAACAATGTTGAGGGAAGGCCGAGATGAATCCCGAACTCCCTCTACACGCTTGGCTGTCACCCAAGCACTCACCCACTACTCTCTCTCTACTCTACTCTAAGATAATAGTGGACTACATCTTGAGCCTTCTCTTCTCTCCAATGGATGATGTGTCTTGTGTGGAAGGTGAAGGGCGCCTTTTATAGCCCTCCAGGGGTGAAATCCTGCTTAGGAGTGACTGCACACCTCCTGCTTAGCATCCACGCGAAAGAGGAAGCGTGGAAGCCACGGTGGGAGGCCGGCCTGGTGTAGGCCGGCCGGCCTGGCCCTGGTGCCAAGTGGCACCGACTTTTGCAGGGACGGCCTGGATGATGTCCTGAAGTCGGTAGTTGTTGCGTTCGGTTAAAGCTGTCCAAGAATCCTAGGTTGTGGGCCCTTCAATCCATGTTAATCCCACTCTAGGCCTTCCGGGTCTTTTGATCAAACCGACATCAAACGCACGGCTCATGATCATCCTTGGTGTGTTAGATAGCTTGTGGATCAAAATCGTGGCCAGAAGAGGCAGAAGGGGGCCGGTCGGCCTGGGCTAGGCCGGCCGGCCTGGCCCTGTGCCAGTTTGGCCTCCTGTTTTTCCTGTTTGTTCCTTCGCTCACAAATTGCACAAAACTTGTGGAACTCATTAGTATAAATGATATTAGCATGATTATCACTATATGAGCATGAAATCCGGAGAAATGTTGGCGGTAAAAGTCATAGATATCGACCGCCAACACGCCCCCACACCTAGACTTTGCTCGTCCCGAGCAAAGGGTTGATTTAGATCCAGAGGATCAAGCAAAGCCTAGGGTCATGAAATCAAGAGTATGCATAAGAATTATTTCAAAGCTTTCCCTCATACCTTGGATTCCAGGTGGCTAACACCTTCACTTTCACCTATTGAACCTCAGAATAAATCAATGGAGAGCCTGATTCCTCCTTCTCAGTACTTGGAGATTTTTTTTTTTCAAAAATATGGAGGCATACTCTCATTCTCTCAAGCCACTCAGTCGCTCAAAGTGTTTGATCCTCACTAAGGCTTTTCAAGTAGCCTCACCTACCTCTACAAGGTTATATGTGGGGCTCAAGGTAGGGATCGATAGAAATGCTTATCTCTTCCATCTATGTTGCGAGATCAAATAACTTGTCTCCGAGAGATCATGTCAACCATGAACTTTGGTCAAGTGCAAGTGAATGTGGATGATGGATGATGAATGTCCTTGAGTGGTATTTGATTCTAGCTTCTTCCATCTTTCCCCTTGTTCTCTTTTTTTTTTTACTCGAGTAGGACCTCCCACTCATCTTTTTTTTCTTTTCTTTTTTTTCAGGGGGATGAAGAGCTGCTTGAGAACCACTTTTGATGGAATTTTATTCTATGATGGACTTTATTTGATGAAACGTGTACGTGAATGACCAAAGTGCAAGGAAGAACATGCATGTCTCAGAAGTCACGATGTTTGATCAAGCTCAAAATGTAAAGATAGCTATGTGGAGTTTCAAAACTGTGTCATGTATGATATGGCTCTGGATGGGACTTGGCAAAGTTGAGCATGAATGAGAGTTGCCTCATTTTTTTTGTTTTATTTTTTTTTCATTTTCAAAATGAAATTCTCCAAGACTTTGAATTAGAAAAGAACAAGCCTCTCATGTCATTATATCGTAAGAGTCAATAAGCGAAAGATCAAGTGATCCTATCATAAAGTTCCAAAGGCACATCAGGTACTTGCAAAGGAAATAAAGCTTATGCACCTTTGATAAACATGTAGGATTCCCATCTCTTTCTAGGTATTTCATTCAAATTTTAATTGTCATGAACTCATGCTCGTATTTGAATTAAAACCAAGAAAGGAAATGAGAGAAAGGGTTTCAAACCTTCCGTGCGTAGTTGAATCTCAGCAGATGGCTGCCATGTGGTTATTTGGGCACGGGTGAAGACTGCTCGTCGATGTGTTGCTCGTCCTGTTTTCTGCGCACTTAGTGTAGAGTTAGAGCAGGGGTGTGGTTGGTACACAAGTGTGCACCAACCACTCAAGGCATGGTAGAACAAGGCAACACTTTATTCAAAAGGGAAATATGGGGGTGCTATTGAAAAATAAAACTTTGGAAAATCAAAATGAAAAGGGAAATTTTAGCACCCAAACCTATACTAAGATAATGGCACATTTTAGGTCTCGCCATGACCATGGACTATGGTAGTAACTCGGATACTCGTAGCAGTCCATAACTTCGAGTTCCAGGATGTCGGACTTGAGGAATATTTTCAACTGAAAACATCCCTGTCATTGTCCTGGAGAGGAAGCATAAAGGAAAACCTTCCTTCTCCATCCTCCAATTCAGCCATTTGATTTCATCATTTGGACTCTGGCTGATTGGGGGGTCTATGCTTCACCTTTTTGATCTCCTAATGGGAATGATGTTTCAGTGAGCACAAAGTGTCTCGGGTGATTGCCCTTCCATCCTTTCTCCATGTCAGATTGTTCATGATATTCTGTTGATGTTTCTGATTGACTATCTGAAGATGGTATGGATTTGCGACCCGGTGATTTACTTCCAACCCGCTATTGCACTTCTAAGGCTGGAGTGAGAGTCTCCATCTCCTTATCCACAACATGAAGTGCTTCAACTACTATGGACGTTTAGTCCATGATCACCAAGATGCTCATCAGTCCTTTGACTCAATGAGCATCGTGGGCACCACAAAGACTCTTAGCGTGTGTGTGCTTGGTTGGTCAGGTGATCAGTCTGTCGAACCTTAGCACGAGGTTTATACGGAAGGAAAGAAAAACTTCCGTAGCTCATTCTCTATGAGAAGTGGAACCGACACTTAAGAATCTTGCGGGTCTCACATGTGGGTTGCAGCGGTGGAGTAAACCAGTATGATATGAATCCCATTGGTTAAATCTGATAAGGTGAATGCATTCCTTCTCTCTAAGGGTGTTAATCCAAGTTTGTAAAGCTACCCTTGAGAGAGTATCATCTCATATGATTGAACTTGTATCCTTGGGAGATGATATGCCACGTATTTATTTGCTCTCTTCTTCTTTTGATTTGTGAAGCGAATTCATGAAGGAGCAAGAATCCAACGGATGAGTTGTGGCTAGTCATCCTTCTTGGTCAGGTGATATCTTGGTGTAGCATGGTCCGTGCGTGCTATAACTTTGACATCGACCAAGTAGGGTTTGAACTTGTCAATGGCAAAAACCATTATAGACAGTTCCTTCTCCGTTGTTTGTCGAACTCTGGTCAATGATTCTGATAATGATGATTTCATGCATTGATCCAACTCTGTCCTGATTGTATGGTTACTAGCGTTGCACACGATCTTGATCGGAAGAATCCAATCAGGAGGTTGTATGATGGGGGCCTTCTCAGCTGACACTTCTCCCAATTTGGGACAAGGTGGAGCCTTTGGGATTCTCATGAACTCTATCCATATCCGCGAGGCATAAACTAAAGGTTGTCCATGGACTGGGAAATCATCAAGGAATTCCTCCATGATGTTCTCGACAAGGACAAAAGATGTCCTCGATAATGGGAGAGAAGGCTGATATCATACACCTCTGTTGGTGCATTGAATAGACCAAACAATAAAGACAGGTGGAGGTAGATGAAAATTGGCTAGTGCTTCACCACTTGAAGTGGGTGCTTACATGGGGTAAATAATACCCACATGCAGCTGTGCCTACCTCCCTCATCGCATCATTCAGCCAAAAGGCTATTTGTCCGGTTCAAGTGATACGATGGGTGTTGGGGTTGATCCCCGTCTAGTCTGTAGAGAATACCTAAAAATGGACCGATACTTCTCTAAGACTGTTGCAGCCTGCCGATTGTCGTGAAGAGGTAAATATCTCTATTCCAAGTGGAAGAGAGACATGTCTCAATCCAAGTGGCAGCAATCAACAACTCTAGTGGAGGAGGCTGTGGTTCTCCACCATGTCGAGCTTGACTGCCCGGTTCTGCCCCTGGGATTGGGTGAGCATCTGAAAAATATGCTCATTGGTTATTCATGGGGTCTGTCTAGCCCTTTGCGATAATGATCGTGCAAGGCTGAACTCACTGATCATGCAAGGTCGATCAGGATGTTTTCTTTGTCAACTCTGAGCTATAGCTCGATCGTGATTAAGTTGACAAGACGCTCTATTGGCTGATCCAACAAGAAGATTATGTCACCTTCGAGGATATCGAAGATGTGGAAATCCAGGATCACTCTGTTGTGCCCCTTAGGCACAACTCCGATAATTCCTTTGTTTTCCAACATCTGGCCGTTGATCCCTTTCAGGTGCTTACAAAAGATCAAGACAACTTCTTGTGTGTCAGTCCCCTCAATAGGTGGAGGGCATTAAAGTTAGGGTCAACTAACTTCTGCTTCCTCCGTCATTCCTTGCTTGTAACCGCAGATAGACCCTTGGTCTGCGGTTGTGACTTCTGGAATGAATTACTCAGACCTTTAGCGTGCACACCTAATGTCGCAGATCCTTAAGGGAATTCTCTTGGTCTGGGGGTTTTTGTTCGCTCACGTCGTGTGGTTGGAGGCGGTGGATCTAATGAAAGAGTGAGGATCTGTTGTTTGGTTCATGGGGAAGTCGGTGGGAGGGTCAGAAAAACTGATCCTGAGGATGAGCACTATGTCTCAATCTACCAACGAATCGTTGTATGAGCACCATACCAAACTTCTCCCAGGTTGCTCCAAGTAGCTCATCTCTGAGCTTTGGGGATGGGATAGACAAACAGACAAACTTCAACCTTCAGTTTGATCCAATCTCCTCCAACTCCTCTTGCACTCCGATTGTACCAAAACTTTGCTTCCCCCGTCAGAGAAAAACAGGAAGAGTTCCGTCTTGGTTCATCCCGGGAATGTTAGGTTCATCCCGGGAATGTTAGGAGAGAACTTCTCCTCATCTATTGCAAGGAGTGTGAACAAACGATGGCAACGAGATTGGGGCAGATCACGAAGCCATCAGATAACGGGGTGGAAGGATGGTGGCAATTCCAAACACTCGCGAAATGGAACTGCCGGATAACTAGGAGAAAACTCCATGTGGTAGATGGTTATGGGGTAAAGTGTACGGCTAAAAAAAAATCCTACACTAGTGTTGCTACCGTTCCCTGGCAACGGCGCCAGAAAAGCTTGTTGGCACTCCTTAGCCTAACTAAATCCGCAAGCGCACGGAGTACATTGTAGCCTTTCACCAGGGGAGTAGAAACTTGGATGTCAAATCCAAGGAACGGTAGACGCGACTAGTCTAGAACTTTCCTAACCGGACCAACCAGGGGAGGAAAGGGTAAAGGGTATAGAGAGCTTAACCTTAGTTAGCCACTCGTTACCCCAGACAACCTATCTTAATCTAACATGATCTGCTTCGACGGCTAGAACGGGAAGAACTCAGAACGGGGTGAGAGAGGGGTTCTTCCGGGCTCAGCACTACTGTTATGAGTACACCCAAACATGGTAGAGTACAAAGGACGGACAGGGCTGTCACCACCTGCTGCCTACCACTGCAGTTCCGTGGGGTGCAACACAACCTGATGTGACTAGCCAACACAGGCACCACGCCTAAGCTTTCAGCCACTGACCTCCACCCAACGCGAAGGGCTATAGAGGAAACCCCAAACAAGAGTCGCTGTCACTCGCGCAGACTCAGGTACCCGCAGATCATATATGGCCAAGATAAATTGCTGAAAGTAAAGAGTAAACTAGCGAGGTACTAAGGCAAGAGACCGAGGAACTTACCGAAGATATCTCTGAAGCTTTATTCCTCGGGGGCGGAACAATGTTGAGGGAAGGCCGAGATGACTCCTGAACTCCCACTACACGCTTGGCTGTCACCCAAGCACTCACCCACTACTCTCTCTACTCTACTCTAAGATAATAGTGGACTACATCTTGAGCCTTCTCTTCTCTCCAATGGATGATGTGTCTTGTGTGGAAGTGAAGGGCGCCTTTTATAGACCTCCAGGGGTGAAATCCTGCTTAGAAGTGACGCACACCTCCTGCTTAGCATCCACGCGAAAGAGGAAGCATGGAAGCCACGGTGGGAGGCCGGCCGGCCTGGTGTAGGCCGGCCGGCCTGGTGTAGGCCGGCCGGCCTGGCCCTGGTGCCAAGTGGCACCGACTTTTGCAGGGACGGCCTGGATGATGTCCTGAAGTCGGTAGTTGTTGCGTTCGGTTAAAGCTGTCCAAGAATCCTAGGTTGTGGGCCCTTCAATCCATGTTAATCCCACTCTAGGCCTTCCGGGTCTTTTGATCAAACCGACATCAAACGCACGGCTCATGATCATCCTTGGTGTGTTAGATAGCTTGTGGATCAAAATCGTGGCCAGAAGAGGCAGAAGGGGGCCGGTCGGCCTGGGTTAGGCCGGCCGGCCTGGCCCTGTGCCAGTTTGGCCTCCTGTTTTTTCTGTTTGTTCCTTCGCTCACAAATTGCACAAAACTTGTGGAACTCATTAGTATAAATGATATTAGCATGATTATCACTATATGAGCATGAAATCCGGAGAAAGTTGGCGGTAAAAGTCATAGATATCGACCGCCAACAGGGAGAAGGACTAAGAGTTATGTTTGCGGCGCTTACGCACACCAAGTTTAACCCGCAAGCGTACGGTTGATGTGTAGCTTTTCCCTTATAGTACTCCCCCTAGGTTTATCAATCCGTGGAACAAGTGGATTGCTACGTGAGGACCCGGTGTGTCCGAGGACCGGTGGATGGTCACTTCCTGGTGTGATGAGTGATTGACAACGAGGTGTGGATTGACGTTTCCCTTGGCTCAAGTATTGCAGGTGTAGAATGCGGCTTGATTGGATTGGTGCAGGTGAAGAACAGGCATGAAAGGTCTTAGCCATGGCGGCCTCCGAGGAGTGGAGAGACAAGTAGGCTTGGTTCGAGGGACCCGGTGGCCAGATGGATCAAGTGCGGTTCACATGGTGGCAAGAACGAGCGAGGGGACGTGGTTCCGGTGCGAGGTAGCGGCTCACGACCGAAGCTCGTACACGGACATGAAGCCGGTGCAAGGTAGCGGCTCACGACAGAAGCTTGCACGCGGGGTTTGGTGGTTTGGACAGAAGACCATCAGGTGGACGGTTTCCTTGGTTTGGGCCTCAAAACCAAGGCGAGGACTCGGCGTAGCGATGGCCCGGCCTGCCAGCCAGGGGCGGTCAGACCGGTCCCACCTCGGCAGGTCGCCCGTGAATGTTGAGGAGCTTCGATCTGGAGGACACGCGGCGTGATCGCAAGGCTTGGGTCGGAGGGAAGCTAGCTTGCGGTGGAAGGTGTCCCAGCCAGAAAAATCTTCGCAGAAAATGTCAAATTCGCCCCTGAGGGGTATGTATCACTTAAGGGTAGTTGAGTCATTAGAGCACCACCATTTGGACTATATAATAGACCCCCTAGGGGTGGTGGCTGTTATCTCTCTAGTTTATTTTCTCTAGGCTTGTTTAGTTTCCCTTCCCTTTCATCCTCTCCACCTAGAACTATTTACTTGAATCATTCATAGTCTGTATAGGTGAATTCATGGTTGGTTGATTGAGCTTAATCTATTTATCTTTGTGCCATGATTTGAGTTCCGGAGCTACTTTTCTTTTTCCCATTTTCGGAGGTATTTTCGGAGCCATTTTTGGGGATTTTCGTTCTTCACTTTCTAGCCCGTTTTCTCTCGGATTTCTTTGGGGGAATCACGCATGAGTGCCTTGTGCCTCTTTTCTTGGTGATCCCTTGCCCCCAAACGCCGAGAATCGGTCTAGATTTGAAGATTCCGGGATGAACTCGTGATGGGTGTGTTCTTCGCTAGATTTGAAATTCCCGGAGTTCTAGGGAGTTAGAGGCTGAGAGTTTTGGGGCATAGCCTCTCCTTGAGATGTATATCATCTACCCTAAGTTTCGTCTCAAGACTCCAAACCGTTTGGGAGATCCGTTCGCGAGTTGACTTTGAGTTTGAGTTTTTCCCGTGCTGTCTGGCAGGACCAGTGCAATCGCCCTCGGATACCTGTGTGACTGCCCCTGGCTGAAGTGCTAGGCAAGGGCGGTGCAACTGCCCCTGGAGAGAGGTGTGACCGCTCCTGGCCGAAAGCTGCTGATTTGGGTTGTTTTCATTCGATTCTTGTTGGATTTGTTCGATTCGAGTTCCGCTGCGTTGATCTTGTTCCTAGGGTCAGTAGCCTCATGGTAGCTATGTGATCTTGGCAAGGTCGGTCCATTGGATTTGGATTGAGTTGGGAGAAGCCGGATCTTGAGAGGAATTTTTATCGGCTCCCATTCACTCCCCCCTCTCTGGTCGCCTAATCGTTCCTTCAATTGGTATCAGAGCCGGTTACGGGTCTTTGCGACTCTAGCCAGTCTAAGATCCAAAGATGGCATACCAAGATCGGGGTTCCGGGCCTCCGCACTTCGATGGGAGAAATTATCCGAACTGGGTTGCGCGTATGGGTGCTTTCTTGCGAGGCAATGGAAAGTTGTTGTGGGATGTGACCGAAGATGAAAACTATGTCAATCCTACCAACTTAGATGCCCAGGGTGCAAGAGATAAATTCGAGGCTAACGCTAGGGCTATGGACTACTTGTTTCGTGCTTTGTCGACTGAGGAGTTTGAGCGAGTTTTGGGCGAGGACCTAGCTAGCCAGATCTGGCAGAAGCTCAAGCTAGCCCATGGTGGTGATAGCCATGTGAAGGCTAGGCTTTTCTCGGTGTATCGCAGAGAGTATGAGAAAACTTTGAGCAGTTGCCTGGTGAGTCAGTTGATGCGATGTTTCAGCGCTTTACTGCCATAGTCAACAACATGAAAGCCTACATTGCTGCACTCCCATACACAGATCATGACAGAGCTTGGAAGGTCCTGCTTTCACTTGATCAATCTGTGTGGTGTGCCAAGGTTGAGGCGATCATGGAGTCGGCTAATTATGAAACTTTGAAAGTTAATGAGCTTTTCTCCAAGTTGAAGTCTTCTGAGGTTGATAGACAGCTGATTGCCAAGGCTAAGGGTCCGACTGATCCCCATAGTCTGGCTCTAGTCGGTGGCTCTGGTTATGGACATGCTAATACTTCCAAACACTTTGCCTTGTCTTCTCTTGTGTCTCTTCCAGATGAGGAGTATGAGGTGCTGAGCAAGGAGGATCTCGCGTTGCTCACGAGGAAGTTTGGGCACATGTACCAAAACCGGAAGGGTTCAAGACGCGTGGGGAGTACGTGCTACAGGTACGGGAAGATGGGCCACTTCATCGTCGAGTGCTCCGAGGAGATCAAGAACAACTGTTGACGGCCGTTATTATATGATTTTACCGCCAACATTCCACGATATTCCATGCTCATTTTGCTCATGACAATGTGAATTTGATTATTTCTAATGAGTTCCACAAGTTTTGTACAATTTGTGAGTGAAGGAGCAGATGGGGAAAACAAGGAACAATTTGGGCACAGGGCCAGGCCGGCCGGCCTAGGCTAGGCCGACCGGCCCCTTTCCCCTCTTCTGGCCACAGCACTGATCCACAAGTTTACTGATGTATCAAAGATGATCATGAGCCGTGCATTTGATGTCGGTTTGATCAAAGGACCCGGAAGGCCTAGGGTGGGATAAACATGGATTGAAGGGCCCACAACCTAGGATTCTTGGACAGCTTCAACCGAACGCAACCGTTTCTGACTTCAAGACATCATCCAAGCCGTCCCTGCAAAGGTCGGTGCCACATGGCACCAGAGCTAGGCCGGCCGGCCTACCACCGTGGCCCCTACGCTTCCCTCTTCATGTGGATGTTAAGCAGGAGGCTAGCGTGATGATGACGCCGAGAACCGCCCTTGGAGCCAATAAAAGGACACCCCACTCACCTTGAGAGGACACAACAAGATAGAAGAGAAGAAGCTCTAGGGTGAAGTGCTACCACTCCCATACTTAGAAAATTGGGAGAGAGGTGAGGTGATAGTCCGGGAGAGAAGCCAGAGTTGCCGGTTTCTCTTCCACTTTGTACCTCGGTAGATGCGGCTCAACTTCGAGTAACATCCGAGTCTTGTCTGGTAATTCTGGTTCCCTCTGATTCATTAAGCATTCAGACTTGCTAGCTTTTGTTCACTGGTTCCTCGTTCACTACTTAGTAGTGGGTGCTTTGCTTTGATATCAAGTGAAGTAGTAATTATTAGTATAGGCGTGGTGCGTAGACTAGTCGTTACCTTGGTTTGCACCCAGTTCAATGGAATTGTTGTGGTAGCCGGCAGGTGGTGACAGCCCTGTCCGGCCGACGTAATCCACCATATTAGTTCTAGACTGTAGGACATAGGGGTAGGCGGTACCACTCCCCTTCTCATCCCTTTCTGTGAGTGGTGGTGTCTCAGGCGCCCGAAGTTAACTCTCTTGAACAAGTCTGCCTTGCTTGATCTATCAAAATATCTAGTATTGCTACACATGTACCCTCTCTACCCTCAGCCTTTTTATCTCTTCTTTTCTTTTTGTTGTCATCCATATCCCCCATATTACCCTTCGGATGAACTAATTAAAGGATTAGTACACTTCTCATTCCCCGTGGAAATCGATCCCTGGAATACTCCTCGGTGAAAGCTACATCAGTATCTGTACACTTGTGGATTTATCTACAGGTCATAAGAAATACCAACAAGCTTTCTGGCGCCGTTGCCAGGGAACGGTAGCTGTTCTTACCCCGAACCTAGTTCGTCCACATATAATCCACCTACCATCATGAATTCCACTCCTACCTTATATCAATTCTCGGCTCCAAAAGCTGAAGATCTGGAGCCACCACCATCATCTCACCCCGTGGAAAGCACTGGCTACGAAATACACACAGAATTCATAGCCAAGATCAAGGAGAATCCATTTTCTGGAGCTGAAGGGGAGAATCCTTATGTTCACTTACGGGAATTTGAGCAAATTTGCTCATGTCTCGTGATTATGGGGATGGCCCAACAAACTCTGAAATGGAAGGTGTTTCCCTTCTCTTTGATGGGTCGAGCAAAGAAATGGTGTGATCACTATCGTGAGATTGTGGAGGGAAGTTGGGAGACACTACGATATAAATTCTGCTTAACCTTCTTTCCTGAATATCAGGTCGCTGACCTCCGAATCGAGGCCCTCACCTTCAAACAAAACGAAGGAGAATCACTAGGGGCTGCTTGGGCTCGATTTACCTATCTTATGGCCACGGGACCTGACCTAGGGATCCCTGAACCCATCCTTCTAATACATTTTAGAAGAGGCCTCGAAATCGAATCAGCCGAATTCCTAGATTCGTCCTCAGGAGGATCTTTCACTCATTTCACACCCTGTGAGGGGAGGGCCATTCTAGACAAAATTGTAGAGAACACCCCTTACACTGGGATCTATGTTGAATTCCTGGAAGAAATTCCCGAGGAGGCCATAGAAGAGACATCCGCGTCGGGAGATGTGAAAGCATCACAAGAATTCACACCGATCGTAGCACATCTCTCCAATACTCTCCCTGGACCAAAACCCTCGTATGATCATCATCTACCTTTCCTCTATTCTATGTTCGACGATGATGAATCCATAGCATACGGTGATGCCCCATCATCACCAGGGAAAGAAGATGATGTTTATAGAGAATCTGAGGTAATGACCTCTGACCCCCAAAAAGAATCCTTGTCCAATACTGAGCAACCTAAAAAGGATTCACCATCGCATAACCCGGATTTCCAATTCTCAAAGGACAAATTCGGATCCTCTAGAGGGGATTCACCACCCCTTAATCCGGAGACTCAGTTCTTGAAAAATGAATTTGAATTTTCCGATGAGGAGTTCAAAGCTTCTGTCTCGTCAAACCCCTCAGAGTTCAAAGAATTACATCAATCTCAAAATCTTTTCTGTGACTCCGAGGAGAATATTTGCCTTCTTGACCCAGAAAAATCAAAGGACTTCCATATCGAAGGAAAAGATACGCCTCAAGAGTACTACAAGCTCAATTTCGAAAACGTTTGCTCTGTTGACACTCCTGAGGTACCAAATTCCATGTTGGGTTCGGAAGGAAACGATGAGTATGGAGAATTCATCATTGAAAAATCAAAAGATCCATGTTTTTCTGTGAAAACTCCATCTCCTCCCGCTATTTGTACACACGACGACTCCAACCACTACCTATCTTATTAAGACGATTTCAAAAGAGTGGTTATGGATGATTTTGTTTATCATAAATATTGCAAATCTCGTCGTGGTTTGTTGCACTAACCTTGCAGCTAAAAGCTTCATGACACATCAAAAATTGGTGATCAGACAGGAACGACATCACCAATGGTGGCTGCAAGAGAATGTTCCCAAGGTCAAGCTTATGACCATAAACAAAGCACTGCCGGGAGATAGCCCGGATGATTAGTATTCATTTCCCTTTTGAATAAAAAGCAAGATCATGTCTTTAGGATAAAGTTGTCCTTTGGGTATTTTTGTTTGCTAACCATTTCAGGTAGAGATCAAGAAGAATGATGGATAAGTGAAGCCTAAGAGCATGAGAGCTACATCAACTACAACACTTTAGTACGTCTTTGTGAGGGAACATTATGAAGGGAAGCTTGAACTCCACACACTTGATTTGTGTTGCCGAGCAATCCAAACTCCAAGTCTGGGGGAGGTATGTGAGTATCCCAAGTAAAGTTCCTTTCATGCCAAACTTTCTTTGGTTTGGAGATGGTGTTTGTTTGTGCATCTTGCCAAAAAAAAAACATAATAAAACTTGAATAAAGGCTCCCCGGTTCTTAAACCAGTAGAGCCCATCTTTTGTTTCCACTTTTTGGTTTTGAATAACAGTACCAGCACAAGTACAAGTGTGGGGGAGATCTCTCAAGCTCATCATTAACATACACATTCGAGGCTCCCCACGAAGGTGTCGCACAACATCGACTGCGCTAACATGACAAGAAAAAAAAGCGATGGTATGTGCACTCCACCTCTCGTTCCTTAATTCATGAGTTTGATTGAATTTCAATCCCTATCATTAAAATCAATCTCAAGATAAAATAATTCACCCTGCTATGCCTACCTTTCATGTTCCCATGTTTGGATTGCATATGTTTTATTCCTCGCTTCATCTTGCCACTTGTGAATAAATATTTCTAGGGAACCATGTTCATCTAAGTAGTTGATGTTTGAGATATGGTTTGATGACATGATCTTCACTCTCATATTTAAGTGCTTGGGAAATTTATTTGAAAATTTGAAAACCCTTTTGCAAAGCTCCTCTTTGATATGCCAAATTCCTGCCAAAGCCATATGTTGAGTTATCTTGAAAACCATGTACACATATGCTACTTGTGATTGCATTGAGCTTTGTCAAATTGTTGTGACCCTTATGAGAATTCTTTTCATGCTTTCATGATCAAGATCACGTACACGTTTATCCCCCCTTGCTATACTTCTACACTGGAAGTTAGCATTGTATCATTCATCCATCCATTCCACAAAATAAATGCTCCATCATGTATGTGCAAGTCTCACTCCTCAGTATTGTTACAAAAGAGACATGGCTATCGGGAAAAATATATATATATGGACACATGAAGGTCCACACAAAAAAAAACAAAAAAAGTTGGACACATGAAGGTCCAAGAAAAAAAATCTGATAGCCATGTTCTCAAAAGATTTGTAAAGGAGAGAGACGACACACAAAGGAGTTGTTATTCCATCCACCATCCATCATAACCATACATGTGCACATCTTGATCTGACTGTATCATTTGATTTCTTCTTGGATCCGCTCTTTGACTTTGCAATACATGTGATGCAAGTATGCCTCGTCTTCATACTCTACCTTGAGCTCCACATATAGCCATCATTAGAAGTAGGATGAAGAAAGGCAAGTTAACGCCTTGGTGAGGATATATACACATTGAGAGATCCGAGAGAATTAAACAAGGAGCAATGCAAAGGTTTGTTTTTGAAAACTTATTGAAAAATCCCAAGCTACTTGACACATGGAGTTAAAGTGATTTGATTCACGATCGCTCCATTCCTCAACTACTCAAGATGGCATGATAGACACTACAAAATTCACAAGGTATGGCTTGGAATATTTCGTATGCTTGTTCCATTTCCTTGGATGTCATGTCTCATCTTAGTCCCTACTCCTCATTCGAGGAAGAGCAAGGGTCTAAGTGTGGGGGTGTGTTGACGGCCGCTATTATACGATTTTACCGCCAACATTCCACGATATTCCAGGCTCATTTGCTCATGACAATGTGAATTTGATTATTTCTAATGAGTTTAACAAGTTTTGTACAATTTGTGAGTGAAGGAGCAAATGGGGAAAAGAAGGAATAATTTGGGCACAGGGCCAGGCCGGTCGGCCTAGGCCAGGCCGACCGGCCCCCTTTCCCCTATTCTGGCCACGGCACTGATCCACAAGTTTACTAATGTATGAAAGATAATCATGAGCCGTGCATTTGATGTCAGTTTGATCAAAGGACCCGGAAGGCCTAGGGTGGGATAAACATGGATTGAAGGGCCCACAACCTAGGATTCTTGGACAGTTTCAACCGAACGCAACCGTTACCGACTTCAAGACATCATCCAAGCCGTCCCTGCAAAGGTTGGTGCCACTTGGCACCAGAGCCAGGCCGGCCGGCCTAGTTGAGGCCGGCCGGCCTACCACTGTGGCCCCTACGCTTCCCCCTTTGCGTGGATGTTAAGCAGGAGGCTAGCGTGATGATGACGCCGGGAACCGCCCTTGGAGCCTATAAAAGGACACCCCACTCACCTTGAGAACACATAACAAGATAGAAGAGAAGATGCTCTAGGGTGAAGTGCTTCCACTCTCATACTTAGAAAATAGGGAGAGAGGTGAGGTGAGAGTCCGAGAGAGAAGCCGGAGCTGCCGGTTTCTCTTCCACTTTGTACCTCGGCGGATGCGGCTCAACTTCGAGTAACATCCGGGTCTTGTCTGGTAATTCTGGTTCCCCTGATTTATTAAGCATTCAGTCTTGCTAGCTTTGTTCACGGT